>JAHLSL010000015.1:15135563-15520371 GCA_025920805.1 Petroica traversi | reverse complement strand
ATATATATATATATATATATATATATATATATATATATATATATATAAAACATTGAGTCTAATTTTGTTTCCTACCATGAAGCATATAAAAGCAGATACAATTATAATGGATTTGACAAACTACTTGGAAATCTTTCCCAGGATTTCCCAGCACACTGTGGCAACAAAAAATAAAGCTCTTTTGCAAGCTGTCCTGTTTCCGGAACTACAAGGGAAGGTGGCAATGTAGGTCCAGCACCTGTAACCCTTACAAGACAGTACAACCAAAAGGAAGAATCAGATGAAAAGCAGTTCTGCTACCTATTTGTGAAACAGGAAAACACCAGGTTTTTTTTCTTGTTCACCTACAGATTTACTATATGCACATTATTCTTTCTTTCAAAAATAACAAAGTTTCTATTGACAAGAAACCGGTAATATAAGAGAAAAATTTTCTCCACTGTTTCCTACAAGACAGCCTCATAGATTTTTCATATAAATAATTGAAAAAAAATACAAAAAACCCAAAATATATGCATTTATGTCCCATGTATGTATGGGTTGGGGATTTGGGGAGAGATGGAGAGAGAGCTCTACATCACTGAGCAAATCACAGCTACATTAAAGGTGTAGGGGTAAGAAAAAATCATCCATTTTTGCTGGGACTGATTTGCAAAAGTTCCCATTTGAGAACACAAATAACAGTGAACAGTTCAGCATATCTGTACATACAGTGCATCAGAAAGGCAATGTATAAGTTTAAAGACTATTATACTTGCACATCATGAGGTGTGCATGAGGCAGTAAAAACTGTCTTGTTCCTGTGTGTATGAGCCAATACATTGAATACCCATGTTTCTCCACAGCATTAAGGTCTTCCAACCGTGGCAGGAAGGACAAAGTGTTTGGGAGAGGGCTGCTTTTTAATCCTACAGGGTTTAGAAAGCCACTTTTTGCAATGACAAGGGCTGATTTAATGAAGCTGTTATAATTCATAAGATAGATTTTACTAGACACTTTTTTTTATTAACTAATGAACTCGCAATGTGAAACACTTGCAGTACAAGGCAGCGAGTATTGCTTGTCCCTAGTCTTTGATGCTGACTCTCAGCTGTGTAACATTCCACTATAATGATATTTCGGGGGGAAAATTTGGAAAATAGTGTGATTTGTGGTGTTTTTATCAATAAAAAAAAAAAGAATGGGAAAAGGTTGAGGGGGGGAGATGTGTGTTGTTTGTTTGACTCACTAAATTTTATACCAAAGAATGAAAGGTAAATTTGATTTTATAAAAGGAGTTATAGATTGTAAAGACAAACATCAATATGCCAGCCACTATCATATTTTCTCTAGGTCTACAGTCCATAATCCTGCCCAGCTCTCCTAAATAAGGATAAAAGAAATCAGATACTCAGAACAGGAGGCAAAGCAACAAGAAAGTTAGCAGAATCAATAAACTAGTTAAAAAGAAATACAGTGGGGAAAACCAAGTATTTTCTCTGTTCCAGTATCCATCTTTTAGCTATGATAGATACCTGTCTCTCTTTTTTTTTTTTTTTTTTTTTTTTTTCCCCCCAGGGAATTTTAACTAACTGTTTAAATACAGGACAAAATATGGTCTTTATTCAACCATTTATTGAAAAGCAGTCAGAGTGGCCAGACATGGGCCCAGGAAAAGTAGCTATATGCTGCTCTAAGAAAAATGTTTCATGTCCACTAATCCTTCAGGAAGAATCACTGGATTTGATTCAGGTTCTGGATTGGTTTGGTTTTTTGTTTCTTTTTGAGGGCATGAGTGAGTCTTTATCTCTCTCTTATTAATGTTATTCCACTTTGCAGAAGAATAGCAACCTGTCTATATCATTTTTTGATTTAGATGCTCACGCAGAGGGAGAAAGGTATTACTCCTAAAAGAATTCCTGTATTTTGCAGCAGGCAATCACTGCAAACATCTTTGGCACAGGTATCATAATACTGCTCTTAATATCAGACATGTCTTATTGCAAAATTGGAGAGTTATATTCTAATATTAAATACAATACATTCATTGAATATATTAAAAATAGTTTGATTTTTTATAAATCACAATATAGGCAAACAACAGCCAAAACTGCAACAGAAAGGCTGCATCTAGTCTCTCCTTATAAAAGAGATGTTGTAATTTGATTAAATCCAGTAAAAACTTTGATAAAAAACTGTCATCCTAAAGTATCTTTAAGAAAGGATCTCAAGTTTAAGGATCTTCTCAGTTTTAACATGGTTTTATTAAATGCCACTCCAGTAATTTTGAATGAGAGTTGTCATGGTGTCAGTTCCTGACACCACATCAGTGGTGGAATCAGATCTGAGATTTTGGACCTGACAAGGCGGATGAGTGCTGGGATAAGGTCCCTGCTGAGACCTGTACAGCATTGGCTTGCACTCCAAACCAGATAACAAGTTTAGGTGCCAACGGAAGATGAAATGCAGATGCTAAGATTTAAATGGTTTTCTAAGGTTGGCCTCCAGGACCTGGATGAAATTTATGTTCCTAGTTCTCCATTCAAGAAGGCATATTTGTAATTCTGATTCTTTTGATCCCCCTATATCAGGGTTTTAGATATAAAAGGAATGATTTTTTGAAACAAAAGATTATTCCCATTTACCACCCCTCTGTCTGCACTGCAGAGCCTTTTCAGAGCACTCAAGAATTCCCTTCAAATGAAACTCAACTGCACTTCCAAGGAGAGTACCCAGTGAGCCTGCAATTGCTAATAGATGTTAGATAAGATCTGACTATTGCTAGTCTAAAATAAACCTCTTGAGATACATTTAGCACATCCTCAGTTTCAATTGGTTTTGTTCTTGAAACTTTCTTCAACTAGGTGCAAAGGTTGAAATAACCTTTCCAAATCCCAGATCAGATTCTTCTGTTTTCTGCAAAAGTTCCAGCATTAACATAATAAATATATTGTGGTATGGCAAAGTGAGCATAATTCTCTTGAAGGCCTAGAAAAACTCATCTCTCTTACTCTGGCCCTCCCCTACCACCACAAGTGAGTGCTTGTCATCATTAGCCATCCTGGTTTACAGTGATCCAACATGTTTTGGGGTTTTTCTTACTTTAATACTTGCTTTCTTTAAGCATCTGAAAGAAAAATCTATTTTTTTCCAATAAATTAAGCAGCAACAATAAATAGCTGCTTTATATTTTTCCATGGGCTTTGCCAAATAACATATGTTCCTAAATTTGGCATAAATTTTATCTGCTTGCTTCTGTTAAAAAATAACAGAAGGGAATGTTGGGATTTTTGGCTTACATAAGCACACATTCATTTAGAATTTATATCGCTTTCACAGACTGAAGTATTTCTTATTCCCTTATCACTGAAATTGGTCGTCTCTAGGATTGCCTAGACGTCATCTAGCTGGACTTGTTCTGAGCAGGGATTTGCACAAAGTGGCCTCCAGAGCTCCTTTCTAACTTAAATTATGATATGATTTTGTGGCATAACAATACTCATCTCAGTTGTACCTGAGATTCAGAGGAACAACTCCACTTATTGTATAACATTCCTGTTAGTATTTTTGTTTGTCTGTTTCCTTCTTAATGCAATTGAAATAATGGACATCTCATCATCAAACCTGAGATGATAACATATCATGATCACCTGCATTATATGAAGCAAAGAACACCTTCTAAAAGAAGAGTCTGGAAAGAACCTGAAGTATAATGATGTACTTGAAACAATTTTAGACAGAGATTTTTACACTAATTAATGTAAAAAGAACAGTATAAAATTACATATAAACCTATGTAACTTTTTTCAGTGAAGTCATAATAATTTTATACTGGAAATTGCCTCTTTAGCACAAATTTAAAGTGTACTAAAATTGTTTCATAAGTCAGAAATAAAATAAAGGTGACCTTTCTAAGGCTTACTCATGAGATAATATGGATGTGTTAAACTGATCCATTTTGAGTGCACTAACATTTTTGACCAGTTTTAAACTACTCTAATTGCAAAACAACACTATTATGCCCTCAACAGTCAATTGCATACTGTTTTGAAAAAAAAAAAAAAGATTTCATTCATATAGTAAAAGTTAATAAAACACATTTTCAATAAAAGTGTTAAATAATTACATATACCCTTTCTTAATTAACACTGTTGGACTTCTACAACAACTTTCTTGCTCACCTTGCTGAAGAACACAGCTTCCAGAAAAAAACTGAAATGGGGATAAAAATACAGTTACAAGAGACAAAGAGGGAAGGTAAACACATGCTTGCTTTCTGACAGGTTCCTGGTGATATGGGCAGCATCAGTCCTTGTTGGTTCTGACACAGGGTGCACAGCTAGGTAGTGATGACCAAAGCTGGGCACTGCAAAAACCAAAGAACAGTGGATTGATATGATACACCAGTTTGTCTCATCTGAAACAAAGCTTTGAAGGAAAGAAGATTTGTAAGTACACAGGTACTCTCTGATGTTAGTGGCTACCATAGAAGACCAGACATTAATACTTATTTGCCTCATTAGTATGATATTCCTATCAGGCACAGGTTTATATCAATTCACGATTGTTGTGTCCCTAATAAAGCACAAAACATCAAAAAATTAAATAGCTTTCTACAAGCTACAATGTTCCTGTGACAACAATTGGTGTCCAACAAGAATAAGATTCCTGTTTATTCCTTGGCAGCAGATTAACTGGAAAAGTTCAGTAAATGTGAAAGAGGAATGAAGCCATTTTCCTTTTCTGACTACCCCTTTAAGAGAGAAATGAGCCCTGTTGGAAGAGCCGAACCATGAGTTGGGAGCTAGGCTGACACAGTTGTTGGTAGCAAAAACCGTATATTAGATCTCCCTCCATTTGTACTTTATGTTTGACTCAGTTTGTTTTTCCCTTTAGTCTTCAATAAAAGTTATCTTCCCTGAAAGATATTTGCAGTTAATATGGGAGAAATCAGAACTGAACTCATTTAGGAAAGTGATATCATCCTCTAAAGCTTAACAGTGTGACAGGGCAGGTGGAAACCCACTGTGTTTGCACAACAAGAATCTAAAATAGGAGACTCTTCATTTTCTTTGAGTATGTTTCCCTTAGGGGGGCTTCAGAAAAACAGGATATATACTTTTTTTTTTTTTTTGTTAAAAAAAAAAAGTTGCTGAGACTGGAATGTGCTTGCTGGTTTTATCAAGCTGCATCAAAATGTAACTTCAGTGATCAGTCAGTTTATAATATATGCCATCTGAGCCTTATCTCTAGCATGGAAAAACATATTCAGTTAATGTTCTAAAATAAAATGACCATAAGGTTCAAGAAAAATAGACAACCTAAACATGTTTATTTACTCTGTTTCAGACCTAAATAAACATAGTTCAGGGATATACCAGGAACAGATTAACAGTGAAAAACAATTTCTTGTGTCTGCATACATTCACTTTAAGGATTTCTAATTTGCTAAATATTTGCCTACAATTTTCTGTCCAATTTCATTATGTATAGTTGGGCTTTTAATTTGCATTCCTTCCTCATCATAGTTTACTCACGTGGAATAATGCTTTTAATTATTTTCCTTTGTATAGCTCTCTGAAATATAGTCCTCGGAATGGCGAAGATTTCAGTTATTCAAGTAGTTATTGTAAAAGCTAGTAAAAACTGGAAAAAAGCCACATCTCTTTTACTGTGGCTGACACACTACATTGATCCAGCAGGAAATCTGTCTGTTACTGAGACAGATGGGGGAGCTCTGGGACTCAGTTTAACGTGGCTGAAGCTCCTGCAGATGTTGATATCATACACTGACAGTAGCTGAAGTCTGAACAGCAGAGTTTACATGCCTGAAATAAATTGTTTTGATTAGAACCTTTAGGAAAGAAATTCATAAGGTACAGTTTTATTGACTACTTGCCAAACAACACAGACCTGTGCTCTGTAAGCTTGTTTTGTTCTTGTAAGTCAAGCTCCAACTGGGCTCTTATTTTCTAAGGTTATGGACTTACGGCATAATACATTATAATTTACGCTGAATTATTACAGAGAGAAGAATCAGACAGAATGCACATTCATTTCTAAATGTAGTTGACCTTAGGAAAAATATTTTTTTAAATAATCTATGAATTTGTTTATCTTCTATGGGTATATGAAAAATTTGCTATTGATAAAAAATGTTTCTAGAGTAAAAAAGCACACATAAACCAAATTTTTAGCAGTCATGGAGAAAAGAATGAAATTATCACTTCTAATTATTATCAAAATTGTTCTAATTTATCAAAAGATTGGGGGGAGGGCGTGGTGTTAGGTGCCATTTCAGGTTCTGTTTTATGGACAGTCAGGGACCTCTCTATTTGTGGTATAGTGTTATCTTGATCACCTAAACAGAACTGAAACAAATGTTTCTCGAGGCACAGCTAAGATTTTCTTCCCCTAAGCAAAATCTATATAATATTATTGTCACTAAGGCCATTATTTGTTGTGCTGTTCTTTTGGAAAGTAGTATTTATAGGTACCGTTATGTTCATTTCTCATTGTCTGGTCTGTTCTAATGCATTTAAATGCATAGTCTTGTTGCTAAAACAGAACACATGAAATTTTGCATTATTTTGTACCACTCCAGTGATAGAGTTCTGGCTGTTAATAACCATTTTTATTTTTTAAATCAACATTTTCCTCTAAAGATTACTTTTATTTCAGATTTTTTTTTTTCCTAAAGCACAGTAATTTGAATAATGCTAAAAAACAAAATACAACAAAAGTACCCCACAAGACTCGAAAGGTCATTAGCTGTATCCATAAGCAACAAGGTATCTCTATGAATTTTCAAATCTGATACAGCATCAAGGTGTTGCCCCATGCCCAGCTACATCAGTGTATTGATTCATATTTTTATTGACAGTAGAGGCTAGATAACCTTTAAACCTTCCAAAAATGAACATTACCAGAGTGGTTTTATATTTTGTTTCCCACTTATCAGAGACAACTTATTTTCATAGGAGAACCTGATAATAACAAATAATATATTTCAGGATATCCCTTTTCTCAGCTATGAAGTAAGTTGTTTGACACAACACATAACACACACATGACACTACACGGTGAAAGTAAAAACTGTGGCTCAGAGAGGGCTCAGTCTGATGGGGGCCTGAGAAGCCTCTGCAGAGCTGAACACTCCATTCCTCAGGCAGCCAGAATGGGAAAGCTCCCTGTCCTTCATAACCAGTAGAACCACATCTACACATTAGTAACAATATCTAGACAAAATGTTCAAAAGTTATATGTATGGCCGGGGCTTCATTGCTCACTCATTCAATAGGATTCTGTTTCAACAAAATATGTTTTGTAAATTATCATTCCTTAGAAACAAGCCTCAGGCAGCCACATTATTTAGCCAGCTTGTGTCTTAAACAATCATATTGTTAGGGAAAAGAAAAAGGTAGCCTATTCAGGCTTCGGGTCTGAGTCATCTCTGAAATAGACTTTCTCTGTTGACTGTGTGTAGTAATCTTAGTGAATAATCTATATTTAGTTTAATTGAATATTTCAACCATAGCCACTCATATTTTTGTTTTACCTAACTTGATGAACTCTGAACAGACTTGTCAGAAGAGAAATCTTGGTGTTATTGATGCCAGAATGATTTTTGTCTTTTCTTTTATATACCTTTTACACAGTTCTCTGTATCCACAAGTATTAGCAGTATGCATACTTGCAACCTTTTACTTAGTTTAGTGCTCAGTGTTTTGTAAGTGTTCTGCAGGCCTGAGACTAAACACCCCAGAACTGCAGAGCCAGGGAGACCAAACATTCCTACTATCTCAGGAACCCAAGGTCTCCTGACAGGAGGATTCTGTAAACTAGGGGTTAGCCCACTCCAGCCCCCTTATTGGGCCCCCTTGTTAGATATGCTAATGTGTAAAACCCTATAACTGGTGTGTATGATGGGCGGGGGGGGGTGTGCATTTTGCCACACTTCACCTGTGTGAAGTGGATGCACCGAATGGGATCCTGATTAAAATACTGAGGTAAAGACCCCAACCCTCTTAACTGTGTCTAGCTTCATTTTCCTAACACCAGGAAAAAGGCATCATTATCATAGTACTGTGAGTGTCATCTCAAAAGCCAAAGAAAAAGAAGCTCCAGTTTTTTTACAGTTTACTAGGAGTAGAACAGAAAATAAAATAGCAAGTATCATTATGTCTCTGTGTAAATGCGATTATTGTTCAAAACCTAAAAAAAAAAGGTAGCAAAAAACTTGAGAATGATAGAAGGTTGATAAAAGGAGGGGGGAAATTCACAACACCAGAAAAAGATGCATGCTCTTAATGTTATAATAGAGATAGCAGGGAGCAGAAGGACAGATTTCTGTTATTTTCTGAGTTCCAAGGAACAATTAAATGGCACTAGCCCTTCACAGTCTCTTCTGGAATAAGAGAGCATCAAATAGTTACCTGACCGACAGAGTGGTGGGCTAAGTGAATCCTTGATCTGGGCTACTGCAACCATTATGTTATGGTTTCATTTACTGACAAACCAATCTATTTAAAAAATGAGCCCGAGTATTTTTTCACTTATATTTTATGTGTGATTGTGTTTTATGATCCAGTGCAATGGCCCTTTTTCAGGAAGATATAATAATAGAAAAGAGACACAGAGGGTTTTCTCAGAAAGGCTATTTTAATTTTCTCATTCATACAAAAGCAAATCAAACTGAAACATGAAAATATGAATTGTTCATTTTACTTGGCAAATGTAATACTCACTGTCTTGTGTGAATTGAACACATTGCTGAGAACATAGTGCAATTTATTAAAAGAGCCTTTGTTATGTTTGAATGCATGAATAACCAGGGAACGTCTTCTGCTAATGCCAGACTGCGTTAGTTCCCTTCCTTCCCTGCCAAAGCTGACGGCACAAGAATTAGTTGGCTCCTTCCAGTTGTCTTGGGTCCTAGTTGACCATCCCCAATCTCTTTGTTCATATCAAGTTGTAAGGCTTGGAAAGTGATAATCTTACTAAAGGCACAGGTCTAAAGATCCTGGTTAGTCTAGATTCTGGAATGAAAGTATTGTTTCAAAGGATCCCATTTCTTTTGTAAATCTGGGGCTTGGCATACCATAGAATCCATATGAGCATGCCTGAACTTACATCACTGTAAAACTAATGTATTTAACTCTCTGTGAGTATTTTTGCAGTCCAGTGCAATAAACAGATGAAGAAAGCATAATATGGGCTAGTTACATTTTACAAACTTTGATCACATTGTAGTATTTCTTTGGAATATGTCATCTTGCCAAAAGGTAAAAGGACCATATGATCATCTAGAAGGCAGCATATGCAAATAAATATGGTAGCAAGTAAAACATATGTTTAATCTTCCCACTTCATCAATGTAGAGATCTCAAGAGTTTTTGTCCACACAAGCCAACAAATCTTAAGGCTTAAACAGGGTTTCTGCTATTCCCCTTTTCGTAGTTACATTGTTATATATCTCACAAAAATCTGTACAGAATTATGTATTTTTAAATAACTTTTAGAAAAACTTCTACTGAGGGTAAAACTAGATGTATATGGGCAAACTTAAAATTGAAAAGAATTGCCTAAGAATGTACTGAATTTGTTCACTAAGTTTCACACATCATACGTGATCTATTTATACTGAAATGACACAAAATAGTTCACAGTTTTGACAAAGTACAGGAAAGAAGCATCAATCATCCCAAAGAACAACACAGTAAAGCATTTAAAAGTTGTGCTTTATAGATACAAGGAGACAGAAAATCTTCCACGCTTCTAATAATTTGTTCCAGTAGTTAATTTGACATATTGTTAAATCTGTGGGCTTTATTTCTTACTTAAATATAGTCAAGTTTTTGCTTCAATATATAATTTTTAGCATGCCTTCTCCCTCCAGATTATACAACCCTGTAATGGTATGTATTTTCTTCTTGTATAGCTGCTTACCCAGAGCAAAAAAATCAGTTCTCTGTTATTTTTCTAAGAGCAACACACATCAAGGTGTTTTGGAATTTTTTGTGTATTTTTTATTTGCTTATGTTATAGTATTTTCTACATATTTTGAGTGGCTACTGCCCTTTGTTTAAATAGATTGCAATTTTCATTTTTAAAAAAAGGTGGCTATTCCAAAATTCATGTTACTTCTGCCATGCATGTTGATTTTGGGCATATTCCCAAATTTATCTTCCCAGGGATCATTTTTATTTGCCCTTCTTGAGGAATACTCATTCTGGAAGCCAGTGTTGTTTTTCTTCCATTGTTTTCTTTCAGAAATTCCCATTTACATGAATGGCCAATATTTTTTGGGGGAGGGAGAAAGAGTCAGCCTCTGGGTAGAATTTCCATCTAACCTTTGTTTAAATATCACTTGCATTTTCTTTCCTTCCATTTCATCTTCTTAAGATAAGAGCTCAAAGCAGGTGTTTGCATTAGCAAAAAGTGTGGCACTAGGAGATGTGTTTTTAGGGTGCTGGATGTACAGTATTTACCACGTTGTTTGTGTGTATTTGCTTTGCAGTATTTCTGTGGTTCAAAGGCTTTTGTGGTACATCAGGTACACTCCTAATGTTTGCTTTCTGCCTTAGGGTCACTGGAAGGAAATCAGTGTGAGGGCCACGACCCCTCCTAAATAATCTTATGCAGAGCATGCTGCTTAACATTGGGCTGCAAAGGAAAGTTGCTAAGAAACTACACTCGTGATGTGAACTAAAACACAACTGTAGACATTCCTTAGAATTTCTGGATCACTCTTCGAAACAAAATGTTTCACTCTTTTATCATTAGTGATTTAACATTTTTGTCTATTTTTTTTTGTTTAATATTTATATTGATGATTTAATTTTGGATAAATGCAAAATGACACCTAGTTTCAAAATCAAAAGTTGGACTATTTCAATGTTCAGCTCTTTGTTACCATTTTTTTATTCTTAACTTCACCGATAAGTTTAAACAGTAAAAAAAATTATGAATATTTTGTTTGAAAACAAAATAATTTTATCTGAGGACAGAAGAAAAAAATCCACATCAAATTATTATTTGAACAAACATACTTAACCATAGATTTTTCCTCATTCACTAATACTTTAATATAAACTCATAGCACAGACCTAATGAGGGAACAGAGATTTACACTAAAGTCTTCTGGGTCAAGTTGTAACATAATCCTGAAATTTACCTTACTTAGAATAAGAAGTCACAGAAAAACAAATGGATCAGGAAGAACAGAGCAAGGAGAAATCATCAGTGAGCAGATAAAGTGAATTTGTTAACATTGCCCAATTCTGTAATAAAATATTGCTACTTTTCATAGCTATTGTAATGCAGCAATTCATTTTTTTTTTTACTATATCCTGTGAGGGTAATAATGTTTTGGTTTATATAAAGTGTTGTTTTAATCAATGTTAATTAAAATATGATACTAGTAAAGCATTTAATATTTCTCTGGCAATCCTATTCATCCGCTCTCTGAGGGCATAGAGAGATATCAGATTTTTAATTGCTGTTTAATATGTTTTTCATGGAGAGTGGAATGCTTTTATGAAAAATTCTTTTCATGCTTTTTTATAGCACTGTCTGACAAATAAGCAATTTGATTCTAAGAAGTCTCCTTCTACACAGAGTGTTTGCTACTCGGAGTAATAGCCATAACACTGGAAATAATTCTCAAAGCAATCCTTTGGAAAAAAGTGTTTCTTATAGTGGTCCACATAATTATAGTCTGCACAAAGAAAACCAATGAAAGAAATTTAATTTAGTCTACACTTTTTTTTTTCTGAAATGTGGCAATCTAGAAGAATAGCATGAAAATAAGTAAAAATAAAACAAAACCCACATAAGAAATTACAGTTTTAGGACTAGATTCTTGTCTTCTTTACCTAGAGTTGGAATTGTATGTGAACCATGAATGTACTAACAAACTTTACGGACACACAGTTTTAAAAAGTTGCAGCATATTCATATCACAGAATCAGAGAATCACAAATTCATTTATGTTGGGAAGGACCTCTGAGATCATTTAGTCCCCCAATATACTATAGAATGATTTAACTGATGAAACCAATGTACTGATCCATCAATTCTCTGCCAATATTGTCCTCACCATTGGATAACTCAGGTCCACTCTAATTTCAGGATGCAGTGGATGTGGCTGAAGAGAGTTGATGATGATGTTTCATTTATCAGTTTAATGGCTGAAGTGTTAGATTGAAAAAAAACCCAAAGAAACAAATCCAAAATGTGCTGAAAATAGCAACAAGTTTTTCTTTAAAAATGGAAAGAAGAAATTAAAATGTTGACAATATCTTGAAAAGTATTTTTGTTCAGTTTTGTTTCCTTTGAATGGAGAAACCACAAGGGGATCATAATTGATCCTGATCTGATTGCAGTTATAAGAGGCAACTCATCTGCAAGGATTGGAAAGTTGTCTAAGTGGCAATCATATACGTCAGTGCCATACCATGTGAGTCATGGTTATGGCTCAGTTCATGCTTGTGAACACAATTCATGATAATGTATTTCATTCTAGAAAAAAAAAAATTATTATGTGTGTATCTTTTTTTATGAGAGGTCTTGGGTTTTTCTAAGAACAAAACCACTTTTTTTTTTTTTTTCTCAAGGAGATCCAGACAGTTTGACATGGTCTCCAATGGCAGTAAGAAACTAGTTCAGTATTGGAAGCAGTCAAATTTGGATAAGAATGGAAAGTATATGCCTTTTTTTCCTTGGGTAGTTAGTTTAAAAGCAAAAAACGTGGTTTTTCTGGTCTAATGGGGCTCAGTTTGTTTAGGAATCAATCGATTTAAACAATTTTAAAAATCCCATTTATTTTTAAAATTGCTTTATATTCTAAATTTTAGTTGCAAAAAAAAAGAAAAAAAGAAAAAAGAAAAAAGAAAAAAAAAGAAAAAAAAGAAAAAGAAAAAAAAGAAAAAAAAAGAAAAAAAAGAAAAAAAAAGAAAAAAAAGAAAAGAAACCCCTTCTCCCCCCACAACAACCAACCTCCACAAAATCCCCACCAGGAAAAAGCTTATGGAATATATCTTTCAACAGTATTTCTCAATTATCTTTCAATTCCATGTGAATGCTAAGTTCATTTTTAGTTTCAAAATAAGGACTAGCATTATCTTAACAATTTGAGTAAACCATTAATAGAAATATATAGATAATACCTTTACTTCTTCAGTCTACAAGTACTCCCAGTTAATATAATATTTCTTAATAATTACCTCTGCTATTCAGCATTGTTCTTTCCAGATGGATTTTGCGAATCCAATCTAAAAAGTGGTTGAACATTGACATTTTCTGGATATGGTAATAGTAGTCAATAACTTCTTAAAACTAAGAATTTTCTGGCTTCTTCTTTAGAAATTACCTGAATCTGCTTTTCTTTCAGAATTTACAGTTCCTTCCAGGAATTTTATTAGATCATAAACCTGAATTTGATGTAATGAAAAACAGGAGTACTGAAAAATATTGTGTCAGGTTTTATCTGCCTGGCTGAATTGCAGTGCATTAAGTGAAGATTTGACCTGCTGTTTTCCCCCTGAAGAGCTGCCTTTTGATGTTGCAAATTGTGTGTCTGTTCTTTCTGCAAAACAAATGAGATGGTTCCTTATGCAATCCACCAAAAATAATTATTTTTCCACAGAATAATGGAGAGAATAGGACAGTCAAACAGCTACTCAAACAGGAAATTTCCAAATTGGGGGTTTAATTTTGCCTTCAGACATGCGATCACAATCCCTATTATACCAGTTGAAAATTAATTTATTAGTCTGAGGGCAGTATGGCCCTATATGATTAATATGTTCTGACAAATTAAATTAGGTGTAGAATTATTCAATTTGTTTCCTTTTTTCTAGTGATCATTTACTGAATACATCACACATCATCAGTTTTTTTCCACCTAGTCTTTGTCCATAAAACTGGATTTGTTAACTTCTTAACAAGAAATTTATTATTTTCCCTGAATACATATCTTATTATTGACAATAGAGAAGAGGAAAGTTTTGTTCAAAGCATCAAATTATTCAAATTAATTATAACAAGCCAAATGGATGTCAATTTGCTATATTGCCTCCTACAAATACTATGATAAAGACCCATAAAGAAGTGGGTGGTGAGGCCCCAGGGTGGCATTGTCTCTTCATGAGGTGAGGAACATACTGTCATTCATATACTCTCTTTAGTTGAAACTTCAATCCATGAGGAGTTCCTGCCACCCTTAAAACAGAGCAATAATAACTGTATGAGACTGTGTCAGAGAAACACGGCAATTCATAGGAATAATGGTAAAGGAACATGGGAAGACTGAGCTAAGGGGGCGTCTGGATCAAGTTGCCTGATTCCATAGGTGTCCATCCCACATCTTGTAACTTGCAGTTATAGGGAATTTGGTGTCTCTCCCACCTTGGAAGGCTGCTGCAGAACCTGGAGCTTGAATGGCCAGATTAACCTCTTCTCAGAAGTGGGCCTCAAAGCTGGTGATATTTCTTTATCACTCTTTCCTCTGGTCATATTTAATTGCACCCTTCTGCAACATGAACTCTTAGAATGATACACAGTATTCAGCTTATGATCTCTTCGGAACTTTACTCAGTTTTTTAGTGAACTAAATGCTGTCGTATTGTCCTTTAATTGAAGCAGAGTGGCAGGTCATAGCCATGCTACAAAAAAGTGTTACGGCCACTGAGTCCCTTCCAACCAACACGTGCTTGATTATGGATGTTTTAGTTTTAGCATGATCTCTCATATGCAAACCTAAATACATGACACCATATTTTATGATATTTTATGTGATAAATAAGAGGTCTGAGAAGGCACTAGTCTACAGCTCCTAGTCCAAACTGATGGACTGGAGTCAGTGAGTACAAAAGGCTGTCTTCAATTCATAGGACTAAATGTTTCCTCACAAATTTTATATCACTATCTTGTCTCACTTGCAGATGGTAGGAAGGATTGTGTTCTATTCCTTTAAGACAAAAGGTCTACAGAAGGAAGTGGGTGTGAAAAATCACACGAGTTTAAAGATTACTGTTTTATAACACTCTATTCCAAGAAAGCCATTTTCCAAAATGGAAGATGGAGAAGTGCATTTTAAATGTATTAAGCTATGTTCAAACGTGGTATTCACTTTCAACATGAATAAATATAAGCCTTTGTATGTATTTTATGATGTATGTATTTTGGAAGTAGAACAGATATTTGCTCTTTCAGCAGTATAACATCACAGGTTAAGATTTGCTTGCCAATTCACTCATTTCTAAATGTGCCAGTCATTACCTTTTTAAAAAAGAAATCATATAACAAAAAACATCTATAAAACTCTCACTTCATTTCCACTGCTCTGATGGCTTTTTCTGTGGAATTACAAAATGCTAAATGGCTCATGAGGGTGAGCCATTGCAGATAGAATCCTGATGTTCACTTTCTTATTATGCAACAAGACTGTGAAAACGTCCCAATAGGTGTAAGAGGAAAATGAAATGAGGTGATAAATAATTTATAACTAGAGAAAACTAATCAGAACTCCTCAACTCCCATTGTCCCCACACAGGTGCTCAATTACTTCCTTGAAGGGGCCAAGAGACCAATAACCTGACGTCTGGGATATAAATGAATTTTATTATTAAGGAAGATATTAAAACTTATATTAGTACACTAAAGTAGCTAATCTAAATTCTGTACAGAATTTCTACCAACCTTTCATGTGCCCTTCTTGCTAGGGCTGTTTGCATAGTAGTGGGTTTTGCTAGAGCAATCTGCTGATCTTACATAAAATCAGTGATTTCATATTTACCATAGCCAGTTCTCATGCAGTCTCTCTGAGGTTTGTAATAGTTTTGCTATTTTCTATGTGCTTATCCTGGTCCTTTAAAGAACAAAATTTTCTTTATACATAAATAATATATATACATTAAGAAAAACGAAGAGAAAAGTATCCAAATCTTTCTTACAAGACCATCTTCAGAGTTCATTATTCCAACAAAAACTGCTTATGCAAGAATAATCATGCAAAATTTTCAGTGTGAGCAGTGTGCATTGAACATCTGTACATCAGATGCAGAGTTGACTTATTTGTAAGTAGATTAAGGATGATTAGGATGAGAAAGAAATATTTTATTAGATACAGCAAGGCTGATCAGAATATTTTTTTAAGCCTTCATAAAAAAAAGTAACTGTCATCCTCATGTCTTGTTAAGTAATTTTTTTAACCCCAACCTACCTTTGGAAACAACAACATGCATACAACATACTAGTGTTCTTCAAGGTAATTTTTCTCATCAAAAAGCACAACTTCCTAACTGAATTGGGGCTGGTCATTCTCAATGCTCTGCAACCTTCATTGTCCATCTGCATTTTGCTTGAGTTGCTTTGGTATTGCACGTTTGCAGTCAACAAGTGGAAGGAATGCTAGATGTTTATCTTAGTGTATGACAGAGTTGAAGACAGGGCTAAAGTAGCATGCTGGTAAAAGATATTGTGCTCCTGGTAATAAGGTTTTAAAAGCAGAAATGAGAGGTGTTTATGGACAAAAAGACCAGCAAATACCTACATACCCAAGCATGAACATGCAATTTACTTGTGCATAAGAATAAAGCTCAGATTGCCTGTGTGATTCCCAAGACTTTGAAAGTAAAATAAACCTAAGATGATAAATCAAGCTTGCCAATAAGCATTCTCTTTAGACACAGCTACTGAAGTAGGTAATATTTGCTGAATATGGACTGTATTCTGTGATCCTCTGCACTGTTTTCCCTAATGTATTATTATTTACTGCATTTCACTTCAAACATTGCAATCTCTTCCCAAAATATTGCTCTCATGTGAGCTGCACAAAAAGGATATGATAAAGAACCAAAGTGCTCTTACTGAATTCACACACTGAAATTCTGTGGGTTGCTAAATATCTTGCAAATTTTGATCCCACCTCAAAGTATTCTACCATTTCTTCTTAATCCTTTTTAAGTTTTATCCAAGTTACCTTTAAGCTTGTAAGACTTCAGTGACTTGGTTTATTTCTTCCTATCTCTCTGACCTATAAGTAGTCTTTGATTTGATTTCAGTTATTCTACTTCACATATGCCAAATTAATGTATTATTTTAGTGTTGATAACAATGACTTTGTACTCAAAAATTATGTATGAAAAATAGAAAATATACCCAAATGTCTTTGTTTCATAAGATAAACTTTCTTTATTTTTTAATAGACTATGTAACATTTTTTTTATTACCTACTGATGGCCAAACCCACTCTGCTTTAAATGGTATTGATTTCCAGTAAAACATAATTTGGGTATAGCATACTAATGTATGGGTCTCTCATTCTTGGGCAAGGACAAAATGATACAAAAAACTTAGCACTTCCAGGGATACGAACTTCCATCCCTAAGTATTTGTATCTACTATAAATATAGGTATAACGTTTTTGCATCCCATCCCAATGCATCCCAATGTTCTTACCAAGGTTTTGGGATCTACTCAACTCATCCAAATGCTTTAACCCCGAGACTATTAGCCTGATAAAAGTCACTAATTTCTGATAAGCATGTGACCGCTAAGCATATACAATTTAAACAAAGGGAAAAAACACAGAACAATCCAGTAATTTAATGTAGAAAATATATATATTTTTAAAATAAATCCAAAGCTTCAATTTCTTCCTCTCCTCCAGTTTTTAAATCAGTCTGTGTTCCTTTTCGTAGGGAAAAGCAAAAAATATAAGCACATGCATCTACACTGTTCCATGGCATTTATGCTAACAGTCTTTATCAAACTGTCCATTCTTAAAATAAAATGCAAATTTCGCTGTTAGTTTAAACCTATTCATAGATACAGCTGGGGAAGAAAATGGCTGTGCCTATACCTACATATCTAGGTATTTTTTACCTTTTCACAGATCTTAAGACTCAAACATTGTCAGGCATTGATTCGTGTTCTGGAAATAGCTAGGAAGATCAGCATAATAAATCACTAGTAACAGATCTCAAAGGCTATTTTGAAAAACTAAAGGAATTCGTACATTGGGGTGTGAATTTAATTTTCTCACTAGCATAAGCACTAAATGTTTCAGCTTTGCTCTATCTGAAATTAAATATGCTTCAAATCTTGCTGCTTTCAAAAACTTCAAATCTTTCTTCACACAAAGAAACTTTACCTATGCTGCAACATTTACTTTGTCACATTGCAGACAAGATGTACAAGAAACAAATTAAAACACTGATATGCAGTTAGGTGGGATTTTTCTTTTATATTGTTTTTTGTTGTGCTAGTCTCAGTCTTCACATTTTATGTGCACAACTCCCAAGGGAGAGGGTGCTGATTGTGAGAACACTGGTAGTCAAGTTCTTTGTTTTGGGTTTCCATGTTTTGCTTTTTTCTTTTTTTTTTTTCTTATTTTAACCCAGAGATTGTGTAATTTTTTTCATGAGCCTATAAACATTCACACCTTTGAGATAATTTTGACATTATATTCTAAGAGCTTGGATTTCTCAAACTATTATTTACTTTATTAAACTTTTCTAAAGTGGAAGGAAACCTAATGGTAAGAATCTCAAATGAGTAAAATTCATAGTTGTACTACTTTGACGAGCAAATTAACTCCAGCTGAAATCAGAATGTTCTCTTGTAAATGGAATACATAAACTCTTGTAAATTCAGGCTGTGTGAGCACAGTGACTTTAACAAGCCCCAAAGCAGCTGGAGATTCCCTAGTATCTCTCCACAAGTTGGAATAATCACACAGAACTCAATTTTAGAAGCCGTTTCGGTCATTAGACCTTGAGTTTAAAGTACTGAGTCTTTAGTAAGACCATCAGGAGCAGCTACAAGTACACTGCATGACCCAGAAATACATGTGAGATGAATTATCTAAAGTATCAGTGAAGAAACACCATTACACATCAGTCTCAAAAACACATTATGGGGGTAGAAGTTCTACTTATAATTTGATCAAAGACTTGAACCGAATAAAATCATTACCTCCATTCATCCTTAGCTTACAACAGCCCTCTCCTGCTTCCCACCAAAATGTAACAAAAGACACCCTTTACCACATAAGCTCCTGTAGAGAACTACATCAATTAAATAATAAGTTAATTCTGCAATCAAATGGTAGTTATACATGGCTAATCATTCTCCTGCATACTACCAGCAACAATGACAAACACACCAAAATATGCAGGTGATCTGTTTTTTTTGAGAACAAAACATCACAAGGTCGTGTCCTATATTACTCCTCATTTCTTTAGGTTCTTTTTTCCAATCACTTCCCAGCTCAGGAAGCCTCTCCTCCATACTAATCAGTGGTCAGTCTTGACTTTTGCCACAAGATAAGGTGTGAAACCAGAGAGGAAGAAAAAATGAAACAGCTACAACAGCCAAAAAGTGTATATAATTATTTGGCAAACCATAATAGTAAAGCAATAGTACTTGATTATGAACAATAAGTAAAGCACCCTCACCAGCACTGACTTGATGCTCTCATCTTCCCAATCTCTTGTTGGCAATTTGTATTCCCCTTTTTTATGCTGTATAGTTCAAAGTCCATTATATTACATGCTTTGGAAAACCAATCCTGTAAACCCATTCTTGAGTAAAGATTACCATTGTTTAAATTAGGTGTTTCTGCATTTCAGTGTTATTCACACCTTCGCTCCAAAACAGATAAAATTAACAAGAATCTCCCTTTTCCATGAATATTATTACCTCTATGAACATTAATTGTGACCATCAATACATAGTCATACATATGCATATTGGGTGATGCATACACGTATATGTGTACATACCCAAGCTCTTCAACTTTAGGCAAAAAATCCTTTATACCATAATTCCACCAAATAAAGAAAATGTCTTAAATTTCCAAAGGAATAGAACATGAGGAAACCTACCTGTTGAATTTATTTCTACAGAGGAACTTGATAACTTTAGATCCACTAGAAATTTTCTATGGATTTTAGTAGAGTGTATGTTAAGCCTTTATTCTGCAAGTTTGATTTTATTATCAGGGGAGATGTGATGTGAGAATGTCTTCATTTTGTCCTTTTATATTTTTTTTCCCTTGGATATGAAAATTTAGTATGTATTTATGCATTAATACAAAACTTGAGTTTCTCCAGTCTCCTCAGCATATTTCAGAGTCCCAGGTTCAGACCAAACACCTTCATTGGTTCTCAAATCCAAAATTTTTCAATTTGTTCGCTTGACCACTTATGCCTTCTTCGTTTACAGCTGGAGGGAACTTTCCAGCTACCACCTCTGCTCTTCTGTCAGGCTTTTTAATCCCTCCTTGAAAGGTCAACCAGCAGTTCAACATTCCTTTCCTCTGCACAATCATGCTTTACATATTGCTAACCATTGCTACATGTGTTTCCTTGGGTATAGTAATTTCATGCTTTTCTCTGAAGAGGTAGAAAAATATATACAAGTTTTATTCCATAATCATACGAAAACCTATTTGGTACCCTTTGGTTTTCCTTCTGCAGATCATTTGGCCATTCTGGGGCTAGGTTGGGGCTCCAGGGGTAGGGTGTGGAGCATTGCTTCCAGTGTGCCAGGGATTGGCAGCCACTGCCAGATTGGGATAAAAGGCATGGGGGTGGGAGATGCAGAGCAGGACATCACCTCACCAGGGCAAGGCCTGACCTTCCTCTTCCCCTCACACACACCCAAAATATTGCAAGCCAGAAACCTGTCCTGTCTCTCACAGGGCCCTCCCAGAAGGAAATGGGAGAAGTGATTACCTGGGATGTGGAGAAGTCTGAGAGACTGAATAAACTATATTATAAGTTCACAGCATCCTCTGCTTTATTTACTTCCCCTGTATGGAAATATACTCCTGTAATTCTAGCTTTCAACTGCCTGCTACTTTGCTTTGTTGCCAGTACAAAACTAAAATGAATAAGTAAAGTCTTCAATGTTGTTGGAATTTATTCCTACCCATGTGGGAATAGAGTAAACAATATATAAGTACAGAATTTTTACAGAATTAAAGCCCTTTTTTAGAAGCAGAAGAGCTAGAGATCTTCCATTGTTCAATGGAAGCTCACGTTTTGAAGAACTCTGCAAAATGTGGAGAAAGAACCTCAGGGAACTTAAGTTGTGTTAACATGCAGTGAATCACTGCTGTAACTCATTTAAACTCTAATATGTTGTGCATCACTGAGGAAACAGTGTCCTAAATTCTCAGGAGATGTGAATATTTTGCACTGGCCTTTCTCATATTTCAAGACACAGCAATATTCTTTGGGACAGGTCACAACTGCCAAATACTCTGAGGCTTTATGTATTCATGTAGTATCTCAGCACCTTCTGCATAAAATCAATTGCATCAATAATTGCATGAAGTGGGTAAAAATGCTGCTTACTTTTTAAAAGACACTGTTTAGCAGTACAAGGCTATGGAAGGGGGCTATAAATGGATCATTTAATATGAAAAAATTAAGTCATTCATGTGGGTTTTGGAAATTTTATTTTCATACTATGAAGGTAGCATAAGTCTTTTGTTGGAGCTATACTAAAAAATAATCCAGTATCTTCTATCTTTTCTAAAACTAGGAGATTAACTGAGTCATAACGAGAGCAAAAGAACTGTAGGCTATTTGTATGTCTTCCACTTGTGTCCATGTCACAAACTGACAGGAGGTTTAAGTCCTTGAGTTTGCTGTCTTCTTACTATATAAGGAGTCGGGGATAATACTTGAATTCAGACCACAGTACAGCCTCCAACATGAAGTATTTTTCATCCAAATACTTCTGTTGAAAGAACAGAAGAGAGGAGACACAGATTTCCTTTATCGTCCTGAGATTGTAGTTTGCACTTCCTACAACACAGATGGTTTCTGAAGTAAATGGAAAGTGAGAATGCCTGCAAGTTCTTAAGTACCTGGGAAAGCATTCATAGATATTATTCACATATTTCCACTGAAATTGTGTTAAATAAAGTAAATAATGCAACATAGTCAATTCAATGTGAAATATAGAATCAAAATATAAAAGTTTTTTTGATCAGCGATTTTTCCAAGCTTATTTTCAGAAATATTTTTCTTGGATTACATTAAATGACCCTTATGATTTGTTTTCCAAACTTATTCTATGACGTATAGTTCTTGAAACACAATGGTGCTAATGCTTTTTTGTTTCTAAGTGGTTATTCTTCAAGATTTTTGCCCCTCACTACCTGAGCTTGAATTAATACTAAGAATTTTGATTTATGGATAAATATATTCAGTATTCTTCTAGTTAAAAAGAATATTATTTAACACAACAATGTATTTTTGGTAACTTTGCAACTTTCTGTAAAGTATTTGATCTCAAAATCTCTCCTAATCACAGTTCTTCATATGGGAATAGAACAAACAGTAGAACTTCCAGTTCAGTGACAGAGATGGGAATGAAGGAAGGAAAGGGAAGATCCTCATCTTAGATAATTTAATTTTAGCTTTTAATCATTTGCATATACAGTTATCATCAACTTTAATGAGAACTGAGTATTTAGATTCCTGTTACAAGTTGGAAAATTTTAAACTAAAGTTCCCCTTTAATCATATTACCCCTGTTTGATACTTTGTCAGATGAGCTCAAGGTTCTTTAAATATCGGAATGCCGAGATATCAAGTACACATATAAAGGAAACACATATGGCATGAAGTAGGAACTGGGCATATGGAAACCCTAATTATGCCCCAAGGGAAAAATCAACAGCTGGAGAAACAGAAATAGGATCATTTCTGTTCCTTGGGAAATTTGGGTTCACATCCAATTGGATAAAGACTGTATCTGGCCTCCTACGTTCTTTAAGACATTCCTCAAATATACATCATTAGATAAAAACTGGTTACCTCATCTTTATTTCTTTGAAACAAGTGTGAAAATTTTATTAATAATTTCCATCAAAAATACTTTAAAGATTCAATCATAATGTCTGGGTAGTCAAGGGAGGACTAAAACATCCAATTTTGATGCTGGTGGATGGCAGTGAGAAAGGGCCATATTGAACCACAAAAAGCCACACATGCAGCCACTGCAAAAGAAAATGAAAGAGTTCTAGTGATTACTCAAAATTTCAGAAACTTACATAATTATGTCATCTACACATTTTCACGAATCCTTTTTAAACATTTTTTAAAAAATTTCTAAGGAACACACTGTTTTGGTGCAGAAGTCCTTAAATGCCAAGATAAGTACCTTATCGATATTTTAAATATGCCTCTACTTATAATTTGTTGTTTCTTCCAGTTGCTTCTCACTCGTTTACAAAAAAAAATATTCAATTACTCATATATATGTTATTGAGAGATTGTAATATTGTACATATATGCATAACGAATTTTATTTCATACATTTAAAGCATATACTAGCAGCTTTAGGGAGTCAATTATCATTTCACTGTTTTAAAGTTTCAATATAGTTGAATTTTGATATCAAAGAGATGGGCAGAGAAGAACTCTCTGGAGTTCAGCAGATACAGGATCCTACACGTGGGGAAGAAAAACTCCCATGTACCAGCACAGACTGTGGGCTGACCTGCTGGGGAGCAGCTCTGCAAAGAAGGACCTGGGGCTCCTGGTGGACAGGAAGATGTCTATGAGCCAGCAGTGTCTTTGTGGCCAAGAGGGCCAGTGGTACCCTGGGGTGCCTTAGGGACAGCACTGCCAGCAGGCTGAGGGAGCTGATCTGCTCCTCTGCTCAGCCCTGGTGAGGCACATCTGGAGTGCTATGTCCAGTTCTGGGCTCTTCAGTACAAGAGAGACCATGGAGGTCCTGGAACAGGTCCAGGGGAGGGTGACAAAGATAATGAAGAGACTGGAATATCTCTGTTATGAGGAAAGGCTGAGGGAGCTGGGCCTGTTCAGCCTCGAGAAGAGACAACTGAGAGGGGAGCTCATCAATGTCAGTCAGTGTCTGAAGGGAGGGTGTCAGGAGGATGGAGCCAGGCTCTGCTCAGCCAAGCAACAGGACCAGAGGCAATGGGTGGAAACAGGAAGTTCCACCTGAACATGAGGAAGAAATTCACTGGAACAGGTTGTCCAGGGAAGTCTCCCTCAGCAGAGATGTTCAAAACTATCTGGACACAATCCTGTGTCATGCGCTCTAGAATGACCCTGCTTGAGCAGGGAGTTTGGACCAGATGACCCACTGTGATCCCTTCCAACTTGACCCATTCTGTGATTCTGTGATTCTGTGATTCTGTGTGACAACATGTTATACTCACATAATTTAATAAAAATTATCAACATCCACTTTCTCCACAATTCCTTAAGGCGTGCTACTGAACTCATGTGTACCTAAACGAAAATCCCAACCCTCTGATTTTCAGTTGTTTCATTTGATTATTAATTTCAATTACCAACAAAATAAGAAACATTCTTTCCCAAACAAACAGCAGAAAACATGTTTACATTCATTATATTCTTTTTGAACCCTACTTTTTACTTTCAGTGTGAGGACCTTGGTAAGAGTCTGTCTCACATTGATTCCTAGAAATCTAATGTGGGTCCTGGGATGTAAATCAAGTAAAACTGATGTGCTGTGGAAGGCCTGAGGCCTGACCAAATTAACAGCACAGCTGGATCTTTTACAAGTTCTGAGCAAACTGGATGACACATTGCATATGCACCAGATCTTGATTCCCCCCTGGTAGGGCCTGAGCAGACATTGCAGCTCTTCACTGGATGGCATCCAAGTTCAGCAGGGCACTGAGGAGAGCCTAGTGGCACAGACAGAGGCAAGCGTTTGTGGGCAGGAAAGCAAGGGACAGCACAGCTAAGAAGCTGACAAACAAATTCAAATGATTACTAAAGGATGGCAACACAGGGAAGTGACAGCACTCCACTCTCAGCTTTCTCTGCTGAGAGCAGACAAACTTATTTTCTGCTTCTCTCTTTTTATTTTCCTTTTTTTTTTTTTAATGCCTTGTTAGAACATAGTTAGGGATTATTTTGAATATTCAGAATAAGTCACTGCTGAAACATTTGGAAAAAAGGATGGCAGTTTGGTTTGAGCCTTTAGCTTGAAATATGCAGACTCTGTAAATCTGGTGATCAGTTCAGTCTTCTAGGGCACAAAAAAGTTGCATTATGTAGTGATGCTCAGAAATTCCTTCATACAGGATAGAGGCTCAAGAAGTCTGTACAGACTGGGCATTCTTCAGGTGTTCTTGCTCCTGACAAAATTATTTTTCTATAAGCATTTCCTCTCTGAATTTCTGAACCCTATCAGTGATCTTTACTCATTGAAAATGTGAAATTATTTCATAAAGCAGTATTCATCCCTTTTTTAGTTGTGGTTTGTTTTTTTTTTTACATTTGATTAGAAATATTAGATCAAGTCTAGAGATTTTCAAACAGATATTTTCATAATTATTTTCTTTCCATAAGAAGGTCAACTGTTTATGTACTTTATAAAAACACCTACTTGAAGTATGCTAAACTGATTACTAAATGTTGTAAGTATGTCATAGATAAATAACACTTCAAAATAATACAGTTTATAAAAATAACTGATTGAAGACAATATTGTCAGCAATATACTAATTATTATTTAGCATAAACTCAATCCATGTCCAGACATGCAAGTACTCAAAAAATACTTGTAATATTCATATTAAGTACTCACATACTTCCAACATCTCTCAATACAAGTTAAAATGGGGAGAAATAAAAGAGGGCTTTTTTCCACTTTTGTTTTCTTTTCAGGAAACAAAAAGAATATTCTATATTGCTGCTTGTTTTGATTCTTGTATTGAATTTTTGATGATACTTACAGCCTTGCAAGTTTCCTGGATATTAAGGAAGAAACCAGTGGGCTGGCAACTAGCTATATTATAAACACGATGTTCTTGGAATAAAGCTAATTTAACAGAAAACTAACAATCTAACAGAAAACTAACAACAGAAAACTAATCTCATCTCTATCAGTGTCAGTCTAATATTAATGGGCACTGTGATGTTTCTGAGGCAAGTATTAACTTCACTTAAAATCCAGGGAACCTAGAGAAAATAATCAGTGTCTAAAACTTATAAAACAGAATATACTTAAAACAGAATAATAAATAATCCTAAAGAGAGAGCAATACCAGAAAAGCCTTCAGCTTTTCAGAATCTTTGAAAGTTTCTAAGTACCTCTGGAAACTCAATAGAACCTTTTACACACCCTCAGTCTCCCACTGTTTTTTTCTCAAAGCCTCTTGTTTAATATTCCTTTCTACTTTCTTCCTTACAGCCACAGAGTTCATCTTTGCCTACATTTTTGCACACTTGAAACAAATCTGGCTTGTGAAATAAAGCTGAGAACTAATTAGACTATGTCCATTTGATCTGACTTTATAACAGAGATTATTACTAAGACAGAAAACTTGATCAGAATGAGCCTGAGGGTGAAATGTCTATTATATTACATGGTATAAAGCCTGTAGCATCACTTTACGGCTCTCTGAGAAGGATTTTTTGGGATGCCTTTTCTCTATTTTACCTACATTTAGGTATGTTGATACATTTAGGTACGTAGAATAATCTATAGGATTTTCTGTTGGAATGACATCTGTTAAGACATAACTTTATAATAGCCTTATGCCATCAACTTAAATTAAGGTTCCAGAAAAAACTAAGAGAAAGAAAGGGAGTTTCAGTATGCCAAAAGATGTCTCAGACCT
Source organism: Petroica traversi (assembly GCA_025920805.1). Taxonomy (NCBI): domain Eukaryota; kingdom Metazoa; phylum Chordata; class Aves; order Passeriformes; family Petroicidae; genus Petroica; species Petroica traversi. Next base: position 15,493,739 of record JAHLSL010000015.1, on the reverse strand, counting down.
GGAAGTTGTTGCAGAGGATAGTGAATGCTATATTTCATTGGCAATAAAACGCAAGTAAACCTGTTAAATTTTGGATTGGCACTACATGTTTGCATTCTAAAGCGTGCTTTGGTGATTTTGATGCAAAAAATCAGACAAAATTAAGATCAGATGAAATGAAATGGAATAATATGTACATTTCTCTAAAGTACACAAAATTGCTAATTTAAATTAGAAGATACATCTATTACCTGTATTTTTTTCACTTAATGTTCACTTAGAGTAGAACTTTTATTCCATTTATTAGCCACTTACTGAGTGACAATTTCAATAGACTTAATCAAGGCATATAATTTACATCCGTATTTAAATTCTAATGACCTAACATTCCCAAAGATATTGATTCACTTGCTTAAAAATAATGATGTATAGGTCAAGCACCATTTGAAACTCCTTACAGTATTACCATATGTAAGACAGTGCCATGAGGCTACCAGATGCTACACAAGGCTTTTAGCTGACCCACTCTTCTCAGCAGCCGGAGGACAGGTAATAGGCCCTCTTTGCTGACACCCTTCTCAAATGACATGAGCAATCCATTAGTAACCCATCCTAAAGTGACAAAATTAAGCCTAGAGTGTGTGAATTCCTTGATAATTAAAGAAATGAGAAAAGTACTTTTGAAGATCAAAAGAGTAGGTTTCTCTTCTTGATTTAATTGCCATATCTTAGGTAAAAAAAATTCCTTTTGTAAATACTAAGAGACACATATCCACTGCCTATCCAAAAGAGTAGAAAATCAATAGACAGAAATTAAATGTTTAGGTAATATGGAGTGGATCTCAACTTGTGCATCTACAAAGGATGATTGTAGTTTTACCATTTTTCATTTTCAATTGTGTCACTATCATCTCCAACTGCAAAACAATTGGATGCACTTTTTTTCTCTTTCAATAACTCTTTTACTCAAATAAAGAAATTTTTTATTAAGTTTTACTTTTCCTTTGAGCAGGACAGCTCTGCAGTGTCTTTGATGTTGTATGTGTGGGACAATCTGTGAAGAAAATGTCAACAACAGTAAAGTAACAAGAAATTTTCTCCCAAATGTGCTAACTCTTCAAAGTTGAAAGGGTGGATAGCTTCTTTTAATAGATTTTGGAAAAGAATGTGGCATGTAAGCATTAGCATTTTGGGTGTAGCCCCTGGAAAGACTCTCAGAAACATCTGGAAAGATCTGTTTGAATGATAAACTCCTCTTAAAAATACAATTTTGGCATTGTAGTGTGCTAGGAATTTCAACATTTATTTCCCCACATACCTGCTTTATAACTGAAGTACTGAGGATACTGAATTGTCTTGTTTCTTTTGTGCATATATATATATATATATATATATATATATATATATATATATGGCCAGGGTTGGGGCCGGACAGCTGACCACAGGAATGGCTGGCGGCTTGGCGGCTTGTTCTGAAAGTTTCCTTTTTGTTAAGTCAACTTCAGCTAAGGACTTCTTTTCCCCTTGCTGCAAGCCAGGCTTCCCTGGGATGGTGGCTACTGTCCCAAAAGCTGGAGAGCTGCTGAGAGAGAGAGTGCTCCCTTGTCCGGAACCCAAATCAGACACGACACACCATGGTTGCTCTGCTCGGGTACAGGGGCAAAAGACCCCGGAGAGCCCAGATTTCAGACTTTTATTCTGAGGGTTACAACTTATCTCATAACGGTACAGGGGAGGAACAGGGAAGGGTCAGAGGGTCAGGGCCTAATCAGGAAGGAGTAAGGGAGGAGAGAGGGAGACACAGGATACCATTGTTAACTGAAGGACGGGAGGGGGAAGTTCGACCCTCTTTCCAAGGCCAAACCTAACTCTACCTTAGATGGGCCTCACTCTCTAGGCCCCCAGAAATTCCTCAGGGGATATGTAACTCTCTGGGCTTGAACCACCGCTACATATATATACATAAATATATGCATATATATATATATTCTGCACTAATGCATTTTTTCTTCATTTACTGTTTTCTATTCTTTTGCAATGTGCAATTTGAATTATGAGTGCAATCTTTCCATCTGTATAAATTCAAATAAATGGTTTTTTTTTCCCAATGCAGTTGCTTGTGGATTGATGTTCTCTATGTAGATAATGAAAGAGCAACTTGACATTCCTTGCTAAGTGCAGTATATTTACCAACTCTGTATGCCTGCTTTTTCTAAGACTTGGCTTTAAAGACTTGTGATTTTTTGAAGATGGCAACACGTTACATAAAGGATATTTTAATATGTGCTTCTAGTTACATAACTATATATTATGCACCATAATTTGATGAAATACTGTGACGCTGCAATTCAAGAAAAGCAAGTATTCAAAGTAGTTTATTTTAGCTTAAGAATACTTGTAATGTTTCTAGTCTTTTTTCAGTGATATGATGTATAAACATGTATTCTAGCTCTAAATGAACCAGATCAAATTCCAAGGTGCGAGGACCACAAATATTTGTATGGGTTCATTATCTCTTCAGAAGGGTTTTTCTGTAGTTTGCTTTTAATATCTAATTTGTACTAAGAAATGGGACAGCTTCATAGAGTCATAGATTCATAGAATGGTTTGGCTTGGAAGAAATTTTGAAGATCATCTAGTTTTAACCTCTCTGCAGGGAAAGGGACAGCTTTCACCACCCTGGGTTGCTTAAAGCCACATCCAACCTCGCCTTGAGTATTTCCAGGGATGGGGCATCCACAGTTTCTCTGGGTAACCTGTTCCAGTGCACTGTCATAGAGAAAAAAGTGAACCTAAGTGTAGCTGATGTGAGTTTATTTCACCCATATAATCTTTTGACGCATGAAGTAAAATAATAAGGGCATCTCTAAAAAGTTTGGCATTATATTACAGTCCAGTTTTTCTGTAGCCATATAAGGACAACTTTTCACAGCCATGTACTAGTGCAAATATGCATCAAAACAGAGAAGTCCCATTCAAAAACTTAATTCTCAGTAGAATCTAGGAAGAACTAAGTGTGTGTGTATATATATATATATATATATATATGAGTTAAGAGTGTAAAGTCCTTGTGCTTCTGGGCCCAAATAATTGCAAGGCTGAGGCTGTTAGTCATTTATACACTTTTAAAATCCACTAGAGGCCTACCTGAATAAAGTCCTTTGGATACTACATTTTAAAGAGACCAAGTTAATGCATGTATCCCTTGGAATAAGAGGTAAGATGCCTTGAATAAAGGTAAGATGCAATCCACTTGATTTAGTTCTCAGAGTTAGATGCCTAATCCAAGCTTGTCATTCATGCCAACTTTTTCTTCAAAGTGAAGAAACAAAAAGAGATGACTCCTGAGAGTGATTCATCCATTTTCAAGACCAACATTTAAGGAAGTCAAGATAAATTGTCCTCAAGAGAAGCCTGTCTCCTTCCTTTCTAACACATAAAGGAGTTAAGTACCTTAGACTACATACTTAAATTCTGGACACTGAGAGACTATGTGAATCCTACCTTTTTTTCTCTATGACACATCATCAGAAATGTTTATTCTTTTTCTTGGTGATCCTTTCCCACAGGGACTGCACTGGTGCATCCATCACTGTATAAACATCAATTCTCTAAGATACTGTAATTTATTACTGTGGTCTTAGAAATATTTTACATTATGTCGAACTTATTTAATAACAAATTATGCAAGGCAATTTTGCCCCCTTTTTCCTCTACCTCCTATCACAGTCTGTGGACTTGCATCATATTTTTCGAGAATTAAATAATAGTAAAAGAAAGAAATTGAGGTTTGTTTTTTTTTATCTCAGTATTAAAAATGAATTGATATCTATAAATTCCTGTAGATGGAGGAAAGACCAACATAGAAAAATATCACAATGTTACCGTCCAAACTCCTTGCTTAAGACTTTAGCCTTAAAATTTTGTTGGTAAAATTATATCAGAGAAAATGTCAGTCCTTCAACTACAAAATTAGAGACAATGATTGTAGGCCAAAGGCCTGTTCCTGTTCCTCCATATCCCAACAGAGGAACAATGGGACTCCATGAAGTAAACAATGTTTTTCAGTGATAATAGACACTGTAAATCCCAGAGTTTACCCCCTATCTTGGGGTTTATTCTGTCCTGTATTAGTGAATTTAACTTCTGGAAATGTTGAAATCCAACCTTTTTTGTCTCTAGCTAAGTCTGTGATAGCTATGAGTCTTCATTTAAGATTTTTATTCAAGAGGAGACAGTTCTTGCACTGGCACTGGTAGAATTTTTGGTCTATAGATTGGACTTGAAATTTGTTTTTGGAGTAAAAATACAAAAAGTAAAAATACAAAAGTTCACAAAAGTACACAAAAAAATTCAATAGATATTATCTACTATCCTTATTTTTTATAACAATGATACTTAACACCCCAAGTATACTCAAATAGCCAGAAGAAAATATTTTAATTTTGTTTAGTTGCCAATGTTAACAATGTAATTGTAAAGATTTTCTTGCACTCAATTGCTTCAGATTTTCACAGTCAATTTTGCTGCCTGCAACCAAGCATTATATTTACTCTAAAATAACTCTAAGTTTATTGATTTTTATGGGGTAGGGGGGAACAGGTCTAAATCCAAACTGCTGGTAAAGAAAGAGCAGTAGGCTGTGAAATTGACATCTGATCAAGTAACAGTGCGATTAATGCATATCTGCAGCTGACAAATGATTTGGTTATATGCAATTCTGAATCATCAGTTATACCTATTCCAAAACACAGAAGACTGTGGCAAGCTCTCACAACCAGTCTTGGTTGAAAATGCGCTCTCATTTGTAATTCTCATAATGAAATTCTACAGATATTAATGTAACTGACAAAGTAAATATCATACAGGATAGGCGGATCTACAAAAAACCAAATGTAAAATAAACATGATTAACACAGAGTAATGAATTTGACAATTCCAAAGAGTTAAATTTCTTCTTGTTTCCATTTGTGACATGTAATTAAATGTTATCTTTATTGACTCAAAGCCAACATAGGGAAAAGCCAGATCAGTTGCTTCTGTCTGTAAAGTTTGGTCAACAATATTTCCTGCCTCATTTTCAGCTTAAGGAATCCTGAAACAAACAGAATTTTAATTAGTCAACCCTTATACTACTTTACATTTTTATTATTCTTTCATTCCAGCAGGGAAAAAGCTTTTATAAGGTCTGGGATATTATCAAAGGACTTTCCAGGTGTTGAAGACAAATTCCCTGGCAGATAGCTGTATGCTGAGACTAGTTCTAGTCCTCACTTTTCAGGTGACAACTGTCAGAACTACCTCAATAAAATAAAAGAATGCAAGATTTTTCCTAACATAATAAAATTTAAAAAAAAAATCAAAATTATGCATATGGTTTTCCCTGTAATGTAATTCTTTACCAAAAGATGTAGCTTTTGAATTGCTGTGTCAACAACCACAGACTTCTCTGCTACACTTGCAATAAGTGGAGAAGGATTACTATACAAGACAAGAATGAAATGTTTGTCTCAAAGTGCCACCTTCTTTTTCTGAAATAGGTGGTATCTGATAAATGTGCAGTGTTGTTATATATATACATGTTAATTTTAATGATAGAAATAAGACCCTGCCAGTTAGCATGAATGTGTGAGACATGGATGGGAATTCCAAGACTAGAATGGTGCTCCCAGACTCCCTGCTTTGTGAGGGCAATGAGCCTTCAAAGAAAAGGCCAGAGTGGAGCTGGAGATAGATCAGATGATTGGAATGTTACCGGCGCTGAAAGACTCTGTTTGATAACCTTGAGGATAGTGGATATGTGTAAGGTGGAAGGAACCAAGGAGGGTGGTTGAACTCAAGAGAGCTATGTTTGATAATACCGACTGCTGACATGAATAATATGAATTTGTTTTTATCATGTGAATTAAGAAGCAAATTCTTAGAGAATAAGAAATAGTTTTAGCTGCTCCTTCTTGAACTGATTTCTTCTGCCATTCTGGCCCATGACAACTACTCTTTTGCACTAGGGGGCAGAAGCAGATCAACTGGAATTTCTTCTGCAAAGCAACATATGCAAAGACTCTGTAAAAGAAAAATCACATTATTGAATAAAAAATACATATTACCTTCAGGGGTAATTTCATTCACATTTTGCAGATAGGTGGTATTTACATACATATGTATTTTCTCCCATGGAAACAGACAAGCTAATAATTTACCTGTGTGTTCTTCACCTCAGGAAAATTGTTTTGAGAACCATGTCTTCTTTGACTATTATGAAAATAATAATTTTTTTCGGAACTTGGGTAGGGGACCAAAACCAGAGAATCACACCTCTCCATGTCATGTGGAGAACCACATCATTCAGTGGATTGGGAACTCATTTCTTAAGCAGGATGGCACAGATAGAGAGCAACTTCTAGTCTAGTGTTTGTGCCTTACACATCGTACACCAGCCATAGTCCCTTTCCCTCCAGTCTGGGGTACACTGGCTGCAGGATCCAGGCTCACAGAACGCTCATGCTGGATGTGCCCTTGTCCTTGTTCTCACCCTGTGCAAAAGGGTTTCATCCTGGTCTCAGCCTTTGATATTAAGTCTGAGGTCCACATATGGTGTGCTGAAATCACCTCCTATGGGGTAATTGTCTTCTCTATTACATTGCAAAGTGGATCATCAGCACAAGCTGCTAATGGCCTTGTTAATCAGGCAGCCTGAGGCCAATCACTTAGACTTTCTCTATGTCTAGGGCTGATTAGCAGTTATCACTGTTATCTCCATGGTTTCTGTCATTCACCTTCCCTGGCCCCAAATGTGTTACAAAAGGGTGAAATCATCGATAGGCACATTAAAACATCCTATGTTCTGGGCATAAGGAAGACATATTCAAATTGTTCAGTATAAGAAGGTTTTCAAAAAGTAACCAAGTCTTTCTGAATGTGGAGTGGAGAAGGAACTGTTCAGTCTTTCCCTTATTTCATCCATATACATACCTCTGCATAATGCAGTGCATTTACTTGACTCATGCTCCAGAGCACAAAATTCTTGTTGTGATTTGGCCTATGGCAAAAATATCAACTGGTATTTTTTTCTGACTAATTGGCTGATTTTTTGAAGTGAAGGTTCCAGCTTTTGCAACTCACCAGTGAATTAAGTAAATATTTGATATTAAAATCTATCTGTATATATTTTTCAGGTGTATTATACTAGTAAGGCTTGGATTCTGAGATTTTTAGAATAAAATAGGATGTTTGAGCCTTCAGTCTTTTCAGATCTTGTGCTCATATCCTTCAATCAGGAAGCTTCTTCTCTTCCTAAGAAAGAGAAAAAAACCCAGATTAAAAAATCCCAAAACATTAAAATCTCCGTGGATAATAAGACTGAAAGCTCTGATGCTTCTGAGGCAGATCTAGGTGTGAGGTGAGTTCTCATCTTCTCCACTGCCTAGAAACATTAACTTTCTGCTGCTGAGGAAAGGTCAAAGTATGAGCTGATATCTCCTGATGAGTGTCCAGTCACCATTCATCCTTTCTCCCAGTGCTGGCAGGAACAAAAAATGTGGTTCATGTCTCTTCTGCCTGTAACAAAAGGTCTTCTGGAGGAGTTCAAGTGCCATAACACTTTATGGAAGCACCATATATAAGTTTCTTTATATATAGTACAGAATTTACTTTTGAAAGCAGTGAAGAAATGAAAACTGATGAAAAAATATCATCAAGGAAGTAATTCAAAAGTATTGAAAAAACCAATTTGTATTCCAAATTAATTCCTCCTCCCAATTTCTTTTAATGGACTTACAAATGCTAATAGCAAGTGAACAGACATGGGTATGTGTGGGACCATTTATTTCAGCATAGTTGCTAACTAAAAGTTATAGCAAAATAATGGAATAACAGTCTGTGATCTCAACAGTAATGATAGAACTGCCATTATATTCCTCCATCCCTCTGATCTCCTTTGAATCATTTCCTTGCTAAGCCCTGAAGTAGTAGGTTCAAGACATTTTTGGGCAGGTGTGCATTGTCCTGTGTCTCATGAACATTTTTGTACTGAATGGAATGCATCAGAAACAGAGAAAGTAGAGTTGTCAGGGCAGACTAATCTAACTGATTAGCTACTGTGACCAGCTCTATTGGGTGGAGATAAATACAGAGTGGAGGAAGAGATATTGAGAAGGTTTTCAATGCCTCCTGATGCTTATAGGACAGGACAAGCTGTACAATTGCAGTGGAAGGCAGGGAAGATGTAACATTCCTCTTTTTCTTTTTTACTGTTCTTCCGCACACATTTGAATTCCCGTAATAAAATGTGGCATGCCTTTAGGTGGAAAAGATTTGTATCACCTGGCTTCTTCTATGCCCTCTAAAAATTGCTCTTTTTCTCCCATTACTATCAGCTTTCCCAGTCAGAAGAATTAGTATAATTATCTCAGTTCACACCTCAGTTCACAGTGAAGACATTCCAGTTTAATGGTCTGAGACACAGACAAACTCAGACACAGTTAAAATTATTTTTCTCACAGTCTCTTTTCTAAAGTCACTGTTCCATGAAAACAATATTATAATAAAAATTTTAGCTCTTACCCACTCAGTTCTCATATTAAACCAATTTTTTATTACTACTATTATATTTTTTTCTTTTTTTCTGCCCACAATTTGATTGTCTCACTGTGTTGCTGACCTCTCTCCCTCAGCCAAATTCTCAGATGATCATCATCTTAGAGGCTGAAAAGCAATACCTCTGGGCTAAATTCTGCACTGCTATGCAGATATGCCTGTGTCAGTTTAGTCACTTAATTGATTTTCTGGTTAGAGAGGTATTGGAAATGGCTAAATAAGAGGCCAAGTCTCTCTCAGCCTTTGGCTCCAGATGCTGGTTATTACTGATAAATCACTTTATAAGCTGCTTTCCTTTTTAGATATTTTGCTTGTAAACACGAATCTTGCCTTTAGAAAACTGTAATCAAGTGAGTGCTCTTGCTGTCTAATAGAAAACAGCGATAGCTGCACAGCACAGTTAGTGTAATCTCTTTCACAGTATGTCCTCTTTTAATCTCTTATTTGGTTCAAAGAAACTGCCAGTTCAGAACACACAGTTGCTTTCTCTGAAGGAAGAGTTTGCTAAATGATTCCAAAGATGACTTTAAAAATTCTGTTAATTACTCTATGCGCATATGGGTTTTTTTTTCTTCTCTCCTATGTTAAGCAGAGTGAGTTTAAGAAGAATTTGAGACAATGAGACTCAATGTGTCTCTGAATTTCCTAAGACAGTGGTGGGAAGGATAAGTCCCATATGGAAAAATAAACTAATTTTCTATTGTGCACTTGCTCACCTGCTAGTGACAGCAATTTTGTCTTTGCTACTTCTTAAAATGGAAAATTTTTGAAAACTCCAAAGCTGTTTCAATCTACTATGACTTAAATGAAGAAAGGATTCAAAACTATTTTCCCCTTAACTTTCCAGCGGTAAATACCTAAAAACAAAGCGCAATTAACCTAAGCTATATGTTGTGCAAGCCCATTGAAAGTGGGGACATTTTCATTGTATCCTGTATTTGCCCAGACATTAGGGAGAATGGACTGTTTTCAAGTTAAACATTTATTCCTAAGTATGACAACAACAGCTGAAGCAGTCACTGGTGACTAGAAGTCTGAATTCCAGAAAGCTTCAGGGCACACTTCAGCATGTTTGCAAGGACAAAATTCCCATAAGAATCCATGATAGTTTGTTAATATTTACCTTTTCACATATTTCTCCACACTATTTGTAAACAGAAATTATGTGACAATTTTTTACAGATGGAGGTATACACTTCATTTGTAAGATAGAAGTAACAAATCACTTATTAATAAAATTAGTAATTTAAAAAAATTGATGGCAATTGAAACAGTGGTTTAGCAAGATTCTATGGCAAGGTGCACCAAATTATTTGCTGCACAGAGGACTGGGTTTTTCTTAGAGGTAAAGTGGCTAAGAGCTTTGGTACCTAACTCAAAATCATTAGTGCTAAAATGTCATTTGTTGAGCTTCAGTCAGTGGAACTGAAGACATTTTTTTCTTTTTTATTTTCAATACAGTCAATATAACTGATGTCATTACAATGAAAAAGTGAGGGCTTGGTTGATTTGCATAATTGGGCTCTGGTCTTCAAGCTGAGAATATTGCACAATTGTATGGATATCAGAACTGAGAAAATATTTTTACCTGCCTCTCTTGGTCAGGTTGATTGATCATTAGAATGGATTCATTTCTCCATTTCCATGAAGTAAGAATAAATGCCTGGGGAGTTGCTTTTGGTGTTCTAGCTTGTTAAGTGTTGTCCTTAGTTTGTCATTCATTTGATCTTTGGGAGTTCAAAAATTCCAAGATCACATTTAAATACTGGAAGTACAACTGAGTGTAATATTTTCATTATTCTTTTTACTCTCAAAACAAAGGCCTTATCCCTTCACATGCTGTTTGGACTTCAGCACTTTTGGGTACAACACCGTGGGAACTGACAGCTGGCCTGATGGCCTCACAGGCATGGACCTTGTCACAATCAGTTTGTACCCATGAGAACTGCAGCATCAACAGAAGCAAGAAGCAAAACAAAGAGGATACCCCGACATTGTACTGGCTGAGGTTTAGAAGAATGTGTGCAAGCTATAAGCAACCAATAGTATTGTATTGTAGTAAGTCAATAGCCAATGAACATGTCATATGAATGATAAGAAAGTGTACAAAAGAAGCTGTGTAGTAATAAAGAAAGCTTTTTTGCCTTTGCCTGGGCAGAGTGAGTGTGTGTCGTGTCAATCTCAACAGCAACACAACACATCAGGCCTTTGGACTTATGTATGCACAGATTATATTCTCCCTACTTTGCTCCTCCTCCACTGAGGATAAACTTTACTTCAGAATTTCCTCCTGGACTTGCACAGCTTTTCCACATTCTTTGTCACAAGGACCCTGACCCTATTCAGCACTGGTTTCTTCTTTACTTTAGCTCCCCTTTTACTGTTTGAATAGTTGTAGAATCCTTCCTTGTGTCCCTTCACATCCCTTGTCAGGTTGAGTTCCAGGTGGACCTTTGATTTCCTAACCCATTCCTACACAATCAGACTGCAGCTTTATATTCCTCCTGAATCACCTGCTACTGCTTGTACCTCTTGTACGTTCTCTTTCAATGTGCAAGTTCAGTTAGAACTCCTTATCCATGCTCCCTGCTGCCTTTGCTGTGTTTCCTACTTCTTGGAATGGACTACTCCGAGTTTTCAGGAGGTGATCCTTGGGTATCAAATAGCTCTCCAGGACTCCTCTAAGCATATCTCTAAATAGTCTCCTCTGTTCTAAAAACCAGGGATCCTTTACATTCTTTGAACACGTTAAGAGCTGATTATTGTGAGATTCCTCTACCCAAATTAAATTTTGTGGAATTTTCTTCAGTCTACTGCTATTCTTGAGCATGCGGAATGGGTCTCCCAGTGATATGTACTTAAATGTAATGAAATTCCTGCAGTCAGAACATAAATCAGAAGATGGCAAGAGGGCAAATTTGAAGATTCTCTTCACCCTCCCAATCTTAAATAAAACATTAACATGGATCCCCTAAAGTCCCTAATCTTCAAGATTCCTAAGTTTCTTTAATACCTAAAATCTCATTAGCAAATTGTTATATTTCTGGTCAACACCTCACAAATACTGAAGGCTGTTTAATCCTAGCAGGCTGAAAAAACCCTTTAAAACAGCAGTATATGTGTTTTTTTCTGAAGGTGTGTATGTAACTAAACCATACAAACTACAGTAAGGTGGAAATCCATTCTTCTTAAGTCAGTTCCAGTACTTCACCCGCTGGAGAATTTACCTAAAATTCAAAGGAATTTGTAATATTGCTTTTGTCCAATTACAAGTAGATTGGAAACTCTACCTTTCAGGATATTTCTTATAATCCAAGCTAGATGTCTTGTACATTTTCAAATGCAGAGAATTGAAATTACTATGTTTTGTATTGTAGTATAATGAATCTAGTTGCCCATCTTGTTCTCAGGACTTTCAGAAGTGGATTTTCAATAGATGAACTTGGGAGACCCTCACAGAGTATATTCAGTACACAAGAGCTAAAATAATCTGTCAGCATCAGAATGGATCAAATTGAATCCAGGCTCCTATGCCGACAGTGGCTAAGGTAACAAAACCAAGAGAGTTAATGCCTGTCATATTCCAAATAACTTCCCATGTTGCACACCTGTGGATGAAAAGGTAAAAACAAATTCAATAAAATAGGAGAAATGGCCTTATTACTTAGGTGAAAATTCACCACTGAGCTTCATAACTCAAAAAAGGGGCTTTCATAGTTGGGAAAGATGAATTTAATATTTTTCTTCTCCTCTCACTGTTTTTTTACCAGTAGCTACATATTTTGTGATCTGGATTTTTAGAGGACTCTAAAACATTCTGCTTTCATTAAAGTGCCTGGACAAATTTTGGTAATTTGCTGTAGCAGAGGATTAATTTAAACTGGAACATAACATTTGCCTAGAAATGAAACTGTTTTAATTATCTAGTTCAGTTCCCAAATGCTGTTTTTGCTTTCAAGGATGCATAAGGGTGTCACATACCCACAAAAAGTTCAGCATGTATTAATCAGCAAGCAAATATCTAATCTAGATATAATTTATTATTGTTATCATAGGCTGAACTCTCAGAAAGTTATTAAAAAGCTCTTCAGGGTGCAAAAAATGAGAGGTTCAAGTGACCTCATTGCTTGTAAATTTTTATTTTAAATTATTCAAAATCTGTCATCACAAATATTGTTTTTGACCTAATATAGAATTCTATACAAAAAAGAAAAACTTTTGCTCCAATCCTACTATGTAATTGGTATTCATTTGTTCTAACAATTCATGGACCTAAGTAGGGAAGTCGCACCCAAGTGATACTCTGCTTAAGTCAAATGCAAATAAAAATAACCAGGCTACTAACAACTGTATGTGATTACAGAACCATGATTTCATAATGAGTTCTGGCAACATGGATTTAATAACAGTAATGTCCTTATATTGAAACACCTGTCTGATCTTCACTACTTTTGAATGTTGAAGTGTTACAATGTCCGCAAATGGAGAGTGAATTAAAAAATTAAATTGCGAGGCTTTTAAAGCATGCCATGCTTAACAAAAGGAGCAATCAAATCCTCTAACACTTTAACCTACACCATCACCTAAAATAGTCCCCAGTCCCATTGTAGAATGTGAAGTTTTCCTATATGGAATTTGTAGCAACAAGACAGAAGAAGTAAAATAAATAACAATTCTTTATCTCATTTTTAAGGCTCTCAGTGTAAATGAACAGATGAAAAAAGCCACCAGCAAAGGTTATAATGGGTGACCATTGCCCAGAGCTGACCAGTAGCAAAAACTGTGGACTAGAAATTTCTCTGCTTGCTAACATAGTATTTTTTATTTGACATATATCCTGGAGATGAATTTGTGAACCCAACCATCAGAGGCAACAGAAAGAAAAATATTTGAGTTCAAAGTGATGAAGTCATAGGTGAGGATTTTTCAGCAAGATAGCACCACTGTTTGTTTTCCCTGTATTCAAGAGGAATAATTTTTTTAATGCAAAACTACATCCCTGTGACTGACTTTGATACTAAATATTTTATGCATACAAAAATATTCTTGAAATGCCTAAATATTGACTGTAATAGGGTCAATATAGGGCTACACCTGAAGCATTATTGATTATCTGAAGTTATTATTCTAAATGAACTCAAGATTTAAGATCATAGGTACCATAGAGCATGTAGAAAATAACTGAGATCAAGAGGGGATTAAAACTAACCATAATAAAGCAGCTGTCAGTTCAGAAACAGTTAATTACAAAGAGCAAATGGTCTTTAAGCAAGTAATATCAGATAATATACTATTATGTTGTTGATGAAAATATAATAGTAGAGTTAAAGTTAACTTTTGAAAAAAAGAGTATTTATCCATTGAATAAAAATATTAGCTACTCTATAAAAACTTTCATAATAAGCAGGTCATAAATTTATGGCAAATTATTAAAGCTTATTTACGTCTTCACCAGTGGGACAGAGACTGAAATCCAGATAGTTGACAGACAAGCCCTGCTATCTGGATAAGGTTCTCACCTCTTTTGTGCAGTGCTTTCAGCTGAAATGCTTTAGCATTTGATAGGTCCATGTGAGCAGCAGCAAAGGCAGGTCCTGATATACCTTTGCAGCCATTTAAAACTTACATTACTCAATAGTTTTCATTCATTTTCTCTCAGCACTTCTGTAATACCATACATTCACATAAAAAATAAATCCTGTATTTTTGGTTAAGAAGCCTTTCATAAAAATTCAGTGATTTTCCTTCATTCTTTAAAGGAGGTATTCTTTTCTTTGTTAAAACAATTGGAAATGAAATTGTGTTAGTTTTATTGCCTTATTATATGTTAATTTTTAGGCTCTTTCTAAATAGGTCTCATTCTAAGGAGAAAAACATGATAAGGCTGGTCAGTGAAAACACAGTACTGTACCTATCTTTTAACCTCTGTAGATGTATTTGAATCTCAGCTAAAAAGTCAAATTCTTCCTTTTGTTTTATGTGTGACTGATTTAAAACCTTTGCCTAAATATTTCGTGAGCTATAATGCTGTAATTATAGCCCTTACAAAGCTCAGTCAAGAACAGATTTTCATTGAGCCTATGGGAAAGACCTATAAATACTCTCACTGCATTTTGTAATATTCTATCTTTTTGGACCAAAGAAGCAAAAAGAGGTGGATGGTCAGATAACATAGTTTCAATACTGTCTATTGCAAGCTGTCAAACTGTTATAATTTTGAGGCTGAGACTTCTTTTTTTTTTTTTCAGATAAGAATTCATTAATCCTAACTTACACTTAGTATGTGGGTACTGTAATGGGAATTGCTGAGACTTAAGACTGTAAAAAGCACTGAAGGGTAACAAATCGTGTGTCTACTCTGTAGTTGTCACTATGATTTGTGTAATGCAAAATCTGTACTAATTTTTAGCTAGATAACTTGAGTCCTCAGAACATCAAAGTCCAGTGAAGGCTACGGACTAAAACATTATATTTGACAGGTTTGCTTAGTTGCTAAATCAAATCTGTCTAGATCTCACTATAATGACAGCAGCTGTATTGCAGACACTGGTGCTGAAAGTTCATACATAACCTTCCTGCTGTCCAAGAAAATGTTGAGCCTTGTCTCTGTGAATCCAAGCTGTCTGGAAAAACAGGGGCTCAACTGAGTGCAGAAAAATCCCAGATGGTAATACAGCAAGTCTAATGGAGGAACAAGCCACAGCTCTGCAGAGAAAAGTTGAGTTGATATAATTTTATTTTTTTTTTATTGAATGGAGTAGGAGGTTTTGTGGTTAAAATAGAGGTTGTATCCCAAAAGTCATTGTTTTTTCAAAATCACCAAGAGTTGAATAATTCTGTTAAAGTTCTCATAGCAGAATATAAAACATGCCTTTGTTTGTAGCTTGGGCTAAAGGCTTTATGTTCCTGCTTTGTCTCTTACTGCCTATGGTACAATACAAATGGAGAGTATTACAGAAACTCAGGCCATACAGGGACAAGCTGACTATTCCAGATCAATTATTTAGCTATAAAATTAGAAGAAAGAAACAAAGTTCTCCCAGGAAAGTACAGAAGGAGGTGAACAGACTAGAATTTAGACTGTAATGCAGAAAATTCTGTATTTTATTAAATACTCACAACATTGATAATGTTTTCAGTTATTGCTCTAAAAAGAAGTTTACTATTTTACATTTTTTCATCTTGGGTACTCTGACTTCATTTTCTGCCGTTGTTATGCTTCAGAGTCTACAGAGAAATTGAATTCCATGAAAAAAAATACAATTATAAAGTAAACAGTGTGCTAAAATTTATTCATCTTTGACATTTCTATTTCATATCTTGCTCAATAAATTTATTGACTCATTTCTTGGCACTCCCAGTAAATAAAGTTTTATTAGACATTGAAACTCATTCAAAGAGGTAAGAGAAAAATGAACTACATAACTGGAAGAGTGGGTTTACTGGATCACAGTCAGGTATGGTTTTAATATGATTTACCCATCTACCCTTCCAGAGAAAAAATAATCTTATAAGTGGATGGAATGTAAACCTGGCAGCTTATGTTATTTATTATAGATTTCTCTGGCACACAACCCAAAAGGTAAGGTTAAACTGAGACATCAGGTCCTTGCTTACACATTTTCACAATATCCAGAGAAAAAGAAGTTATAATACTTTTTCTGATTAAACAAGATTTTCAAACAAAACCCCAGAACTTTCACCTCTTTCAGTAATACATATTTTTTTTTCTGAATACTTTTTCAATCTCATGGCATAAAATATAAATTTTTGGTCAAACTCTTGAAAGTAAAATTATATTTTAATTCATGAATTCATTAACATGAATTACATAATTGTTCTCAATCACTTAAAATATGAGCAAAGACTATGCACATAGAAAATAAAAAATCAAATACCCAGTCTCCCCCATTTAAACCAAAATAGAAATGGCAACAAGACTTATGAAATTAAATGTAAAATAGTTTTTAAAGCAATAGCAATCTGTAATGCAGAGCACATGAAGTTTAAATATACAGTGTGTCACATACTAGAGGTGGATAGGAATTATTGCTGGCAAATTCCTAAGTCCTGATTCACAGATTTCTGCTGCCTATTTCTACTGCCTTATTATAATACTGCTCAACACATCATGTGTTAGGCTCTGACATGGGAAGTTCCTCAGTGGGTTTTCTGATATAAATACTGATATAACCATAGTACAATTGGGTGGAATGACATGTCCTTCCCTCTCTTCCATGTCCACATTTCCACATTCACTTCACAGGATTAGCTGCTGCAAAGGACATAGATTCCACAGTGTGCTTTTTTCCATCACCAAAGAGGTCCTAAAAGGAGCAGAACAGGTCAGAACTTTCTCATGTTCATCTTAAAATGGTATGTTTTTTTGCTGATATTTCACTTTGAAGAAACAAATTGTTTATATCATTGACTGTGAAACTACAGAATTACTGTGAAGTAGATCAGTACAGCAGGTTTAATACAAAAGTTTGTTATTTTTAATTATCTGCATATTGCATGAAAAACAGGGCATGAAGTTTCACAGACTTTTAATTCATCACTTGTGGTTCTCTCTGAAATTATTTCTTGACTCTACCTTCTGCTTAAAAAAAAAAAGAGGTCTACTTGCAGGTTAAGTATTAGAATATCTAAATAAAATATTTTCTCACTTAAAACTGTATAGAAATATTGCATTTGTGTAGGCATATGAACATGCATAAAATATATCTCTATACATAGACACACATAAGTAGACAGATTTGCACAACATGTATCACAAATTTTGTATGTCAGATATATATGCAGCTTTGCTTGTTATGAGTAAAAATATATGTTTAGTCATAAAAGAAGAAAAGGCATAAAAAAGTTGATCCCAGTGGATTTTCCACTGCGATTCATTGACTAAAGGCTGCTAGATCATAATATTAACTGTATTATTAACAGAATAAAAAAATTATTCTGAAACTATACTTTTATACATAATGTTGCCTCATCTTGCCATCAATGTTCATTTGTTCCCTTGTCATCCTTTACAAGCTATTCCTGTATTAGTTATCATGATTATATTTTGTTTAAGATTAACGCTGCTAAATTGTGCTCAAGGGACTTCATTGCAGTAAAGCCTGGCACAACATTGCTCTGAGAGCTCATGGTGAAGCAGCCTTCAAAGGTGACCTCCAAACATTTTATGTTACTGCTTTCTATGGACAAGAATTCTTAGCTGATAGTATAAGCTGTAGTTCTTATTTCAAACTGTATTAGTCTGTACCTGCATTTTGTTGGGTTCTGACAATCTGACCAAGTGATTTAGATTAAATTCTAACTGTAAACTGCCCCCCTTTCTTTTAGTATCCCATTAATCTTTGTGTCATATGCAAATTTAATCAGTTAAGATTTTATTTCATCATCTAGATTGTTTCTAAGAATTTAGTGAATAGTGTTGGACCAGAAACTCTCTCAGGAGACCTTCCTTGGACAGCCCTGCCCATTGATATCTGCCAATAAGACCTTTTTTAATTCATCTAATGTGTTTCCTCTTGATTAAAAATCTTGCATTATAGAAAATTAAAAACGTCATGTGACAGAATTGCAAAAGCCTTAGAGAAGTCAAAAATTGCTGTCTCAACACAGTTGCCAGTTTTGTTTGACAAAATTTAATTTTCCATGAGACTTGAGCAGTATTCATGATACTTTTTGGTTTATGTTCTTCAGTGAAAGAGACTTGAAAAGAAGTATTATTTTGTAAAAGCAGGGTGAAGTACTTTCTGTTGTTTCAGTCACTTCATTTCTTTAAAAAATATTTTTCACCACCTCTTGTTTGTCTCTGAATATCCCATGAGCTGGGACAACATGATTATGACCACTGGTAATGCAAAGATTTTCTTTTAAAGTCCAAAATATTGTACATACAATACACATGCATCTACATACAGACACATGCACTGTATAAGTAACAATCCACATCTGTAATTCTCATTTTTCCTTAGACCCTGCCAAGATGAATTTGGGCATTTTAGTTTGTTTCCAGAAAAAATACATTAATATCCTGTGTCTCAAAATGTAATTTCTTTACTTGGAATTTACTTCATTCATTACAATGGAACAATGACTGCAAATACAGAAAACACTTTAGCTGTCTCTGATTATTGTTCTGCCACACTGGGGAAACACATATGTGACAATCTGCAGGGTTTTATTCAAAATGTTGCTTTCTGCCATGACCTGCAATATTTGTGCATTTTTTTTCTATATCAAGGAAAGGAAGTAAACTTCAATATGCAATTCATCTTGTCCCTTTTTGATCTGAGGAGAAAAGTGGCCTTTGACATGCCAATTCATTATATTTAGTATTTAATTTACTTGTAGGTTATGTAGTATTATAACAAGCGAAATCTCTGGTCCAATGTGTCCTTACCTTTTGATCTTTCCTGGTGTTTTACTTCTCTTTAAAATGAAGATGCAGCTACAGGTCTTCACCTTACTCAATCATTTGAATAATGCTTTGGATCTTGAAATAAAGTTGTGCTCTAATGTAAAGTTCATAAGAGCCTTAAAAATCCTTATAACTTTTATTAAGATGCATGCTTTAATTATGCTAAAGGGAAAATTAAATGCATTTACTATTTGAGCTGCTGACTCTCCACATGAGAGTCAGAAAATTCTGAAATGGACAGTTTCTACAAAAGTTAAAAGATTTATTTATGTTTAAAACCTACAGACTTTTTGCAAATATCCATAGTAAAAACTGCAGATATAAATTCTCATCAAGATGTAAACTCTTTACAAATAATTAAAGCTTAAAATAAGATTTATTAACAGACAATACGGTCATATTAATAACAAAGCTAAGTAGTATGTTAAAGGGAAGGACAGATCTATGATAATAAATAAAACCAAAAACTAAAAAAACAGTTTTCAGAATTAATGAAAAGCCTAATTAAATTGAGATGGTCACTTCTGATTATCAGGAAAAAACTTACCTCCTAGTTGCAGCAATACTGTGGTAAGTTTTTGTTTTCTCCTTTAATTTTAATAAACTTGTAGAACTTTAAAAAATAAATATTAAATCTGGAAGCAATCTGGAAACTTGTGCCTGCAGTATTAATGGAGGCATACAGGAAAGCAAAGCACAGAACTAAAAAATAAAATAGAAATCTGTCTCATTTTTTTTCCCCCTTCATTCATGCACTAACACATGTTTAAATTAACGTCTTCAAAGGATAAATTAAGAACAAGGTGTCAAAGGAAAGAACGTTTCCCTCTCTGTACATATCAAACATACTCTATGTAATGTGAAGCAAAGGGGAAGATCCAACTTTTTAGTCTTAGGGAATTATAACAAAAGAAAAGTTAAACTCATTTTCCTTTTTAATTTTTTTTCCTCTGTAAGAGAGGAGGAACACATTTGCATCTTGATTTGAACTGACTGATGCTTTTGTTCTGCCTGGTAGTTATTATGTACTTCAGTGTGTAGTGCCAGACCTTCAGATGGGGAGATGATCCTTCCTCCTATACACATGGTGTTTTTCAGAATATATCAAGCCTGGATTAATATGTCCATTTTATATGTACCAATGCTTGTACTTAGTAGTGGATCAGAAAGACAGGGTAGGCATCTGCTTATGAGATAATCTACGCTGAATTTAGGAAAACCAACACTTCTACCACACTCTAAATGGGCATCCCTTAGCGCATCACTGGAATTGGCTTATAAACCAGGAACTTGCTCAGCTCATTTATTTTCTTTCAAAGTGACATTAACTTATTTTAAATGAAGTCCAGGTGTTGGTGAGGGACAACCATCCCAAGATGCTATTTTGAATATTTTTGTGGTAGTACAGAAATTAAAGATTCTTGAAACAACAAACATAGAGGAAGTCTTCAAAATAGCAGGGAAGTTTTCTGACTATTGAAAATACAGCCTTTTTGGTAGTCACACACCAGAAACTATGGGCTAATTATCAGACTACAGACTTCATGGGCTATGCAAAAACTTTGCTCTTATTGCTCTTATTGGCATCATTATGAATTGAAAGAACTTGCAGTGATAGAGGATCAAACTGCTGCTCCTGTCTAGGCTAGCACAGGTCTGGTAACTGCTCAGTTTTGTATTAATGCTAGTTGGGCCAGTACAAATGACAATGTGCAATGTTGTATTCGCAGCTGTTTATTGCAGGCTATGAACAACTGAATTTGGAGAAGTGTCAGTCCAGAGAGCTGTGGTACTGTGACATTTTCCTTCAGTGTGTTTTTTTGTCTTCCTGTCATGCACACTTGAAGCTGCTATTTGAGGTATTAAAGGTACTGTTGATGGCCTTTCTTTTCCATGACAGCATGTCCAGGAAACACTGCCAAGATCGAAGATCCTGAGAAGGTCTGAGATCAGGCCTTAAGAAGCTTGGACAAACTGGTATAATATTAATTCCAAATCATTCAGACAAGAGTAGGGTATCTCAGCTTCCTTGAGCATTGCTGTAGTCCCAGAAATCATTTTCAGATGCAATAAAAGCAGAACTCATTGTATAAGTTATTCATAGTAAGCTGTTGAAAGACAGACACCAAACTGTTCTGGAGTCTGCTGTCATTGCTGTGAGACTCTTAAGTATTTCACAGTCTGGACTTTGTTCACATTCTGCTCTCTGCAAAACACTTCTCATCTTTAGTTTTACAATATGCAATAATGGATGTTGTAACCAAATTACTCAAGTAGAAATATTAACAATGTATTCAATTTGCTATGATAAAAAGAAACCCAAAACTGTATTAGATTAGTATAAGATATCATTAGACATTCTAGGGAAGATTAATTTCACAATAGGTAAATCACAACCATCATCATAGGGCACCATTTCATCAGCTGGTAGAGGCTGCTTGCTTGTGTTTTTCATTTTAATGAATGTATTTTGGTGTAGCACAGAGGTTCTGCTATCTTAGAGCACAACAGACAGCAGCCAAAACTGTAAACACAGAGATTTATTCATCCTGGAAAATTACGCAAGAACCTACTCAGATCTGCCAAGAACTGAACAGCAATAAAATGTGTGTTTTAGACTATGAATATAGGGATTTTCTGTTTGGATAATAACTGCTAAGGAAACAACAGGAATCTGAATGCATTGATATTCTGATATGCCTTGTAGCACTTCCACCATTTTCCTCAGAGAAGAAAGCAGCTGAAAAAACACATTTTGGTTCATTATAGGAAGAACACTTCTTTAACTATTCTATTTCTATACCCACATAGGCAGATACATGTATTTCATGGATTTAGAATGCTTTACCACAATTGTCACCAGTGATCTGAAGTAAGTCCTTTTAATTAAAATAACGTACAGAGTCCGGGAATATTTTTTTAAAAAGGAGAAATTTAGAGTGGTTTCATTTTCTATTTAGAAATATTCAGTAATAATTTCCTTGCTGAAAGTTTTTAAATTGGAAATATTGTACATTTCCCACCATTACTCTGACATAATCTGTGTCAAATAGACTGGCATTCAGTAAAAGACAATCAAACAATTTTGGGATGCAGGAAAGCTGGGTCTCTAGTCTTCAACAATACCTGTGGACTTTGTTTTCACTTCTTAGTTTTTGAGTCACAGAACCTGTTTTTTTATGTTAGGATTTTTTTGGTGTAGGTGGTAGGAATTTTTCATTAAGGGGAAAGACAGTATATTAAAATATTTTTAATTTATATAAATGAATTCAAATCCTTTTTGCAAAAAAGAAGAGCATAGACTTGCAGTCATGCTGATGTTTTGGTGATATCAGGGCATCCTTGTCTCCAGTCTTACACCAACAACATTCTGCCTTGCCTCATAACAGATCATTATCTCTAACTTTCTTACTTGTACTCAGTAAAGAGGCAACAACTTATATTTACTCCTCACACATCCTTCTTCTGAGATCTTCTTCACTATTACAGTCTTTAAAGATTCAGTTTTGCAGAACTGCCCTAGCCACAGAATCTACATGAACTCCAGTTTGCAGAACAAACCCTAATGAAATTCCTGGAGTGTTTCTGTAACAAAATTTTGCAGAATATAATTCCTCTTTCTCCAAATTTGAATGGCCATGATATTTAACTTAAAAAGTCAAGCATCGGTGAGATAAAGAAAGAAAAAGCATGGCCAAAGGCCTTTTACAATGTATTCCACTTCATAACTGCAAGTGAATACCTTCAGTTGTATTTTAAGGCTTTCCAATTCAGTGCGTGATATCAGTAGCAGAGCTGCGGTTTTTATGCTTTCAATGTAATTGATCCTCAGGTGGTCTAAAATCTCTGTCTTTGGAAGCCTACCTCTAGATTTATGTATTGAATTTTAAGTTTTAGCTGCAAGAATCCAGCTCAGTTTCTATCTAACTCTGGGGGTCATTTAACAGCATTTCAGTAGCTTATTCCTGGTCTTTTCCAGAGCTTTTCATTTTTGGGCTGTTATGGTTTAACACTGGTAGGCAGGCAGCTAAGCACCATACAGCCTCTTGCTCTTTATTCACCAGTGGGATAAAGAGAGTTTAATAAGCAAAGCAAAACTGAATGCATGAAAAGCAAAACAGAGAATTAATTCACCATAACCCATGGCAGGCCAGGTGTTTATCCATCTTCAGGAGAGCTGGGTTCCATCAGGCCTAACAGTATTTTGGGAAGGCAAAGGACATCCCTCCAAACAGCCCCTTGTCCTCCTTCTTCCCCCAGCTGTATATGCTGAGCATGATGCCACAGGGTATGGAATATCCCTTGGGTCAGTTGGGGTCAGCTGTGCTGGCTGTGTCCCCTCCCAACTCACTGTGCACCCCCAGCCTCCTCACTGGTGGGGTGGGGCTGGGAGCAGGGAAGTTTTTGGCTCTGAGTCAGCACTGCTCAGCAATAACTAAACCAGCCCTGAGTAATCAGCACTTTCCATCAGCACTGAGCTCTGCCCATTCTCTGCAACCAGGACGGTCACAAACCCACAGCATAGCCCCATATAGGATACCAGAGAGAAATGTAACTCTATCCCAGCCAAACCTGTAGATTTTTCGTGCCACCAAGACAGCTAATGTCATAAAGGTTAATGAGTTAGCAACTCTTAGTTTCTGCTGGTAAATCAAATCTGAAGATTTAGGACAAATTTTTAAAACTTCTGTCTCTCAAGTTTCTCCAGTCTTTTCAGTTTAGATTGTCTCATGTGGAGTAGGGCTCTTCTGGAGAGTGTACTCATCAGATGAACAAGAGATATTATCTCCTCTGCTATTTCCACTGTCTGCCTTCTGCTCTGGGCTTGGCCTCAGGGCCCTTCATTCTAATGTATCCATTGAGAGAGCTTTTTGCTAGTCCCCACTACTTACCTCCATCACCTTGATTCAAAATGCATTCTTCCCTCTACAAGGAATTGTGGGTGGTTAGATTTTTGAGAAGGCAGCCTGTTTTACCTCTCAACATTTTTGAAGCAAAGAAATGAATGTTTTTGGAGCTGAAGGAATTTCTGCTTTAAATTTCTCTGGTCTTTTTTGACAACACTGTATTTTGAAAGAGTAGAAAAAGAAATTCCTCAGTTAAAATGTAAATTGTATCCTGATGCAAGTACTCTTTAAGAGTTCTCAGCCATCAACCAGAAATCATCTCCTGTTATGACACAGATTTTCCAAATTGTCACACAGGAGCAAACAATAAAATGTTTTGTAAATATGAGACAAAATGGCTGCAGTATATGATTTTTAAAACCAGTGAAATAATAATTTTTCACAAAAATCCAAATATCCATGTGTTAAATTATCACAGACTGACATTTACATGTTTAGGAAAAATAAATCAATGATTAAAATTAAACATCCTTTCATTTCTCAAAGGCTACTCTCTTCCAATAATGAAACTAAGAGAAATCACTGTATTAACAGAACAATCTTCAATTCTATTCTAGCTGCTTTGAGACACTTCAGCTGAAAAAGCAAAAGCAAAGCTTAATATTGTTCACTTTCTAGCCCTTGCATACAGGCACTTTTGGGAGAAGTGGAGAATGACCTTAGGCTCTGGTGCCTCTCAGCTGCCAGAATAACTTCTTGGGCAGCCGGGCTGCTGTAAATTGCAGGATGGATTAGATTGCCCCTGGCTGGTTCTAAAGTCAGGGGAATAAAAGTACGGCTTTGTTTCCATCTTCTCAGCTGTGCCAGCTGAGGAGCCAGCCTTGAAAGTTCACGGCTTGCTTAAGGCACATAAGGGTGTCACAGACAGAGCTGAGAGTCATGTGTGCCTGCAGGACTGAGGGCTGTCAGCCAGCCTGTGAACCGGTACACACTGGTGTCCTCCCATGCATTTGTGCACTGCTCTGTACAATAGATGTCTGACACTTCCTGGTGCCTTTAGGTACCCTTGTACTGCAAATAAATAATGCTATACTACATATCTAGGAGCAAGAGAGAATCTTCCTCAGTATTCAAGCAATGAACTCTCTTGTTTTGCAAATACTGACTATTCTGAGAATAATTGACATTTGCATGAAGGGAATATCTGTGCAAATCAAGACAGAATGACTTGCTTAAAAAATTAGAAATTTATAATCTTTAAAAATATCCTGCAATTATCTTGTTTCCTAAGAAGAAAATTTTTAAATGGTCAAATGATAATGTTTTAAAATGCTTTTTAATAGCTGCAAACTAACTCATTTTTCAGTGATTTATTTTCAACAATAAAGAAGACTTCTTTAAGCTAAGCTCTGGGATGTTTACTTTGATGGATTTCAGCTCAAAGATGAGCTAGCCCACAAATTCAGCTATTACCAACCCATTTCTGTAACCATTCAAATGTAGCAGTGGAATCCCTCATGTGATCTGGCATGCTGTGTGAGCTCTGCTGCACAATGAGCCTTACCTTGGCTGTCTCAGGTCAATAGTGAAATCTACCAGTAAACATATATCATGGACATATCTCAGTAGTCTTTCACCTTTGATTTTTTTTATATTCATGTTTCCATTAAAAGAGTATCAAAAATCCTTCTATTTAGAATTTACAATGTATAGATTCCTTGAAAGTATATAAAAGTAAATTACTGTGAAGTATAGAAAATAATACCCATGCCCCATGATATATCTATTATAGAAGAAGTAAAATATCATAAGAGGTAAATATCAATGTATGTCTTTCTATACTCTTAGGAATTTAGTCCCACAAAGAAACAGCTCAACCTCTTTCAAGTTTTATGAGGGCTTCTTTAAATATTTAGAGTTGGGAAAGCCACTTCTTTTCTACCTCAAGCTGATAAAAGAGGAACTTTCCTTTAGTCTTTTTAAAACATGAAAGGGGCAAGATCCCTAACATCAGAAGCCTCCTCCCTTTTCTCTAAGAATGGTTCTTTCAAGTCTTCAAACAAGAAAATACTTTCCTCTGCAGCTCCTGGTTTTCCACCAGATATAGTGTTTTTAATCCCACTGGGCTCTGTATGTGTGCTGCTGTGCTAGTGAGCCTGTGTGTACATTAGAGCTAAAGGTAATCCTTTCAAGCACTATGGAGATTTCTAGGAAGAATATCTTATTTACATGCTGTTACTTTAGCCAGCCCACCTGCTTACATAGTAAAGAATCAACAACAATAAAATGTTACCAAATAATATATTGAAATAAAGCAAGAAAAGCCAAATAAACCCTGAAAAAGGATAATGCAATTCTGTTCATTTTTCAGCAATTAATTTACCCATACTCCCTTCATTTTCCTGAATGTTTTTAAATACCTTTGGAAAATGTTTGATTATTATTATTTAATGTAAAATGTCTACCATACACTAAAGGCGCCAGTACAGCTAAAGAAGGAAGTGCTCAGATCTCATCATCTTCACAGTGCCAAACCTGTCACTTCCTACCTTAACAGTAGTCTACAGATTCTGTAGCATGTACAAATGTAATGTGAGTATGCACAGATACAGTGACTGAAGGAGGAAAAAAGTCCTACTTCTGTGCCCTGTCCCAAGTTGCACATCCTCAAAATTCAAGCTGAGGGGAAGCATGCTAAGGATCTCTGTGCAATCTAACAGAGCAGCATAGAAAACAGATGAGGTTGATACTCAAACAGTTGAGCCCCATTAGTTCAAGTCATAAAATCTGAGATTAGATCTTAAATCAGATTTCAGTGGTAATTAGCTTCTCAGGCCTTGCAATGGTCTTGCAAACTTTCTCCTCCTATATCTAGAGAAGCATTTTGCTTACATAATTAAAATTAGTTATTTTCATACACTTTTTAAACATGTTGAAAAATAGCTTACATACACCCTTAAAAGAAACAGTCCTGTTGTGACATAGGGTGATTAACTTCAGTTACATGCACTTACTGAACTTTTCGAAGTGCTTGACACTAAAAGCTACTTATACATAATTTATGTCATATTTGCTGGAAGAACTCTGTTCTTACACTTCATGCCTGCCATTCTCATGAGCATAATGGCAATAATCCATCATGTATATGTATAGCATTCTGACGCAGTTTGCAGGTTGATAAGGATAAAGATACAATGAAAAGATAAATAGATGGTGGTTGCACCAAAGCCCTGAGATTATTAGATTTTAGGAGGGAAAACTTTGTTCTTTTTTATATTAACTCTTGGGTACTGAGTTTTATACTGCAGCGCTCTACTGTAGTGGTAAATGTTAACTGTCCATGTTTCCTTATAGGATCAATGTAAAGTCCAACTGCTTTTGTTCTTTTTGTGATGATATTGCAACTATCATTAACACATTTAATTCTCTTTCAGCCACTGAGGGCTTGCAAATTTATAAGAGCTTTGGAGCTGGACTTTATTTTTCAGTTGCACCAAGGTAAACAAATACAGGTTTTTGTACAAATATTTCCATCTCAAAAGGGTTAATTGGAACTTAGCTGGTCATGTGGAACAAATTCCATGTTTTGCAGTTTCCATAAAAAACTGCAAATTCCTTTCTTTTCAACATATTGTTGGGGACCAAGAGGTGTGATACTTCTCAGTGAGTCTTCCAGAAAACTGGACCTGTACAACATGCCTTCTCCAGGCAGCATGTGGATGGTTTAAACTATAGCTTGTGTAATGTGTATCTATCTGACTCTTTTCACAAACAAAAAACAGAACTTACGTATTAAAATAATCAAACAGGAAAATAGTTGGCCTGAGCAGATAAGTCAAAGAAGAGCTGATTAGTTTTGTGGGACATGAGTAATGATTTTTTTTTAAAATGTTTTAGTTTTAGTTTGTAGTGTTCAAAAGAAGAGAAAGGATCATCTGAAAATTACATGCATTAAAACATGACTGAAAGTAATAATAAAAGTTATTTATCATATGTATTAAGTTTTTTAGGGCTCTAAGTGATTATTTTTGAATATGTTCAGGATGTGTTACTCAGTGGCACTGCTTTCAGAGATTAGATCTGAATAAAGTTAATTAGCTGTGAATAAATTTCTGTTAATAAATTTTAAAAAGTTTTGTGAAATATAGTAGCTTCATGCAGAGACACTGACAAACTATGGAAAGGAGTTTCCCACTGAGGGGCAGCCTAATTAGACAGGTGGAGAGCTGCACTAACACGACTATACTGCTGTGTGGCTTTGCATGGCAAGATTTAGTGGTGGGAGGTCTAAAGGGCTGGCTGCTGTGACATGCTGCCAGGTTTGGATCACCTGTCTCAGTTGTGTCCCCTTTAACTTCTTGTGCATTCCCAGCCTTGCTGCTGGTGTGGAGTGAGAAGCAGAAAAAGCTCTGTGCGAGCTGCAGTAGTGAAAATATCCCTGTACAACCAACAGCATTTTCTGCACAAAATCCAAAACATAGCACCATACAAATCAGTATGAAGAAAATTAACACTATCCCAGCCAAATCCAAACCCTAGAATAACCTTTAGGATGAAATTCCTTCTCCATATAAGTCACTGGTGATAATTCCTACTGCCTTTAACAGGGCTCAGCCTGACCTGTTTTAGAGTCTGTTCCTATATGTGTGTAAGTATTATGGTGCTCGAACTATAAAGGAATTGTGCATGAACAAAATTAGAAAAGCTGAAGAACAAGAACACACCATATGAATCTTGGGTAAAAAGAAATATGAAAAAAATATTCAAATTCATTAAAATAAAGAAAAGATGAAAGAATTTTCTATTATTTAAAAGAAGTGAGGACCAAATACAGATGACATAACAGAGTGAAAAATCTTCACTGTATTTTTTCTTCATTCTTCACCAAAAAGGTTAATTGTGACCAGGATCTTAAAATAATTAATGTTAGCAACCAAGTGCTACAACTACAAGCCAGAATTGGTTAACAGACAGACAGTTCTTAGATCACCACAACTTAACAACATTTTTCCGTAAAGTATTTATGATCTGAAATCTTCTTTGAACCATTAGCAGCCACCTTTGAGAACTTTTCAGAACAGTTAAAGGCTGAGGGGACATCTAACGGAAAAATACAACTAATAAACAAAAAAGAAAAAGGATATTACGTATCATCCCTAGCTTATACTTAGAATGTGAAGGCAATAAATAATTAATCAGTGATTTTTCTCTCTGAACACCTAGAAAATCTGAAGTAGATTAAAAGTAACCACAAGAGAGTTACTGAAATCACAACAGAGTTGCAAACCACAACAGGCCAATCTGATACCCTTCCATGGAAGCACAATTAAGTGAGTAACAGGGAAGTATTTACAAACTTTTTCTTTGCTGATGTATGACACTGTCAGAAGTATGGTAATAGGTTCTCATTGGAAATTACGGTAAAATCAGTTGAATCACTTAGCAGAAACAGCAGTCTGAAAGAAATAACTGGAGTGCAGCATTATGCAATATTTTTATGACAATTGAAGGACCAGTATTTGCGGATAACATAAACTGGAAGGTTATAGAAATTTTGGAAGGTAGAATTATATTCAATGCTATTTTGGTAAACCTGAGAAATGGTACAAAGAAATAAAATAGGATATAACAAAGACATGCCAACTGCCTAGGAAGGAAAATGTAAAATGCAGAATGGCTTTCTAGGCAGATACACTGCAGAAAAAGGGCTCAGAATTACAATGGGTTGCAAATGGAATATTAGCCAATATTGCAAAACTAGCAGAAAAAGGATGATTTAAAATATGTAGGTCCTGAGACATACGGAGTAACTATTTCACTCTAGCCAGCATTTGTGAAGCCTTAAGAGGATTACTGAATGCAATTTTAAGTCCTAAGGAAAGGAGGGTATGAGATAGAAGCAACAAAAGGTTAATAAATGTGGAAAATATGACCACTCTCAAAGAACGAATGAAAAATATTAAAAGCCTTTTTTATTTAGTCTTAAAAAGAGAACCTTGGCATCACATGTTAACAGTCTTCCAATACACAAATTGTTGCAAGGAGAACAATCTTTTCTTCTCAATGCTGCCACCAAATGAAAAACAACAAAAAAAAAACTGGTTGCAGTAGGAGGGATTTGTATTGTATTTCTGGAACACCTTTATGTTACAGTTTAGAACAGCTTACCTACATCAGTTGTGGACTGTCTGTCTACCTTTCCAGTCTACCTGGACTTTATTAAAGCCTTTGACATTGTTTACCACTGTTTTCCTGGGGAAATTGGCTCGTCGTGGCTTAAATGGGTGCCCTGTTCATTGAGTGAAAAACTGGCTCAATGGCTCCACTCCAGAGAGTGGAGGTGAGTGGAATTACATCCAGCTGGTGTTCCTCAGGACTCAGTATTAGGGCCAGTCCTGTTTCACAGAATCACAGAATCACCTGGTTGGAAGAGATCTTCAAGATCATCAAGTCCAACCTCTGTCCCAACACCTCAACTAAACTAAACCATGGCACTGAGTGCCACATCCAATCTCTTTTTAAACATGTCCAGGGATGGTGATTCTACCACCTCCCTGGGTAGACCATTCCAATATTTTATCACTCTTTCTGTAAAAAATTTTCTCCTAATATCCAACCTATATTTCCCTTGGCGCAGCTTAAGACTGTGCCCTCTTGTTCTGTCAGTTGTTGCCTGGAAAAAGAGACCAACCCCCACCTCACTACAACCACCTTTCAAGAAGTTGTAGAGAGTGATAAGGTCACCTCTGAGTCTCCTTTTCTCCAGGCTAAACAACCCCAGCTCCCTCAGCCGTTCCTCATAGGGCTTGTGTTCCAAGGCCTTCACCAGCCTTGTTGCTCTTCTCTGGACACGCTCAAGTGTCTCCACGTCCTTCCGGAACTGAGGGGCCCAGAACTGGACACAGTACTCAAGGTGTGGCGTCACCAGTGCTGAGTACAAGGGAAGAATGACTTCCCTGCTCCTGCTGGCCACACTATTTCTAATACAGGCCAGGATGCCATTGGCCTTTTTGGCCACCTGGGCACACTGCTGGCTCATGTTGAGTTGACTGTCGACCAGTACCCCCAGGTCTCCTTCTGCCTGGGCATTGTCCAGCCACTCTGTCCCCAGCCTATAGCATTGCAGGGGGTTATTGTGGCCAAAATGCAGGACTCGGCACTTGGACTGGTTAAACTTCATCCTGTTGGACTCAGCCCATCTATCCAGCCTGTCCAGCTCCCTCTGCAGAGCCCTCCTACCTTCCAACCGACCAACACATGCTCCCAGCTTAGTGTGATCTGCAAATTTACTAATGAAAGACTTGATACCCTCATCCATGTCATCAATAAAAAAATTAAACAGAGCTGGTCCCAACACAGACCCCTGAGGGACACCACTGGTGACTGGCCACCAGCTGGATGCGGCACCATTGACCACCACTCTCTGAGCCCGGCCATCCAGCCAGTTTTTAACCCAGCAAAGAGTGCTCCTGTCCAAGCCGTGGGCTGCCAACTTTTCCAGGGGGCTGCTGTGGGAGACAGTGTCAAAGGCTTTGCTGAGGTCTAAATAGACAACATCTACAGCCTTTCCTGTATCCACCAGGTGGGTTACCTGGTCATAAAATGAGACCAGGTTGGTCAAACATGACCTACCCCTTCTAAACCCATGCTGGCTGAGTCTAATCCCCTGTCCATTCTGTAGGTGCTGTGTAATAGCACTCAATATAAACTGTTCCATGACCTTCCCTGGTACCAAGGTCAGGCTAACTGGCCTGTAATTACCAGGATCCTCCTTCGTACCCATTTTATGGATGGGCGTCACATTGGCCAGCTTCCAGTCATCTGGAACCTCGCCAGTGAGCCAGGACTGTTGGTAAATGATGGAGAGCAGGTTTGCAAGCTCATCTGCCAGCTCTCTCATCACCCTGGGATGGATCCCATTCGGTCCCATAGATTTATGAATATCCAGGCAGCTCAGCAGTTCCCTGACTGCCTCCTCTTGGATAACAGGGGGACTGTTCTGCTCCTTGACACTATCTACCAACCCAGGAGGACTGTTGTCCTGAGCACCATGTGTCTTTCCAGTAAAGACTGAGGGAAAGAAGTCATTAAGCACTTCCGCCTTCTTCTCATCTGCAGTTACTAAATTCCCTTCTGCATCCAATAGACAACAAAGGTCCTTTGTTTTTTCCTTTGCCCTTTCTTTTTTCATTAATATATTTGTAAAAGTATTTTTTATTGTCCTTCACAAAGGTTGCCAAATTGAGTTCAAACTGAGCTTTGGCCTCCCTGATTTTTTTCCTACATGCCCTAGCAGCCTCCTTAAATACTTCCTGAGAGACCTGACACTCCTCCCAAAGATGATATATCCTCTTTTTGTTCCTAAGTTCCTTCAAAACCTCGTTGTCCATCCAGGATGGATGTTTACCTCCCTGACTCTTCTTTCATCATACTGGAACAGTCTGTTCCTGTGCCCTCAAGATCTCTGCTTTGAAATATGCCCACCCTTCCTGTACTCCTTTGTTTTTAAGGGCTGCTTCCCAAGAGACTCTCTGAATAAGTCTCCTAAATAGGTTAAAGTCTGCCCTCCTGAAGTCCAATGTAAAAGTCGTATTGATGATCACCCTCCCTTCACCAATTATTGAAAACTCTATAATTCCATGGTCACTATGCCCCAGTTGTCCTCCAACCACCACATCTCTCACCAGCCCGTCTCTATTTGTAAACAATAAATCTAGTACAGCCTCTCCCCTGGTGGGCTCACTCACCAGCTGCAAAAGAAAATTGTCCTCCACCCACTCCAAGAACTTCCTAGACTGCCTCTTTTCTGCTGTATTAAGTTCCCATCAGATGTATGGTAGGTTAAAGTCACCTATGAGAACAAGGGCTGGTGACCCTGAAACATTCTCTAGCTGCTTATAGAATAAATTGTCTACTTCTTCATCCTGTTTGGGTGGTCTGTAACAGACTCCCAGTAGGATATCAGCCTTGTTGGCCTTCCCCTTAATCCTTACCCATAGGCATTCAACTTCTTCATCATTAATTTCAATGTCCATGGCATCAAAGACCTCCCTAATGTAAACTGCCACCCCTCCACCTCTTCTCCCTTTTCTGTCTCTTCTGAAGAGCTTGTAGCCATCCAATGCAGTGCTCCAGCTATGCGAGTCATCCCACCATGTTTCCGCGATGGCAATCACGTCATAGCTTTGCTGTTGTACCATGGCTTCCAGCTCCTCTTGTTTGTTTAATATCTTTATCAATGATCTGAATGAGGGGATCAATACACCCTCAGTCAATTTGCAGATGACACCAGTTTGGGTGGGAGTGTTGATCTGCATAAGGGTAGGAAGGCTCTGCAGAGGGATCTGGACAGAGGAGGTAAACCAAATCCAGGATCCTGCACCTGGGTCAGAACAACTGCAGGCAATGCTACAGTCTTGAGGGAGAGTAGCTGGAAAGCTGTATGAGGGTCCTGCTTGTCAGATGGCTGAACATGAGACAGTGTGCGCCCAGGTGACCAAGAAGGCCAAGGGCATCCTGGCCTGTGTCAGAATTAGTGTGGCCAGCAGGACCAGGGCAGTGTCATCCACCTGTACTTGGCACTGGTGAGGCCACACCTTGCATGAGTTTTGGGTCACTCCCTTCAGGAACTGAGGTGCTGGAGTGTGTCCAGAGACGGGCAGGGGAACAGCCTTAATAACAGCTCTTATGAGGAGTGGCTGAGGAAGCTGGAATGTTTAGCTGGAGAATAGGTAGCTCAGGGGTAGACCTTTTCACTCTCTACAGCTGCTTGAAAGGAGGTAGTGGGCAGGTGGGGGTCAGCCTCTTCTCGCAGGTAATGAGTTCAGGGCAAGAGGAAATGGCCTCAAGTCACACCAGTGAAGGTTTAGATCGGGTATTAGAAAAAATTTCATCAAAAGTTTGTCAAGCATTTGAAAAGGCTACACAGGAAGAGATTGAGTCACTCAGAAAAAAGTGTTTCAGATGCTACTTTAATAAACAGTAATCATAAAATATCATATGGGATTTTCAAAAACAATCAACTGACCAGTCAGCAAGGTCAAAATTGTTATTGACTTTGCTTATGCCAAAGCTTGACAATCATTAAATCCTCCACAAAACGTTTTGAACCCAAATTTTTGAGAAATTCAAAACAATAAGGCTCGAAAATTTCTTTTATATATACACTTTTGCTGGATTTTTTGTTCTTTTATTTTGTTTACTAATAATTATTTATTGATCTCTATATACTGGTAATGCTTTCTTTGAGATCTCTTATTTAATTTCAAGCAAACTACTGCAATCTGTTTGTTTAGCATCCCATGCTGAAAATATGCAAACATAACAGCATGTGTTATTTTGTGTTAAATTAGATTCAGGCAAATAGGTATTTTTAATTTCTAGTCCCCAAGTTTACAAGTTGCAAAATAGCAAAAAAATCATCTTAATTCCTTTCCTGATTATCTGAGACATTGCAGTACAGCTGCAAGGGTTGTGTCCATGTGTTAGAGAACACATAAAAGCTCCCACTAAATGCTATCTTGGATTTTTTGAAGCTCATATGTTGAAAGACTACCAAATGTTGCAGTCTGCACTTCTTGTATTAGAGCTAGTTTTGTCACATCACCACGGTCTGGAATGTATTTAGCAGTAAGGGAGGCTGACACAGGGCTCTGCTTCAGGGATTTTTGAGGCTCAATTTCATACCGTATGAGTTATAATTACAATTCTTGAGAGTAGGAAGATGCTTTGTCAAAATCTTCAGAATGTGCAAGATATCATTTCAAGACCTATTTGCAGCTCTGGAACAACAGTAAACAGATACATGGAAAATATAGTCAGATTCTGTTTGCTGTACACTACCATGATAAAGCTCTTTTAATCATGGTATCTGTAGTTTTGTGGGATTTCTATTGTCTCTGCTTCTGTTTGGAGAAGTTTTCATGAGGTTCTATGAATCACAATGTTTTGTAGCCCAAATAAAATTTGCACTAAATATATTTTAAAATTAGATATGCCCAATTTTTTTAAGGTCCTACTTCATGCCCTGGTAATAGCCAGAAGAAATAAAGAAATAAAAGGATATGATGTAGCCCTACAGCAGTCAGTGAGCATCCACGATTGAATTACCTCTAAATTCAAGCTTTGCACATGTGTGGCAGAACAAGACATGAAAGGCTATAGTTTGATAAATGCTCCTTTCAGCATCTGTGCTGTCTCAGGCAGCCCCTACATTTCTGATGCTCCTTATCTTCACTTCCCTTTGTTAAAAATAACTAGGAAAAATGGCTTATTTTCACTCTGGCTCAATTTCTCAATCTCACAGTCCAGACCTGCAAACAGTTGTGCTAGCTTAACTGAGAAAATGGCAGCAGGACTACAGGGATAGCTGAGAACTCCTTAAGGCAAACTAATGCTGAAAAAAGAGTACTTCAAAACACAGGTAAAGACATACATTAAATAAAATTACTTTTTCTGTTGTGTTTACATATGAGGGAGTCAAAAGGAAAACCTGTTTGAAAACAACTATTCAATGACTACTGTGCATTACCAACTTTTTTGCAGTCTTGGTACTTGTAGTACATTTTTAAAAATTATTTTTTAATCATAAATATATTACTCTTTTTTTTTTTTTAGGTGCAAAACACCAGCAGTTAAGAAAGAAACTCTTATTTTAACTACAGCTACCTGTCCTATCCAGGAAAACCATGCTTTATTAAACTGTCTTTTTTATGTTTAAATAAATAGGTAGAAACTAGCTTAATTCAATTTTCAATTTTTTTTTTGGTGTGTGTCTTCTGACTGCTTATTAATTTTTTCTTTTTCAATTTCTATAGCATGATTTGACATGATCCTTAATAAACTTGAGAAAAGGAGGCTTAAGGGAGACCTTATCCCCGTGTTCCAGTATTTAAAGGTTGGCTACAGAGAAAATGGAGACTCCCTTTTACAAAGAGTCACATGGAAAATACAAGAGTTAATGGGTAGGAGCTGTGTCTAGGGAGATTCTAACAGGACATGAGAGGAAAAATTTAAACAATAGGAACAATCATCCCAGGGAAGAGGTGGATTTCCCAACATTGGACACTTAGGATTTCACAGGACATGAGACTGGACCCTCTTGTCTAGACCATTCTTGTCAAGAAAGGTTGGAGCAGATGAACTTAAGAGGTCCGTTTCAACCTCATGTTCCATGATTCTAAGACCCTATGAAAAAAGATGGATGTGGTTATTTTGTTAAAGTCTAATCCAAGTATTTCTGAGATCCTTTTTTTAAGATCTTATGCTTTCCAAAGAAAAACAGATAGAAGAAGTGTTATTGCTCTTAATTAAAATTTAGTCACTGGATGCTATACAAGAGAAATACAATAACAAATATAGCTGTGCACAAAGGAGTCTGCAGGTTGTGAGGGTATTATCTCAAATATCTTATTTTTTTAATCTCAGTAACAGAAGTTATTTATTTTTTTTTGATAGTAGGTTCTTCAGCATTTCCTATCAATTTCAGATGCATCTCTTTCTCAGTTTTTTTTTTTTTTTTTCTCCAGAAGGCTCCCTCTCCCTTCATCTCCATGGCATCTTCATCTTTTGAAAATCAGACAAAACCTATATCTACTTTTCTGTATAGTAGTGCCATATTGATTTTGTCATTCTTTCACAAGTTGGGGTTTTGTTTGCTTGTATGTTTTTTAATGTAAAATTACTTTTATATCAAAATACCAGAAAATTAACGCATTTAATTTTGAGCCTCAGTATAAAAGCAACTTAAGAAATACAACCATAGGGTCCCATTGAATGAAAAATCAACATCAATTGGACCAAGTCCACAGAGAAGAATTCTGAAATAACACTGGTTTTTACAGAGATTTGACATTTATCTACTTCCCTTTCTAACTTGGAGAAATTTCCTGACAACATTTTCTATTTTAAGTAAATATAAATTTTCAGTGTTAAATTAGCAGAATTAAGTCAAATTCCCTCGTAAAAGAACATTTATTTTTCCTTTGTATTATTTTGACTACCACTTCAAGAGACTATGTACATTCATCTCAAGTACTTAAAAAACAGGCTTCAAGATGACTCTGGAATAAAGCTGCTCATATATTTATTCTAATGTCAGGGTTGAAAATCATTATTCCACTGCTGAGCTTGTTACCTCTTTCCCTGCCAGGAAGCTACTTGATTTTAAATATTATTTTAAATTGTCAGTATTGTAGGTGTTTGTATTTGGTCTAGCTGAGATTAAGCTAAATTTTCCCATGGCAGCCCTCACAGTGCTGTGCTGTGCATTGGGAGCTGGAAGGGTGTTGATAACACAGCAGGGTTTCAGTTACTGCTGAGCAGGGCTGGCACAGCATCAGTGATGTCTCTCAATATCCCCCTCCATCAAGGGGCTGGGAGGGGACACAGCCAGGCCAGCTGACCCAAACTGACCAAAGGGATATTCCATACCATGTGACACTCTCAGTTCAGATATAAATCTAAGAAAAGGTGGAGGAAGGATGAGCATTTCTTATTTATAGTGTTTGTCTTCTAGAGCAACTGCTCTGTATGCTGAAGCCCTGCTTCTTGGGAAGTGGCAGAACATCGCCTGCAGACGGGAAGGAGAGAATAATTATTTTTTCCTCTTGTGCACACACAACTTTTCACCTTTGTTTTAGCAAACTGCCTTATTTCAATCTATGAATGGTTTTCCATTTTATTTTCTCGCTGTCCAGATAAGAAGAGGGAAGCAGCCAGCTTCCAGCCAAGATCAACCCATCACAGTGGTATTCCTTTTAGCACCTTGTCAAGATATATTTATCCCCTCAGCTCTAATCTTAGCCATTTTTATTTTCATCCTGACTTAAATTTTTCTATGTATGACAAGCATTTGTTCCTGTCTTAGCTACAATGTATGTGTTTTTAAATACCAAATTAAAAAAATACTTAGATAACAGTCCATGTAGATGGTCCACTGTACTATTAACTCATAGCTCATAATTTGAACAAAAGTCACTTTAAAGAAACAAGGAAGTGTCTAGAAGGCAAGAATAAGGAGTCTGGATTTGGAGATAAACTGAGGTTTCTCCACCTTAGGAGACTGAATCACAAATATAAGAACATACTTGAGTTGCTGCAGAAAGTCTTGAACCCAGTGTGGAGCCTACCTTACACTATTTCCTTTATGCATAAACATGTCAGTCAACAAAAAATGATGAAATATCTTCAATTCAGAGTTTGGTATGTTAAGGAAAGACAGCCCCAGTGAAAATTTCCATCCTTCTAGGAGTTTGTAGTTTGCTCTTACTGCAAAGGATTGCAAACCTCCAAATTAGGAGCAGATTATACATCTGTGGATAATGTTTTCTCTAGTTATTTATGAATCTGAGCATTCATATATACAAGAGATAATATAATTCACAATTCAAATATTTTTAAAGGTCACTTACTACATTCTTCTCTGCAATGACTTTAAATTTGCTGTGGGGTTTTGTTGGACTCCCACCTTTTTCAAGAACAGTCTTTCAAACTGTATATGAAGCAGACTTTTTTAAAAAGTTCATTAGTGATCTAGTTGTATTTTTGTCAAAAATAATAACCACTCCATGTAGCTTGTTTTTGTTTTCTAGTTAGTCAAATATTTTACTAGCTGTAGGCTGTAATATCTGTCATTTATTGTAAGAAATGGGGTGGAGCACAGTTCTTCCAGACACAGCTGCTGACACGTAATTATTATACACCAGAAAGTAGAACTCCCTGGGGAAAAAAATAATTCAGATCATGCTCAAGTGAAATTGTTTAGGGCTATTTTGGATGGCATGGGTATTTATGAGCTCTATTAATAATAAATGAACTAATGTTGTAGTTCTACAATTTGGAGACAACCTCATTTGACCGTTGAGATGTTGGCTTTCTGGCAATAATGAAAGTGCCTAAATATTAATATCTTAAGAAAATAAAACCTCTTATCACTTTATAATGGTTAAATGTACACAAAAAGTAATGAAGATATGAAAAGTATTGGGTACTGAAATTTGTGATAACTAGATTTCTTCATTTATAGTTTGAAACCACATTAAATATTCTTTAAGTAGCAGAAGCTATTAACCCTTTAACCAGTTACTTTGCCAAGAGTATTAATTACTTGTTGAATTTCAGTGCTGTAGAAATATGCAGATGCATAGGAATTTTGTAAGCCTTTGCAGATAAATTTTTGGTATACTTTTTATACCTGTCCAGAATATGAATGAATGCTGCCTTATTCCAGGTAAGTTAAAAAAATAAGAACTAAGCCCCATTTAAAAGACCTCTTATCATGCTCACTTTGTCATTTTATATTACAGACACAAAAAAGACCAGACAAACGCTTATAAATGCCTTCTAAGCACTTTTCTGTTAAAAAATGTTTGTAGTTACACAGCTAGTTAATATTCTTTGGGAGGTTATTCTTGCTTTGAAAAATGACATGGTTAATTCCACAAAAATTGTACCATACCTAACAGGAAAGTAATTCCTTCATGCTTTCTATTTTTTCTGATCATCATTAGAATGACTGTGGAGCAGGGCAAAATATAAAACTAGGATTTGCCTTCCTTTATTAAAATCTGAGAACATGCATTTCCCCACACTGGTCAAATTGGGGATCAACGCTTGTAGCACACTGCATAATAGGGAAAATAAGAATCACCCTCTGAATTAGGAGTCAGGATAGTTCTATTCCTTCCACTTGGTTTTACAGCAGACAAAGTTTATTCTTCCTGAGGGATTTCTATGTCTGCATGTGATGTAGGTGCATCCTGGGAACCCTAAACATCCTGGGAACTGGATCAAGAGTGGAGAGATAACAGAAAATGTTAGAAAACTTTTGCAACTCTGCAAGTCTCATAGGCTTATTTCCCTGGTGAGTCCAGCAATACTCTGCAAGGTTTTTGGGGCTTTTTAAATTCTTTTACCTACATTTAAGATGTCAGTTATTTCAAAGATGGGAAGAGTATTTTCCTTTCTGAATTTGATCATCATAACCAGGCATGGTAACGGATTAAAAAAACAAATAAGAGAAATTAGTTGCTCTTTACTCCTGTCAATGAATTTAATAATTCTCTTCAGTCACCTAAACACGTGTCTGTACCATATATTTATACATGATATATACAGATATATTATATATACATAAATATATATATATGTGTGTGTGTGTGTGTGTTTGTGTGTGTTAAATAATTAAAACATCCCCTGGCAGGACAGGACAAACATAAAAGAATGAGGATGTGAACAATTTTGAATCCCTGATTCCAAAATGTAAAGCAGCACCAAGATTACAGCTACAGTTCAATGTCTAAAGTAGCAGCTGCAAAACTGGTCTGGCTTTTCCCACAGCTTGATACAGCTCTATATATCAAGCGACTTCATTAACTTCCCTTCAGTCATAAAATACACCTCAGAGAATGACAGCCTGATAGAATTAGAATACTAGGGGAATCAAACACAAAAATTGCACAGGATCTGGGAAAAATATTTTATTGCAAAATACCACAGTGCATATGAAATGTGAAAAAAAACCTGCCTGCGCTGTAGGCCTGCATTGAGATTTTACTGGTTATACCTAAGCTAACAGAATTAGGCACTTGGTAATTCAGCACAGAGTAAAAAGCCACACCTGGGAGCAAGTTATAAGGTCCTTCAACAAGGAGCCCATTATGTCTATTCCAGCACATAACAAACAATAGTGTCCCTTATTATTGTCTTGATAATGAATAAACTCAACTGATCTTGCATTTTGTAGTGCTCTTTAAACCTCTCTTGTGTTACCTGCATGGACATACTTGTTCATCCACATGTACATACATACAAAGACTTTCAGGATTTTTGTTTAGTACTGGTAAAAATTCTGAGCATTAAGTGGTTCTAATTATTCCATAACTCTTGCTGCCTAAGTACTCGTATATAGCTGCTGTAATAGAACTGTGTGATCCCCAAAATTCTAGACATCCATCT
Organism: Petroica traversi; assembly: GCA_025920805.1. Taxonomy (NCBI): domain Eukaryota; kingdom Metazoa; phylum Chordata; class Aves; order Passeriformes; family Petroicidae; genus Petroica; species Petroica traversi. The sequence goes on along the minus strand of JAHLSL010000015.1, from coordinate 15,452,930 downwards.
CATTTCTAACAAGGCATTAACAGGGTCAAAGATTCACCCTCATTCACCGAGCAACATTAAACATGAATAATTTGAGATACTTGTGCTATTTTTAAACAGCTAAGGGAATCTCTATACCAATAATTTATTCAAACCATTAGCGGTAAGATGGCAATATTGAACCCATTATTAACTTCCATTTTGTTAATTTTTGTTTTACTTTTCTGAATCAGAAGTATAAACCTATCCTAATTATAAAAATTTCTAGAAACCTGAGGGACTTTTCTAGTTTCTGTTAATGGTGATAAAGCATGGGTACCATTGTAGTTGACCATTGTAGTTGGAGAGCACAAGGCATGATTTTCTTTGAGATATTCCTAATAGGAAGAACAAGAAAACCATAAAATCTCTAGGTAAGTGTTGGTAAGAGCAAGATGTACTAAGTGCACCATTCTTAACTGAAAAAGTTTTGAGGTCATTCTTGGGACTAAATGCAGATGTCCTTGGTGTGAAGAGCTTAGTCTTATACTGCTGAAGCTGATGATCCAACTCTTCTCATAACAGTCCCACATCTCTCCGAGGTCAAAAGAATTTCCTTCTCTTGTGCAAGATGTTTTTTTTCTTGGGGCAGGATACTCCTCCAAACAAAAGGGAATTATAGTCTATCCAAATTTTCTATCACCTTTATTAATAAAAAAGGAAACATTTTCCTGATTTTGAAATGTTGCGTACTATAGTGTGTTTTCCACCGTCATACCTTATCATCAGATACTCTCATTTTGTTTCAAACCACTACTTACTACTAGGAAATAATATACTAAAGATTAAATATAGGCAGTAAAGCTGTCATCTAGATAGATAATATTTACATGTAATCTGAGACCAATGTCTTAGATTTCTGCTTTTAAACATATGTTTTTTCTGAGGTATTTGAAATCTTTCCTGTTTTCCAGTTGCAGCTTATCTCTATAAAGTCTTTCTGTTCTTTAATAATTTATTGTCTAAAAGTATGACAAAATAGTCATAATTTGAAGTCAGGTTCTGAATATAGTGCATTTTTTTTCAATATTAGGAGAGTTACTAGACATTGGAGCAACTAGACAGGCTCTGAAATACCCATCTTTGAGTTTTCCCGACCCATCTGTATATCCTGCCCTGATCTATCAGCTGATCCTGGCTTGAGCAGAAGGTTGCATTAGAAAACTCATCAGGTTCCTCCCAGACTGCATTGTCTTATTAACCTATACTGCTAATTCAAGTAATTATTGAATGTTAGGTGTATTAAGCTTTTCACCTCTTGACTCTTATTTAATCCTAAACCCTCCCCAGTCTTCCCAGCCATATATATATAAACTGGTAAAATCTACCAGTGGCAGGGACTGTGAACTTGGCACCTGTGTCTACTGTCTTAGAGAAAAGAAAGTGTAATCCTCCTTTCTTAGTGGATCCTGGTACTACAAGTGAAACCTTGTGTTTTCTATCATGTCTGCCTCTCCCTCTAACATCCAGGTGGTTATAGACAGTTGCAGGTTTAATCTTATTTTGGCCTGCTTTGGTTTATACTTTAAAAGAAACTTCACCATGACACTTCAGGGCCTAAGGATAAAATGGGGATTGAGAATTAGGCATAACTTTATTTGCAGAACATTGAGGTCTTCTGTTCAGTATTTTATATGAAATGGAAAGTTACCTGTGAAGAAATAATACCTCTGGCTTTCCACAAATTCCCCATCTTTACCTTTAGTCTCTATAACCAATTAGTTGTTGAAACTCAAGATCAGATTTAAGCTGAAACTTAAGATCTTCTCATGCTGCCTGCTAAGATCACAATTTTATTTCCATTTTATTCTCCTATTTACACTTTCTGGTCTGTACTGGACTGTATTTCCCTTGAACTGGTCAGTTTCTTTTGTCACATCTCCAGAAGAATACCTCAACAATCTATAATTGCTATTTAGCAATTTCATGGAGCTGCAAATGAAAAGGAAATCCACCTTTATAGTAGAACACAGAATGTTCTACATAAACAAAGATATATATGTTGTTAATCATCTTTATATTGTGTATTAACATTGGGTTTGAAAATATTTAGCAGAGAAGAGTTTCATAAAGAAGGCTAAAAAACTACCTTTTAAACAAAGGCCACTCCCAACCAATTTCTAAGTAACTGTTCCAAAGTGTGATGTTTTGGGATGTTTTTTAAAAAATTCTGGCAATTATTTAACATTGAAAAAAATTATTTTCTGCTTTATTTCTCAGAAATAAATGAGCTGTTTTATATGACATTAAAGCTGAAACAAAAAAGGCAAACCACAAAGAAAATCAATCCGAAGCAATCACTTGCAATGGAAAAATATATAACCAAATAGATGAAGTTTATTGATGTTTGGAACAAATGAAAGTAGAACTTTATAATGAAAATAATCAAACAACCTTGAAAATAATTAGTATTACCGCAGTCTAGTAAAATATCTGTTCAGATATATTTAGAGAAATTAATGCTTGCCATTACTAAGTCCAGTGTAGTTCAGAAACTAAGCCAAATTAGACACCAGTTCCTTCTGCCTTTAAATATTATTGTATTGGAATTGTACATTTATTTATGTCCTTGTATTGAAATCCCAGCAATGTCCTACAGTAACCATCTCTGGAGTATTCTGTGCACACACACTACAGTAATATTGCTTTCAGTGGCTTTCAGTCACTGTCAGCTATGGATCATTAAGTGTTGAGCATAGCATGCTGTAAGAACAGATTCACTCTCTAGGTCTAGTTCTGGATGAGAACAGTTAGTATGCATCTATGAAATATTGTGGACTTTGAGATGATGGGTAACAAGCAAAAGTAGTTGCAGCTTCACTGTACGCAAGAAAAATTCAAGAATATATGTAAAAGCTGGCCCCTTTTCTAGATCTCAACTTGTAATTTCTAGGTGAAGCGCTTCTCTTTCTGTGCCCAATGAGCTCACTGTGATCAAAATGTATGTTACTTAAAGCATATGGAAATCCAAAAGTTATGATCTATCCATAGCTGAAAACTATCTATATTTTTATAGAACCATTGCAGTTGAACTGAACCTATTTTCATGACTTATTGGAAAATAAACATGACTCACACTCCCATTCAGTGCACTCCTGCATCTAATTGAAAAGACTATCAGACAGTAAACCAGGAAGAATATTTGCCCATGGACAAACTTCAAGCACTCTCCTCATGGGCATGAATCTTGTGTACTCAGGAAACCTGTACCATCTACAGTTTATTCATGTCCTGCTGGGGATCTTATACAAATTCAATAACTGAACACGGTTTAGGCTGACATAAACAATTTGGATTATAATTTCTATTGTCCTTGCTTTCTCCTTTCCTCTGTAGTTTGACATATCTCTAAAACAACAGAAACAGAGCTCTCTCTGAACACTAGGAACTACATCTCACTGATCCTTGACATTCAGACGATTTCTAATAGGTGGTGTCCTACATTTTCCATTTGTTAGTATGACTTTCCCATAGGTTAGCTTACTTTGTAGGTAATGCCATCTTCTTAATTCCTTAATTATTGCTGTCCTTCTGACCTACTACAGCAGAGAGAAAGCCCTTTCCTGAACAAAGGAGTTAGAAGGGAACTCTGCCTTTTTGTTCTGCAACCTAACACCAGCTTATATACGTGCCTGTGGAAAGATGGTTGGGTATCTACAACTGAGTGGATATCAACTGAGGGAGCATTCAAACTTTTGCAGTATGAATTTGAATCAAGCCAGATCCTAGGCTTCTAGATTTTCAGTTTCCCTATTTCTTTCCAACCCCTGCCAGAGAGGCAGATTTTTTAGTATAATTCTTGCTCTGTTTTCCAGTCTGTAGATATCAGTTTGTGATTTATCAGTTGAGGTGGTGTATACATGCAAGTGAAATGACTCTATAACAATGTAGGAGAAAACAGATCTTTATAATGAAACTCGTTACTACTCCTCTGCTGTCCAACAAAACCAAAATTAATTTTTCAAGACATTTAAGAAATTGTACACATTTTCTTCTTCAAATATTAACTACAAAATGCAGACTAACAGAAATAAAAAATACTTTCAAAATATTTCAGCTCACTGTAGTAGAATAAGAGCTGAGTAAATTCTACCACTCTCCCAATAGTTTCTTCAGCCGCAATTTAAAATGGCCGGATTAGATAGTGGCTCAGACTATCTTGCTAGAAGTAAATAATTTTTCCTTCCATCTTTTTTCTGAGCTTTCAGCTTCTGTTGCAAACATATGAACTCCAAATACTGTTCTCCAAAAAAACAGTCCTTTAAGAAAGCTAATGCCTCCCAAAATACTTCTGCCACACTGAATCTGGCTCCCCTGAGCCGACCCTGTAAGACTTTATTAGTAATTTATGTGAAATAGATATGAAATATACATTGAAAAATACTGAACAGCTTTGTTTTTGATTGCTATCAACTTGTTAACTGCCACAACCAACTCTATAAAATGTCTGCAAAAAATGCACTGTACAGCTTGCCAATTCTTTGCTCAGTCATCCTTTGTGTTCAGTAGTAACCTAAACTAATTAGAGTAAATAATGATCCTGGAATCTCTGAGTATCATCTGGTCAAATCTCAAAATGTAACTCAAGATTGTTCAGGACCTTGACCAGTTAGATCATGTCATGCCATATCTATTTCTGGTAAAATGCTAAAAAAAAGAAATCCTCTGTAGTCTGGTATGATTGTGGTATTTTTGTTCTTTCTAAACACTTTTGTAGCTTTCATTTAAAAATTAACTCAATTAGGTAATTAATGCAACAAATTAATTTTAATTCTAAAGCTCTTTAACTATATAATTAATTGCTAAGGATGACTAAGACCCATATTTACTCTCAGTTTCTGAAGCCTTCTATGTATGACATTATTAACATTCCAATAAAATTGGTAAGACATATATTATCATAGAATCCTGGAAGCTGCAGCATATTTCAATGGCAAGCCCTGGTGGTGCCCGGCTGGGATGGGCTGCGACCGTCCGAGAGTGTCCCCACAGGCTGGGGCAGCAGGACAATGCAGGGAGCTCACACTCACAGTGACCAATAGGGAGAGGGCTGGGGCGGTACAATGCTGATGGATGGATTGGGAAACCAATGAGAAAGGGCAGGAGGAGGGACCAAGGAGAAGGGGCCAATGGGGCATCAAACTGGGGAGAACATTCTGGAGAAATTCCATATTAGGAAAAAAGGCCGGGAAGGCCAATGGGGTTAGTGGAATTAAAATAAATGTATATAAGGCTTTGGGGTGTCTTGGGGTAAGAACTTTGGATCACCCTAACTTTGGAGAATAACACAGCCCTAGGGGCTGTGCTGCCAGTAGGCCCTTTCAGAATCCTGGTCAGTAGGCCTGCTAGCCTCCATATGTTTCTATGAGTTTTCAGTTAAAACTCAGAATTACAAAGCCAGTGCAAATTTAAGGTTTTCCAGCTGCAGTTCACAGTTCTTATGTAAAAGAAATATAAAGCCTGCAAAGTTACTTCTGCTTTAAATCAGTAAAAAAAAAAATCAGGACAAAATTTTTATGATTGCTAACAAAGGTTGTGGAGCCATGGCAGTCTACAATACCCAGACATTTGGATTCTGAGAGTGAGAAGAGTCAAAGAAGTGACTGCAATATTATTAAATGTTACTTAAAGTCCACAAAAAGAGTTTCATGTCAGTGTCTCAAACAGTATAAATGAGTGAGCAGATAGCAATAAAGCAGATGAGAACCAAGACCACCTCCTCTACCCAGTTCAGCATGGAAGGAAGGATCTTCCTAGTTAGCAGCTGGCACAGCTCGTGTGTTCTGGAAACTTCCCTCATGAATTCCAACCTGGGAAACAAAACATTGCCATAATATTGAGAAACTTTCTCATTGATGCCACAAATTTGATCATTATAGAGAAAAGCTGTGTCTAGTAGAAATATGAAGTTAGGAGAGGCAGTGGGAACACTGAGCAGTATGTATGAAAACCCCATGTATTTGAAGCTTGATGGCAGGTTAAGGAAAAATTATTTCTTGAGGTTACTTTTTTGGTTAATTGTTGTAATTTGAATGACTTTCAGCTTCTGGTTATATGTCTCTTAACTGTTTTCGAGTGGTTAGGTACATGGTACAGCCAGCACACTTTTCAGCTCAATTTAGTTAGAATTTTAGAATCTCATCTTTCAAATTTGTCAAGGAAATGTGTCAAATTGTTAAAGGAATATTTCTATCCTCTAGACTTAAATCAAGGTACACTTCTTTCTGCTGACTTGCAGTATTTAAACTCATTCATTCCTACTTACAGAAAATCCACATTAATAGTAATAATTTAAAACTGTCACTCAGCAAGTCCCAAGCATCTCCCTTTTTCACAGAGTTGCAGAATCGTGGAAGGGCAGAAGCATAGGGGGACTCAAATGATCTACCTTAACCCCTCTGAACAAAGGTGTGCTAGAGTAGATTGATTGGGGCCATATATTCTCTTAGGATTGGAATATCTCTGTGGATGGAGACTCCAAAACCTCTCTTGGTAACCTGTTCAAGTACTTAATCACTCTCAGGATTATATTTTATTTTTTAATGCTTAAACAGAATTTCTGTGTTTCAGTTGATACCCATTGTCTCTCATTCTTTCACTGGGCATGACTGAGGCACGACATCTGCTTCTGTCTCCTTTGCCCTCTCTCATCAGGTATTTATACACATTCACAAGACCCTTTCTTGAGTCTTCTGCAGTCTGAAGAGTCCCAGCTCTTTCAGCCTCTCCTTACATAACACATTCTCCTATCCTTTAATCATCTTTCTGGTTCTACACTGGATTCACTCCTTTGAGTCCAAGTCTCCCTTGCAGAACTGGACACAGCACTCCAGAGGGGGCTTGCCAGGGACAAACAGAGGGTTGGAATCACCTGTCTCAATCTGCTATCTTTCTAGTCGCTTATACTTAGAACTCTTACACATATATACACTCCTTATAAATAATTTCCTTTCTTCCAGGTTCATTGCTGTCTACTGAGTATGTTAAAATTAGATATTTTGCACATTTTCTCATTAGTATTGCTGAATAGGTAAAGGGATGAAATTGAACAAGAGCCCTTGGGATCCTGAGAACTAAAATAGCCGCTTAAAGTTCAGTGCCCTGTGACAGTATAGTCAATCCTGACAAAAGAAATGGAAGTAAATTTTTACTTAGCAAGTGAAACAAAACCTCCAATCCTTCTAATCTGCAAAGCCTATGAGGTCTAAATCTGACTTTCCTCACAACTTTTCTAAATTGACAAGAAGAAAATTCCCTGGTTTTGCTTGCAGTGCAACACTATTTTTCACACTGCTAAGCTGTAGCCAACATACTATCAAAGCTTCAAGAGGAAATCAGTGTGCCAGGTCTTTCTTTTCAGTTTAATATCCCTGACAGTAGAGTGAATATCGATGACAGCATTAAATGTTTTCTGGCAGGGCTTTGCTAAATCTGAAAGTAAAAAAAAAATTGAAAAAATATATAACCACTCAGTAAAAGCATGCATGAATCTTTAAAGTAGGTATCTCCTTATGTGCAAATTGAAACATGAAATAATTGAAAACTCTGTACTTTTAAAAAATTTAACTCTTTCTGGAATGACTAGTGATGAAGCAACTGTGAATAAAATATAGAGTGGTGGAAAGGGGTAAAGAAGAAGTTGATATGCCAATTTTATCACAGTTATGAATTTTTAGTCAATACTTTTTATAGTATTTAAGGGATACTGAATAGAATGACAGTAAGAAAGTGGCAGGTATTGCTCTAATAACTCCCTTAACAGCTTTCTGAGAAGCACATTGAAAACACATGAAATTTTGAACAAGACTGTTAAAACTCCTCCTGCTTAAAAATATGTGAGGTTTTTTTATATATGGTTTTTCTAAACACAACAGAATACTAAATATGAACAAGTAATATCCACTGGTTACCATATTTTGTGTAGAGGTAATTATTTTTCCTGTACTGGCAATCTGGACAGGATTATAAAGATAGGGAATATGACAGCTAGTGCCCTAGTAGGCCTATGCAACACATAGAAAAAACTCTATCTATGAATATCCATTTGTTTTTGTCTTTTTTTTATTCCTCTGCCCCTCTGCGTGGCCCAGATCTGAGAAATTTATGTATTTTGCTTTTGTGTTAAAGCTCAGTGGATGGTTGCTTTTGTACTTTTGGGAGCCACTTAAGCAATAATAAAAAAGCAGTATGGGAAGATGCCTCTACATACATTCATTTTTAAATCAGAAAATATAGTATGTCTTGAGTACAAATGCAGTCATGTATTTAAACTACTCATCTCAAGTATTTATTCAAAGCTCATTTTCACAGAGCAGGTGAGGATATAGTTACTAGAAATTAGGCAAATCCAGAACAGTTTTACAGGCAAAGTGAAAGATCTTTCCAGTTTCAAAGTTGCTATTGTTGATTGGGGCTGCTGCTGGTGATACAGATTTATGATCAAGGCAAAGGTTATTTACAACATTATTGTAAAATAACATTGCAGTTTTCCCATGATTTACTATGTAGTTTATGCAAGATACCAGGTGGTATTTTACAGTAGCTGAGGAAATAATGTTACTGCTCACTGCAGCCTTCTGACAGTGACAAGGATTTATGATGTCACCTGAAGATGAGAGGTTATGGAGTAAAAAGAAGGCCTTTGGTCTTGTATCAGCTCCTGGCATCCCACTGCCACTTTACATGTTTTGATATCTTGAATTAAAGTACAAAATAAAATGGCCTTGCATGGCACCATTTTTCTCTAAGACCATATTTTACCCATGGGATTTTTTTTATTAGAAACTCATTAGCATGATCAATCATGATTTCTTAAAGGATTAATGACTATTGGCATAGCCATTTTTAAATGCCTAACCTAGCACCCCTTTCGGAAATAAAACACTTTACAAAATGAGGAACATTTTATGTGTTATTCTTTAGCAGCCTAGTAGAGCTAAGAATCTTTATTATTAACACAAATTTTCAAAGACTGTTTAAAATATGTTGCCTAGAAATAAAAATAGAGTCAATAAGAACCTAGGTACAAATTATATTAGAAGGATCTCTGTCTACTGATAAAGAAGCTGCAGGTAAAGGTGAAATTATTCTGTATTTATAAGGATACAAGCTGATGGAGTTCAGAAACACAATACTTAAATTTTCAGGAATTTCAGAAGTAGTCCACAAAAATAAACACTATTAAAATAAAAAATAACAACCTTATATTTTCATCTAGGAGGGCAATCCTTTTCTAAAAATATGACAGTGAAGTTAATAGTGTTTAGGCCAGGTTTCTTATCTGAGTACCTGCAGCAGACTCACAAATAGAGCTGTTGGCTCATTTCAATATAAACTTCTGATGCAAACGATGTCTTTATGTACTAAATCTTGTATATGTACCTTTGGATCAGGTACAATAAGTAAGTCAACTACAGGTTGTGTTGGTCTCAGAAAATTAACTAAAGCTCAGTATTTCTGAAAATCAAAACATTACCTTAGAAACCTAGACCTACTCTGATTTTTTCTTTCTTCTAGGACTTGTTCTTGACTGTTTTACACAATAATGAAAATATTGCAAGTTCATCTGCTCTGTGTTCACAGAAGCTCACAAGATGGTACTTGCATTCCCATCACCCTTTCTTCCTTCTCCCTATTCTTCTTCTCTATCTTCCCCCACAAATAGAAGAGCTTTTTACCTCTTCTTGAGGTAAAAAGTTTTTACTTTTAATTTTCAAAAAAGAACAATGCAAGAAAGAATGGAAGAATACAATGGGAAGAATCACAAACAAACTAACTTGAACCACAGAGATGAAAGAATAGTTTGATAGCGTGAACAGTCTCATCTGTGAGTGTTTCTCTCCTCATTGGCATCTTGATGCTCGTATTTTAGGTTGGATTGTGAAACTCATGTCTTTCACCCCCTTGAGACTTTTCTTTTCGTTTGGTCTAAGTGCAGAACTAGACTCCGTGATATAGATTTAGGTTCCCAAGAGTAAACTTGCAGGTTTAGTATTCTGTGGTTTTGACATCAAAAGGGTTCTGGTTACTTTGAATATGAACTAGAATTTGCTGTTGTTATGTCCTATGAAAAGAGGCTTTGCAGAGGTGCTAATTCTCCTCAAGGTGTATCTGGGATGATTAAAGTGGTAAGCAGTCCTAGCTCTTTACCTTGACCATATGACACATTTTATTTTTCCAAACATAAAGACATCCTGAATGGATATTTGAATCTATCCTGAGTGGGATACTCGTTCACTCCTGACATGTTTACAGTCTAGAATATTAATAAAAGCTACTTACAGAAAATTAAGAAGCTGACATAAATCAGCTGGTGGACTGAGAAGGACCAATGCTATTTTAATATTCTGTCTGCGTAGTGTGATGACCCAAGAACTAACACACATTCTGCTGAGCCGTGGCTGTTGCCAGGGTAGTGCTTTGTCAGATGGAGATGGGCTTAGGGCACTACTCATTGGTACTGGCATACTTTCTATGTTGCTAAATATATCTGTGCCCCTGTATTCAAATACATTCCAGGTAGCTTTGTTAACAGATGCACAGGTTTATGGCTAAGTTAGAGGGACAAATCCCCAAATGTTGAAATACTAACAGTTATGACATAGAAAGTGCTGAAAAAAATTAAAATGCATTTCATAAATAAAATAATTTAAAATAAGCCTCTTTACAGTACTTCTATTAACAGTAGAAATTACTTGAATATATTTCTTTACAGTGCTTTAAATTGTATAAGGAACATAAACTCTGTTCCAGAAATAGTGGTTTTTTCTTTTCTTTAGGAATAGATATTAAACCCAGTCTGCTTTTCTTCAGATTATAGTATTAATCATTTTCATAAAATCATAATGTCTATTATAATCTAAGTTTTCTGAATATCTGAAGAAAAGCTATTAAGTGTAGAAAAGACAGGGAGGGGCTACGGAAATGTCATTTCCCACTGAATAATCCTTCTGAAGAAAAGTAAAATTAATCTGATGCCTTTATGTTAATGGATCAGAGTGGAACAGAGAGCTGAGATCTATGAACTGGGAGATTACCACTAGGACTGTAGAAGTATAGAATCCTCTATAAAGACCAGACATTTGAATTCCTAGCTGTTTTACTTTCACTGTATGCTCTAAAATGTAGGTTTAACAGTGTCCTTATAATTCCATTTTATTGCTTCAATGTTTTTTTAATACGGCCATTATTCCACAGTCCAGCTCACGCATAATACCTTGGTCTCGATCCAAGCTATACAGACCTTATTCATTAGCAAAAGTGAAGAAACTAGAATAATTTATTTTTTCAGTTAATATTTCTTATAAATCAAAACATTTCTTATTTCTTTGAATCTGAGAAATAAACTCCATTTTATCCAATTGTTCACCATCACCAGTCCAACTGACCTAGCTGTGTAAGAGGAGTGAAGCTCTTCAACTCTCAATAGGCTGAGAGTAGGATTTTGACTAAAGACCTTTTAATTAAATCACTTCATTGACTGAGTAAGAGAGAGAAAAAATTCTGCTTTCATTTTATTATAACTTTATTGCTTCTGCAGTTCTAATAGAAATAAAAGCAATCTAAATCTTATTACTAGTAGTAAAATGCATAGATATACTTTACAATTAGACCAAGGTGAAATTGGTGAATTGCTAACTAACTAAAATACTAGCTGAAGAATTTTGCTGAAAGGTTTCAAAATTCACCAGGGCATGTTTTCAGGTATATAAATATTTGTCTAGAATTGTTCCTCCAGAGTAAAGACAAATATCGTATTGAAAGAATAAAATACTTTCATTACACAATTCCACTACTAACTATACAAGTACATTAACCTTTAATTATGGAACAAAGATTATATTAAAGACATGAATAGGGTATGGCAGGTGATTATTGATGGTGTTTAGTCTAATATGTGCAATGTAAAGAACAGAAATTGGTAAAAATTAATACAGACATTCTCTTTTTGTTTCATACAGTGAAAATAATCCAATAATCCAATAATCCAATAATAACTCAATCATTACTATGTTCTTGCCAATACAAATGTACTTAATCAGTATTGATTTTAGCTGAAGCACATGCTTAAAATCAGAATGATCTAACTATTTCAGGTAAAGCAAAATTCTGTTTAATCAAAAAATATTGACTTTTTAAAAAATATGGTCTGTATTTTTTAGGTCAATCTATTAAATGCTTTTTCACCTTGAACACTAATATCAATAGATAACATGTAATTTCTTCATGCATGTTATGTCAGAGATATTGAATTTTCTTCTACTTTTTTCATTTGCCCTTCTCTCCATATAATGCAATCCTTTGTTCCTATGCTTCTATTTTAATGCAGAAAACAGATTTCTTATTTAATTTATCATCACTGCCAAACTTCATATAGTTTAATGCCCAGAAAACTCTTGGAAAACCTGCCACTTTCTAACAGGTGATTCTGTAAGTATAGTGGAAAAAGGAATTTTGCATGTGGATTTATGGACGTCTGAGATTTAGTTGTAGCTTTTCCTTTTTTGGGTTGAAATATATTAATAATAGCATCATTGCAAGTTATAGCTGAATAAATAATTTCTTTCCTTATTTTCCTATCTATGCTATGAATTATGAGACAAAAGATCAAATCTTTAATTACTATTGCCTCAAAGCATCTAAGTCACTAACTGTGAAGAGTCAGCTAATCAAAATTTTTGGTTGGTGGTGCATATATAACATGAGTAATATGTTTTCCACCCTTACACTAAAGCTGAGATTAATACTCTATTCACTTGTTCTTTTTTATTTCTCACCAGTTTATTCATGTATCCAGAGCTGTTACTTTAATGACATTACTAAGAGAAGACGATCAGAAGGCTTGAGCATCTCTCCAATGTAGACAGGCTGAGCGAGTTGGGCTGTCTAACCTGGAAAAGAGAAGGCTCCAGGGAAACCTAACAGCAGCTTTCCAGTACCTACAGGGGTCATCCAAAGAAGCTGGAGAGGGACTTTTAACAAGGTCATATAGAGATAGGATGAGGGGAAATAGCTTTAAATTCAAAGAGGTAGATTTAGATTAGACATTAGGAAGAAATTCTTTGCTGTGAGGGTGGTGAGATACTGGAACAAGTAGTCCAGGGAAGCAGTAGATGTCATTTGAAGTGTTCAGGTAGGATGGAGCTTTGAGCAACCTGGTCTTGTAGAAAGAATCCATGCCTATGGCAGGGGATTTGGACAGGATGGTCCTGCCAACCCAAATCATTATATGGCTCTATTTTTAATTTAATACATTAATTTATACTTTTTTAATCACTATTAATTTATCTACCTTGAAAGCCATCTGCCACTATTCTAAGTGTATTATGAGATTCTCCTGCATCATCTTTTCCTTTTCATAGCATTTAACCAACAGAAAGGTGCTAAGTGAATAAAATTCTATATAAATGGGATGTTGATTGATTTACTCTGTGCTGTTATCTGTCTAGGTCATGTTACCCTGTGACCTGAAAAATTTTTTAACCTTAAACTTAACTGCTCAGATGATTTAACTCAGAATATCTCCATGTAGGTGCTATTTGTTCTTGTTAGCATAGTTCTCGAAACACAGTTGTGCTATTTTTCAGTCCCTTGTAGCTAAAACTGCCTGTGGCAGGGTGATAATGGGTATGATGCCTTGATGTTTTATTCACAGTTCAGTGTCACTCAGTACACAACCTGGTTTGTTGCTGCTAACGTTTTATGAGACTTTCCTCAAGTTCACTCTGTGACTTCCTTCAGGTCTGTGAGCCCATCCTGTACTGCTTTCCCCTGAGTGGTGGTAGTATATCTTCTGAGTGCTCTCTCCACACTTTTTAGACTGTCCCTTACTTAAATAAGCTTAGTTGCTCTCCTATTTCCTGCACACCTAATCAGATCATTCTTGTTTATTCCTACTTGCTACTAGAGTTCTCTCCTTGGTCTCTTGCTTTCCATCATCTAGCCCACACCGATGTGATCTAGAGCACCCATGGAAAAAGCTTTTTGCATTCTCTAAGAGTTTTTGCTAACTATTCACTGACCCAACAAATCAAATAAGCTTGCTTGAAACCAGTAGATTTATAAATCTTGTGTGAACCTTTTAACTTTTGCAGCAGCCTCACTGCTAGCCTATTAAGCTGGATCAGGAAGGGTCAGTAATGGCTAAAAACACAGCTAAAAATAGAATACTTTAATAGTGGATTTATAATAACCATTCAAAGAAAAAAAAAGAAAAAAAATGTTATAGGGGAAACCTGTAAGGTGATCTTGCCTCAAAGCAGAGCCAATTGAAAAGTCAGAACAGATTGTTCAGGGTGTTGGCCAGCTGAGTTCTAAACATCTGCAAGGATAAATATTCCTTAATGTCTCTGGAAAACCTAGTTCAATATTTTATCACCTTCACTGTGATGTTTTTCCACCTAATATCTACTCAGAATTTTCTATTTTGCGATTACTGTCTGCTCGAAAAATCCATTTCTGTGTAGTTCTGACAAGGAGCTGATTCTGTCTTCCCTGTAACCTCCCACTAGGTATCTAAAGAAACCAAGGTCTCCTCTTAACCTTTTTTACTTAAACCATCTCCCCTAGCACCTTCTTACTCTTATGTAGCCCAAGTCCTTTTATCGTCTTGCTTAAATTCTGAAGGTCTGTCTCCAGGATTGGAATTTTTTCTCTTTAAGTGAAGAGCCAAAAAACAAACACAGTGCTCCAGGCATGGCCTCCCAAGCTGCACAATAGAGAAGAATATCCACTTCTCTTGAAGGTCTGTCTGCACTCTTGTTGAAGATCTCCATATGGCCTCATCCTTCATTGTCACAAGGTTACACTGCCAACTTGAAATCTCTTGAAAAATAAGCACTACATTCCAATACTAAATGGGAATAGGTGAGAGCCCTGGTTTCTTAAGTGACTTATGCTTCCCAAGCAGAGAAGAGGCACTTTGGACATCTAGGGGTCTTTATATACAAAATTCACAGCTCTACAAGATTCATTGATGCTTAATGTGTGCAGGATCACACAAGAGGAGGTAAGAAGAATAATGCAGAGATGCCAGGCTAGGGTAAGTTAGTCTCAGCTTTAGAATAATTTTTAATAGAAGTTACATAACTAATCTTTTTTTCACTTCTTCACATATGAAGAAAACCTGTAACGTTACTTGTCTTATTTCACATCTCAAGACACATTTTGCGGTAATGTAGACACATTTTTGTGGTAATGATGTGGCTGTGAACCAAGCATTTGCATGGGGCTCATTGGCACCATGCAGACAAAGCTTATTGCCTTTAAGGAAAGAGTGACAATTGTGCTGCTTTCCTAATTATGCAGTATCTCACTTGCCAACCTTGACAAAAATTGTAGCTGTAGCACATTATGTTACATTTTCTAGCTCACAGATAGCTCATCTAATTGGGCTAGCTTGTTGGAAATTTCATGAAGAAAAAAGCCCAACAACCATCACTCAAATATTGTGACTCCTGTTGTATCATTGCTTAATTGGCTCGATATAATTATATTAGAAATCAAAAAAAGGCTTTGGTTTCTCCACTAAAACAGTGACCCTAACTGTGAAAGGAATCATCAGATGAACAGAATTTTAGATAAATTTTAATAATTCTTTTCCAGGTAATTTTAAACACCTCTTTCTTGAAATTTCACTATAAAACCTTTCTTTTTCTTTCAATGTCATAGGAATACATTACATACAATATCTTTCCTGTATCTCTCCTTCTTGCTGCTCTCAACAAAACAAAACATAAAATCTCAGATAAATACCGGGAGAAAGGAGAAATTTCCTCATCAGAGTTATAGAATAGCCTGGGTCAGAAGGGACCTTAAGGATCCTCTGCTTCCAACCCCCCTGCCATGGTCAGGGACATGATGCACCAGAGCAGGGTACTCAAAGCCCATCAACCTGGCCTTGAAGATGGTCAGGGATGGGACAGTGTGACAGACTTCTGGGGTGGTTGTGTGGTCTCCATCCATGGAAGTTTGCAAGAGTGCAATGCACAAAGACTGCACAATGACCTGAGCGACCTGGTCTGACCCTCTTTTGAGCCTAAGGCTGGACTGGATGACTTCCTGAGGTATCTTCTAACCCCCATTACTCTATGAAACTACAAACAAACTAAGAACCTAAAAGAGAAAAGGAAGTACAGACAGTGATTAATTAATTCTCTTCCTTGACTCCTGAATTCAGTTGGACCATATATTAAGCCAATATCCATTAATTTTATACTCCAAATAAAAGTAAATTGGAAAATTGAAAAGTTTCAAGCAATCTAAGTTTGGGGATATTTTTTTGGAGAATTTGATTCAGTTTACAGCTGTATGTATCTATGGACTATTTTGGAACTATTTTCTAGTGTTATCCCGTCAATCCATCAAGTTAAAAAAAAAAACAAACTCTCTTTTAAAACAGCAACAAAGAGAAACACTTGAAAAATATTAGAAATTATGAGTCAATGTCTATTAAGTTGGAAAGATAGTAGACTGAATATCCTAAGCATATGGGACTTTTTAATTCAGTATAACCTAACAATAGATTAATTGAAAGATGATTCCTTCCTCTTGTACATGGCCAAGGACAGCAACTAATTAAAACTCATTTGTTATAAAAGATTTATAGTTATGGAAATTAAACTGACTACATCAAGATTTTTTAAGAGATTGAATTTTCCTTTGTATAAAGGGATTAATAATATAAGAAATTGAATTCACTATAAAATGAAGTGCTTTTGAATACATGCAACATTATTGAAATAAAAGGCAAGTGTTTTAGTGAGGTGAATTAAATTTGACTGTAATAGTAGGAACAAATGGATGTGCATTTTTCCTAATGATACAGTTTTTGAGTTCATATAATGCTTCACTGTGTAATACACATAGATATAGCTAATTCCTTCCATAATGCTAAAAAAATACCCTTTCAGGAAATATCCTGATATGTTATAATTTTATATATCACAAAAACATTTGTGTTCTCAGTTGTCTCACTGATTCAGATTCTGTGCAATTGCTGAATTTGTATCATTTCTTTGATCGTGAGATGTGTAAGTGTGCAGCTGAAGGTTTGGTTAACTTGATTGCAACTATTTTTGAACTTATTTGTAACATTAGAAATGTTGTTTAATATTCTAATGGAATGCATGTTAAGGAAAGTGTGTTCCCCAAAGCATTAAGCAACTGGAACAGACAAATTGCATCCCTGAAGAGCTAAACAGTATCTTAGCATCATACTTTAGATTCAAATTCTTTGCCCAGTGATTTTTCTGTTAATCCGTTTAATTAAAATATACCTTCCGTATATTTAGTTGGAAATCAGCTGCAAATGTTAATAATACCAAAACCAAAAAAACTCACTTTAAAGAATAAAGATAAGTGTGTTTAATTGATTCTGTTGCTAACAATGTTAATTCAGAAGCATATGTACCTTATGGAATAGCTTTCTCTTTCACATGGGTACTTTGTGATTATACTGACATTTTCTCCTTCATCACTGTTAGGCTGCCCACAGTGTCACTACATGCAATTCAGTGATAATCATTAGTTTTACATAGCTTTAGGTACCTCAGGATTTTATTCCTAAAGCAACACTCACTTCATTAAAAGTATTACTGAATATGTGAATAGTAACATAGGAATGAAAAGAGAAAAGCTGCCACAGGAAGTTTTTTTTTCTTCTACTATTAAGAATTACCACAAATCTTGATAAGAGACAAGAATAGAATATAAAGTACAAACTGAGTCCTTATAAATATAATCATAATCATACACTAGAATACTTCCCTCAGTACCAAATCATAGTGGTACAACATATTTCTTATTAAAACCTACTGTAGCTAAAAAGATTATCAGTATATTTTCAGGTATTTTAAACAGGTCCAGGGGTTTTTAAGCATCAGAAATACACAATAGAGACATAGCAAAAATTAAGTAAAATCACTTCTTAATTGCCTGTTTTAACCATATGCGAACATCATTCTATGATAATTTTTACACCTTAAAATTATTATGCTGAAATTGCCATCTTAATTTATTATTAATTCTACTTAAAATACAAGCTTCTGGTTACTCCAGGACACAATAGCACAACATGTCTTGCTTGAAGGAAAAAAATCCAGCATCACAGCAGCTAAAAAACGAGATTTCCTCTGAGTTCACATACCCTCCAAGCTAAAATGCGGTTTGATGTCTCCTGGTCAACTCATGTACTGGGGATTAAGTTAATTAAGAGTTGCCCTAGTCTATTAAGGCTCCCTGTAGACTAATTATTAAAACGCCTTGGACCACTACAAACCTACAGCAAAAGAAAGTCACAAAAAGAGTTTCTTATATTATGAGCACTCCAGTACCCGGTAGATAATCTTTTGCACTAAAGAGATTCTACAATAGAAGGAGATCGTCTTCCCCTTTCCTTTTCTGCCCTGTAAGGAATAGAAAAATGTACCAATAGGAAATCTACATACTCACTAGCGTTTCTCTTTTACATGTATTCATATGAATATGCTTTTATCAGTTGTCAAATTCCTTATAGATGGAAAAGGTCTGCTTTGTAATTTCTTATTTTTGTTTTCTTTTCCTAGATTGAGTTAGTATCTATATAATGCTTAGGGGTTTTAAAAACTCCAATTATGAAATTTAAAAAATGTATAAAATCATTAAACAGAATTTCTTACAGGAGTGCTGAAGCTGTCTTCAAGGTCACTACTTAGAAACAGACGGACATTTTCCCATATAGTGCAACTTGGTAATTTTTTTCTGTCCTGCCTTTTAGGAAACCAGAGAAACACAAGGGCTCTGTACAAGTGATTCTGTTGTTACAACCCAGTTTCACACCTCTGTAGTTTTGTTCATTTCACATTATCAAAACCATGGTACAGAGAGAGCAATAAAACCAATGAAGTGATAAAAGTGATCCCATGGACTATGTTCTTAAAATTATTTTTGTTTACTCTTAATTTTC
This sequence comes from Petroica traversi, assembly GCA_025920805.1. NCBI lineage: Eukaryota > Metazoa > Chordata > Aves > Passeriformes > Petroicidae > Petroica > Petroica traversi. The sequence goes on along the minus strand of JAHLSL010000015.1, from coordinate 15,433,969 downwards.
TCTTAATTCTTAACGAAACTGAGTGTCTCCCTACCATAGATGCATCACATCTCTGACAACTGATTTTCCCTGAAGAAGCTTACTATCTGCCTGCTAGCCACCTGAGATCATTTATCTCAGGAGAAGCATCCAGGGCTTCTTCCAACTACATCTTTGGATTTCATTTAAAATTACTAGCCATAGGTACAGCTTGTGAGGGCACTCAGCACAAAAGGAAGTTGACGGAGCAATTATGGGGTCCTTCTTCACAGAATACTCATCTTCAAGTGTCTTACCAGAACAGAGAATCATAAGATGTTATGCAAGAAGTAAAAAAAAAGTTTTCAGTATAAATGAGTTATTCTTGTGCTTTGCTCTTGGTACTGTGTGAATTAACAGTTCTGTTTACTTGATAAATTTGGGCAATTTAAGATTTGACCATAGGGATGAGAGTGTTGTCTCTCTCACATACACACATAGAGAACAAGCCTAACTATTTAATTACAAACACACAGAAAGGGACTTCTGCATTTAAAATTCAAATTAATCTTCTAATCTTTCTACAATTCCATCTTATATTTTAATTATTAATAGGTTTTGTTAATCATAAATTATGCATTAAAAGATACTTTTATGTTTTTAAATAGATTATTTTCACAAAAATAACCTTCTTACCTTTATTTATGGATTTGCATAGGTTTGCAGTGGAGAAATATTTTACAGTAGTTCATTAATCAATGGTGGAGACAAAAGCTGCAATAGTATAGCTGAACAATAAGACTAAATTTAGTATATGTTATTTACTCTATATGCAAAGGTGTTTCTTATTAGAACTGTTTCCTTCAGGTTTAGAATTGTTGAAAGACTCATGTAAGGCAATTAATATAATTGATCTGTGGAGTTTTCTATATGCAGATCAAAAGCTGACCAATCCAGTTCAAAAGCACGGCTGCTTGATCAAATCACACAAAGCCACAACTCTAAAGAGAGAAAAAACTAACTCAAAAGGAGAACAGATGAAAGCAACAAAGAGGAGAGTACTTGCCTACTGTTTGTGATTGCAGTCTATTTCAGTATTTAAGCTGGTATGAAGTCCCTGTTTCTAAAACTTTCCCTTTGCAGAATAAGCTGTACCTCTCAATCCAGTGATCTAATTGGTTACCATAGGAACAGCTGAAGACTATCAGGTTCTGAAAGTTGAACCTCTAATAGTTTCTATATATGCCTCCAGGTCTAGCCTGATCCTGTTAAGGGATATTTAGGATTTTTAGACCCCTTCTGAAACCCTGTAAATCTACCTATATGCCTAATAATTAATCAAGAAAGAGATGCTACAGAAAAACCTAGTGATTATAGGAGGAAGGCTACCTAGTTAAATGAAAAACTGTGTTGGATCAGCAAAGCAAATGAACCCTAAAAGAATGCCCTAGGACAGAGTCAGTAGAACCAACAACCTCCTAAGCATAATAATTGGAGATTCTTCTGTTTTCTTAATTTCTAGTAAATTTTCTCTATTTTTAAAAAACATTTCAGCTCTATTTCAGTGGCACAATATTTGTAGTTGGATAACTATGCATAATCTGTTGTATTCACTGCCAGCTGTTGCAATTTTTTTCATTTAACACTTTTGAAAAAGTGGGAGAAAAAGCACATAAAAATCAGAAAAACACAAATGTGCATGCCTCTTCCAAAAATTATTCCGGTCTTTAGGAAACTGTTGGATTTAGGAAAATGAATTTTTTCACCTTGTTAAGGTATCCAAGGAGTCTTTGCTGCCCTGACTGCTTTCATTTTAGAGAAGAAGCATCAGCCTTTGCAAACGCCAGACCAATATTTTGGTATTGCTCGGCTGGCATCATCCACTGTCTCTGTTCACACCGATAACTCAACCCCAGCCATCACTTCTGCACTAGCTCAACCAGCCTTCCTTTTTTAAATGTTTTATGACCTTCTCTGCAGGTATTTTCTCTTCTGAACTCTCCTGCACCAAAGAATGCCATTTTAGCAGTCCCACATCTGTAATCTTACTTTCCTCATATCTCTACAGACTTTCTCACAGCTCTTCCTGTGTGAATCAAGGGTGGACATCTGTGCCTTATCCAAGCTGACCCTTGGAGTCTTGGATCCCCAACCACTAAAGAGGGGGAAAGGGGAAGCTTAGGCAGGTAGTTGCAGCACTTCTTTCCAGATTTTTAATAGGTTGATGATGGAATGCATAAGTGAGGAAACAAAGGAGAAGTCGGAGTTGCCTTGGAGTGAGCAGATGAAAAACATTGGTGTGCACTGTTATCTGCAGAAGTGCTTGCCCCCTCAGGCCATAACCAATTATTAACAAAAGGATATTGTTCTCAAGAGGGAGATGGGACAGCATGTTATGAGAAACTAAGAAGGCTGAACATCAACAAAGATAAAAGAGAAAAGAAAACCAATCTATATTTTTGTAGTCCTTTGAATGCTATATGTAGATTTTAGGAATCTAAAATATTAAAGAAATAAACAAATAAGCCAAACTGAAAAAACAAAGTGCTAATGATTTATGTCAACAGATCCTGAGACAGACTAACACCACAGTTTTGTGTGACTGCTTATCTATTATTCTCTTTATTCTTATTAAAAACTGATGCTTTGTGTGTTTCTGTTCTGTGTATGAGTCCGGAAAAAACTAGGGAGATGGGTTTGGAAGGATGTGAAATACTAAAATATTCCTTTTTAACTGTTTTATTAAAATATTCAATAAGCAAAAAATAAAACCACATGTCAGGGGGTATAAGCTATGATTAGTTTGCCAAAACTGAAAGAATTCCTGATTTTTTTGGCTCAAGACTCAGTATTCTGTTGCCCACATTGCTCTTTGTTTCTGTTTCTTTGTTATACTGTGGCTTAGACAGCACAAATAACATCTCACACCCATGGTCAAATCTTCACAAGTAGCTTCTTGCCTTACTAAAAACCAAAATCTTGTTTTGGATGTATTGCTCAACTTAGTTTGAATTTCTAATTTTTCAGATTCTTTCAGAGGGACCTTCAAGCAATGTAAGCATGTAAAGAGACAGTAGGGCTTCACAGAGAAATTCCTGAATGCTGATGTTAACTTTTACTTTGGCAAGAGAATTACTGAGGTCTAACACTGCTCATTTCCTTATTAGATAGGTCTTTAAACTTTTATATGTTGTTTCTATTGTCTATTAAAATCTGTCTAATCTCCATCTGTAGAGAAATTATAACATTTTGAGGTTCAGTTAATTTACCACAGAGTTGTTCTTCAGTTTTAAGATCCACAATTTGAGGTAGTATAGAAAATCATTTTAGGTGTACGAGCATATTAGTCTTCTGGACACATAAGCATACAAGAAAAAGTAAGGGTACTTCTCAGTGTAATCATAATGGATCCATTTTTCACAGATCAAAGCAGCAGCTTTTAAAGCAGTTATTGCTCTTTAACTCCTGCTTTAAACTCTTACCTACTGCTGCTACTACTCCAATCAGCTAATATGGTGAGAATCCCAATGAAAAAAATGTCTTTCATATTTTCTCACAAAGTGTCTCTGGGTACAACTTCTGATAGAGGACAGGATCGCTGGTGACTGTATAATATTAACACAGTGAGCATCTTTAACAGTAACTTTGCAAGCCTTTTCATTGCTTTTCTCTTGCATTCTGACAGCTCTCAGCAGTAACATATTTTCAAAAATATACTCAAAAAATCACAAGCAAAGGCACGAAAGAGATAGCTTTTGTATAATTTCAGCTGGTACAAAGTCAGTTAAAGCAATTCCCCTTAAAGAGAGAAAGCACTTAAATCCAATAGGGAAATCATGATATGGTATCCGTGAGAGGGACTGAACTTGTTCTGTGTTGTTGACATTTTACTTTTATGTACATCAGTAAATCCATTAGTTTGTCCTTTAAAAATTCTTTCTAGTGGACTACTTTGGCACTAACTGTGAGTTGAATGTAACTAAAAAAATTGCAGAGTTATTATCCTTGTTTAGTGAAAATTTTATTCTAATTAGAGTTCTCTATCCATCACCTCTGTCTCTCAGTTTCTTCTCTTTGTTCTGAGCCTTACATGAGATCCACAGGATGGAAAATGGGTAATTTTTAAGTAAAAGGTGTGAATTTTTTTGCATTATTTATATTTTGCTGAATACAGCTCTGATTCATGTCTGAATGCATTCTTGTAGTACAACTGCATGCTAATAAATCCCTCATCCTTCTTACTGCAACTGAATTTGAAACTTCTCTGAAGAAACATCTCCTGAGGATGGTCTTTTGCCCAGATCTGATCCTCATTTCTATTCAGTCACTCAGCATTTCTTCAGCATTAAAGATAATGAAGAAGAAAAAAAAATCAACATTCCTCAGGAAAACTCCTTTATTCTTTTTCTTGGCACAATAGTGTATGAAAAAAGATTAGATTTTCCCTTTTTAGGGATCATTTCAAAAGGTGACTAAAGCCACCTTTGAACTTTGAAGGAAAGATTGAAATACAACTTTGACAGGACTTTTGAAGGGGAGTAAAATCTTATTGTTAGAAATAAAGTTCTACTTGTGCATTTTTTCTCTAAAAGCTATCAGCAAGTCAATGGATTAAATACCTCTCCAGCATGAAGAATGTGGGCAATGAGAATTGTCATTAATTTTGTCATTGACTTAATCAATCAATTTTGTTGGCATAGGCTGGGGAGATAGGCAGCTAAGAAAAAGGGGAAAATAATAAAAAGATAAACACTTGTTAACATTTTATAGATTATCTGAAGTCAACATATTTCTCACAAATATACAGATTTTACTTTATAAAAATATGTATATTGCTTGTACATATGTATGTGCAGAACTAACAGCTGAGGTTAAATTCTGACTAAAGGAGTGGCTGTCTAAAGGAGTGGCTGGTGACACCTGTCTCTCAAATAACTTGAGGCTGAATGTCCAGTCTTAGCTGCACATCTGGAATCTCTCTCCTGACAGTAAAGACAGAGAGAGGCAGTTCTGGAAGCTGAGCCATTCAACCTACCTTAACCCTGACTTGATATGGACTTCAGTGCTAAATATTTATCTCTGTCCTCTGTTGATGAGATTGTAATGATCAGCCTGCTCTAGTTATCCAACTTCTTTATGGTCACTTTAAGTAACACCAATCCTATTGTCAGTGTAGGTGCAACAACTGTACATTCCCTGCATATATCTGAGGTAGATATACTTTTATCTTTCCCAAATGCCTCTGTCTCTCCATTAATGTTGAAAGATCTGCTACGGTTTACTTAAAGTTAACTTTCAGTTCAACAGGGTAATTATTACCGTTGATAAAAAAAACACAAAAAAACCTCAACAAAAATCTGATTTTGCACTTGACATTGCCCCTTTGACTAACTTTACTATTGTATTCAGATTAAAAAGAAACCATTTTTAATTAAAGATATAAGTCATAGTGTTTAATGGTTCATGCAAATCCATATCTTGCTAATTTTTCTTAATAAATAATATTTCCTAAATTTTTTATCAGATATTCTCTGCCTGCTGTTTTTGTCAGTGTTACCTGGTTTGTTTTTTTTTTCTGTTTTTTTTTGTTTGTTTTGTTTTTTCGTTTTTGTTTTTTCATGATTGATTGGTTTTATTCATTAGAATTAGGGTAGAATCCATCCAGTTTTGAAAGATATAAGTAACTCTGAATGTAGGGGGTTTTATGGCATCTCTTTTCATATGTAGACAATATCTCCTGTCTAGAAATGGGTTAGAGATGCTGGTAAATCATAATAGTTGTGTTGTTATTAGTTGAAAGCAGAGTAAAATATTTTTTCTGTGGTGGCTTTACTCAAATTAATTGAGTGCAGGATTACAAGTACAGATTTTATTCATGTCGAAATACATTATGCTTTGATTAAAATTGAGAATAATTCTCCATAAAAGACTTTGATTTTGACATGAGATAAACTATGTTTTTCACTGTAAAATAGATTTCATTCTAAAGCACTATGAAATCTAAAATAAGCAAGCAAGCAAACAAACAAGCAAACAAAAATTCCAATTTCTTTTCCTATTTCTATGATTAACCAATAATAGCTAGGGTTGTATTTTGTCTGTGGACAAACCTTCATTCTGATCATAACCTTCTGATCATCACATCATGCTTAAGCATAGACTTATCCCCATGTACAAAAGTTGGTAATGGGAAGTGTTTGTTACATTAATGAAATTACCAGTGAATCAATATTTAAGTACTTACATATAAGCAATAAAGCATTTTGTCCATGACACAAAATAATTAAAGCATACAGGTCTTTATTTCTAAAGAAAGGGATTTGGCTCTTCAGGTGTGGGTCCTGAGAAAATATTCTGAGCACTGGTTCTTGAATCAGACTATATTTTATACTTAAGGTTGGTTTCCCCTCAGAAACAAGCTATTAATATAAAAATATTTCCTCTTTTATGAATAATTAGCATAACAGCAAAAAAACCCTGTTTACTTACATCCTTTGGATTAGCTTTCACATTATATCTTCTTTCCTAAATGCAGACTTCAGTGGTCCTTTCTCAAGGTATATTAGAAAGAAGAATATATTAGGAAAATACGTATTTGATATATCTAAAGATGTATTTCCAAATTCACATATAAGCAACTGCATTTCAGAAGGACTTTCCATACAAAGGGTTGCCACACCTTAAAGAATTACTTGGTAAGGAATAGCCAAGTAATTTTTTTTCTTTTTAATGTTCCGGCTAATTTTAGTTGAACAAGAGCATAACATGATAAGTGTGATGATGGCACATTTTTCTGTGTGACAAATTAATTCTGTTTGCATCCATCACCTGCTGACTCTCCCATCTCATTTATGGTGCTATTATTGGCAATAGGATTTTATGTTTCTGATCTCTCTCATTTTTTAAATCAGATTTGCTCTTTATGGACCACTCCCTACTTGTAGTTAAGATTTTACTGCCCCATTTCCAAAATTTAGAAAAAGTATTATCTTAGGTCTCCTACTGAAGAAGTGAACATTTACAGACTTGGGGAGCAGTCCAAATCTAAACCTACATTTCTGTGGTACTCCTGTACAGATTTCTCTGAAAGAACCATCAGTGGTCAATGAGACTCTGAAAACAGGCTTTCCCTTGTATTCAAGGAGGTGAAAAACAGATTCCTAAAATTTACAAAAATAATTTAAAATATATTTTAAAGTATATTTTTTTGGCTTTTAATCATTAAAGAGAGTTTTCTTAAATTTTTTGTTACTGATGTGACATCTGAACTTACTAGTGAATAATTATTTTTATTTTGTTAAAAATAAAAATAAATAATATATTTAAAAATTTTATCCTCTGTTTCTCAGGAAGACATAAAAAAAGATTAAACTTTATTTTGTATTATTAAATTTCAGCATTACACTATATGTATAGAATGATGGAAATCAAAGCATTCTGAGATGAGAGACACTGGATGTATAATATAGAGTATAGTATAGATCCACAATGCAAACACCATATTGGACATATCAAAAGAAAGAATACTTGTTATGCAGTCTAAGTAAATCCACAGATTTATTTCTTCATACAGGATCTAGAAAGGAACAACTTCTCCTCAAATCAATATATTAAAAAAACTAAATTTTTTTTTTTAAATCAGCTTTAACTGCAATAATACATGAACAAAAGGTATTAGTTGGTAAGGTCTGCAATTTAGAGTGGAAGTATGCATAAAAATGTTCATACCACAGTTTTGGTTTGCTTTACTGCTTTTCTTCAGTATTTTGTCTTCTTGCTGATCACTTTCCTTCCTGTGCCTCCAGAAGTAGGAAAGGAATGAACAATCACAATAATCTCTCAGTATCTATAGATAATTAAAAACAAAATGCCAAATGAATTTCATAGTAAAATCCACATGCTTAGGTTCTGAATTGTAAAAAACCCACCAGAATGTTTTTGCAGTTGTTTTATTTGTGCAATATGAAAGAACTTCAACATTTTTAAGCTAAATTTTCCAAGTCTTGAATATTATAAAATAGCAGCAAGTTTGTATATTTTTCCTCTTTTTAAAACATGAGTTGATTGATTGATCGATATCTAGTTTGAAGATTATTTTATAGAACCCATATGTACTTAACTGCAAGTGTTATGACTTCCCCAGAGAAAACATAAATCTCAAAATGGAGCAGTGCAGAGCCAAACAGTTTCTGAAGAAATATAAACCAATCTCTACTCTGCCCTTAATATCCCCACTGAGAGCCATTCTTTATATACTATTTAGCTTGCCTCTCACTGCAGCTATATTATATTTCTGTTTAGTTAGTGCACAATATTTTATTTTCTAAATACTGAAACTAATGAACAGTAGAGGATGATAAACCTGGACCTGTGCCAAAGAGCATCTCAGGAGAAATAAAATATCAGTAAAAACCTCGATTAAACATCATAACCCTGTCCCAGTGTACATTCCTGGCCCCAGAGTTAAAGCTCAGAATGCATACAGACTTATTCAAGCACTGTATCTGTTTTATAACCAGATGTAAAGGGTCATTCACCATGAAATCCTCAAATGTTCCTCTAGTTGGTTTTTAAAAATATCTCTGAGGTATTATTTCTAGGATTCTTGCTCTAACAACACAGAAAAGTTGTTTCTCTTTTGAAGTGGCTTCTACACAGTCCCACCAATGCAACCTATGACTGAAAGTGCTTATCTACACCCATGATTGGTATGTCTGGATGCACAACCTACCTGAGGATATATAAAAGTTAATTAATCATTGAAATTGTAGACAAATCTTGAGTTTCTTCAGTGGCAAATGTGGGTTTTAATTAGCATTTTATTACATTGTTTGTAAAGGAATAAAGAGAATGAAAACACTAAATAATGCAAATTTAATATACCATAGAGCATATATGGTATTGCTATAGTTCAGTGAAGACCATTAACAGTTCATGAATTTTTAAATATTTTTTTGTGTATTTTTTAAACTGTCAGTTAGAAAGTATGACGGATTAGTTCCAAAGTATGATGGATTAGCTCCATAAATTTAACTGATCTTGGCAGGAATTCAAACTCGCTTCCTGTGTATTGAAACCTTCAAAAGACAATAATCAGTCTCAAGTATTCATATCATATTAAAATTCTGTGCAGCATCTCAAAGGTACTTCTGAATATGTACTACTTCATTCACAATTGATAGCTCCAAAGGAGGGATGTCTCAATTCCCAAACAGAAATATACCTAAATATATTTATGTTTTCTCAAAAAAATGTAGAAGTTCTTGTAACAAATTGTTCTAAAATACCCTGCAGTCCTTGCATCACTTACAGGCTATGATAAAACCTAGATCTCTTTAATGGAATTTAAAATCATAATTGAGCAGAAAGTTATGAGTTCCATGACAGCAGAGGCAGAAAATATTTAATATCATCCTAATTTGGGTGTCACTGAAATACAAAAAGATGCAGTAGTGGTGGAGTGGCAATAGGCAATTATAAATAATCCATATAATAATAAAAAAATAATTTATCTGAAACAAACTTTTATATGTTACAACTGAAGTGATACAGCTAACAGATGGCTATGACAAAGATTTAAGCTGCTACCTTTTAGATGAGCTATAGACCAGAAATGCCAAGATATGAAATGTGTGATAATCTCCCCCTGAAGTAACAAATCCATTTACCAGTCTTTCCAAGTTGTACACATCAAGCAAGGATGTAAACCTGGCAATATTTCTTAGGTAATAAGAAAAAAATTTTCATTGTCAAAGAAGAGTACAGTATAGGTAGACGTTCTAGTCAGGCAGCAAATATTTGAAGGTGAAAGAAAGAAAACTTAATTTAATTGCAGATTATTTTAGTGTAATTGTTAAATTTTCAATCCGTGTCATATAAATAATAACTGGAGTCTAGCCTTTGAACACATAACAGACAAATCATCATGGTAATTTAGCAATTTAACAATAAATGACACCTGTACAGTCACAAAAAGCAGAGTACACCATTTAAAAAAAAAACATAGGCTGTACTTCAGTAGGAAGGACTGTTTCTTTCTATAACTTCTCATTCCTCTTCTGTTAATATACTCTAATGTCTAGGTTGGACTTTGTAGAAAGATTCTTTTCACTTTTAAGGTACATAAAATTTTGAACTATGAAGAAGGAATCTATAATTGCTAAAATTTCAAGACATTTTAAATATTCTATTTATTTTAAGTAACTAATAAAATACATACAACTGTTCCTCTCCTCATGAGCATACTTTAAGCCCATTATTATTTTACATTGTTCTGATCTTTGTGGATTTTCTTTTTAATGCTTGGATCTATTATGATATGCATTCCGTATTTCAGGAGCCAGCCCACTTTGATAGGAGTTACATCAGGATGCTCGGTTGTCACAGTACTTGGACACTGAGGCTACACTTTAATGCAAATATAGCATAGGAAAATTTCAGAAAAAGTATTCAAACTGGTATTTATGGAGTCTTTGAGATAGGTGATATATTATTTCCTTCACTTTTACCTGTATTCCTACTGTTTTGGGGCTTTTTCCCCTAATAATCTGGTTAACCAGTCAATTGCAAAAGACCATTGCAGTGCCATCATTTTCAGGTTAAAATCTTTTCCATTTAAGTTCATTTAAGTCTTTTGAGAATTGTATGTGACACAGATGTTTTAAGATCTATGTTGATGTGAGAGTGAAAAACTTCATGGATAAAATTCTATAAAAAATATTCCTATGGTGCCAGTGCTGAATTGCATAAAGGACGTTATTGTGTTTCTTCTCTACAGGTCATAGATATAAATTAATGTTCTGAAGCTAAAAGAACTTAAATGTTTTGGGTACCAACATCCAGTATGGAGCTAATGGTATACAGACACACCAAGAATTAAATTGATAGCTGGAATTAGTCTGGTTTCATTTGTTTGAAAACTCATTTTCAATATGTGGTACCCAGCAATCTGCCAGATTCCAATGAATCTATTCATTACACATGGTTTATTTTCTAATGGTGTCTATTCAGTCAGAATCTATACCTCTGAAATGCTTCAAATTACTCAAGACAAATGAGATTCAGTGCCTGTAAAACATATTTCTTTACTCACTTAGTCAAAGCTGTCTCCGTTTAGTTGAATAAAATTTTGTGAAGTTTCTTTCCTAACTCTCTTTCCATCAGAGCCTCTGCCCTTAAGCAGTGAAAGTCCATCAACCTAATTCTTTTCTACATCATATCTCTGCTTTCCATTATTGTATGTGTTCTCAATGATTTTCTTTTTTATAGTGTAACATGTTCAAGATCATCCTGCTGCTTGTTGAGTGAGAAATACATTTGTGTAATAAGTGGTAAGGTCAACTTAAGGAGGTAGAAAACAGAATAACATTTATATTATGTTTGACTAGTATCAGAAATAATTACTCAGTGCAGTTCTTCTCTATGTCCATTTCAATTATTGCAAGTTATACAGTGCAGCAGAAGTATCAACCATCTTTCTAAGGTAGATCTAAATACATACAAATATTAGTAGTAGTAGAGGATCCCAACAGTTTTATTTTTATCCATTACTGCCCAATTTTTATATTTATTTCTAAGGGGAGTTTTCTTTTTTTAGCTAAAAAAGAAAAAAAAGGAAAAAAAGAGGAAAAACATTTTGTGATAGTCAATGCCAAATTAATCAAGAGCAGTGTCTAAAAGAGAGTGCATGAATGTACATTTTTCACATACACTTCCATTAGTGTATCTAACTGAAAGCTGCAGAGCAGCTTGTAAGGAGATGATGAGCCTGCCACTTTTTTCTGTTGATCACAGAATTACATTTATGTTGAAAGGTCTCTCTGGAGATCGTCTAGTTTGATCTTATGCTCAAAGCAGTGCTGATTTGAAGGTAATATCACACTGCTTATGGTCATATTCATTTGAGTTTTGAAAATCTCTAAGATGAAGGTTCTCCAGCCTCTTTGGACAAGCCATTCCAGTACTGCATCACCTGAAAAAATGTGCTTGTTCCTTCAATAAGAATTTCCCTTGCTGCAGCCTGTTACCATTGTCCCTTGCCTTTTTGCCATGCACTTAAGTGCCTGGTTCTACTTTTTGGACCACTGTAATTAGTTTGTCCTCCTTTAATCATCCCTGCAGGATAAATAAAATCAGCTCCTTCAGTTTCTTCCCACAATACATGAGGTCCACACTCCTGGCAAACTTAATAGCCCTCCACTGGACTGCAGTTTGTTTATGTGTTTTCTACTGGGAGCCACAAAACTGGACAGTGCTTTAGATTTGACCTTATGAATGCTGAATAGAAGGAAATAAGCACTTCACTTCAGCTGTTGTTTATGCTCTTGTTAACACAGCCCAGTAGGCAATTATCTTGAGCACGCATTGCTGATTTTTTCAGTTTCTAGTCTACCAGGATTCATAGGTCCGTTTCTGAAGAGCTGTTTTCTAGCCAGTCTGCAGCCTGCATTAGTGCACAGAGTTTTTCTGTCTCAGATGCAAGATTTTCACGTGTTTGCTAAATCCACAAGGAACCTGTAGATTCATTCTGCCATCTTACTGAAGTTCTTTTACACGACAACGTTGACCTTCCACAAATTAATGCTTCTACATTTTGGGCTAAGTGGGCATTCTGACCCATGAACCAAGTGCTCAAGAAGGGAACACATATGGCATAATTATCTTTTTTTTTTCCCCCCTAGGTTTTAAATAATAGAATCTTTATCTATTATTGCTAGATTAGTTTTTATTACATTTCTAACACTGCAAGTGTACACCCGGTAATCACTGTTAAAGTCCTGGACAGGTATTTGCCTATCAACTCTTTGGTCTGAGTAGACTTCCTGAATCCTAAAAAATTATTCTGCTAATAAAACAACTGTATTTTTTTAATCTAAACAGGAGTGTTCCTTGCAGCACTGTCAGAGAAAATGTGCTCTGAAGGAATGAACGTCTGTCATAGTGGGAGTGTAACATTCAAGTGACCACAAGCCAATCTCCTCATTTATTAGTTTCTGGAGCAGCAACTTAATTCTCCTGGCAAGAAAAAAAAGTAGCCCACAAACATTTCCTTAGCATTTTGTATCAGATTCTATCTTGCCTCTGCATTTGTAGCTACTATTTTTCCAATGTAGTATTGCCATGAGTATTTGGTCTTGGGAGTGTGGTGACCCCATCCATTCTTGCTTAGTACTATATCTTATGGAAAGGCAACTTATTTATGAACCATAAATAATTTTTTCCCAGTTTTGTGAAAAATGTCTTCAATAAAGTTAAAAAATATACTGAATTATTTCAGAACCATAGGGCTACCCTCAACATTCTGAAATTAAGAAATAGCTGACTTAGGTCTTATGAATCAGGATTAAAATGAGGACAGGGACAGGTGACATTATAGTGGAAGTCTGCTACTGACTATCTGACCTGGAGGACCATGGGGATAAGGCCCTCTAGATTTATCAGAGTAGCCTTGTGTTCACAAGCCCTGGTCCTTACAGGGGACTTCAAGCACATTGGTGCCTGTTGAAGGGACCACACAGCAGAACATAAGCACTTCAGGAGGTTCCTGGAATGCTGTAATGAAAGCTTCTTACTCCAAATGATAGAGAAGCCAACAAGGAGAGATGGAGCCAGACCTGGCTCTCACCAGCATGGAGGAGCTGATGGTGAAGGTGAAGCTCAAGGACAGTTTTGGCTGTGGTCACCATGAAGTGGTGGTGTTCAAGATCCTTAGGGCCGTAAGGAGAGCACATGGCAAACTCACTGTGGATGTCAGGAGAGCAGAATTTGAGCTCTTCTGTTTGGTAGTGTACCATGAGATAGGGCCCTGGAGAGAGCAGGAGTCCAAGAAAGAGGTTTAATATTCAAGGATCACCTCTTATGAACTGATGAGTGATTCATCCCATCAAAGAGAAGCTGGGCAAAAATGCCAATGGGTGAACATGCAGCTCCTGGAAAAACTTAGCACAAAAAGAAACCTACAGAGATTGGAAGCAAGTAGAAGCAGCCTGAAGGAATATAGAGAGATTTTCCAAGTAGACAAGGAAGCTAAAACCCTGGTGGACTCAAATCTGGCCATGGATGTGAAGAGCAACAAGAACAGCTTCTATAGGTGTCACTGATAAAAGGAAGACTGTAGGAAATGTAGCCCTCTGGAAGGAAATGACAGTGCTCATTACCCAGGGTATGGAGAAGGCTCATTTCCTGGATTACTTTCTAGCTTCACTCTTCACTGGCAATTGTTTTAGCCACATCACCCAAGTCACAGAAGGCAAAGGCAGGGTCTGGGAGAATGAAGAACCACCACTGTTAGAGAAAATCAGATTTGAAGCCATGAGGCTAAAGTGCTCAAACTCTGACAGGCTGCATCTGTGGGTTTTGAGGGAATGGAGGAAGAACTAGCTAACTTCTGAAACATGCAGCCTTTACAACTATCATTCACTGACTGTAATTCATAATTACTTTTTTAAAATTAGTGATTACTATTACATCTGTAAGTATTGTCAGTAAATATTTTTAGCATATTTTAAGGAGAAAATGAAATATTTTGAATATAATAAAATATTTTATTATTTTTTCAAAAGCTCCATGTGTTAAAGTGTTTTATAATTTAAATTGTAGAGTGCTAGAATTAATCATAGATGTGTGAATAATCCTATTTATCCAAACTATGGGCAAAGTCTTCAATACATGAAAGTATTAAGTAAATATTGTCCTAACCAAAGAGCAATATGTTAAAATCTTCATATTTCACACTTTATTTTTCTTAGAGAGGTTAGAAAGTTCAGCACAACCCATTAAATCAAAAGGGGATGTGTTTTTTAAACTAAGATGTTAAAAACATCTCTATCACGCACATATTATGAAATATATAAGTATTTTCGGGGCAAAACCGCTGCATTTGATGGAAAAAGGAGAGAGTCAAAGAGTCAAACCAGGCAGATATGAACAGCTAAGCTTAATTTAACACCATATGTGAACTGAGAAATACTGACATGTCATGAAAAGAAAATGCCTGAGGAAGTCTCTTTGAATAGAAGTCACTTTACTTCCCAGTAGTGGAACTCATCCACTAGAGTTTCACAAGGTTTTTACTTCGTTATTTCCACAGTGAAGGTTTTTAAAAAAAGATTGTTGGTCTAGGTGCCTAGTATAGTAGAATTTCTAATTTATGAATACTCTAGATTCTGAATCCCTCAGTGTAAGGCTCATCTCCCACCACAGAATGAATTCTGGTGAAATCCTCATCCTTCTTTTGTGTAAAGTGAAATCAAAATATATTTTTTTTCAAAATATGACTGAATCGTCATACACTATTGTAAGTTTTCTATCCTTTCTATTCTTTGCAACTGCCACATGAAAATGGGCAGAAATGGTCAGAAAAACACCTTACAAGAACATCTTAACTACTACAGGAATGTGTAGTATTAGCTGCTACTTATACATCTCTTCCTTAAAATTCTTTTGAGGAAGACTTAGCAGAGGTATGTGGTTTAGATACTTATGCTGTGAACTTTTCTGTTTTGTGCTTTTACTTTAATTCTTCTAATGTCCAATATTCTGAAATTTAAAAGTAGAGTTTTGCTATTATCAAGAGAAGAAAATATCAGAATAAAACATGCAAATTAGCAATGTCTCCTCTTTTTTTTATCCCTTCTTGTCAAGCCTACTGCTTCTGCAAAGTTACTGGAAAGCAACTTGCTTCTAGAAAATATTCTGTGCAGCTTCACCTCTGCAATGCTATTTGCTGCAGATCTCCTGACGTCTATTCTGCTTTTAATATATTATTTTTTTGATCTTCCCCAAAGGGAAAAGCTCTTGATCTTTGGTGTGGTTTAAACAATATATTATTTCAATTAAACACTTTTTCTTGAAGATATTGACTATATATACATACATGTTAATAAATTTATTTATTTTATTATTTATTTATTTATGTATTTAACAGATATCATTTGTATATTTTATATATTTCTATAGCTATATATTTATTTTAACATTTGTCTGTAGACTGTTATTTACATTCTATTCACTAGATTATTGTTGTTTGCTTTACAGAAGTCAGATAACCATAAGATTAAATACATACCTTATACCAGTGTGATCTACAGTATGTCTCCAAAGAATGGGACATACACCTAAAATGGTCATTAGATATGCTGGAGAGTAAAAAATTAATTATCTTTTTTAAAAGAAAAATATTTTCAACATAAAAATCTTGGAGAAATCAATGAAAATATCCTCATAAAATCATGCTTTTGTTAAGCATTATGAATATCATGTAACTCTTTCTATAGTGTTGTTTTAAAATGAAAATGTGGCATACTTTTGGGGACTAAATATTTACATTCAGTATGGCAACAAACGAACTACTATTATGCCAGCTTTCTGATAAGAAAAAAAAAATAAATCAGATTTTTTTTAAAGTTAAAATTTTAATGAACAAATAAACACTATTATATTGATTTTTTGGTCTGTTTTGTCCTTTTTTTTTTTCATTCCTGCATTACCAAAATAATCCTTACCACATCCTGGCACATTTCTCCTTCCAACCACTTCTGACTATTTGTAAAACATTATCTATTTGTTTGTTTCCTTACATATATAGCCAAATTTTATTTATTTTTCAGTCCTTCACATATTCAACACCAGTTCTGCAGAAGATTCTACACAAAACTAAAATAACCCCACCAAACTTCCTCATTTTTACATGCTAAATATAAATGTATTCTTTCCTATTATGTTTTGCAGGGGATGGCAAATAATCGGTAAAGAGGTAAAGCTGGTAAACAGCAATAGATAATGATATTTATCTACTCATATTCTACTACATTTGTAGAAAACTAATTTCTGTTACCTGTCTGCTTCAATTTTTCTGCAAACCCCAAAATATTAGACAATAAATTTTAACCAGAAAATATGCCTGATTCAGCTAATGCATCATGTAGAATATGTATACAGAGAAACGTAAAGTAACAAAAATTGTTTAAAGACCAATACAACAAAGGTATTTTGGTGTTCTTTCTTTCTTTTTCTTTTTCTTTTTCTTTTTTTTTTTATGTTAGTTTAATTTTTGAAAAAATGAAGATTCACTTGGAAAAATCAAAATAACTTTGTTTAAAAAATGGGTTTTGTTTTGTTTTGTTGTGTTTTTTTATCAGACTGCATAGAGGCCAGTTACCCAGTAATAGTGCAAAAGAAATACTTGCTATTGAAGTGACAGTGACAGAACAGAATTCTTCTCAGATGAATGGAAATTGACTTATCAGCTTGCTTTCTTTGACTCATTTTTAGGCATTGGAATGTAGTAGGTATAATTTTCATTTTCACGCAGTATTTTAACTACACATGAGAATATAGGAAATAGAGACTGGCCAAACATCTTTAACATGGAAACTAGACATAAAAACCCAAAAAACCAGAAAGAGTTAGTGTGGAAAAAGGAACTTTCAGACTTAGATGAGATTACTGATGAAGTTGCTAAAGATTAGTCTTAGGCTCCAGCGTGGTTAATAAATTCATTAGTTATAATGAGATAATAGAGTGTAACAATGAAAGCTGATAATGACGAAGTCAAGTGATATTATTAATACAGAACATCAAGAAATAACTCTGTGACATGGAAAACTAAAATAAAAATGACCTGAAATTCAATTATAAAGAAGTTAAATACCAATTTAAAAAAGGAAAACCATCTGCAGGATTAATAACAATAATTTTCACTGTGATGTGTAACTCACCTGCTGCAAACAGAAGATGAAGGGAAAATATAAGATTATTGTCTGATCACAGTTTCACTTTGCAAATCTTGCAGGATGCACCTGTTTGGCAGGAAAGTGCAATTCTGTGATGTAGGAGCTAAGTTTCATCCAGAGTAAGATTCCAGGATCATGAAAAGATTTACATCATTTTTTCAGAGTTTTGAAAACCTTTTCTGATATGTTTCTTTGAAACAATTGGCAAAATTATTATTTAATTTCATAGGAAAATGAAGTTTTTAGGAACAGAACTGTGATAAGAAATTATGAAAATTTGCCAGACATTCTGAAAAAACCTTCCAGTATGAGGATGCATTAATAAATTACTGACAACTGACTGACTAACTAACTAACTAAATAACTAACTAGATCCTCTTTAGTTTAAGCACTTTATGAAAATAGTATGTAATAAAAGAATCTTGATTAATTATGCCTTTGTTTCAGTGAGAAAAATGGTGCCCCTATGCTTCTTCAAATTCTATTCACAATCCTGTTTGTAAAGAAAAAAATTCTTTAGTTAACTTCCCTTAATGTTAGATTTCTACTAAAAGAAGTGTCCCGTAAGAGTGAAAACGATGTTTCACCACTGCCTTCAACTGGAGACAGGAGTTTACTGCTTTATTCAGATACAATCTAGGTGTTTCACCATCTGCTACATAGATTGTTCCCAAGGAATTGTGTTCAAGAGGCCTTTTACATGTTCAAATATTTTAATGTTGCAGTTTCAGCAGTGTAGAGAAACAAGAACATTCTTTTCTTCTGCAGAGAGCAGAAGGAATACTTTCTTGTAGGAAAACATATCAAGATCTAATTTTTCCAATGCTCCCTGGTGTTCTTGTAGTTGATGACCTGTCAGTATTTTCATGTATCATATTAATTTTATTTTCCGATATTTATAAAACAGGTCAAATTATTTTCTGCAGGCTGAAATTTAAAAAACCTCCAAAGCCTCAGGAAAAATCCTCAATGAAGCAATTAAGATAGAATATTGTTTAAAAAGGTTACTCAGATGATTTTGCTTGAACATAACACTCCTCATGCATCTGATACATAAAACAAATGGAATACAGCTTTTCACTGCTTTTTTAAAGCTCATTTATCAGTATGTAAGCTTTAGTTGAATCTTTCAGATCATAATACAAGTACTACAATCCTAAATAAAGTCATTACAAATTGTAACTATGGACTGGTCCACCAAAACAAAAGATGGACTATTAAAAATAAGTGCATATAAATAAAACTGCATCTAAAAGGAAACTATGTGCCTAGAGAAACATGTAAAATTTATGTGATTTAAAAACCATTGGAAACACAGTTCTGAAGTAGAGATTGAGTATAGCAAACTAGATATCTATAGAATGAGATTTGCACAATGGAATAGACTGAGGATTTCGAGAGCTTCCATAATGTCCAGAGGCATGTGAATCACCATCTTCAGAGTGGATTCTCACAGAGTATGTCAACTCTTGAGGCTGAATGCACAATCCAGGTTTCCCTTTCCCATGAAAAAATCCAGCATAAGCTCTCTAAAGCTCTTTAATTCCTTCAAAGAAAAATAATCTATCATCAGGATTTTTTTAAAAATAAAAATAGGAAAAACTTCACAGAGGAAAGTAAAAATTCCACACATCCAATAATAAGTGTTGCTGTTACTACTTATGGGGGCTTGTAGCCATTTTTTTTTATTTCCCAGGGATCGTTGCTGTTGCTCTTGTATTGTAAATAATTAATACTACCACTACTAAAATACCATTCCAATTTCTTTTCCACACAGGTTAATTTATTGAAATGCACCCTGGATTGGAAAAAAAAAAAAATAAAGAAAAAAAGACAGAGTACGAGGGACTTAGAATCACATAGATGGGGGTTGAGCTAAGGCTCAGCAGCAACCATAAGAATTCTTGGGTGCTCCATTAGATCCTCAGATATATTAAACTTCCAGGTAGTTTTGTTGAGCAAAATATGCAGCAAAAGCTAGCTATATTTGCAATAAAATTAATATCTTTGACGTTCTAAGTCACAAAAATGTCCATCAGGTCAAACATCTAACATTCTGAACAGTTTTGAAGGTATTAAAAGGACAAAGTGTCAGCTAGACATTTGTATGGAATTAGCCTTAGCCTTTTCATCAATAGCAGAATCAAACAGCAGAGGCAAAATTCCTCTTTTCCATTTTTAGCAGTATTTGTCAAAATAAGATGAAGATTTCATATGAAGTCTGTGAATTAAAATAGTCCAGAAGACAGGAATGGGAGGGAGAAGACAGCAGTGAAGAGCAAAATGCCCTTGTAGGAAGAACACTGCACTTGGGCTTCAGAGCAACAAGATGATGTGGGAAGACTATAAAATATGATGGGCAGGGCTCTCTGTGGGCACTTTTGGTTGCCAAGGAAGCTTGCAATGTTCTGAGTTCTCTTGGGAACATTTTAGTCACTCATTTAACATAAGCTGTGGATAGGGGATGAGTAAGAGTGTCAAAGCTGTGCTGTCAGGGGGTTTGTTCTCTCACCTATAATATCATACCTCCTGCTTCTGTCAGCAGTCTGCCCTCCAGAATCTAATGCAGCAGTAAATGGAAGAAAATACCTCTACTTTAAAGAATACATTATTTTATAATCTGTTAGTGATTTCTAATATGGATCATTGGTAAATGGAAATAATGTATGCTGCTGAAGATATTATTTCTTAAATAATTTACCTATTCATCAATGCATCAAAAATAAACAGATTACAAATGTTTTTGTGTCATTTACAGTAGGACATAATAAAAAAGCTATAAAAAAATAGGATTACCTAAAATACCTATAAAAGGAATTAAATTCCTGTTATATTAATTCATTTTATTGAGATAAATTTAAAAAACACACAATTCAAAACTAAGATAGGAAATAATTGCTGTAAATTGAAACTTCTGGTGTTCAAAATTATGAGCTGATGAATTAACTTGCAGGTTAAAAATTTGTTTATTTTCTCAGCTTTTATCTCTAAATTAACTAATAACGTTTAAGAATAACATAATATCACAAAACACATAGAACTACTAAAGGATCTTAGAGCTACCCATCCCAAAGCATTTGGGGAAGCAAAATATTATTAACAATTAAAGGAATTAAACCATTTATATTTTTTTACATCAAAGAATATTTCTGTAGGTAGATATATTTATAAATCACATTAATAAAAGCAAAGTGTTTTACAGCAGGGTTTCTATTCAATTATTTAGCCTCTCAGGTGTTATCAAGTACTAAAACAATAAATATAATTTTATTACAGAATTAGAAGAAGAGACCTCTTGGGACAACCTCAACAAACCATATGGGCAATCCCTCTTCACTAAAGTAAGACTGCTTGTATTCAGAAACAAACTCAAGAGCATCCAATTAATTCCTTCCAGGCCAAAATTGTCTATGATTTATGACATAGAAAGGTTATTCTTATTCTCCCTTTTTTTATCTCAGTTTATACATCCTCCTTTCTTCCAGACAGTCCCAGGCATAAAAGTGCATGTCCCATATTTTTATTTAGAGCACATGTGGTATGCCCAACTTAAATAATAATTCCTTTTTGGACAGTACTAGTGACTAAATGTAAACAAAAATGTTATCCTCCACGTTTCAAGTCTAAGTAAATTTTGGAACATAACTGCCCTTTTCTTTGCCTCAGCAATACATAAAATCTTGTCTAATCTGTGGCCTAACTGCAGTTGTACATTATTTTTGGCAGCATTATTGCCTAGACAATTTCATTTCATATTTGCACACATTTTATTTATGCTTCTTAATTGTGACATTTATACTTTGTTTTTATTGATGATTTCAGGTCAGTTTTCCATTTTCTCCAAATCACACTGAATTCTGATCTTCCGAAGCACTCATAACCCCTCCTATTTAACACCATCTGTACCCATAATTATTTACCAACATTTAAATAATGAAATAAAATAATAAATAAAATCAGTCATAGAAAAACCTTGGAAGTATCTCATTTGAAATCCTTCCAACAGACAGTGAATCAATAATACTAAGTACTAAATGTAGGTTTTCATCCAAATGTGCACCAATTTTTTACCAATAAAATGTGAACCATACCTTGTGAAGTTGCTCATAAAAGTGTGTTATATAGTCCCCAAATATTACTGTGGCCTTGGTAAATATTGTAGTCTTTTCTTTTGCCTTATTCACTGCACTTTTATCATAACAGAAAAGAAACTGGACTAATATGACATGTTATTGTCATGGTGCTTTTCACCATTTCTAGTTATTACTATTCTTATCAATAAATTTAATTATTTATAATTAAATAACTGCTCCACAGACAGAAAACACTACTCTTTTTTTTTTTTGTCTTCTCTTTTACTTATTTCCTGCTCCTTCCAATTTTGTTTTTTTCTTTCAGAATGAAAGACTCATGCATGACTAGAAGTTCAGATTACTTCAACGTCTTTAAAGTAGTGTCGATTTCTTTACTTCCTCAGTTCATCAAACACTGAAGACTTGAACTAAAGTATTCCTCAGTGTCTTCGTTCCGTATTCTGGCCTACAGTCCTATTTCTGTACCAAGATTAGTGTTGTAATGTGTTTGGACACAATTAAATTCCTAAAGACTGAAGCAAATTCTACTTAAATCTTCTTTATTTAAATCATAATTTATTCTCTTTCCCATAAGTAATTAACCTATATATTTTACTTTGTTCTATAATACATTCATAAAAGATTCTTTTTATCTTTTCCTTTCATTACAAAGAACTCATTTTGTCTCTTAGTTTTTCTAATTTTATCCTTTTTTTGTAGAGGTACATCACATAATGAAGGCTATACACTAAGGAACAATGAGTTATGAAGAGCCACATAGTGTAAATGTAATTAAAACCAAACTATTTAACTGGACTTTCCATTTGAGTAGGATGATGGAAGATGTGCCTGTGAGCACAAAGAATAGATTCAAAGAGAATAGAAAGAAAAAAATATATTTGTAGAAGGATCCACATTCAAGAAAATCTCTGTTATGTACAATAGCAAGCAGCATTCTGAAATCTTATTACTCCTCTGCTGTGAAAAAGTATCTGTGAAGTTTATGAGCAAATATCATCAAGTTCATTCTTCTTTTTCTCCTTGTAACTGATGAGCATGCCCTACTGCTCCATTCTTTTAAAGAACAGATGTCTGTGGCTGATGGAAAGCTTCCAAGGAGTAATAACATGTAGTGGTGGTAACTGTAAATTTCATAGGCAGACAGGGTCATGTTCAGTCCATGTTCCACATATGTGAGAAAAATTGTTAACACAGCACTTATCACAAACCTCTGTGTTAGAAAATAATGCTAAGGCTGGATATACTCTGCTCAGTCCTTTGCTGACTCTGCTCTTTGTTCTTGGAGGGTGAACACACATGGAGCTCACATGTAAAGAAGTAGGTGACAATTCTTAAAGAAATATGACTGGTGATACTGTAATAGTATTAGACAATCCTTGAAGGGTGTGCTACACTAAGACTTCTTATCTTCCCCTTTTTCTTTAGCTAGACTTTAAAGTAAACAGGTTGCATCACAGAAAGTAATTCAGATTTTTATTGAAGTTAAATTGTTGAACCAGAAATTAATTCTTGCATGAAAATGTGTCTCTATATGTACACGCCATTATTAACAGCTTGGGATTTATTTTGTAGGGTTAATGAGATATCCTTATGGTTATTGGTACATTAAGCCTTCCATATTCCAGACATCAATGTATTCTTGAGTGAATGATTCCAAAACCATTCAAAATCAGACTTAAAAGGATGTAAAAATACTCAAAGAGAGCCTTCTTAAATCAGCATGATATCCTGAAAGAGAAAGTAGATCAACTAATGAAAAAAATCTGTGAAACATGAATACAAAACACAGAGAAAATATTTGAATTTCCTAATCCAATGCAGAAAATTTCTATGGGGAGAGAAAAGAAAGAAAATTAATGTTTTAATATTAAACTCCTTCAGTTCTTTATGAAAAGAATTGGGTATATTTTTAACCACTATTTTCAGTGAACCATGAGTTTTTAAAATTATTTGACTTGATACATCTTTCTTGGGATAACCTGTTGTTACACACCATTAAAAAAAGAACATTGTGTTTCCTTGCATAATGCCCCATGCTGACATAACTGTGAACAATTTATCATTCTGATGAACCTTCACGATTGAGAGTTTCAAGAAACTGTGGTTCACTGAAAGCCAGGATTTAAACAATCTTAATTTATTTTTTAACCTTTGCAGTGCCATGTTTTTGTGCTATTTAATATAGTTTAAACATGCTACATGAACTTCACATATTTCTTCTCAGAAAGTTATTCTTTACTTAAGAATAAAACTAATGTAACAGTTTATAATTCATACTTTAAGAGTTGTGCCTGCTTCAAAGAGGTACTCTGGAAACACTTTTCAGATTATTTAGGTCTAAAATCTGTTCAATAGAATTAGGATTTTATGTCACAACATATTGTCATTTCCAGTCCATTCTCGGACAGTGCAGGGGAACGGTGTTGTCAAACCTGTAAGTACACAACATAAAATTCTGATCCCCATGACACTCAAAGCCAGCTTTCAAGAGATCAAGTCTGTAAGCTTTGCAAGTGTTGGCTCACAGACTCCTCAATATTCCCAATTCTCAGCATGGAGAAGTACTCAGGTGACATTAAAACCACAGTGTCTACTGCAGTATTGTAAAACCAGCCTCCTCAGTGTATGTTTTAAATCTGATGAAGATGATAATCTAATTAAAAATCTATCAGGAGGAAAGATTGTGGAAGATCTAAACATTATGTTGCTTAATACCTATCTAGAACTTCTATTATCCAAAGTTATAGCATCTAATTTACTTAATTCTAGCCTGGAATTTGTAAGTAATATCTTTGTCTTGAAAACAATGAAATTTCTAATGCTGATTGTCAGACAGCCCTAATGTTTTAGAATATAATAATTTCCCTACAAGTTCTTTTTAAAAGGGAAGCTCAAGCTAATGTGTCAGCTGGTAGTGCCTAAGAAACTTAAAATCTTGCATCAGCCAAAAAAATCTTGCTAATCATAAATGTTCACATTGAGGGATATTAGAGATTAAATTAAATACTTAATTTAGGAACTAGGATCAGTAATGCCAGTTAACCTAACACTTTATTGTATTTAATTTAGGACTAGAAATAGGGGAGTTTATTATTTTTTTTTAATTTTCTTCCTCTACATCCTACTGAGAAGGCGGGTGATAGAAGATTTTAATGTGCGTCTGGTGGCCACCCAAAGTCAAGCCGCCACACTAGCTCAGACCAGGCCTGATTCAAATGTAATCTGTTTTATCTATATTCTCTGTTCATATTTCATTAGAGATAATAACACACTGATGTTCTTACTTGTCTTTTATTTATAGACACAAAATATACTTTAATATGGTTTTACAGTCATGATGTTTTGCTAAATGCAACATTCGTGTTTCTGTTGGCCCTGCAATGATTAATTACTTACATTTGCTCCATATTTCTTTTTTTGTACCAAATACTTTCAATTTAATAGATGCTTTTATGAGCTGTTCCTCTCCCAATAGTGTTTCTCCTGGGCATAGTTTTTTACATATCCCTATCTTACTCCAACTGACATTAGTATTAGCATTTTCTCTATTTTATCCTTATTCATTTTCTTTTCTGAAAGTAAAAGCAAATCCATTCTGCTGATTCTCACTTTTTATTTAAATTAGTTATTTAAAATGAATTAATTATTCACTAGTTTTGGGAGTCCCAGGGTCATTTCTGGTTTTGTTCAGTGGCTATTAATATAAAATGCATGAACAGTCTTGACAGCAAGACTGACTCCAGATATTTTAGAGCAGCAGGTAAGTAGACGATGAAGGGCTCAGTGTTATTTAAAAGTTGGAAAAGAAACTGAAATAGAGAATTCATTACTGTTTTACACGAAAGAGTGAAATTAAGAAACATATGCCCTGTGAAAAATGTTATGAAGCACCGAGTCCTTTAAAGTGTGTAATAAATAAATAAAACTGCTATTATTCTAAATAAAACTGCTATTATTCTACTCTTTTACAAGATTCTTTGCTTTACACTACCCAAGGTTATTGATTCACAAGGTCTGATAAATTACAAATGACAACAATTTGATTTACATTTATCACAGAGTGACAGAATGACACAATGGCTGCAGCTGGAAGTGGCCTCAGGAGATCTTTTAATCCAAGCCCCCAGTAAAACAGGTACACCTGGAGCAGATTGTATGGAATCACATGCAGGCTTGTATTGAATATCTCCAGAGAAGACCCCACAACCTCTATGGGCAGCCTTTTCCAGTGCTGCCATCCTCAGTATAAAGACATTTTTCCTCCTATTCATTTGGCCTTCCCGTGTTTCTGTTTGTGCCTCTTGCCCCTTGTCCTGCCACTGCAGAAGTGCTGAGAAAAGAGTCTGACTCCACCTTCTTGACACCCATCTTAAGATGTTTCTTAGTGTTGATAATGTCCGCTCTCAGTTATCTTATCTTCAGGCTAAACAAGCTTAGCTCTCAGTCTTTTTTCCTGAGGGAGCTGCTACAGTCCCACTAATCACCTTTTCCAGTGGTTCCTTGTCTTTCTGGGACTGAGGAGCTCAGAGCTGGACACAGTACTTCAGATGTGGCCCCATTAGGGCAGAGTAGATGGGAAGGATAACCTTCCCCAACCTACTGGACCCATCCACTATAATAGCTGTATATTGGCTACATAATAATTATATGCAAAATAATAAAAAACCCCATATTAGATGCTAGAATAAGAAATAGCTTGAATCTTTAAAATACACAAGGAGTCTATACATATACTATCTGGATAATTAGACTCATTACTCACAGAAAAATAAGTATAACAATAAAATATCCCTATATGCTGAAATTAAAGAACTGACAATTTTATTATCATAAAGAGCTGGCAGTACACAAGTTAATAGTATGAAGAGAAAATACTGCAGTACTTAACCTGCGGTGAAACCGTCCTTGAAAAATGGCAAATTTATCCATTATTTATCCATTTATCTATTCAGATTTTTGCCCTGTTTTAGAGAGGAACTTATCTCCAATTTAGCTACTCAATTTTTCAGCTAGATTTTATTTCTTTGTGCTGTCTGAACATTATGCTATAACTAAAGAAAACTGGAAGATGAAAAGAGACATTTGTCAAAATTTAGAAATTAATTTTTTGCATTAAAATCTATTTATGGAGAATGAAAGGGGAGGAAAACCTGTGTTGAAAGGGAGTTAAACACTGAAAACTCGCTTACTAACTTTTCTCCTGAGAACTTCTATTTGCAGATACATATTTTCCTGACTGTGACATGTATATCTACTATAACACTGCCAAGTGGCTACTCCATCCAATTTTTTCAACATCAGTTAAAGTCAATATGTAGCTAATCTGTATTATGATTCGCTTTTAAGTATGGATTTTACAAAAAGTGAAATGAATATAGATAGAATATTGTTGACACTGCGTAACAGATTTTTAACAAGAGATATGTATTCATTATATTTGTCTCACAGTCACAGGGTCTTGAGTAATCATCCACTGAAGTCAATTAATGAAGTCTGACTTCAATAGGACTGGAGCACACAACTTCTTTTCTTGGAGAATTTTATACAGCAAGTCTTGTATGTTGGTGTCACAGCACTCAGGATATCATCCATGAACAGTAAATTCAGTGCATCTGGAAACTTCTGCATCAGATGTAGCTTTGTACCAAGGCAGAGTCTTGGCCCAAGCCAGTACGTGTCTTGAGAGAGAACACATAATTCTTAAATTATCTCAAATATAAAGTAGAAGCAATCAGAAAAATAACAGTGACAGATTACAAAGCAATTAATAAAAGGACTCAGTAAATGCATTTTTGCAGTACTCTTTTAAAAGATGGCAGATGTTCGTCCAGTCTAATGACAGCCATGAAACACAAGAAAACATTTAAATGTATTATTTTAGGCTTTGTTATGAATTTTCCCTTTCTTTTAATAGAAATTGAACTTTCTTGGTGTTTTATTATGCATGCAATATTAACAAAATTACTATAAATATAATGTATTTGCCTAGAGAGATCAGAAAAAGGAAATAAATATAATTTCAATGAAAGATTAAAATTCACTTTAAAACCTGAAGTTTGCTGTAGAGTTCTCAAGTTAGCTTTAATTATACCTATAGACATTCTATTAATCTTTTCATTGAATATTCTTTTATTAGCTGCTTTGCTCTTGCACATAAGTTTTATCAGTGTTAAATGTACATATCTAGGAAGTACTTAGACTGACAAGAGTATTATACTTATATGCTTCTATTTAAATTCACCTTTGAGAGATTATATTTTGTTACCAGACTGCATATATTTTCTTCATAATTTAAAATTATATGTTTTTGACATTTTGTGTTCAAATTCACTGTCATAAAGATCTTCCAAACCATTTTTTAAATTCTGGAAATACAACCTTACATATCAGCCAAGATCATGCCATTGTTTGGAATGCAAAGAAATGTTGCATCACCTGTCTTTTACCTTACTACTTTCCTCTATCACACTGTTGTAATCTGGAGTGACTTACTGCATCAAGCATATCAGCTAAGAAATTAAAACTTTCAAATTTTAGGCTGAAATATTAAAAAAATCTACTGATTTAAACCCCAAGCCTAAATATTTTGACTATCTGTGTATGTTTCAAGCAAATACTTAGACAGGTGAATGTCAAGGGTAATACATCCCAACAGTGCAGTCTCTTAAGGACTGTGAAAATCTTCTGCAAAATATAATACTCAATTTTGAATAAGTAACTGATAATAACAATTTTTAACATAAAAATAATAATTTATTTATGAGGTGCCATTAGTGAGAGCCACATTTATTAGGCAGACAGAAAGAGGAGGTCCTAGCTTTGGGTTGCTTACTGCTTTAATATTCGTGACATGAATGCTTATTTTCATAATTGTATCTCTTCAAAGGTTGCAAACATGTAAATAAATACAGAAGATACACTTTTCTTATTCACAGTTTAAAACATTAATCAGTTATCAGTTGACTTAAAAAAGAAAATTCCAGGTACTTCTGTATTTTGCAAGCATTTGGTGTCAGTCAACACATTCCTTAACCAGGTGTTTGAATCTTCCTTTTTCATCATTTTGACTTCCTTCAAGGTTGTGATCAACTCTGTTATTTGTAAGGAATATTGATGAATGTTAAAGATAATTTGCACTGAATGAACATTTCTACGCTATTGCTATAACCCAAGAAAAAGTAATTTTTAAAAGTAGACTCATAAAATAGTGGTTTAGAAAATTTTGGATACAATTTGGCAGCTATGCATAATGTTTCCTTTTATGCTACTTTACAGATAATGTCCTAGTAACATTCCACAAGAAAATCCAAAGTTGTCTTCAAAAGAAAAAGTAACAACCTTACTTTTGATTATTTTGTTAGAAATAAATGAGAAAAGAAAATAAATTCTTGCACATTAAAAGTAAACATATTCCAAAATATCCTTTAAAACGTACAAAAGTATAGTACTGAAAATATCGACTTTGCATACCCATAGTTGTGCTGAGAAGGTTATTCTGCTTCAACAAAAATGAGTAAAAGAAGTTCAATTACCTTAGAATTTCAGAGATAAATTAATCCTACTTGTATCCTCCAGTCTTTCCACTCTTAGCAATGCAGTGGCAAAGAAAGCTTGAAGAGAAGCCTGAGGACCCATCCACACTTCTGGACTACTTCAGCACTGTCCCAGACAGGGCCAGCTGCAAGGTAGGCTGGTGAGACACTGGAGGCAGATTTCCCTTTTGCTACAAAAATGCACTGATGTAATACTTCCTTTTTTTTTTTTTTTTTTTTTTTTAAGGTAATGAACTGAACCAGCCTTTCATTTCCTATGGAATAATTCAACAACTAAATCCCAGAGTGCTTTGTACCTGGAGCTCTAATCTCATGGGTCTTGTTTGGAGCTAAAGGTAGATGCTTACCTTTGGGAAACAAATGCTTTCTTTCTTCCTTCACTTTTTAGTTAGCTCAAAAAGAGATACTGCCTACTTGAACATTCATAAAGGACTTTGAAAATACTTTGTCTATGGCATCAAAATACTTTCCTCTATCATATGAAATCTCAGTATTTTATCTTGGACATGAGGTACACTGTAATGTGAATTCCTTTTGGGAGAAAGGGAACTTGGAACAGGATATGCTGAGCATATCCTTGTTTTGATTTTGTCCCAAGCTACAAGGGGGTTGATAACAGCAGTTTTGATTTTGTCCCAAGCTACAAGGGGAACGATAACTGCAGTCAGGCTCTCACTTTTGAGAAATAAGAGCATAGCTACATCTCTTCTTCTCTGGAAATTCCCAAGCATGAGCATGTAAAAGCCTTTTTGTCCCAATGGATAAAATCCCACAGTACTTTACAAATAGCTTATATCTTGCAATATGACTATTTTACTCATGAATTATCTTTTAAATTTGAACACAGAATAAGTCTTTTAAATACTGCTTTAAAATGCCTCAATACTTCATGAAGTACTAAGTAAGTTATGTTAGACACAATCTTATGATATGTCTTAGTTAAAAGGTTGCAGCTTTCCTTAAAAAGTGGTGTACATTCATTTATTCCAATACATGAGGCATCTGATTCAGGAATTAGTATTTACGAGCTATAAACTAGGAAGGTTTACTGGCAATACAAAGCAAGGTGCTGGCAGCTGGAGCTGAGGGACTCAGGGAGGAGAGACTGGGGCTGCCCCATGCCAGTCACAGCCAGCTCCAGCCCATTCCTAAGGACACCCCACAGGGCATGGCCAAGCCCCTCAGGGAAGCTGATGGCACCTCCGTGGAAACTCGTCTAAGAAAGGGTAGAAAATGCCAGACAGGCAGGAGCAAACAGAGCAGAAAGGGTGAGAAGCAGCAGAAGGAACACCACAGTGAGAGAAGAGGGACATGTTCCATGTGCCAGAGCAGGTATTCCCCTGCAGCCTGAGTTCAAGTGTGGTCTCTTACAGACCAGCTAGTCCACCTTGAAGTTCACACACTCACACAGAATACTGAACTAAACCACAGAGAAAATAGTGGTTAAATCACATAGAAAATGGGAAGAGAGTTTAGTAACTTTTACAAAACTTGTAAGTTTAATATTACTGGCACAGCACTTGGTCAAAAAATGTACTGTCGGCATCCTGTTTAAATGTGATATTTTATTCCTCTCTCCCCTCTTCTCTATTTCTCCTCCTCGATCCAAATTTCTCCCTCCATTTCCCCACTTTTTGTTCTTCCTCTAAGCACCCCACAGTTGTTTTCCTCATTTCTACATCCCTTTTAAAACATCCCCTACAAAGTTCTGGATAATCCACCAGGCCCCTGATATATCCCATAAAAAGTTTATTAACTCCCATAAATCCCATGGCAATCTAGCTTCCTCCTTCCCATTAGTTACAAAGTTATGTTTGAGCTTCTTCCTGGTGACTGACCCTTGAGGGACTGAGTCAGTGGCTCAGCCATTGGTGACATGGGAGTTCTTATCTTTGTTATGCTTGCTGTTATCTCCTGACTCATTATGAGTATTTACTTATTACTTTTGCTATCTCTTGTTTCTGTTTGCTGGTGAGTAAACTACTCACCCTATACTCTCACTCAAACCAGATATCCCTACAACCCAGGGATTCACATACCCTTTGAGTTTCCTACATCTTTACAGAGCTGACACCATGACTTTAATCTTATCGATTTAAACCAGCTAGGACAAATAAAATGTTAGCACATATGAAATAAAACATAAATGTAAAGCCCTGTAAAATGTAATTGAACTAAAAAACTGGTTAAATTCAAACTATATAGAGGCTGTTGTCTAGCATCATAGAGTAAGTATTTTCCCCACTTATTTATTTTCATTTTTATTTAATTTGATCAGATTCAGGATAGACTTTTCAGTACAGAAAAAATTTAATAAAATGTGAGTCTTAGTCAGTTTACTGTGCTATGATTCTGATAGCAAAAGAAAGACTAATTATAATCTTAACCAACATTACTGTCAGTCTAGAATAAATATAACATTAGAATATTTGATTCATTGAATCAATAGAATGAAGAAATAATAGACAAAAGTATCCCCCAGAACAAAGAATTTCTTAACATCTGTATTTTTTTCTCATGTGATTATGCTAATATTAATGAAATTTAATACTTTTCATTTTTTAATATTTTGTTTGGTATGAACAGAGACTTATGTTTCATAACCTGCGTGTTTGTTTTCTCTAACACAATGTAAGTCATGGTAGAGGTACAGACATAGGGTGACATCCATTGAACTTTTAAATAGTTGTTATTTTATTTATTTCTTGGAGAAAACCTCACAATATCTCAGTTCACACACTATAATAAACCTGCTTTTAGCACATGAGCAATGAAGACATTAGAAGTTGAAAGTTGTTTTGTCTGTGTAGGTCCCAATAAATCTCCCTTCTACTTAACTGCTAATTCTGTGGGGAGAAAGTTTTACCTCACATGTGAATCACTCAGAATGTCTTGGATTTCTAATGGCACACCTACAGAGTTTTGTCCTTGATATGCAGTGATTGCAGCTAGCATATTTACCAGCACTAGTACACTTCTGAGATTTAAAAAAGAAATAAAATATGCAAATACTGGGGAAGGATATTAGTGGTAGATGTTTTACAAAGACAGAGAGGAGAGCTGGGAACAGACACTATGCTATATTATTGTGTCCCCCAAATGAATATATTACAACTACTCAGGCAGAGGATACTTCATTATGACAATCAAACTGTGTCTCAGATAATTTAGACTCTTATTCATCTTCCCTAGTGGCTCTTGTTAAAGCAGACCCAAACTCTTACCTAACCAACAAATACAGTCTCCAATGCTTCAAGTTTTCAAGCATTGAGTTTGCAAACCAACTTGAATCTTTGTATCTGATTTAATTTTTGTGCAATTCATTTCTCTGCACTCACAGCTGACTGCCTGTGCTCGGTCCCTGCTCCACCAAGACTCATGAACATATGTTAATGCTGTGCTGCATCTTCCACTCTCAGAGGACCATGCTCTCTGCAAATTCAAGAGAGGGAAAGTAATGAAGGTGTGGAGACCAGATGAAAGGCTGAGGTGAACATACAAGGTTAAGGCTGAGACAAGGTTAAATGCATTGTTTCTGATTCACCTATAAAATCAGAATTTTGAGATAACTTAGGAAATATAAGAAATTCCAGCAGGATACACCTCTAAATAGAAAACTCAAACATATGGGCTTCCTAGCTTCTGGGTATTTAAATCTATTGCAGTGTGCCAACATACACAGTATTCAGTTCCCAATAATTATGAAACAGATCATTAACTGTTCTAAGCTGTCATATCTCTTGGGATCCTGGGTGATATGTGAAATCATATCATAGCTACGAATGCAGAAAAAAAATGATAAAAATTATAAAATAATTTTAAAACATTAATTTAGCAAGACTGATTAACAAGATGTATTTACACAACATGGGCAGGTAAAGATAAAATTTGGAAGTCATGCTCTGATTAGAAAAAAGTAAGAATTGCTTGTACAGATCAATATCAATAAAAGAAATGTGAGTCAGTGCCAGCACATAATTTTCCATTAGAGCCCAAATTCTCTTTTCAGGGGGCATTCACTAAGCAAAATGAATTTAGATATAAAATGTTGGCACCATTCCTGAATTTTAACCCCAAACCAACAAGCAAGTATAAATTAATAATGAACCAGTGAAACAATTGTGTTAGGGGATCATGTCTTGTGTCTTTCCCATTAGCAGCAGACTTTGCATGGCTAAAAACTCTTGGAGAAATAAACAACTCTGCTGGGCATTCAAGAATAAAGCTGGTCAGAAACTTTCTGTAAATTTTAAAAATTTTTACTTATTATTGATGGAATTGTAAACATTTTTCAAAACATTTTAGACTTGATTAATTTTAAGCAACCCCATAAGCAGTTCCAGATGAAACCTAGGCAAACCTGGGTAAGGACGTTCTTAGGAAGTACAAAAGATTTCATAACCAATGAGATTTTTTTTCACTGAACAAATTATTCTGTGCTTTGCTTCCATTTCTGACACTCATAAACAAAGTTAGGCCTAGCATTCCTCCGAGTAGGTTTAGTTTTTCCTAAGCCTTGAAAAGCACATGCCTTTTTAGAGCTAAAGGATGGACACACTGCACTGAGTCTGTCAGGATCTGCAAATCCCTTTGTGGTCCATCACGTTGACCATGCTACCTGCATGTGGGAATTAACAGATCAATCCTGCCAACAACCTGGAGATTTCATTTTCACTCACCACCAGGAAACTGCCAGTGCAATTAATGGGTTTTTTGGTCTATCATCATGTTAGTCAATAGATGAGATAGCTAGGTATTGTGAACACTGTCTTGCTTATCTATTCTTCTATTCTTATACAAAAAGAAATCTGCTATCTGCTGGAAGAAATAAGAAAATGGCAACAACCCATAAAAGAATCTAAAGAATTTTTTTTTTTTTTGCTACAAGTAAGAAAATACTGGAAATATGAAGGGGAAAAAAGAAGGAATCATATAAATTGCTGCAGAAAAGGCATTGACTTTGATTTAGGCACACCCATGAATGAAACACACAAGACCCCTGACAGAAGTCTGCTACCTGTGAGAACCAATGTAGCTTGGAATATGGGGAGGAAGTAATATGGAGTTCATCTAATAGCATAGCCAGCTGAAAAAAATCCCTTTCACTTTCTGTGAGAACTTGATGGTACAATAGTTTCTGATGAAAACTCATGAAAACAAGTGCATTATTTGGGCATGAGTATCCAAACAAAAAGTCATAACTGATAGACAGCATGTTTTAATAGTTAGCTTTGTACCTCTACTCTCATGAAAAACACTAGGTCAAATTTGTCAAAAGTTGTCTTTTCCGTTGAGATAGTGAAATTAAAGGTTTTCCTTGGGGGAAAAGGATAAATAGAGAAAAGAAAGTAAATAGACTCTGCACTAAGTGAGAAGGGTCCAATTCTTGGGTATTCTTTTATCCTACTCAAAAATAAATTTCACTCTCAAAATAGTGACTGATGCTCAGAAGGGATGAGAACATAGACTATATTATTATTACTCTTTAATTTATACTTGCAGAGTTAATATTTTCTCTTTAAATTCTTTGGAGCCTCCAAAGTTATTTCTTGAGTTATAAAGGATATTTAGCAGATGGAACCAGCAATGAAATGAGAGCTAAAAGAAATTGTGTTAAAACAGAATCCAATGTCTCTTAGAAAGAAAAATAATTATGGTGTGAAAAAATATTACAGAATATAGTTTCCTTAGTTAATGCTTCAAGAATAACAAAGAAAAAAATTTTGTGGGATATTGTATGCCAGCTTCGAGGTTTGAAAAATTCTTCTTCCAAGTACTTATTACTTTAAAGGTGTGAGTGTAATGACAGTTATGCTTGTAGTGCAGGCTAAATGTATCAATAATCTGACAAAAACATTGTGCTTATAACACAAACTATAAAGCGCAGATATTATTTATTTGATTAGATAATTTTTGCAAAATAACTTGATAATTAAAATAAAAATAAAGTATTTAATTTCTAAAATAATGAAGAATTAAGTATCTAATTTATAAAAATCTTTATATTTTCTATTGGTACCTATAAGCATGTGAGAAATATATGTATTTCTTTGGTTATATTCTGTCTTCTGGTAAATAAATGGGATTTTGACAATGACTTAAAAGGACCTAAAATTACACCTATTCTGTCCATTATACAGTTTAAAACAAAAATTAGTTTAAAACAGAGGAAGTTAATAAACAGAATCAGAAGATATTCAAAATCAAAATATCTAAGCAAAGAAATATTTTATATATTTGTTTGTTTTCAAATGTTTTCTGACTTGGATTGACAGTTTGCAATGCATTTGTTTATATCTGAAAAAGAACTTTGCCAGGGTGTCACCTCACAGCATGTACGTAGTATATTATGCTGACAGATGATAAATTATATTCATGACAATTACTGCTATTGATGTGGGTAAATCATATTGATTTTCAAAGGAGCCATGCTCATTTGCATTCCATTTGGACTCTCTTATCAGTTAAAAGCAATAAGCATTTAATTTACAGCTTGAAAATATATTGATTTAAATAAATAATAAAATTTTAATAAACTATTACATGGGATTTTTATAAAAATGTCTCCTTTGTTTAACCTTCTTATTGTACATGAGCTTGCTTGGGACTTAACTTTTATTAGTTTAAAAATGGACATAATTAAATAAAAGTACCAGGTATTCTGTCATCAACTATGTTTCAGCATTACATTATGCTGTATGACTGAAACATTGATTTGTGTATGAAAGATGCAGAACTGACAAGGCAAGTATATTCAGGAGATTTTGGATAAATAACTGACTTAGTGAAATCAAGTTTGTAACACACCTGCCTAATCTATCATATGTAATTGTGGAACAGCAATATAATTTCAAAAGTGAGTCAGTAAAAACCTGTATATTTAAAGTAATTAGAGTAAATTGGAATCAGGCCCTATATACTTCTCCTGGTAAAAATGTTAGGGAGGACAGAACTAGTTCTGACAGGTCTTTCACAATAATTTTGCCTGAACTACTGAATCCTAAACTATGCTGTGATTACCCTAGAAGGGAGTATCACCCTGGAGATGATAATCAAGGAGAAAATGTACCATGTGAATTGTAGGATAATCCTGCAAAACATATCAGCATTGCAAACATCACAATTTCAACGTTATTCACATCACAATTTCAACATTATTCAGAAGAAATTTTATCTACTAATAATTCTGCTTTTCAAGTTTTTGCTTTAGTATATACTTTTCCCTTATAACTTTCTTCCATAGTTCTTGGAAAATCTAAGAAACTCATGGAAAATCATTCCAGTCTGTGTTAGGTAGCAAAATGAATACTGATGAACTAGCTGTGAGATAAAATATTCTATGGTGGAAATTCTACTGCTGAGGACAGGTTGCCCTGCTTATTACACTGCTGTTACCTTGCTTGTTTATTTTTAATTTAATGGATAATGTTTTAAGGGTTATGTAATAAAGAAGGGACTTTGAAAAGTTATGAAGAAAACAAGTTAATGTAAACCATATAACAAGATATCTACATGAAATTTTACTAGAAAATGTGAAACTAGAATTTTTTTTTACTTGATCAACAGGTCTGTATCAGTAGAATAACTGAGAACCAGAGAAAAACTGGAGACTTCACAGTGACTCAGATTCGTCAAAGTTTTCAGTCAGATACTTTCTGATTTTTATCTGTTATGGAAGAGTGTAACACTGTGGGTTTCTTTTTCTGGAACTTTCACTTTACACTAGACTGCTGACAATCAGGAAATTGATAGCTAGTATTCTAATACAACAGCTTGTCTTAGTCTGGCTGAACAACAAACTTCCTTATAGACGTCCCGAAATTTATGGCATCAATCTTCACTCATAAGTGAACGAGGAAGAAAATCCATCTGAATATGAAAA
The DNA here is from genome assembly GCA_025920805.1 of Petroica traversi. Taxonomy (NCBI): domain Eukaryota; kingdom Metazoa; phylum Chordata; class Aves; order Passeriformes; family Petroicidae; genus Petroica; species Petroica traversi. The sequence goes on along the minus strand of JAHLSL010000015.1, from coordinate 15,396,750 downwards.
ATGTCCACCCAGATGTTATCTAATTAAAATAATGCTAAAAACATGAACTCATTATTTAATGTTCACCATGTCCTGAGAATGCTAAAATACAGAAGTACTTAAAATAGGGTGTTTATCACAGAAATCTGATGATCTTGTTTATGCAATAAACAATTTTTCTTTGTGCACAAGGTAAGTGTCATCACATAAATTAAAAATTGCTTCATAGTTCTATCAGATGTCAACTTTTTTAATGTTTCATGAACAGAAAAAATAGTTTGGTATTCAAGCAAAATACTCTTGACAGATATGGTGGTTTAATATTGGCTGGATACCATTTCCTACCTAATCTACTCTATCACAACCATCAGCTGGACAAGGAAATATGAAAGGCTTGTGGGTTAAGGACAGGTAGAAATATCTCACTCATTATCTCACTCATTATCTCACTCATTATTTTGTGTGGCAAAACACACTCAACTTGGGGGAATTATTAGAATTTATTATCAATCAAATCAGAGTAGTCTAATAAGAAATAAAACCAAATGTTAGTACACCTTCCATCCACTCCTCACTTCTGAGCTTAACTTAATTCACTTCCTCCTTTCCCTGTCAGCACAGGGAATGAGGAATGTTTTTTTTAGTTCATCATTTGCTGCCACTTGTTTCTCCCCAGGAGGAGGACTCCTCAAACTCTTCTCCTGCTCTGCTAAGGGTTCCCTCCCACGGCAGACAATCCACCAAGAACTACTCCAGTGTGAGTTGTCCCCACAGGCTGCTGCTCTTCACAACTTGCTCTCACATGGATGCCTCCCACCAGGTGCAGTTCTTCAGGAACAGACCAGTGTGGATCCCCCGTTAGGTCACAAGTGCTGCCAGTAAACCTTATCTAGCAGTGTGCTGAATTCTGAAAGAAGCATTTCATGTTGTCTCATTCAAGTCATCAATTTGTACCCAAGTGATACTTTGAAACATTTTAAAGTTATTTTTGTCTTTCTGAAGCTTATAATATTGAAACTTCCTTAGCCTGGAAGATCACTAAGATTACATTAATATATAAATTTCTAAAATATATATATACAACTTCCAGATCTATTCTATATTTCAAACAAACATCTCAACATTTATGGTGCATATAATACACTATAAATAATCTTTAAATAGACATGTGTATGTTGTATGTATACACATATATATATTGATTACAGGCCTCCTGCTCCACTTCTGTGAACAGGACAAGTTCAGTTAGGCAAAGAATTTCTAATTTGTGTTGACCATTAAATCATAGGGACTGCAAATACTGATACTCCCAGCAACCTTCTGTTGTCACATAGTTTGTTCGAGTGAGCCTTGGGGAGAGACCATTGTAGTGTGTTTTATGAACAAACAACAGTATTTGACATAAGAGAGGTTTGGAAACTAATCATCAAATGACAAGTTTTCCATGCCAAAACTTTGGAATCAGTCAGGCTCTAGCAGATTTCCCTCTGGGCTGCAAAGATCCATTTCTTCTGTCTCCCAATTCCCATGACCTAATTACTGGGAATATTACAAACTTGCTGCCAGGCAACTCTGAACACTGCTTTCTGTCTTAAACAATAACAAATATATGGTCCTTATCGGAGTTGTATGAAGGGAGGAATGAGAAGGTCAGAAAATGGAGGGGAAAATAAAAGATTCAAAAAATACAGTTTGTACTGCTACCAGAGATTCTTTTTTTTCAAGTCAAAGGAAAGTAGGTGGCAGATAAAACCTGAAGTATCTCAGTCTGAGAATGGGATTTGGGTTACAGTTACTTTTCCTCCAGAGGGGAAGAAAAAGAGCGTTTATAATTTTCATTATTAGAGCTTAAATGTCAGTGAATATTCTGTATAATTGTGTTTCAAATTCTTTCATGAAATTAAATGTAAAAGCATGAAGAAGAGAAAAACCTACACTGAGAAAATATTAAGTAAAATAAATAATTCCAGAATTAGATTCTGTTTTTACCTGAAAACTTAGAAATTTTAACATAAACATGTAGGCATATAAAACTACTTATATTTAAACCATGTTACAGAACTAAACAGAAATACAAATAACAGGGCAACATCAATGAAAAAAAGGACTTGACAGATCTAGAATTTAAATGTGAACCTAGCATAGCTGGATTCACATTTCTTAAAATTGCACAAGCATTCAATTTTTTGGGTAAGAAAATTGTCAGATATGCGACATGAATTGCCAGAAAATACTTTTATCCTCCATAGACGTGGAGTTCTTGGGCATTTTTGCCACATGAGATCTTTACTGTTATTTGGTTAAACATTTGGTTTTTTTGTTGAGTAGGGAGAATGAATATAGCTCAAATTATCAGGCAATATAAAATTTTCAAGGTGCTCTATTCAAGAGTCACAGAGTGTACCTACAGTAATTTCTGTACTTGCAGTAGAGCAGTCCCATTAAGGAACTTCTTTGTAATGTGCATGTTTTAGCTAATATATATAATGAATTTAGTTAATATTACAGTGTGATGGGGGGATACAGCCAGGGGTACAGTCTTGAGAGTTAGTCATTGCTTTTGTTACAGGGGTCTATCCTACTGTGTTGGAAGAGAATCATGTTTGAAACTTCACATTTGAAAACCAGGGGGGAAAGAAGAAAAGGAAAAAGACAAAAGAACAACTTCTGGAATTTGCCATCGTTTGCTTGTAAAATTGTTTATTAATGATGTCACAGATGCACAGTCAAGCAGTGAAAGGAATTTATTGACCATTGCTACCTATCTATTTACAAAATGAATTCCAGCCATCACTTCCTTAATGTGATACACAATGAGGCACAAAAGAGAAGTAATGCATCTCAAGAGCTGCCCCATTTAATGAAATATCTCTGAATGTTATGATATTCATATTTTCCTTAATTTCTTCACATTGTTATTTTCTCACACATGCATATAAATAATCCAGTCCAGTTCCTATAAAATTCAACAACTATAATAAAATAGCACTTCTGAATTCCTTAACCTTGATTTGCCCTGCAGAAGGATTTAACACCTGGATCATACATGGTATTTTTCACTAAATGTTAGAAATAAGTTTGGACTAAATGATACTTTTCAGCAGTGCAGCTCTACAGGACTACCGCCACAACACCTGGAATCCCAATGATTCCACTTTTCCTTGTTAGTTAATTCTACACTCCATTCTTGTTCCAAATATCCTGACTTTTTTTTAAATTTATAAAATCTTTTCATTCTTTCTTCTTTTGTGTACCCATGCCACTCTAGCACTAATTCTTCTCTCTGTTTATTTTTTCTAGTGTCTTAAGCCAATTTTATCCCCTTTCATCCTAGTCTATCAATTACCTTATTGTTGTAACAACTTCAACATTATTGTGACAATGTCTTGGTTGTCCTAAATATTTTTGGTTCTTTTTAGTTTTGGTTTTCTTTAGTTTCTTTTTTCCTTTTTTCCCTATTACTGTCACTTATCACCTATGCCACCATCTATGTCTTATCTCAGATTTTTCATATCATGTCCTTTCCTAGTGAAATTATTTTTTTTCAATGTATAAAGGTATCCGTTTCTTGCGAAATTCTTGGAATAGATCTTATTTCTGGAGGACATATTGCACCTTCTGTAGATTCTCTTGAACCTTCTATCTGGAGTCTTCCATCTGAAGAAAATTTCAGATGGCCTACAGAGACAGGATGATTAGTATATCAGTAGTGATTCTAATTTAGGGGATTGTAGGACTGTAAGTGATATTTTATCTAAATTTAAAATATGTTGATCTGGTTTTCAAAAGCCAAGTGATAAATGTCACTTGATAAGGAACTAGAAAGTGTTTATGATGTATTTTAGATTTCCTTTATTCCTGTGTTGTCTGGTTTCAGGCAAATAACTAGATATGATTATAAATGAGGCATACCTCTGTGGCAAGTAATATAGGAAAATAGGATGGCTACACTAGTTTAGCTCAAAGGTACATCTAATCCAACCTTTTCCTGATAATAGCCAAAAGCAGACAGAGGGAAGAAGCACAAAACTATAAAACTATAAAAATATGTAGCAATATTTCCCCTGGATACTTTCTTAGTCTCACTGGATCGCAGATTTCTGAGCTGGAAGTGCTGTATGCATATTTAAACACTTTCTCTTATCCATCACCATCTGAAGCTAAAAACTTTTGAATCCACACATGATTCTTAAATCAAGTTCTATTATTCAACATGTTCTACAAAGAATGACTGCTTTTTACTTGTTTTTGTATGCATGTGAATTATAAAGAGGAATATACTGATATCAAAAGGAATGATTTTTTATGCCATTGCTTATAGGAATGAGTATCCTCTTTCTTTTAGGTACATTTGGATCCAATAACTGGCTTTAAAGATTTGCCATCAATACAGTGGAACAAAAGGACCTAAACAGAATCACAAATACAGAGAAATGTTTTACAGAGCCTTTATGGGCCAGTGACATATTTATTAATAGTAAACATTGAAAAATTTAAAAGATCAGACAAATACCCTTCATGGATGGTATCAATGATAAACAATGTTAATGATTCATACGAGTCCTAGATATAGCTCAGAAATGCTTCAAGAGAAGTGGAATTTCCCAATTTCCAATCTATGATAGACATATTATTGCATAATTAACCTTTATGTAATAAAGTTAATAATTCAGTTATCTTCTTCCATTCTGGTCCTATTTTCAACAAGAACAAACATTTCAAAAAAAGGAACATAGTCAACATGTGCCACTTACTGTGTAAGTTGTTACATTCGCATTTAGAGGTTTTAAGTTTTGGTTGTGTCATGACGTCCTAGAAAATCAGAAGTATTAAAATTATTACCTTGACACCAACTTCCCAAAAAGTAAATGACAGGTTAAATGATTATATCTAAACTTGGAAAGTATGAGCAAGACTTTTAACTTTTAAATGTATCTTTTTCATTAAAAAGCAGCTACAATGTGCAAACTCAGTATTACCATTGGTAATAACAGTTTTTACTAACTTTGCAAAGCCTCAGGCTGGACTGTGAGGTTTGCCTTTTCAGCCTTGACTTGCTTGGACCTTTGTTTTAATCAGTTAAGCTGAAAGAGCAATTATCTAATGCCCAAGTGGCTATTAATTCATTTTTGTTTACTTTGGCTTTACATGAGTCTGTGCTACAACAGTGTTAAGAAATTCTACATAGATAGGAACATCATTTAGTTATTCTGTGGAGAATGTGTGACACATAATAATCATGAAGCATCTGAGAGTACAGGGCTGGGGTGACAGCAGAGGCCTTTAGAGCATGGACACAATATCATATTTGACTTACTAAAGATATCAACAGCTGCTTTGTTAAAAATGCAAACTTAGAAGCTGAACAAAACAGGTTTTAGTGGTAATGGAAAGAAGCAAGTGTATCCAACATACGCACAGGACACCATTTGCCAAAGTCATATGTAACACAGAGTTACAAAAGAGTAAAGAAAGAGCAAAGGATAAAGTCTCTTAGAAAACAGACAAAAATAGTCCCAAGTAGACCCTAGAGTGAGGAAGAAGACAACCCCTCGATTAACATTCCATTCCTTGGACGCTGAGAGAATGCCAACAGCTTATCATGACACCTCAGAGCCCATCCTAAAAGAATTGGCTTGGGGTGTCTGAGAATCTTGGGAATGACCATGAAAACATCCCTCCTCTGGTGGATTTGGCTGCTGAGGCTCATGGCCAACTTTGAGATGGTGCAGTGGTGCCTTTGAAAGAAAAATCTAGAAGAGGAGTCAGTGGAGGCTCCCAGACAATCAGAAGGGAGATTCTGGCTGCTCTTCTGTCTATGGGAACTGCTTTCATTTGAGACTAGTCCTGGGCTGTTCACAGAATGACTGGGCCACTCATCTCATTTATCCAGACAGGGACCCTGAGCTATGGTTGAAGTCCCAGCCCGACCTCATCCCTGCCTTGGCACCAACAACCTGCAACAGTCACTATGTCTGATGCTGGTCATTGTCTCTGAACCTGGCAAATGAAAAACAAGTGTAGCTTTCATACTGGATTGGTGGTTTTCTTTTTTTTGTTTTTGTTGGTTTTTTTGTTGTTGTTTTGGGGTTTTTGTTCCTATATAACAGCTGCTAACTGTTGCTGTGATAATGGGGTTTCTTTGGTACTAATTAGAATATTTGGACTGTGAGTATGTGTATCACTGTAAATGAATTAACAGTAATGGCCATTTGAGTTTGTTCACTTTTTTTTTTTTTACTTATAGAGCATTTTCTCTGCCTTCCCAGAACTGTCCTAGAATTACCAGATTTCTAGTTCCTTCAAGCACCAGCTGTTCAGAGGTTTTCAGGGGTAACACTTGTTGACATGAGACTGCCTCTCATCAAACGTCTTTGATAGTGACAAAACGTATTTACATTTTTATACAATAATAATGCTTCAAACATTTAAGTAAACCTAGTTCCACCTGACTTACCTAAGCCACTCTCCTTCTACTGTCTTATCCCTGATTTTTACGTCGAAAGCAAAGAACTTGATTATTCATTGAAAAAGAAAGTAATATCCTAAATTACTGTTTGTTTTTCCCTTTAACTACAAAGAAGATGACGATTTAGAGGCTGCATATGAGTTTTGCTAATGCTTACTCTTTTCCCCTTTATAAGTGGTGTTATATATATCCCCTTTCACAATACTTCTAGAGAAACTCTCATACAAGAATTATTTGCTATGGTTTCCAAATCTCAAAACAGTGCTCATTTTGCCAGATTTCTACTATTACTACACATATTGCTTGACTGAACTATTGTTACCTTGATTATGTACTCATAAAAGCTTCAGTAAAATGAAGGTATATTTAACTTCATTTGTTACTGCATGATGCACTTCCCCCTCATGGTCTTCTTGCTAGCAGTCATACTGAAATATACACACTCACACAGCTAATCCTTAGCTATAAATTTTCAGGGATTTTTAAGAAAAATGTCTATTAAGAAAGAAACTCAGCAGAAATTACGATTTTCATCTATAACAACCTCTTTAAATATACAGTTTGACGTTACCAGTTGCATATTAGTTGTTGTTTTTCCCTAGCTGATATGAAGAATGCTTTGTCCCCTTATTTAATCACTTAACCTTCTAACTCAAGTGGATCCCATTTCTTCCAATCAGTCTTCAATCCCCAAGATATGTATGCAACATAGTCATAAAAATAATTACATTTATTTTTCATTTCAGAGTAGCTTTAAAATTGCAGAACGTTTATCTAGAAATAAGTTATTAAATACTTAAAATTTAAAGAACTTAATTGTTTTTTCCTAATTTCACAGTTTTTTATTTTAATAAAAATGCTAAGAGAAATTTTTAAAAGTTGTTCAGAGGATACCCCTCTAGAAATACAGTTTTCCTAGCTAAAAATATGTGGGGAAAGCACAGCCAAGATATTCATTATGAGTACATCTCCCCCTGCTGCAAATCAAACTGTAAGATCATTTTTTCTGTAGATGCCAGTTAAACTTAATGAACTGCATAAATTAATAAGGAAATGTAGTAGTGAAATTAACTAGCATCATACATTTAGAAAACAATACTATATTGTTTCAATTGTAAACTAAACATGTTTTTCCCGTTCTTTGCTTTATTGCAAATAAATGTATTTAGAAATAAATATTTTAAAGCAATAGAATTGCCAGTCTACTTATTAAAATGTGATTAGATAGTTTTGCACAAAACACTGTCTTATAATTTCAGTTCCCTTCCAGACATGAAAAGAGAAAACAGGGAGAGGAAAACACCAAAGTAAAGAAGGATGGCAATAAAAAACTTCCTGCAACTCCTGTTCCACCTTTCCTGAGTGGAAATGCTTTTCATATAAAGCAATCCAAGAAGAAACTGTATAGGGTAAGAGATATACAGCAAATCCCCAAAATTGCACTTGTGCTACTTTGGCCTCCATTTATTTGTTTGCATGAAAAATGGCATTTGTACTAGATTATCAAAATGTATGAATAAGCAAAGGTAGGCTGTGAAGTCATATCTATTTAGTGAAATCTCTGCCACTTGAGTTCAATTATTTTTGATTGGTGTCATCACAGATTTTTATTAATCTCAGCCTTGATAATCTCTCATTTTGTGCTATTTTTCTAACTCTAATTCCAGCTTTGAGTTTTCTACCCAACTTTTAATGTTAACTGAAAGATCATTTTGTATAATATTCAGTGTCTATGAGCTCTAAGAATGGTCATAAGAAGAGTGTCTAAAGATGATATTTAAAATCCATTTGGCAAGGTGGTGTAGACCAGAAAGAGTAACACTTTTTCCAAGAGTTTAAACTGGTGGACACTTGAGAGGGATGTCAGCTCACCCTGAAATAGTTGCGGGATTATTACTTTGCTGCTTGAAACTTGCAGATGCACAGGCTCTCACAGGTATAACAACTTTAATGCTAACCTAGTTGTTACAAATTCTTCAGTGCTTGTGTTATCTGCATAAAATTTCCATTGGTTTATTTTGATTATGAAGAGGAAAAACAAATAAGAAGAAACCAGAAAAGACTCTAAAACAATATATTTTCTCCCTTGATCAAAGTTAGCATCAATGTTTCATGAGGACATTCTTCCTCTGAAAGAACATTCTTGCCATGTGTTTTCTTGGTGATGTGTACAATATGGCAATATCAATGAAAGCACTAAAAATATTGTATTATATCTTATGCCACAAATAAATGCAAGATATAGAAACTGGAAATCTCTTGAATTGCTGGGTCTACTTTTAGTATACATTATATATATGTATATAACATATAAACATACAGTATGTAGTGAAATTTGGGGAATTCACTACATGGAATGAAAAATTGTAAAGGCTTTGTTAGTTTAAGGGCTATATGCTAGAGAAGGTCTACAAAACTACATAGAACTTTACTTTCAGTGCTGAATATTGTGTGATGAAATGTTTGTATTTAGCACAAAGCATTGGCTGAACTATATAGTCTTTAGCAGAGATCTTCAGATAAAATAAAAAAGTACATAAAAGAGAGATGGTCTTGTCTTGCATTCATATTGTATAATCTGGGGAAAAAAGCCCAATCCAAACCCGTGAAAATCTAGTCCTCTTTGGCTTGGAAAAAGGGAGCAAAAAGACTTCAGCTAAAGATTTCTCGAACGTATAAAGGCAGTTTTCATATCTCCTTTTCAGGGGTCCAGGAGATTCAAGGAGATTTAGTGCTCCCAGGTAAACTTAAGACCTTTAGATATAATTGTCTGCAGCAGAAGTTATACTCTCTTATGATTTATTTTTCTTGTAGAAGAGATTAGGAGCTTATGTAGAGATGAGCTGCATTGTGATTGTTACTATCCATGTCAATAGAAGGAGAAAGCCTGAATTTGAAAAATAAATATAAATAAAGATGGGTCTGACAAATGAAAAATTTACTGCATCCATGGCACAAATTAGGAGCTTAGTCAGGGAGGATGAAGAAGGAACCCAAGAGCTTGAAGGATACACATAATAGAACTAGAAAGATAATTCAAACTTTTTTTAATATCTGTTACTGGTGATTCACAAAACCTTTAGAAGATAATGTTTAAGCTACATATTTCAGACATTTTTGGTTTATGGTTATTGGTTTATGTTACTGAAATGTGAAGAACTTCTATGATATGACATAGATTACATAATACTCCTTTATATCAACATGTATTATTGTTTGATTTTGAGTCTTTACCCTCTTTGCACAACAAAATTAAAAGATTTCAACCTTTTTATTACCCTGCAAATTTACAGCTTCCAGCAAAGTACACCTTTATCTTTTTCATGAAGACTATTTAATTATTTAATTACTTTCAACTGGAAATATTTTCAAGAAAAAATTATGAAGCTGTGAGTAGACAGAGAACTAAAATTTCAGTATCTCATGAAATATAGAGGAAATGTTTTTCTTTCAGGGTTTCCTGGTCTGGAATACTGGTCCTTGGATTTTTTTGCCTGTCAAATATTTTAAAAATGCTTTAGTTTTCCTCCTGTTGCAAGTTCATGATGTCCTATTGCAAGTTCACAGATGTAAAGTGTTGCTTTGTTTTTGCCAATGTTTACAAATTGAGCAGTATGTACTTTTCCTTAACATGGGAAAGTACAAATAAAGGTCATTTTTAATCACATAATTGTGCTGCCATTTGCTTCTCTGTATTTATATAATGATTACATCATTATTCATGTCATGGTCTTAGGTTCAGAAGGAAGCAAATGTGCATGAAAATCACAACAACATGATTTGACTCATTGTTTTTAGGAAGAGTACATTTTGTTTTATTTGGTCATGTGTAACAAATGTGTAGTTGGGTAGGCTTACTGATTATGTTGAATTTACAGGAAATGTGTTTACCTCCAGCTCTCCTCTAATGAGCAAGAAACTGGACTTTCTACCACACTCCAGGGTTTGGCCAGTACTACCTAACTAGGAAAAAACCAATTGCTATACTTCAGCAACAGCTTATCAATAATGTAATGTAAGAGTCATTACTTACTGTTGTATTAGTGGGTGATATTTAAAAATGTTCACATTAGTGGATGATATTTAAAAATGTTCAGAATTTATAGTATATTCTCCAACATAAGATATTTTTATAATTTTCTTTCATTGTAAAAACTTTGTCCTTTTAATAGTCTCCATGAAATCTCAAGGCAAGAGAGTGGAGTAAAGGTAAACATACTTCCTGAAATTTAAAGGGTGAAGATCCAAAAAATAAATAAAAAAAAATCCACCCAGTAATGGGGCTGCATTCTTAACCTCTTCCAGATGGTGTCAAAATGCCTAATACTTGCCATTTCAAAGAAAATGGCTTAATTCCATTAAGAAGGAAATACCCTAATTCACAAATATACACAGTGGGTAATGTGTTAATAAAACCATTATCAGCTGATAACATGGTGCAGTTAATGTAGCTCAGCATGAATTGACTTTACCACAAACCTGTGTTTCCTTTTAAAACAGCATGAGATCTTGGGAAAAATCTCTCAGCATCTCACTATGGGGACTTAATAAACATTAGTCACCACAGTGCAGAAACAGGGAGGAAAAAAAGGTACTTTATATTTCTTCTGTTTCATGCTGTTCTATTCAACCTCGCTTAATTAATTAGTTCCTTTAAGCAATGTATCTGATCCTGGGCTCACAGACTCTTACATTGTTATGATGGACAGTTTTTTTTAAAAAAACACCTGAAAACTCACCTCAGTAAATATCAGAACACTTTCAGTGTTCAAGTTTGCATTTCACAAATATAAAATTACCAAATAGGACCATTTGTTTTGCATATTAGCACTAAGATGTCAGTAAGAATGGATGAAAAGAGGAATTCCTTTGGTTGGAGCTGCATCTCTGTATTCAGTGTCTTTGTTGTATGTTTGTACATCCAAGTCATCCCTGGGTTGGATGTACAAATAACCATCCTTGATTGTTATTCCATGTTTCCTTGTGTCCTAGTTAAGTTTATATTCTTACAATTGGTGTATTTTAAGAAAAAAATAAATCTTTTTAGCTTTTTGGAAATCAAATGCAACTTCCAGTTCCATGCAGTTCATTAAAGATGAATAAGTGATCCACAATAAAAATAATGCTTTTTCCATGATCCACTAGGCAATTGATTCCACTGCAAAACAGGGCTATGTTTGTATAAATACTAGTTGTGGCCCAGATACAGCATATAAATAATGAGAAGCATTATGCTGTGCCTTCATTATCTTAATGATTAACACAGAAATATAAAATGAGGCATGTATTCATAGTTTTTAATTGAGCTTTATTTTATCAGAAATTTTTTAAAGTTTATATTAGGATTTAATTCTACATACCCTATTATTAGATGCAGGAAATCATATAGAGATTCTGAAATTAATCAAGTGATTTATATCTATGCTGGTTGAATCTTCATTCTATTCCTTTATCACCCTACATCCATCTTCTTCTAGATTATTTCCCACCTTGTGAAATTGGTAGCTATTTTTACAGTTGATTTAAATGAGCAGTAAGAAAGAATTTTCCTCTTTGACTTTTTTAAATTATTGGAAATTCTTTATTTTTTAAACAACCATTTACCTTGCATTATTATGCAGGGGGAAATAAAATGAGATACTGAACTTGTTTGGAAACTGCTTCATTAAAGTGTGGTGAAACCTTTTCAGCCTTTGAGATATGATAAGAACAATTAATTGTCCTAAGATGAATCTACTCATTACTGAAAGGAGGTAAAGTTCAAGGTATTTCAGTGGTTGCTGTATAGGGTTAATTGCTTTAAGTAAGGATTGAAGGCTGCGAGTGTGTTCCTCTATCTCAACAGAATTTTCTAATGGCTTAAAATTGCAAGACGGCTAGAGAATATTTATTGACTTTAGATGAGAAGTTATTTCATTTATGAATTGTGACCAAATGTGAACTCAAAACAGTTTTAAGGATGTCTGTTCATCTGTATATGTGCAAAGTAAGATGATGAATATGGAAAACAAATGGACCTTAAAAAACACAAAGAAATGACTAAAGTAAAATCTAGGTAGATTATTTTGATTGAGAGTTGAAGGGAACAAATGGGTCTTTACATAATTTGACTTCTAACAGATTGAAAATCTAAGAGATACCAAATTAAAATGTTGCTCAAAACCAACATTTTTTTTTCTACAGGGCTAAACTGTACATTTCAGCAACAAACCCATGCATTTCATTTGGGTTCACAAACAAAGTATCAAATATTTTATGCCAACTTCACAGAAAAAAAAAATTTAATTACCTTTCAATCAAAGCTTATCCTGGCTAAACTATGGATATTAACAGTACCTGTATTTCTAAAAGAATATAAGTTGCCAATTTAACTGGTATTGACTTGTTTAATGAAGTTATTTTCCACAACTTGAATTTTTTGCAAGCCAGAGTGATTATCGCTGTAGCTGCCTCCACATAGGGTGGAGGTATTCATGCTGTACGTGTTCACCTGGAGTCAGCTGGAGTTGTGTGACATCACAGTAGGTCAGATGTTAGCCAACTCTGGCAGAAAGCCTGTGGGTGGGTTGGCAGAACCCTTGAGCCTGTATTTGCATATCCTGATGAGTCATAAGGTAGGTTGTCTGTTTAGGACTCTGACAAATGTGTACAAGCATGACTTACTCTGGTTAAGGCAGAGAAGAGGAATATGGGCTGCACGACACTATGCAGCTGTTTCAGGACGTGCTGGCTGAAAGAATAATTGTATATTTCTAGAAAACCTGGCAATAATTTTACTGAATTTAGGAATGTGAAGAGCTTAATGCCTAATCTCTTTCAAAAGTGTCAAATTCACACTTAATGATTTAACTTTTTATGAGTTTTTTTCCCCCTGTAGTTAGAAACTACACATTATGTTCAAGAGGGGGTTTTGTTTTGTTCTCAGCAGAAAAAACCATTCAAACAAAGGAACTCCTTCACGTGAGACTTTCCTTTATTCTACCCCAACTTAAAATGGTGAAAATAAAGCAGAAAACCAAACTCTTTCTGAATGGTGAAAACAATACCTATGACTTCATTTATTTTCTCACCTTGCCAGCTGCTCTGTCAAAGCCTTTCCCCTCCCCTTTCCATATTTCCATATTTCAGTAATATTCATTCATAGGCAAGAAACAGCAGCACCATACTAGTCTGCAGTCAAATTCAAGATAATCATATGTTGAGAATGTGGCTGCCTTTGGGTAGACAGCTGATCCTAAAAGCGGTATACAAACAGATTTCTGCCCCCTCCCTTTCAGGGATGCTGATCTTGGCCCTTTATACGTTAGTGGTCATTTTCTAGCAGCTTTTGCTGTAATTTTATTTGGTATTAGTTGAAATTAACCAGGTGATTTAGAAAGTTATTTTAAAAAGAAAGATTAAATAAAATTCTTTAGTAAACAGGCTAAGAAAATGACTCCCGTGTTGCACTGGATGTCACACCCCTGTGAAGCTGGGAATGATGTTCACAGCTGATATGCAAAATAAAATTTTTTGAGGATATGGGAAAACTATGAAGAATGTTTAAACATATTGGCAGCAGCAGGTAACATTATAATAAAGATTAAAGCCATATCTGGTTTTACAAAAAAAAGTAAATTGTGAAATATTTTTCACTTCTCTCATTATTGCTTCGAAATGCAAATATATCATGATTCATTAGAGCAGTCTTTAGAATCAGGATTTTATTCAGCTGGAAAAAATAAGGTGTTTGAATTACTATAGTAGGTTTAATCATTTATAGTTGCTATATGGTTGTATTAGTTTAATACTTAATACAAGTTCCGAGAAAAATAAAAGCTCTAGACAGACTAAATTGCGTTTGCTATCAGTGAAAAGAGTAACTTACAAAAAATATAATTTATGGATGATCTACAAATTAAAAGTTGCTCTACTTCTCCATCACATTAAAAACTTTGGTTCTCATCTCAGGCACTGCAGGAGGACAGTTTCCTGTGCAAAGGGAGTGGGAGGAGAAGAATGTTCTCCATCAGAAAAAGCCCATTGAAAAATGGAATTGAGATCATATTACATATACATACACAGAGATTTCTTAGTCCATTGTGCTGTGTTGTACATCGCTTTCCTTATTAGGACTACTCTGCCATACTCATTCACTCATATATCTGTTTTCAACACTTGCAAAATAACCTTCAACAATAAATTCTGGGAAATTTGCTATCACTTTTCTATTATTTCTCTTCACAAGTAAATGCAGGTTTACGGGTTAAGCAGTTTTCCAAGATAAGACAATGGGCTACATCTAACAGCATTCTTATGCAGAAATCCATATTTCAAAACCAAAACTAATAAAGTTACTTCTGAACCTCCATTTATAAATTCCTCTTGCTAGTAATAAGACTATAGCAAGAAAGAAGGTTATATATGAAGTACAGCTTTTTCCAACTTCCCAGAATTTTAACAATAATCTGATTCTTTAGTTTGAGCAGAAGGAATGTGATTTTATTCCCATTTTTGATTATAGCCTTTCACAGAACAGTTATGAAGCATAAACTAGAATTTTGCCAGAGATTTATAAAGCATTTTGCTTACTATTTCCAGATAAATAAATATAAAAAAATAATATGTAACTTTAACCAATAAACATTTAAGTTATTACTTGCTCTGCTAAGTGTGAGGCTATCTCTCATGGTGTATTGAACACAAATAAGTAAGGCTGTCACCTAAGCAGTTCTTTGATACGAATGTGGTATAACTGGGGCTCTTTGTTTTCTGTCCTATCAATAGATCAGGATAGACACATAATGTTAGCCTTTTAAAATTAATTAATATGGATGTCTCCTAAAGGAATTATTTTCCTTAATTATTTCTAAAAGATTTTTTTTCACTATGGTTAAATAAGAATTCAGAACCTTTTAACTTAAAAGTTATTGTTAAAGTCAGTGCTGATGTTACCACCAGTGAAATACCATCTGCCAAGATGTAGCATTTTTAAAGAGTCCCATACTCAATTTTCATCTATTCCTTCTCACAAGAAATTGCATTTTTTAATATATCATATATTCTGATTACATTTTTTATTAATCTGTATGTATGCTTGATGAAATTTTTAATAAATTTAAAGCTGATTTTACACACTGGACTGCTTGGAATAGTAAACTGGCCTTTTATTTTGTTTCAGTGTTAAGTATATGGTAGCTTAAAATGAATATGACAAACTATGAAAAAATCTAGGGTAAGTATGATTAAAACAATAGGATATCCTTAGTTTCACAATTCTCATCTAAACAATCTCATACTTTCAAGAAAATCCCACCAACCGGCTTTTAGTGATCTGTATTAGAACAAACCCAGCCCCAAATCTTAAGCTCTGCTTTTAATATTGTGCCTGAAAGAGATAATTATCAGGCTCAGATAACAAACAACATGAAATTTAGAAGCAAACAAAAATAATTCAGGAAATATCTGTCCAAAAAAAGATGCCAATGAAATAAAGAAGTTTTATTAGCATTTTTTGGGGATGGTTACTAAGGAAAACATTTCAAAATTTTTATCAACAGGCTCCATAACCAAAACCTCTTCTACAGAAAACCATATTGTTAATTGATAAGAAAATTGCAATGACACCAATCATATGAAACAGACTGGTTCTTTGATAAGTTAGGTCTGATAAAGCAAATGTAGCTATACATCCAAAAGCAAAGTAATTCTGCATCACTTACTAAAAAAAAAAGAGCCAGTCTTTGATGAATATTTGTGATTTAATAAACTGGTTTTATTTGTATAAAATACATCTTTCTTAAAATGAGGAACTGATATGAGTTTGCATAAGAATATTTGTTTTCATGGAGAAACAAAGAGCACAACTCCATTAACCTCTCTTTTCCCTTGTAATCATAGAAAACAACAAATTTAGGCGTATGCATTCAGATCTCAGTGGAGATGGCCTCTGTATCCAGTGTACACAAAAAGGGAAATGTAAAAGATTCATTTACCCTAACCTGGAATTAATTTCTCATTTCCATTAATTGACTGTTTTCCCTTTTTGTTTGAAATATACACTTTCTTGCTTTTGCAAAAAAAAGATGGTTCTATATGTTAATATCCATTATTATTACCAGTAGATAATTATTTTGCTTTTCTCTCCAAGTATCTAAATGTTTGTGGCTGTTTTATATTTATAGTTGTATGTGCCTTTGTGTCTTCGGAGGTAACACACACAAACTCTGAACTCCATGTTTTTGAATAGCATAATGCAATTTTAAGTCTTATGATCCAGAAATACTTCCCTGAGATAATTTTCCTCCCTTTTAACAGTTCTTATTCAGAGAAATGAGAATGCTTAAATAAAAACTATTCCTGACCTCTAGTATTAAGTTAAATTTCTTCTTAAGTGCTTGTGTTTCATTTTCAGTTAATTGTTTTCTACTAACATGAGTGAGATCAAGTTATGTTAACATTCCCCAAAATAAAATGTCTGCATATAAAAGAAAACTTGCATGGTGGATGAAAGGTCTGTTAAATTTCCGTAGAGTTTCAAAGCTCAGCAGAAACTATTCACTGAGTTTGCAGAAAGAGAAAAATCATTCCTACAGTTGCAAGTTTCTGAAGTAAAAACTTCCCAGCAAATAGCGAGAACCCAGCCTGCAGGAACAAGCAAGCAGATTGCTAAACTTGCAAGCATGTTATTTAATAAATCTGCTAAAATGAGTTCTTACTTCAGACAGCTGGTTATGTGGAGCAGGATTGCATATATGGATGAGTTCACAGGATTCACACTACCTAAAATCTCCTCAGTTCACACTACCTAAAATCTCCAGAGCATAGTAAAAGGATGGAGTTATGTAGCACTTTCACTTCTCTAAGAGGCTATATTTGTCATAGTAGTTTGACTTTAGTAATTGAGAAAGCAGTGTGGTCTAAGATAGTGTCACTACAATTCTGATACTTGGAACCACCTCACTATCTCACACACTCACTCCCTCTCCTCAGAGATACCCACTTATTCTTATCTGACGTGTCATACTAGGTGAAGGGTAGACTGATAAACTTCAGGAAGGACTATTTATCTTATAAGACAGTGCTGCCACGCTACTATCCTGAAGCTTAATAAAGCCTTATTGTTCCTCATTTATCCCAGAGTGGCTACCATATCCTATTTCACACATAATTTATTAGCTTCACAAAATGAGTATTCTTACTCTTTTGCATGATAGACTATCCATTCTCCCGGGCACCTTATTAATTTTCATAGCTCATGGTATCTAGTTCAGGTTTGTCTGTCTCAAACATGTACAAATATCTGGCCAATGTTCCAATCCCCGTCTGTTACAACTTCTCATTTGAACAGGTCCAGCTTCTTAAGTTTGTTTTTTTTTTGTTGTTTGTTTTTATAAAAAGAACAGACAATGATATATTTTCCTTCTTTCTTCTGCATGTGCTGGGCTACAAAGAAAATGTAGCAAAATTATAACTTAGAAACTGTAATAAGCAATCAAGAAACACAACATACATTCAACATCAAAACAGTTTTTGTTTATTACCCGTATTTTGATAAAGAAAAAAAAGATAAAAATAATAAAATTTTATGGAATGATTCACCACATAATTTGCAGGTCAAACATCCAACCAGTAAAACTAAAAGAACGATGAAAAAGTACTGCTATCTGTAGCTGTTAAAAAAATTAGATACACAGATATAAACTACAGGGTTGCATTTCTGCCTAAGTGGGTAGATGATACATACTTACAGTGTAAAAGTGTTTTTCCATATATTATCATGTGGGAAAGCAGCACCTGCTTTTTTTTTTAATTTTTTTATTCTGTGATTGTCTGTGGAATGTGCCTAATTAAATTTTACTAAAGCATCAGTTTATTGAGTCTAGGTATTGTAAATTATTCTCTCTGTACTTTAGTTTCATTTCAGTTGATAGCCCATTTTCATGACCTATGGCTGCTAACAACTCCTGTATTTTCGTTTGTATTTCTACAGGAGCACTATGTGTATCTCTTTTTGCAAGGTGCTTTGTGATAGTCTTTGACAATTCTCCTGGCAGCTATAGCTCCCCATGTGACAGGGACAACATGTTCTGCAGGTCTTACTGGCTTCTATTCATATTTGGGTCTAAACAATTGAGAAGCCAATCACTTATTCAAGGAAGTGGGGTCATGTTTTGCATTTCAGAATGTCTAAATAAACATGCTGTGAATGTTTTATGAATGAAACAGTCATATTTTATTTTTAGAAAAACACTGACTTAATATACTAAATACTGCTTTTAAAATGTCTAGTATTTTAAGGCTGCAAAAAGTAAAAAATAATAAAAAACTGTTGTGCTTTCATTTTTCTCATGGGCTTGCAACACAAAGGGAACTTCGGGTTCTAACAGAGTCTTTTGAAGTGAATTTTTCTTTAGATTAATTCCAACTTGTTTTTTTTTTATCTTTTGCAGTGAATATGCTAATAGAATTTACTGAATATAGCTCTTTTTGTAAGTTTCTGCATTTTTCCTTTACTGTAAGCTGTAAATCAATAGTAACTGATTCCTGGGGCCAAATATGTTGACAGCAGCTTAATCAACTTGTGTCCATGTTACTTTCAATGTCACCTCTAGCCACAAGGCAGTAAATTCTTTCAGAGCATTTTTCTTTGAACTGTTCTGCTCTATTTTCTCTTTGTTTGTTTTAGAACATAATTCTGGCCCTTTCCCTCACAAAGCGCTTTTAGTCAGCAGTTTCAGAGAGTGCCTCTTTCCTCCCAGCCCTACTTGTCTTCATGTATTTCCTTTATACTTTCCCTCCCAAGAGTTTGTACAAGTCTTTTCTGGCAAGATTAGTAGGCTTGATATTAATAGACATTTTATGATTGCAAAAACTGTACTAAGACTGAGGTAAAGTACTCCCTATTTGTGCTATATGTGTCTATCTGTGTCAGATATCTGGCTAAATTCCAGTCACAATTTCTCAAAAAACACAACATGAAGTCAATTTTGTAAAATCATCAATTGGAAATATTACTTTGGAGAAGAAGTTATGAAAGAAGAGAAATAAATAAATAGGAATATTCTGTATTCACAAAGATAAGCATGTAGTAAGTCTTTCCTTTGTTAAGTCATATTATTGTTTTTAATAAATAGTCTAGGGTTGTTTTGTGTACCAGGTCATAAACAACAACTTCTGAACATCCTATTTGAAAGCTTAACTGTAACAGGTTGATGAACACAATTATTAAAAAAAGTGTTTCCCTAACAAAAAAACTTTAATCAGTCACCTGAAAACTGGATGTAACAAGGAAAATGCCTTATAATTCCTCAGCTGACAGGAGTGCCACAATCTTAAATTTATAAAATTATTTATTAATATAATTACAGAATATGAAAGTGATACAATTATAATGGCTTCATAAAGCCCTATATGTATCCAGACCTGCCAAGAGTCAGCCTTACTATAATGTTGTTAGGTTTAGTCCCTAACACTCACTACAAACTTATGAGTTTTTCTCTGAAAATTCAACAGTAGTGTCTGCCTTAGAAAGGAACTTGTACGGAGTAGCCACTCACACATCAAATAGTAAAGTCTACCTTTGACATTATTGTTAAAGAAGATCCATAATGGATGGCTTAGCCTTTTTTTGTTTTTTTCCTTTAAACTTTCTTTCTTTTTAAAACAAAACTAGGTCCTTGTTACAGGTGGGACAAACTAAAGAAAACTGTAACAGATACGGGTACTAGATTAGTTTCAGAATCTGTAAGATAGTACATTCTAAAACTAGGCTATTCTATTAGGGTGCTCACCTTCCTAGATGAATTAGATCCAGCCTTCTCTTCCCCAAGCAAAGAGACTGGTTTCAGTCAGTAAAAAAGCCATGTTGGCTTCTGTTGTGCTACCTGTTTGCATTTACTAGTCCCAGGTGTTACTAGTTAAGCTCCAGAACATATCCAGACAAATCTCCCTGATGGCACAGATCTGTCACTTCCCAGATCCCTTCTTGAACAAAGGCCTTCAGCTCCTTTCTGAGACTTTAAGATCAGAGTTGTCTCTGTCTAAGTATGTGCAGAACCTATGAACAACCTTCAAATTGATTATTGTCTCTCATTTTATGTTATTTGAAGGATTCAGGACTTGTTTCCTTACCTCATATTTTACTCAAAATGTATTACCAGTCTAAACCAAGTGTAGTTAGCCAGAGGGTTTCTGCTTGAGAAATCAGAAGATTGATTTTGAACACTTACACACACAATTACCTGGCCCCTGTCATTGTTCACAATTCATTTTTTGCCTACCACAACCTCCAAGCAATTTGTTAATTTTGAATATGAGGTTCAGGTGTATGCAGTTACTAAATTCATCTAACATTTAGACAGAAATAATTTTCTGATTTGACTTAAAGTGTCAAATATTAAGAATTTATTTTAAGTGAGAGCCTACTTCCTTTTGATCACTCCAGCTTCATATCCCAGCATGTAACCTAAGTCATCTTAAAATAGGAGCTGAAAGCAAACAAGTAACATTAATAGCTCAGGAATCAAGACCCTTTTCCTGAAATATGCCCTTTGTCCAGTTCAGTTTATTTAATTAAAAGCTGTTTCTTCCATTACCTAACGCAAGTACAGGAGCCATGTGTTCTCTGCCAATGTTTCTTGAAGATTGCTTTAAAGATGTTTCTCTGACTAGATTTCCATTTCAATGCACTGAGAAAGCAAATATTTCTCAAGGTTTATTTTTTAAAATATGACTCCCCTGAATATGGGCTGCAAAAAACTGCTGCAATACACAGTAATTCTAGATATTGTCACACAGGTGCAGTATTTGGGAAGGCACGGAAGAATTATGTGTATAGAAAATAACATGTACACCAAAACATTCTCTTGCATAAAGGAAAATCAATTTCATTTTACTCAAGGAGAAAGTCTCTGGGGTCAGAGCCTTTGCTTATTCTTAATGTAGAGCACTGTGGATTGATGGCCACTGCTAGGCTGGGATACAGGCCTGGGGAGTAAGGTGTGTAGAATGGGACATGACCTTACCAGGGCAAAGCCTGACCTGTGCCTTCCCCTCACACACACTCCCTATTTGTCTTGAGCCAGCAATCCCTCTAGTCTATCCGATGTTCCTCAGAAACCTGCCCTGGGTGGCCCAGCTTGAGAAAAGGAATTGAACAAGGTGACCTCTGGAGGTCCCTTCCAAACTGAAACCTTCTGTGATTCTGTCATAGTATATAAAGGTAACTTTTAGTAGGCACTTCATTAATATATGTAGAATCTTCAATACTGCATACCAAAGAGGAATGTTATTGTCTATAATGTGCCATTACTTTATGTTACTTTACCTTAATTTCAAATAAAAATGGTACAAGATACAGTCCAAGAATTAAAATGACCTATCAATTCATAATAAAACAATGTGGCTAATGGGTACCTGCCAGTATATCACAGAAGTGTTGAAAGAACTGAAAGAATTTTTGTGGGCTTGTTAGTATGTCAAAGTTCTGATGATGGATCTAATATTTTTTTTATATAAAAGTTTTCTACAGTTAATAACAACTCACATGGAAATATATACAAAAACTTTATGGAGACATTAAATGGAATTTTCGCCCTACAGTGGAGCACACGAGACACTTTCAGCTTGATTGTACAGGATTTTCCATAATGAAAGCAGAATGAACTCCCTACTAAATACACTGACTTGATGCATGTGGAAAGTAAAATCATTCTATTTTGAGGTACACCCTATGAACAATTATGGAAACATTATTGCTGTAATTCTGTACTTATGTACACAAGGAACCATACCAGATGTGAGCTGACATTACTCCTAAAATCAAAGCAAAAAGTAATAAGCAAACAGAGTAGGAAACACTTTTCAGAAGCACTCAAAGATTCCTTAGCATAATGAAAAAAAAAAAGCCATCTTTGAAAATTTTGCTTAAAAAAAGTCCTAAAATATATCTTAAGTTCACGAATATGAATATTCTTGCTCAACTACATATGATCTACTGTTTTAACTAAGCCATTATCTATTAGTTTGTGTATTGTCAGTTTTACTATTTCAGTTTCTCTGACTGTAGGTATCTTACTCAGTAACAGAATAGTCTGAGGCCTAGATGACACCTTTCTATTGTGTTTTTCTTCTTTATTCTCTTCAAATACAGACCTACACTATTTTGTTTAGATAAAAGTCACAAAGTAAAATGGTCACATTAGTGTTTTAATTCAGAACTGGAGAGTGCTTTTGAGCAGGATTTCCATATCATCCCTTTTACTTAATTTTGGTGTTCACTGTGGATTAATCTTGAATCCTGCAGATTTAATACCCTTTCAAATTAAACCAAACTCAAAGTGCTCTAGAACTGAATTAAATGTACAGCAACTGCTAAAGAGCTTTTGGTCCACGGCATCACAGTGGAAATATTCAAATTAATGACGCCATAACACAGATAATGTGATGTTTGCACAGCCTGTTAAAGGTAGATGATATCTTTAATATTTGAAAGCATTTTGTTTTGCAGATCATGGAGTGAAGCAAAAGATGCTTCATAAGAGCTATATTGGATTTCTGCTGAAATAGAGCTACAATTTTCTGTAGTGAATTTATTTTAATTGATCATAATCAAGCTGAAAATATATAAAAATTTTTAAAAGGACCCTGTTAATTGCAGCTAAATATAATGAATAAGGGCTTCTCACTGCAGTAAAAGGCCTTTATTTTGACTGTTCTACAGTATGTGGAATCTCCACAGTATCTATGTAGGAGGAATGTATTATTTACGTAGGAGGAACCATCTGGAGTATATGGTGTTCTGCTATCCTAACATTTTTTATTGATAAAAATTTACATGCAACATAATGAAGTTGAAATAAAAAATATTGTTTGGCAGAATTTATATAATATAATAAGGTCATAGAAAAAGCCCAGTTTTGAATAACTTATCATCATAAACTGTTTGGAACAGGCAAACTGGACAGTGGACATAGGTCACTGCAAGTAATTAACTACTTTTTACATTGAAACTTCAGTTTTATGAGGATTTATTACTGTATTTGTGTGAAATGTTTGTGCAGATCAAAAGAGTTTCTTTGTGTTTGACCAGACAAAGACGTTACGATGTCAAGAAGTACCAGTATTTTGAAGTTAAGTCTACTGTCTCTTTGTATTGTGTCCTCAGAAAGTGTCAAGCACTTGTGAAAACAATGAGTAACCTCAATTTAACTCCAAAATTCTGTTACTCTCAGATACAGATATTGAAGTGAATGTCACCACAGGAGAAGAAGACAACTTTTTCTCCCGGGTGATTATTTTATAATGGAGATCATAATTTCTACCACTTTTTCATTGGACCTTAACTGTTCTGTCTTGCTTGGCTGCATTCAAACACTTAATAAAAGTTGCAGCTGTTCTTGCAAAAAAGAGCCTTGCTACAAAGAGGGCTGGTTGCATGCCAGAGTTCTGTGTATTCCACCCATTCAAAGACTGAATTCAAAGACTTAAGGCTAATCTAAAACTGCAGCTATGGAGTACTTAATTAATCAATAGACAGGCAACAATTAAGTTTTCTTTTTTTTCCCCTCCTAATTATTATACACATTAATAAGCAAGCCATAGAAGACATGGGAATAAAAAAAAAAATTTTAAAAATTTAAAAAAGACATTCCTTTCTAAGTTTCTAGGCTTTTTGTTTTGAAGTATCTCATTGACATTGCATTTGATCTGAATTCACAACCAGCTCACACTGACACCTGGATCTGAGTCTCTTTAACAGTTTTTACCTCAAAACATTTTATTCGTAGCAAGTGAGACAAAGAAGAGAAAATGCACATAAGCCAAAGGAAAAAGAATGAGGGAAGACAAGCTGAAAAACCTGGAAAATTTGAAGGAGAACTTGATGAGATTTTTTTTCCTATTTCTGCTTACTTGCTGAATGTAAAAATATAAGCCTAAAAGACAGTGCATCACAGCTGCAAGAATTAGGTGTTTGTTTGTTTATTAAGGATCATATTTACAGTTTCCCTATTGAATAGGTTGTTTGCAAACATATTAACAAGCACACAGATATTGAGAAAATCTGATTTTTGAATAAGACCTACATTTGCATAAATCCCTAATGGATTAACAAAGGTTCATTATGAAGTATTTCAATCAAACAAAAAATTGGAAACATGAGTAGAAAAGCCTATTTTATTCCCAAGAATCAATATTACCATATTTGTGCCTTTAACTGTCATTTAAAAACTCCTATGTATAATCTTTTGTTTAAGCACAGTCATTCATATGCATGAATCTCTCCCTTATAAAGCAAATATTTCAGAATAATTTTCACTACTTCTGATTAGCTTCCTAAATTAATAATTTATTAAATATTTTTTGTCTTGGACTGATTTCAGGTGGGAAAGGATCCATATTCTGTGGATCCTCAACTGAAACTGAACTACAGTTTTAGATAGCAGTGTGTAGATATTCCTACACAATTAATGATGATAATACGTACAGCAGTACACCTGCATGGGCAAAACAAGACCACCACCACCCCATTATAGTCTAGGGTGGCTGATTTGTTGACTTGAGGCTGTATATGGACTAAAAAGCTCTTTGACAACTAAAAGTAGATGAGATTAATTCCTGCCATGGTAATTAATAGAATAGGACCTATGGGTGTATATTGTGTACATGTACTTTGAATTAGAGCAGTTGGGAGCACTATGAATCAATAGGATTACAACTATTCCCTTGTTAATGGCAGGTGTGCTAGGAGCCTAATGACCCATTCCCCAGGCTTTTGCAACTGAACTGTGAAAACAGGTTGGCTTCATGTAAATAGAAGAGATTTTTAGCCATTCTAGACCATTAAACCTCCCAGCAATTAATTTGAGAGAGAGCTCTGAGCCAAAGCCATATGATGAATATTGTAATATTTTAAATAAAACATTCAAATTTCAGTGTCTAGGATCATACCTTGTCATGGTTTTTACTACTTATGGCTGTAGTCATTACGTGTTTTCCTTCGGCCAACATTTATAAGTGCAGCTGAGATTATCATAGTCACCTTCAACACAGGTATGGAGCTTACCACAACCCTACAAGAATGCTGTGTTTTCATCCATAATGAATTAATTCTTTAATTGTTAAGGAGTCAATGAATCTTCTACTTAAATAATTGCTGCCTTTCTTAAAATTAAATGTATATATATAAAATATATCACCACTAACACGAAGCTCTTCAAGCTATTCTTCTGCATCATTAACTGTCTTTCTGGGTATCAAGAAATATCATAGGTATTATAGTAAATACTGAAAGAAACAGTAAATATTATGTCGTACAATGTAGTCAAAAACATAGTAATCATCACTATGGCTTCTGCAGTTTCATGTAAGTTCTTTTATTATTCGCAGGTAAGGTTGATTTTTGTCTGTTATAGTTTTTTTAAGTTTCTCCAACAAACAGATAATTTAATTATTTATCATCTCATTAGCATGCTTGTTGATATTAAATACTAAATGTGCAAGTTATTTTTGTTGCTTGATGGTGATTTTCACATCCTTTGATCATATTTGTTCCCCTTTGCTTATTATCACAAGTTTGTAAGGCCCCAATTATCTTTAATTCAATGCCTCAAAACCAGATCCTTTATTTCAGGACTTTTAGAACATGAAAAAGACAAGATACAAAAAAGCAAAACACATTAGCCTATATTTCCACCTCTGTATGAGAAGTAATAAAAAAAGAAACAACACTTTGAAATCTCTGTTTTGGTAAGCACGTATTATCACCAAATAAATACAATGTTGTAATTTTCAATGTGTTGTGGGGTTGGTTTGGTTTTTTGTTTGTTTGGGTTTTGGTAGTGGTTGTTTGTTTTTTAAATCTCTGAAAGAGAGGTTTTCCAGAAACTGTAATGTATTATATAAATAGAAAAAATAAATACAGAAATTTTAATTGTGATACTTAAAAGATTCAAAACAATGTAGTTATTATTTAACTAAGTTTACTATTTAATTATTTAATTTTGTGATTTTTAATTATATGCTGTTATTTCCATTTCTCTCTCTCTGGCTTTTCCGAAAATGCTGCAGGTTGCCTGAAGCTATTCTGATCTCCAGTATAAGATTTTGACTTTTTAGGATGTGCTTATTAGACATTCAGGTGAGAGACTGCATTGCAACACGTTCTCTCAATCTCAGAAGTATTTTATGAACACTGTTGTTATGCATCTTCTCTTTCCAGAATAAAAATTACCAAATTTGATAAGTGCACTAAAGACTTAAGCTGTACCTGAAAGCAAGAACAAAAAATGAATTAAATCTTTCACAGGTCAATAAACAATATTTATATGTACAATATCCCTTGTTAATATATCTGAACTACTAGTTATAAAGCTGGATTGCTTAGGATTCCCTTCCCACCTGTGCCAGATTTAAAGTGATATTAGGTGATCTCTGAGCCCAGTGAAATGGAAGCTGATGGAGCTAGACCAGCCTTCCCAGCAGTGTCTGTCTTTAGATCATAAAATACATATCTGACAAAGTGGAAGGATGATGCAATCCAATGCTTAAGGTGATATTAGAGAGAGGGCATTTCAAAAATCAACACTGTGGTGTTACAATGCTAATCACAATGTACAGAAGGGACTGGATAAAGCTGTTCTAACCCCGACATTTAAGCAGGACAATAACAAATAGCTTCTTCTTCCACCCACCTCCTTGCTTCAGTAATTAAAGAATAAACCACTATTTACCTTGTGTTCGGGATTTATGATCACTACGCAGGATTCAAGCAAAACAAAGTTGTAGCTTCAATACTCATTCAGCAACAAGTTCTAGTGCTTCCAAACAGTCATGAACTGCTGCATCTGTGCAATGGAACACCATTCCAAGAAAAGATACCATAACAGCAGAGGTAGAGAGCAGGCATTTCATTGTATTCACTCACAGTGTCTCCCAGTAACAAGCTTGAACTACACAATACAGTAATATTCTTATACTGCCTCTTGTAGCTGGTGCTGCTCTTCAAATTTTACCAAATAATGGATATAGTATTGTTCAAGTAAGCAAATTCATGTATTAAGAAATATTCTGAATACTATTAGAAAATTGATATTGTAACTTAAGAAGAATTTTAATATCTACATGCCTTTAAGATCTAATAAAGATGTTGCATATTTTCATTATATCCTATAATCATGAGTCTTTTCTCTGCCTGCATTGTAGAGATCCCTCTAGTCCCTTTCTCATTCTGCTGCCAATCCATTCTCCTCAGAAAAAAACCAGAATTCAACATTTGTGCCCATTGCATATGAAAACTGTTCATCTTTTCTATTTCATCTCCGTTGTCAGTTATGGCAAAGCTTAGACAAAACCCCTAAACTTTTCAAAATATCTAAAAATCTGAACAAAGACAAGATTTTGACATAAAATGAAGTAGTGCAGCATTTAATATAAATCTATTGTTGAATGAATATTATTCAGAAACCACTCATTTGGCTAAGTTGATACACTTTCTTTCACAGCTTTTACTTTCTCTCAAAATAAAGGCTCACAGATAGAAGGTAATTTGTTACCATATATTTGTGTGATAATTGTACTTTCTTTGCTAGAAGGGAATTGATGTCATTCTCACTCCATTTTCTGTTGAAGTTCATATGTAATCCAAAGCTCCCCTTTTGTTTATTAGTCCATAATATATGATATTTATGTAATTGTCGTATCAACTTCCAAGGTAGCATTTCTTTAACGCCTAGTAGTTGACCATTCATGATTTCTTTATAACTCTGGCGACTCTATTCTTATCTTTTGTGCAGACATTCAGGTTGTATATCCTTACATTATTACTCTACAGTCATAGATAATTAGTTTTCCCCAGAATAAGTGCTGCTTATTAATATCTCTCAGTAATAATATTAATAAAATAGAATTAGTAGCCATTAACTACAAAAAACAAAAGAAGCTACTACAACATTAAGTGTCACAATAAAAAATTATGCTAAGCTAAACTTGAAATAAATTAGATAATACACAATTAGCTTTTTAGCAACTATTTTAGAGATTGCCAAAACTCAGGTAGGACAAGTTCAGACAAAGCAAGCTGGATCAGTTAAAATTCTGGGCCTTTGTGGTCTATTGCAAGTCTGTGGCCTAACATGGTAACATACTATGTACTGTCTGTGTACTGGAGGACAGCAATTTCACATTTGTCCAATTGAATATGCAATGACAAAGAGCTCAATTTCTCCTTGAGGAAAAGGCTGGAGGGAGGGGAAACTTTTTTTCTGTTTTCAGAGAGAAGATATCAAAATACTGAACTAATAGAATGCATTAAATTGTTGAGAACAGAAATCAGCTCCCAACATTGAAAAGACTGGATGAGTTCTAACAACATAATCCATTTTTCTAATTGTTTCAAAGCAACACAGCTCTGCTAAAATCAGTTACAGGCAATGTTTGGCAGAAACAAAGGAAAGCAGGAAACACACTTCCATATGCAAAGCAAATTTTTTTTTGAAACCTTAAGACTAATCAATGATTATTGGCCCCCGTTTAGTTTTTATAAAACAAGAAGAAAACAATAAAAATAGTATTAAAGGCTTTTCACTTTTCTTTTCTTGATTGAAATTCTAATTTATAGCCAAATATGTGGCGTATCTTACATATGTTGAGTAATTATTTTAATTTTCTGTATTGATTTCAAAAATTGCTTTTGCCCACCAATCAAGTCCACATTTTGTTCTATGAGCACTGGTGACTTATTTATAGCTATGGGATCTCCTTTGTAATCCTGTGCTTTCCTTTTCATATTGTATCATAGGTCCGCATGCTTTTACACTGCACTGTGTCCATTTCAAGATTGCTGTTATTCTATGATATTTATATTTATATTGCTACTACTGTTAGTGTGATAAATATCTTTTTCTATATAGGATGATTACTTTCTACTACCATCTATAGAAGAAATATGCCACATGATTTTATAAATCTAAATTAAAATTAAGAAATTGAGTAATCATAGAATATCATTAGTAAACCGATGACATGGTTAAACAAGCTAATTTTATTCAAACAGGCTAAATGAAAACAGACAAAACTGGCAGAGTCTTCAAGCCTTGAAAAGTTGAACAAAGCTTGTTATTTCTTCCTAACACAGATTCTTGCCTGGTATTTTACTCTTAATATTCAAAGATAGACTACAGAATTCTTGCTAGTCAAAAGTTTGTAGAACACATTTTCTTAGGTGCAGCCCATCACGTCAGCTTTTGGACAGCTTACATACTTAGTAGTTCTCCAACAGAAACTTCTGACCTTGTATCTCAGAACTGTTGTCTGCAGTTCTGTGATGGGTTGGCCTTGGTTGAATGCCAGTTTTCCACCATGCTGCTCTAGCACTCTGATGCTCAGCAGGACAAGGAAGAAGAAAATCAGATGAAAAAACACTTGTGGATGAAGATAAAGGCAGTTTACTAAAGCAAAAGCAAGGTTGAGTGCACAAAGAAAAGAAAAAAATCAAGTATTTGATTCCCTACTTCCCATCACCAAATGATGTCCAGCCCCTTCCAGGAATGCAGGGCTTAGCATGCATAGCAATTGCTGCAGAAGAAAAATGTCATAATAATGAGTGATTTTCTTTCTCCTCTTTTTTCTTAACTTTTATGTCTGAGCAGAAGTTATACAGTAGGGAATATCTCTTTTTGTCAGTTTGGGTCAATGGTGTCCCCTGAACTCTACTGGTGGGAGGTAGAATATTGGAGAGATAGCACTGATGCTGTGGGAGTGATCAGCAGTACCCAAAACATTGCTGTGAAACCAACACCTTTCTGGATACCAAGGCACAACACAGAGCTATGAAGGCTGCTGTGGAGAAAATTAACTCCATCTCAGCCATACTAAATACAGCCTTACATGTTCAAGATCTGCAGTAATACGAACTTCAACAGTTACAGGTGAGTAATTATCATGCTATGTTCACCAAAAAAAAAAAAAAAAATCTAGTACTTTGGGGTACTGCAGAAGTTTGTAATTCACTCCCACTTCATGCTGGATTCACATACTGCAAACTGTATTTCAAAGCCTTTCAGACTTCCAGAAATAACTGGGTCCTGACCCACAATTGTTGAACAGAAGAGTAGTGATTTCATGAAGTGATTTTAAGAGCAATTACTGGAGGAAAGTTCCCCGGGTCATGCAGGTTCTATAAAATCTAAAGGAAATAAAACATAAGAATTCCCTCAAATCCTCTGCATTTTGGTACAATCCCATAAGTTCAGTGGCCAAGCTGCAGGCTTCTTTCATGTATCACAATTTCAACTTCGGTTTTATGTTAGCTTTACACTCTTATTTAGCAGTCACCTATTAATGAATGTTGCTACACAAAAGTAAATGAGTATCTTCCCTGAAAACTAAAATGGTAAATTAATCATCCTACAGCACCTCCAGACAAGCACACCTAACAAGGTAAGGATCTATGGGCAGGCCCAAATGAGTAAGAACACATTGAGTTTGAAACACCTGTTCTGAAAATTTTCAAAGACCCTTGTTGGTATTCAATCTTTAATTGATACTATCTGACAACAGGAACAAACCACAAATGCTGTTGTGAAAACTTTCTCAGTGAGAGTAACACTACTTTAACACTTCTTACTAAGGTAATGTTATTAACATAGTGTTTAGGGACTGGTATTATAAAGCTGATTATTTTGCTTTTATGCTGTTTGTACTAGTAAAGTTACTACTGCCAGAAGTAGAAAACATATCCTCTTCAAAAGGAGAGATAGGGGTAGGGGGGAGAGGGGGGGAGGGGGAGGGAGAGTGAAGAAAATCTAAATCAATCTAGAGCTGAGGATCTGGCCTTAAAGTAAAGCCCAAGCCAGGGTAGGCACTTTGATTCTGTAAAGTCAAAATATTCATAAGAATGTTAAGACAATTGAAAACTGGATTTCGAAGAGATTCATTTCTACACATCTGCATTCCTCATGGAAGCAGATGACTACACAGGAGTTCTTATAGAATACTTCTATAATTCAACATTTTATAAAGTTGCTTTATACAAAAATACAGATTAAAGCTTTTGTATCTGCTGAAGAGTATTCCAACACAAAACATGTACTTTTCTGGATAATTTCCAGAGGTATAAATATACTTTTTCAATAGGACAGGAAAAAGTCATTCTCCATTTTTGTCCTGTAAAGCTTTGCAGTGTTAAATAAGGAAAATAATCTAGATTCATAGAGCAAAGGAAAGAATAAATGTGTCTAACTGTATACTTCTGACTGACACTCATTTAAAATAATGTCTTGTATAATGCATAAACAGTATTAGGATAAAATGGGAATGAATAGGATGCTATCATTTCTATAAATAGAATGCAAATTTTCACCATCACAATTCATAAATGCTAGGTTATATGGTTCTGTTTCCCTGGATTGAAGGAGAGACTTCCTTTTCTGAATCCATTTTTCCTGTTCCAGATACAGGAATATCATCTCCATTTAACTTCAAGCTGAATTTCTTTATGGAGGCTATTCTCCTTGCAGTTCAGAAAAGTCTATTCTCTAAGTAGTAAGAAACATTTCAACTGTGATTTTAAAATGATTACTGGACTAATCAGCTCCATTCAAGAGTGAAAGGAAGCAAATGGCCTACAACAGGTGCCTCACACAGTTAAGAGGACTATATACACATGCTAAATCAAACTTCTTTAGGACTTTTGAAATTGCAGGGTATAAAGACAGATGCGTGCTAGGCTTAGCTGTAGCAATAGACATAAATAGCAACCAGGTGTTTCCAGTGTTTCTGTAAATGTTCCACTGTTCATTTTCAACTTTATCGATGGCCTATTGTTCTTGGTTTTGTTTTTCTTTCATCGCAGGCTACATTTTTAATGTATATACATACTTGAAAAAGTATCTACAGAGCCTTAGAGTTTTCTGTCCACAATCCCACATGAGAATGGCTTTTCTAAAAGTATTTACTGAAAGAGAATTCTAGCTTCCATTATTTCCCATTTTCCATTCTTAATAGATGACAAATTATGTGACATACTTTTGTAGATCATAATTGATAAAACAAACAAGCAAGCATAAACAACCAGTAGACCTGCATAAAATTTTACAGAACAACAAGTTCTCTATTTTCCTATGGAAAAAACCTACCCTTTTAAAACCGGTACTAGAAGCAACAAAATGGTTGAAAGTTATTTATATTTCAACATGACATTCTCCTAAAGGAAAAT
Organism: Petroica traversi; assembly: GCA_025920805.1. NCBI lineage: Eukaryota > Metazoa > Chordata > Aves > Passeriformes > Petroicidae > Petroica > Petroica traversi. The sequence goes on along the minus strand of JAHLSL010000015.1, from coordinate 15,364,108 downwards.
CTGGGCTAAAAACCCATGACAGCTGAAAATTTTGCGTGAAAAAATGTGCACTGTACTTGTGCAAAGAGGCTAGACACAGCAGGTAAGTACTTCTACAGGAATCCCTTTGGAAAAGCAATCTTATTGCTAAGTGCAAAATTAAACAAAAAGTTACTCTAATGGAACAACTTATGGATTTTTTTTCTCCCTAGAACTGCAATATGAATTAACCAACATACAAGAAATGTTGACTTCCTCATGTGAAAAGAAAACTAAGCAGTTAAACTGCTCAAAGACATTTCTACTTATTCAGCATAGTACTTTGATTCCTTCCCATGCTACCACAAAGCTTCAGTCTCCAAAGTATCATGGAACAATCATTTTTTCTGTATCAAAGGCTTAAGAAAAAAGCAAGGCTCTGCAGTGGCATCACTTTAGAAGTTAGAAGTTGAAAAGTTTTCCTTATACCATCAAACTTCTCTGCCTTTGAAACCTTAAAAAAAGCACAACAACTCCCCTCCCCCCCCAAAAATTAAAAAACGTAAGAAAAAACATAAGAAATTTAATAATTTTAAGGTGTCAAGTACCTATGAATTTAGGTATAGGCCTAGAAATTACAGAATGCACGATTTCAGGGTGTTATTCTATGACTGTTTATTATAAAGATACATGACAAAATCATCCATTTCAGAGAGATGAGTTATTTTTCATCATTTTAGTTTTGTTCTGAAAACAGTAAATCCTGCTAGAAAGTGGTGGAAATAGTAGTTTGAGGAACTGGAGTTCAAAACAAAATGTTAAATTGCTTTAAAGTATATTTGTAGTTCTCATGAAAGTATCAGATCTGAAGAGCAGAGAAAAAAATAAGAGAGCAGAAAGGCAGGGGCTTGATGGTAGAAAAAAATAGTATTTCCATCTGAACAGATGTTTCTTTGAAAGCTTGTTGCAAGTACAACATTTTGAGAATTTCAGTCAATGAAAATATGGATTTTGCTTAATCAGGTGAATTTTGTCAGAGAAATATAAAATTAAGAAAACAGCCAGCAGCTGAATTATGTGTAGCTATATTTATAAAAAGGTTTGTTCATTAAAAGAACAAGAATATGCAACTAAGTTAAAAATTTCAATGAGAAATGCTTTTAGGGCCAGTTTTAATTTCAAGCTAGGCAGTCAAGAGTTAATAAACTGAGATCATGAAGAGGCCTACTCTAAAATAAACCAGTAGAGAAAACAGGAAAAGTTTCTGCCCAAAGATCTCTGAACAAGGATCTACATTTAAGATCATAGGATTCATACAACCACATAATTATTAAGTTGGAAGGAATCTCTTATTTGGCCTCTTGTTGCAGAAAGAAAAGCCTGTCTCTCTCTTATTTGTACCCTCCCTTCACATATTGACATATACTGAAAAAACTTGCCCCTCAAGCTTTCTCCTCCCCAGGCTGAACAGTTCCACTTCTCTCAGCCTTTCCCCAGTGGAGAGATGTTCCAGGCCCTGCAGTATCCCAGTGGTCCAGACTTGACCCAGTACTCCAGATGCATCTCACCAGGGCTGCTCTCTCAGCACCCTGGATCTGCTGAGCACTCCTAATGCAGAACAGGATACTGTCAGCTTTCTTTGCAGCAGGAACACATTGCTGGCACAACATTCCATTTGGTGAAATGAAAGGAAATCTAGTCATAGTTGCAACAAAAGTTACCCTTGGAAAACCTTTCCTGAAAATAACCTCTGAAAGCCCTTATAGATTTATCATGTAGAAAGAGGGATTTTGACTCCAGGAAATATTCTGGTATAACCTAGGATGAATAGATTTTTCTTTTTGTAACTCCCTCACATTGTTAGCATATAATCTTGGTGCAATTTAGCAGACATTTAGTCCCTTCTGTTTCCACATGGTGATCCCCAGTGTAAAGCAAACTTTTTTTATTTAACTAATTTTTAAGTCTGTGGATAAGGGAGAATGGTTTCAAACTAAAAGAAGCTATACTTAGATATGGTGTTAGAAGGAAATTCTTTAGTGTGAGGGTGGTGAGATGATGGAACAGGCTTCCCAGAGATGGTGTGAATGCTCCTTCCCTGGAAGTGTTCAAAGCCAGGTTTGGTGGGGTCCTAGGAAACTTGATCTAATGGGTGTCATCCCTTCTCATGGCAGGGGGCTGGAAATTAAAACATCTCTAAGATCCTTTCCAACCCAAACCATTCCATGATTCTATGGTGAGTGCTGTAAATATATCTCTAGATATAGTAGAGAAATTATCACCTGTAAATTGATTCTTGCCTCTTCATAATCCTGATAGAATGAATCTGGTCATGGGAAACAATTTACTTTTAAGTGCCAGTATTTTCCTTTTGCTGGAGATTTGGTACTCCATTGAAGCCTGCTTTTGGTGGAATTTGATGTATGTACTACTGGTATGCGTTAACATCCACAGAAATATTTAGGAGACTTTCCAAGGATTGTAATGGGAATTTGATCCATCCCTTTGTGTCTAGAATAACAACATTCTTGTAGGTATTCAACAGTTAAAAATAGTACCATGAACTCAGTTTTTAATCCCCTATCTCATCTTAGTGTTATTAACACAGGAATTCTAGGTCAACATTAAACTGAAGACGGTTCTCTTGCTGTGATCTGAAATCCTCCAGGTAAAGGTTAATGGGGAGTAATAACTCTACCTGAGTCACACTTCTCCACATCTATCTTTCTGTTCATATTTTTACCTGGCTGATCACTGACAAGGAAAAGGGACAATGAAAAGGCTCAGATCTCTGAGTCTCTGTGACTCAGGTGGGGATCAAACCACCTGCCAGCTGAATGAAGTGGCACACATGTATGAAGACAGGTTTATAGAAAACTCCAGGAGTTTCTAGTCTACTTTATGGGAGTATTTAGGCCAAAGGCTTTTGAGATGTTTCCAAAGACATTTTTGGCAGCTGCTGCTTCAAATCATTTTTCAAGTGTCTACATGTATGTTAGAACTGTGTAGTCTACTGTTTTCCCTGTAGGTTTGTCCTACAAAGAAGTTTAATAAATCAATTTTCCCTCCCCTCCAATGTCATGCTTCAGTCAAATCATTCCTTATTGCACAGAGACTGTCCTAATTTCTTCAGTTCTCAGACAATACATAGGAAAAATTGGTGAACGTTAAAATTGGTATCAAAGCTGTAAACCAAGTTGATTGATTTGGGAGAGGACTCAGTAGGAAACTGTATGTTTATAGTTTTGATTCTTAATAGATTAGTTATGGTTTTCCATTTTGTTCCAAATGATCATTTATAAAATCTTGCAATTCTAGTTTCCTGATCTTAAAAATTTCCTTTGAAAAACATTCAGTTATTTCTTTCAAAAATAATGTGTACAAATAGGGAATACAATACAGGTTAATTACCTTGAATAGTAACTCCACCAATATCCAAGATTTTTGTTGTGGTTTTGGCCTGAGAGAAAAGATACCTCTAAATATGATAATTCAAAATATTTCTGGGTGATTGATCATGATTTTTTTCTTCAGAAAGCAAATGAAGTAGAATGAAAATATATGAACATTCATTTCTCAAAAAATCATGGTCCATAGCTCTATATGAGGCCCTTAGTAGCTCTCACCATCTACTTAGCACAGTAACTGATATTTATAAGATGCTGTGGAAGACAGACCTACAGGTAAAAAGTCTGACACCATCATTTAATACTTTTAGGTCATTATTCTTGTTTTTTAGTCCCATTTTTGTCTTGAGGACTTTAGAGAATAAAGAAAGGAAAAATGTTTTCTACTCTGTCTTTCATCACAATTATATATAATAAAACAATTATTTGAGTAATTGCTTCTTGGATTACTGTCAAAACCATTCTGAAAACTATGGAAATTGAGTGAATATGAAATATTAAATAGAATACTTTTAAGATCACTATTTCAAGTATGAAATAGTGACATGATTGTGAAAAAAACATAGAACTGCAAATACTCTTTCTAAGTTCCTGTTTGATGGGTTTTTTTCTTAAAAAATACTTAATTAAAAATTAAAGAGAAAAGGGCATATTTTAAGTGAATTTTCCTAAATTTAATTTAAAAAATAATTTTTGAGATTTAAAATTAAAATAATAAACTTTAAATGCCCATACAGGTACCCACTCACTCTTTTTTCTCACCCTTTCCCTCAGCATTTATTGTGGGGTATGACATAACCTGGTATGGAGTGCCAGTCGGGGTCAGCTGTCCCTGCTGTGTCCCCTCCCTGCCCCTTGCCCAACCCCATCTGACTCACTTTGTCTGGGGAGTAGGGCGAGGTAGGGAGGAGAGCACATTTTGCAAGAACTTCTCAACAATTGGCAAATTATCGACATTTTACCAATACTCTCTAAGCCAAAAATCTAAAACTCATCATCATAGGGGCTGGTATGGAGGAAATTAACTTAATCCCAGCCACACTGTGTACATGAGGACATGGCAGACATTACTGTACTGAACTATGAAACAACAGAATCTCCTAGCAAAGATTTGAACCTCCTGGTTTTTTAACCTTTCGCTGTGCTTGTCCTGGGTTAGCCATATGACCTGTTTGTATCCCCAATCGTCCTCTTGCTTATGCTGGACCTTAACCTTAACCCTAACCTTCTTCCCGGACCTGTAGGGGGAGGGGCGATTGGAATTGGCTCTTCCTAGAGGAGACCCGCCAGAGATTTCCTCCTAAATATTTGCCCTAAACTAGAACAGTGTTCCATCATAAAGAAAACTTCCATCATAAAAAAAATTAATTCTCATGAACTGAAGGTTTCAAAGATACATAGCTCATAATCTGTAAAAGACCATGTTTCAAAGAAGATTTAAAACAAAATTATGAAAAGAGACTTATACATCTAGGATTTTTTCATTAGCTTTAGAGGAAATGTGTAGGAGTATAAAGATCCTCACTGTGTGCACTGATGAATAGAGTAGGGTTTAAGGAACCACAGAATAAAATCAATATGAACACAAGTTCTGAAAAAATGAAATATTAATAATTGAGAAATAGATTCTGAATTTGATTCATGTACACACTATATGGTCATTGCAGAACTTTAGCAGCTTTACTGAATTTTTTCTTTTAAGCCCAGTGAAGCAGGCAAAGTCTGTTTTCCATATGAAGACAGGAAAACAGGATTCCCTATCTTGAGTAATAACATATACTTCAATAATAATTTATTTTTTACTCTATCTCAAATAATTCTCAGAGACTGTTGGGGGGGAACAGCCGCTAATAGAATATACATCATACACCAGCAACACTGCAGGCATTTCCAAAACAAACATTGCATTTGACATCAAAGTCATAGGGAACAATTTGTGACTAAGAGCTATTTAATAAACTCTGTTCAAGAAGATGCAAAGAATACTTTTCAGAACATCTGAAGAATCTGAAAACTCTTTCAGAAAACCTTTGCCTGATATTCAGTTATCATTGTGGGCTTTTGAAAGAACTGGAAGAGCTTCATTGCTTTTTCTTTTAAATAAATCCAGTACATGAAAGCTTCCAGAACTACAAAATATATTTTAAAACCCCCAACGTTAAGAAATGGAGAAACATTCCCTGAACCACTCTCCATCCTGTGTATGGTTTAAAAATTTTAAAGAAGCAAAATCCTGAACTTGTAATATCTTGGGCATTCATGTGCAACTCTTTCACAGTCCTGTGAAAATAAAAAAATAAGAACTGAACAAATTTTTGTAGGATTTTGTTTTAGATGTGGTCTGGTACATTAAATTGGGTAGCAAGACTAAGGAAGCTTATTTCTCTCTAGAAGACAATTCTGTGTCTGCTGCCTGCCCCTCAGTAATTTCTTTGAAAGGGTGAGTTTTATCCTTTTTTTTTATTATTAATTTTTTTTTTTGGTGCAGTAGCAGGACTTTATTGGTTTTGTGGGTTTTTTTTGTTTGCTTGCTTGTGGTTATTTTCAAACTCTAATGCTCCACATTCTCTTGAAGAGAAGAATCATGACGCATAAAGAGTTGGACAAGAAAACACCTTTACTGAGGCATTTTGTATTTAAAGAGTAATTAACTCTTGTAATGAGGTAATTGGTTGCAGTACCTCTGAGAACAGAATTCTATTCTGACATAATCTAGAGTTAATTTATTAAACATTTTTATTAGTGATAAATAACAATATCTAGGCGGGTGGGTCAATCCTACATAGCACATAATGCATCCTACAGCCACAGTCCCTGCCCTTCTAGTCCAGGTTAGACTGGCAGTGCAGATCCAGGGGCTCAGGGCACTCATGCTGACTGCTGGATTCCTGTCTGGTGTCCTGGTCTCTGAAACTGAACTCTGAAACTCTTTAACATGGTGTTTGAGGGCCATATGCAGTGTGTTGATCTCACCCCATACAGGCAATTGTCTCTTTATTACATTACAAACTAGAACATCAGCTGAAGATGATACTGCCCCTGCTAATCAAGCAGCCTGAGACCAATCTCTTACTTCCTCTATATCCAACCACAATTGGCAGTTGTCACAATTTTCATCAGGCTTTCTCTCATCCACTAGTTTTCAGCCTCAAATATGTTACAAATATGTGAAGTCAGCAAAAATTACATTACATTGAAAATTATATATATTACTTCTTTGTATTCCAGATCATCTTGAGCGAATCTATTCAGACCTGGAATCCTTTATTTGAGCAGTGATTTAGGGTGGACTTTGTACCATGTCAATGATTAAAATGAAATTTGCTACAGCTTTTCTAAGGAAAATAAGCCAGCTAACTAGTCAAGATATTTTACATGTGGGTAGTTTCATATTTTTATGCAGCTAGTTTCATAAGAAACCTCTATAGCCTAGTCCAATTACATCACTGGAGATAAAATCAGGCAGAAAGGTTCACCCTGTTTTGTCCCCAAACTGTCAGCTATGAGGTAAAATAAGGAATTACATGTGTAAACAAAAATCAAGGTAGGCAAAGATAATCTTTGATTGTTTGTGATCAGTTCTTCAGTTTAGGGCTAGAGCCTTCACCACATCCCTTCATGTCTATTTACCCTTTATGATGCACTTTCCCAGTGTCCCACTACCTGAATGTGACAAGTCTGCAATGTTACATTTCTAGGCTGCCTAAGTTTTGAACACTTCCCAACAGCAAACACTTTCATGTTTAAGACCATTAGGAAAAAATCCCAAACAAGCTAGCATATCAGTTATGCATTAGTTAGTTTTACATTGTAAAGGAAAGGGGAAATAATAGGTATGAGGTGTGATAGTGCTCCATGAGGAACTGAAGGAAGAAATAAGATCAGCTCTGTAAGCCTCAGCCTGAATGAAAGGGAAGTAAGAAAATGCAGTACTATTTCTCAGCATTAAACCACAGATTTTATCCTAAAAGTAGCCCCAATATGGGCAAACTTTTGATCTTGATGGTTTTGAGTAGTCGGTTCACTCCTCTACTTATTTATATAGTTTTCCAATTTCATAGCAGCGTCATTTTCTAATAAATTATTTCAAAGTTCTATAAAGTGCTGATCTAATTCAAATTCTGCAATAACTCTATGTGTAATTCTGAAAGTTTTATAAAAAACCCAGTGAATGATTACAGCCTTTAGGTATCTACACCTAAAATTAAAAATTTCATTCATATTTGTAACCCATTTGTTTTAAGGTTTTACCCACAGAATAGTTGTCAGATCTGTTTTATTTGTTTTCCTAAGTCTACAGGCTAATTGAGATTTTTCTTAACTTTCATTTTCTTAAACTCAACATGTAGTTTGATTTCTCAAAGGCTCATTATTATGGCTTAGGTTTCCATATACATTTAAATTTTCACTCAATTTAGTTACATCCTATAGTCTATATTAGCCATTTCAAAAATTATATTTTTTCTGTCCTTATTATCAAAATGTATTTAAGTTTTTTTCTCAGCTCTTTGATTCATAGTTGTATCAAATTGTGTTAATATATATTTATATTACTGATTGAACTGTAATAGTCGATAAATTCTAAAAAAATCTGTAACATTAAAGTGTAGTCTTTGTGAGCAGAATCAGAAGTTATATTTAGTTTTGTTAGAAAATGTATTCTCACCTATATTAAATCTCATTTTAATACTTCATCATAATTAATATAGCAAACAAATTTTTTAAAAAGTTCCAGACATCTTTAATAATAGCGCAAGTCAATTTTACAGACATAATGAGATTTGCTTGTGTCCTCCTCTTGAATGAGAGTTTTATTCTGCAATATTAAATAACATAAAAGAGATGCAGTCACCTTATTGTCAATGTGCTTATGGCCATTGTAGCAAATAACAGATTTTCTGCTCTCTCTTGTAAAATATTGATCTAAGAATGATTTAAACATGACGGACTTCCAAGATTATTAAGTATTTGGACAGTCAGAAATTCAAGAACAAACAAAAAACCCCCAGGTAATCCTACCTTTGGCAGCATTCTGCTCTAGCTCCTGTTCAACCCATGCAGCATCCCTAAAAAAGTCAGCAAAGTAATTTTTACATCTTAAATATGCTAAATCTTCCCAAAAGCTTTCCAGTTCTCACCTTCTCCTTTTTATAATCCACACTTCTGGCAGTGTGCAGATTTTAAATGACTTTGTGATATTGCTTGTATTCACAGTAGTAACTCTTCACATCCGCTTTAAGTATTATGGGATTTCAACACTTATTTATGTGTAAAATCTTTTGCAAAAGAGAAAAAAAGAGAGCTCTCAGAAACTTTGCTACCTTGGAGGTCTCTGGTTGCTGGCTGTAAGTTTTATCTGCTACCATTAACTATCTTGAAGTCATCCACTGTAAACTACCGACAAAAGTAAAATCTCTTTGCCGAGTACCTTGAGACTTGTTAGAACATGAAAGTAACTTTCCTGGTACAGGATCAATCCATTTAGCCCAACTGATTCTAGGTTAAGCTAAAGGTATATCACAATCATTGATATGTGCTCTGCTACATTTTGTTTACATGAACAATTACATAGCATGCCAATTTATGTTTTTATCAGGCAGTTACTCTGATTATTATCGCCTAAATGCTGTTACAGTGAAGAAAATATTCTGCATATGAAAGTCACCACTGAGAAGTTACACACTGAAAGACACAACAAACAGACAGTTTTATTGGGAAAGATACTCATCTGCTTTCTCTGCATCAGAAGTGTCACTCAGATAAATATCAGAAACAGAATGGTGTGTACTTTTTTATGAATGCAAATCTTCTTTTATAAACATGTATTAAATCCATTGAGGAGCAGATCAATCATGATAAATTTCAATTACTATATTGATTTGTTTGGACTAAAAATGTCAAATAAAACACTGATGAGATTAGTGACATTAAATAAAATATCAAATGCTGGTTTTACTTATTTTTGTGCATGGAATATTCTCAGCCAAAAACATTATGCTATATACCACTGAACAGAGAAACAAATACTTTCAGTGAATACACATAATATTGAGAATGGATAGCTGAACAGAGAAGGAAAAGAGCTTCTTAATTACTAGAAACTAGTGTTGAAAGCAGAATAATATGCTTTTAAGTTCAAGGACAAGTACTAACAAATTATGTCAATCCAAATACTGATCTACTTCAGCCCCTTGGCATCTTCTGTTTTACTTTGGTTTCTAAATGAAGACACAAACACCTGTTCCTGCAGCAGGTGGTATTTGTTTATTATAGCTCTTCCTGCTGAGTTTTAATCAGCCTGCAGCTGCAGATTCCAGACTAAGGAATGGTTATAATACCAGATTTTCATATATAAGCAATATTGGTCCAGAGAAAATTTTTCATACTTCATTTCCATCATATGTTACCAATCATATAATTTTCTTCTCACACTCCAAGTTTTTAATTAAAGAGTAAATTTCTGTATAATGCTAGTAAAAGAAGTTTTGAACATTGTGCCCTGAGGGCATTATTTGATTATATTCTCTTATTGCAAAATCTCCAATTTTTGGAAGAAGATTCTCAAATCTCTGCCAATTTGTACCCCTGCCATTCTTTACTGGGTGAATCAAGAAGCTTAAAAAAAAAGTCAAGGGACAAATTATCAACGTGTTAATCCCTCTATTCAAATGCAATTGAAATAAGCAAAAGGTACTCATGAGACAGGAGAAGTAGGGTAAAACTTTCTATTCGAAACTACAAGGTAAGAACACTGAAGTAATTATGTGGAGAAATTATTAAGAAATTCTTCCTATGTATTGAGATATGTTTTAATGTTTTCATCCTTATTAAACAGTGCCTTCTATTCATGATGTGCATGCAATATACCTGAGTTATATTTATTGTCATTAATAGAATGAAGTCACGGGCTTCAGACTGCCAGATGTTTTGCAAAACTGTTATATTAATTTTACTTAGTATTAAAGCAACAACTATTCAATGAGGCTTACAGAATACAAGAATTTGTTTGAAATAAAGAAAGACAAGACTCTAAAAAAGCAAGATATTACTGTGTGGAACGACAGAGTCGCTCCAATGCAATTAGAGTGAAGCCAAATCAGGTAGAGGAACATATTGCCCAGAGAGCTGGTGGATGCCCCATCCCTGGAAACATTCAGGGTCTGGTTGGATGGGGCTCTAAACCACCTGGTCTAGTGGAAGGTATTATTCAGAAGATTCGATTTTGGATTAGTTTAAGTCCTCATAGGGACACATTTCATTCCAGAAGCCTATTTCAGCAGGGACTGTCCATGGGGTCACAGCTTTCTTTGAGACAAATCTGCCTCTAGGAAAACAGCTTATGCCAATGCCACCTTCACTGCAGGCTCCAGTGCTGGGAGCACCTCCTCCCCCTTCTTCTTCTCTGACCTTGGTGGCTGCAGAGCTGTTTCTCTCATGTATCACTTCTCTCCCCCAGCTACTGTTGAACAGTATTTTTCCTCCTTCCTTAAACATGTTTTTGTGGAGGTGCTACCAACTGATTGACTCAGCTTTTTCTAGTGATGGGTCTGTCTTGGAGCCAGCTGGAACTGACTCTGTTTGACATGGGGTAAAGTTTCTGGCATGTTCTCACAGAAGCTAATCCCATAGAACCCCTCCCAGTTCCCAAAATTTTGTTAGTTAAAACCAACACAAGTGACGTATGGCAGGGTGTGCCAATATTTGACCTGAAACAAGCTCTGAAAAGCTAATTTTCCTATGGAAGTGAAGCTTTTTTAGTTTATGTTAATGCAGCATTATGATCACAGTATCACAGTAGGTAGCAGTATAAATATCTTTATTAGGTTGAAGTTGTGTTGTTTCCAGAAATTTCCACTCCTATTTTGTCAGTGTGTTTTCTCTGAAGTCAAGAGTTGCGGGTTTTGTTTTGTTGGGACTTTTTTTAAAGTACTTTTATTTTTCAATTCTATTTCAAATTCATGAAGAATTGCAATATCCTGAGCCCCTGACCACCAAAAGTACTGTAGGAGAGCGCAAGTAAGGAATAGATATGTGGCTCTTAATTAGGCAGTAAATTAGGAGAAGTGGTCTCAAGGACACAGTCATTTCACACATCTCTTGAGAGAAGAATTTCAATGATCAATACAATTTTCCCTTTATGAAGGAAAGGGCAACAGTAGAAAAGAGAATGAAGCTATTTTAGTATTTTTCTTTTCTTTTCTGTTTCATTTAGTCAATTTTTTGTACTTCCTGCTGATAAAAACAGTGATTGTTCCAATTTAAAGCATGAAAAATAGATATTTGCAAAGTGTTTTCAATCCATACAACATTTCTTAAAATCATGAATTTAGGTCCTTATTTTTTATTAAAAATGTCATTCTCTTCCAAAGTATCACCATGCTGAAAGATTATATATAGAGAGAATACTGCACAGAGCTACAGAAAACATGGCAAATTATTTCATTGTTACTTAGCTTTTGCTGCTGCTCTTCATCATAGATGAAACAGACACAGTGGACATTTTTATTCTTTCTGCTAGCTTTAAGGCATTACAAAAACTGCACACAATAAAGGGTCACAATAAAGGCTTTAACAATATTTTTCCTGGGAGAGTTTGCTTCCTAAGCTGAAATGTATGCTTCATTTTGCTATTAAAGTCATAACAATAAATATTAACCCCTTATATTAGATGGTCTATATTCTTTCTGTACTGTTTAGGCTGAGATAGAGTTAATTTTCTTCACAGTAGCTGGTAGGGTGCTGTGTTTCGATTTTGTGCTGGGAATGTTGTTATTTCATTTTTGTTGAGCCTTGCTCGCACAGAATCAAGGCCCTTTTTGCCTCTCAGCCCCCCCCCCAACAGTGAGGAGTCAAAACAAACTGGGAGGGGACACAGTTGGGACAGCTGAATCCCACTTACCCAAGGGATCTACCATACCACATGACAGTAAGAGCAGCATCTCAGGCTGGGGGAAGAAAAAAGAAGATGTTTAGGGTGATAGTATTTGTCTTCCCAAGTCACTGTTACATGTGATGGAGCTCTGCTTTCTGGGGATGGCTGCACACCTGCCTGCCCATCCGAGGTTGTGTATGAATCCCTTGTTTTGCTTTGCTTCCTTGCACAGCTTCAGCTTTACCTTTTAAATCTTCTGTTGCAACCCATGAGTTTTTTTATTTTTCTGACTCTGGAGGTGGAGTCACAATTTCTGGAAGAGTTAAAGAAATGCATGGATATGGCACTGTGGGATGTGGTTTAATGGTGAACATTGTGGTGGTCAACAAAGTTGGTGGCTGAACTCGATCTTACAGGTCTTTTCCAACCTTAACAATGCTATTATTTTATTATCCTTGCCCGCATTTCCGCAGGACTCTCTGCGTGTCTGTGTCTGTCTGTGTGTGAGTGACCAGCTGGTGTGAGGTTTAGTTGCTGGCTGGAGTTAGTACCCCCCCCACCCCTAAAATAAAAGGCTGGCTGGAATTAACAGCCCCCTCAAAAAAGTTAGTGCTAATCCTGTTCCAAAAGTCGGACCCAGAAATTGTTAGAAGTTAGGAAATGGTCATAGGAAAACTTCACCTAATTAATTCTGTGAATATCTGTCCTAGACAATTTCTATTGATCATTACTGAAAATATGGTATTGGGCCACAGGCACTTCAGAGACTTTTAGGACTTGTCTCAGTTCCTCAGAAAAATCCGATAGCTTAAGTAGTTTTGGTCTGGGATGGGTTTAGGACCCAGTGAAAATTCCAGATATCCGCTTGCCTGTTAAACCCAGTAATGCAAAGAATGCTAGAAGACTGGGAGCTGTAACCTTAAAAGCACCTGGGAAAATTGGGTGGCTTGAATGAAAAGCTGGGGTCAAACTTCTCAGCCAACAGAATTCTGGCAATTACACCACTTCCCAAGCACATTACAATATGTGTGACACACAGGAGATTACTCAGCAGAGCCGTCAGTAGTCTGAGACAACAGCAGAGCTGTCTATTAGTCAACCCTTTACAGATTGCTTTGTCAAAGTGTGGCTTCAGAAAAGTAATTGACATGGAAATTTAAAGTGTGTGTATATAAATGTATATAATTATATACATCTATAGATAAATAGTTATTATATATAAAGAATTATATATAACACTACAAATATTTAGTAGTAAATACTTCCCTACTACTTGTTTTGCTTGCCTCACCTTGACCAGATTCACAACTTTTGAGGCACTGGTCATATCTACTGAACAGAATGCATCATCCAAGCATGTCCTCTTCAGTAACCTCCTTCTTTTAACACAGTACTCACAAGCCCACCAGAGTTGAACTAATCCAGGTCACCATTCATTGTCTTTTCTATATTAATTAGTACCAGTTCAAAGTTCTAATTTAACTTCATTAACTCAGGAAATAGCAATTTCCTTAAAGGATAGTAAGAGCTACACATTTTTAAATATATCCTTCAGAAGTTCAGATCATTTTGAAAGTTTTATAGAAAGTCTGAACCCTAGTTTTGAAAAAAATTAAAAAGCCTGACTCTAGATAAGTGATATTCAAGTGATATTCATCAAAATGAAATCACAAGAATTTTTACTGAAATTATGTCAGATCACTATGTGTAGAATGAGCCTATTTTGTAGTCCTATGAGACACAGCAAAACTAAAATGAGTCCAAGGAAATGTAGATTTTAAAAATCATACAAAAGCTGTTTAACCTGCACTTTAGAAAGCAGCCTCATCTATAGCACATGTATTTTTCTTAAGCTAGATAGCATTCCACGTTTCAAATTTGGGAAAAATAAAGCATCTTTGGCACATTATAACAGTCCAGTCTGTTCTCCTTTAAAAACCATAGAACCTCATCTTGTATTGCTCGATTAAATCAGAATTTGCTTGAACAACAACCCATCTTTCAGAAAGATTTAAGTGATAGATTTATAATTAAGCTATCAAAGTAGCACACAGCTCAGGCCTAGATGGCAATTTTATGAACAGTACCGTATTCCAAATCACCTACCTATCTCAAGCCCAAACAACTATATATCACGGTCAATTTTAGATCAGTCTCAAGAGGAGGTTTAAATCAGTCATCCAGGGGCATCCTGTAATAATTCAGCTGTTCAACAACTGTGCATCTGAAAGGCTGAAATACCTACAAACTATGCTTTCAAGTTTTGTTTGAAAGTTAAATATTTCAGTGCCCTTTACACTTCTGTTTTCTTACTTTCAGTCCTATGGTCTCACTTGCATGTGCAAGGGAACTCACTAAGTTTTCTGTACACACACCAAAAATCAACTTCATAGGTGTCTTGTGCATATAGATGGTAGTTCACTGGATGCTAAGCTGAGCAATGCATAAAAAAAGAAGTAATATTGCATAAAAATTGCATGTCCAAGACAATAATTATGTCATATGTTATCTCCTTAATGAGACAGTGGCCTTCACACTTTTTAACTTTATCTTATGCATCCACATCAACATATAAATTCTACTTTTTTCTCACCACACAGTTTAGAAATTTCCAGAAAGAAATCCAAGTGATTGATTTATTTAACAGAATTTCCTAAAATAAAGGATATGATTCCTGGTGAGATGTGGATTGACACATTCATCTTTCCCTATCTTTGATCTTTTTAGACCTTTAGATATTTCTAAAGGGTTTGGGCACTCTGAGACAAACCTCACATATATGCTTGAAAATTATTCTATGTTTATACAGCATGAATGAGTAAAATATTAGTACTGAAGTGCAAACTAGACCTTAATCCATTTCCGAGGTAATGGACACATGACTAGGGTGAGCTAGAAGAATATTAGGATGCTATGAATCTCCAGAATCTACTGAACAGGAAAATAAAATATTGTTAAAACTATGTAACCAAAAATCACAGATGTATTCTGAGTTCAGAGAAAGCACCATGTAGGTTCTGGTCTAGCATTTTTAGAAAACTTATATATTTAACATAGTTTTTCAGAGGTGGAGTGACATTGTGCTCTCCCACCCTCATTCTCCCTGTAAAATATCACACTGCATTTAATAGAAATCAAGAGTTCATATAAAGAAAAAATCCTCCATCTAATAAGTAATTGTTTCCTTATTCTGAATGAGTACACTGTAATTCATAGTCTACAAATATTTAAAAACTTAATATGTTTTAAAGCCTAAAGTGTATAGAAATATTTAATTCTGAAAAATTTCTCTAGTCTAACTTGATTCGGTTCTTTTGGTTTGGGTTTTGTTTTTTTTGTCTTTTTCAGGAAACATAAATGCATTTATATAAACTAAGAATTTTGTTATGAGGTTCTGAAGGGTTTTCTAAAGCCATTTGATCTCTAGAGTGCCAAGAAAATTATAGTGAAAGTCTAAAACATATTGTCAATGACTTGCACCAGAGAGGAATAACAGCATAACAAGTTTCTTAAGAAGGTTAATACTGGTTCTGTAAGAACCTTGTCAGTCTGCAATGAAGAAATACATGTTGATTTGTCTTTGCTCACTTAAGACTTCATCCCAAAGATACTGGGATGAAATTAATCCATTTAAAGTAATATTAAAGTCCCTCTAAATAAAGACTGCAATAAAGCAACTTTTATATTCTTTATTTACTTAAAGCACTACAAGTCTATGCAGTACCAGCTATATTTCTGCAGGTTTTTTTCCATACTCAGAATATAGGAAAGCATCATGTGGGCTTAAGTCAAGAATAAATTGTAATGGTTTTCCACATTGTTAAATGTCAGACAATTTCTTTTTGTTGTTGTTATTGTTTTGATTAACTGGAATTAACAACTTTAAACAGCAGGTTTAAAGACCATTGACCAATTACATTAGTTTTCTTTAACCACAACAGACATTTATATTAAATGGTTTAAGTATTGTTAATTAGTTTCAGTATTCCCATATAAAAATAAAAACAACAGTTGACATTTCTAGAGCACTGCCTCACTGAGAATTTCAGACTGATCCAACAAAAAATTTCTTCAGAATATGAAGTTCTGTAATTGCTTAATACAACAGGTCAAATTTGTCCTATTTGTCACAGTGATAGCTGTCATAGATCCATCTCAGCAAAATCCATTACAGTTTTATCTTAAGAGCTTTCTAGCTAAGCAATAGAGCAAAAAGTATATTGACTGTTATAATTCTAAATCAGCTGTGCTCTGAGCCAACACCAGTTCATATTGACCTCAATGAAACAATACCAAACTGAACACCAGATGTCAAATGCATCAGCTCATCTAAAATAGTTCCTTAAAACATTTTTAGTATTTTCCACAGCAGCATAACAAACTTAGAATATACCGGGGAGAAGAACATTTGTCATAGAATCATTAAGGTTGGAAAAAGACCCCCTGGGAAAAAGACTGGGGGAAAAATTCCATTTTAATAGATAAAGAATGAGATCAGCATGCCCAACTCACCACACAAAATATATGTTAAGGGGGGAAAATATGGTTGGTACTCCCTGGCTGGAACGCGGTCAGCATGCCTGACTTCCCACACACAACCCAAGGAGGACTAAACGGAGCATTTTGCAGTCAGGCTCTGTTGAAATACTTGCAGTGGAGGGAACTTGGTGGTACTTTTTAGCTGACAAGTCATGTAGCAGGGGAGATAAAGGAAGATGTCTTGCTGTTGAGCCAGCAACTGAGGCAAAATCACTCTTCTTGGATTCATGCATATCACCATGCCAAGGCTAACTCAGAGGAGTGTTATCTGTCTAAGCCATGAGCAGCCAGGTTCTCCAGAACTGGAGCTGTGGGTGACCATGTCAAAGGTTTTGCTGAAGTCCAAGTAGACAACAACTGCAGCATTTCCCTCATCCACTAAGCAGGTCACCTTGTCATAGAAGGAGGTCAGGCTAATCAAGGAGCTGCCTCTCCTGGGCCTGGTCCCAGGGCTGTCCCACAAACGCTGCCTGATAGCACTTTAGGATGATCTGCTCCATGACCTTCCCCAGCACTCATATCAGGCTGAGAAGCCCTCCCTGCATCCTCCTTGGGGCCCCTCTTGTAGCTGGACCTCACATTTACTAACCACAAGTCAAATGGGACTTTGCTGCAGAGCCAGGACTGTCAATAAATGATTGGTGAGCTGTTATGCCAGATCCCTTGGGACCTTCAGGGGAATCTCATCCAGCCCATCAACTTGTGAGGGTTCAAGTGGTGTAGCAGGTTACTGATCATCTCCTCTTGGATTATGTGGGCTTCATTGTGCTCCTCTTCCCTGTCTTCCAGCTCAGGGCATCCAGAGAACAACTGGTCTTACTATTAAAAACTCAGGCAAAAAGCCATTAATTACCTCGTTACCTTACTTAATTACATTACTTTTCCTCATCCTTTTTCACCATTTTCCCCCTGCATCCAATACCCAATAAAGGATGGAGATTTTCCTTAACCTTCCTTTAAGTGTTAATGTATTAAGGGAAACAATTTTTCATTTTCTTGTAAGACAGTAGCCAATTACATTTTTTAATTTTTTTAATATTACATACTTTGCTTTTCTTGACAAGGCTGCCCCACACTTTCTATGAGCCTTTATATAGGGACAGTCTTGTTTTTTACTGTTATCTTTATTTTAATCCCATTCTTCCTGGATAACAGCTGTTACTACTTGACTGATGACTGACACATGACTTGGAGCTTTCAGGATGGAGTGGTGTTGGAAAAAAAGAGATTAAGACTTCTTGATTGTTTTCCATGTGTACAGACATACAGTGAATTCATTCATTAATAAAAGGAAATCAATTAAATATTTTGTAAAATCAGATCTAGAAACATATCACTATGATGAAGGCGATTTTGGCATGCATACAAGCTGTCATTAAAGACTAGTAAATTATGGCTGTGTAACATATTTTCTGGCTGGGTCAGTAAATAAACTCAAAGAGCATTAAACCATACATACATTGCACTTAATAGGAAAAGGCAAAATGAGGCTAGTAGATGGTATTATTATAGGAGGAGTTGCGAATAGATCTTAGGAGAAGACTACCCTACTTATATCAGCAATGATATGAAGCAGAATGACATAGCAAGTGTCAGAAAATCCCAGATATAGGATTAAGCCATGACATGGGGTTTTCCAGCATCTACTTTTTTCCAAAAGCACTAGAAAATTTGAAGTGTTGTGATACTGCAGAACTTGAAAACTTCTAAAAAATAAAATCCTTGTTTAGTGATGCACAATCCACAAAAGTACATGGATTGTTATTAAATTTTTAAAGGCTGAAAAGATATGGTATGGTTGCTGAATAGTGACCTTCTGAAGAATGCAGATTTCTGACACATCTAGGGATTTTTTCATTTTCCCTTTTAATAATATGTTCCTCAACTACATATGTCCTGATCTTCAAATAACATATATTATTTAGTGTTCACTGCTTCCCACTTAAGCTGTTTCAGTAATTAGAATATTTGGTCTTATTGAGCTGATGCAGCTGAAATTTATTTATCTTCTGCAAATGGTTTGTCATGTTCCATTCTTCTAGATTATGTTGTCAGCAATCTGGTTCTTGTGAATTCTAAGTTGGAAGGACATACAGCGATTATCTAGTCCTACTGCTTGATCATGTCAGGGTTGAACAAAAGTTAAAGCACGGTATTAATATCCAAATGCTGTTTAAACAGTGACAAGTTTGGGGTATTGACAACCTTTCTAGTAAGCCTGAGCCAAGGTTTGACCATCTCAATAAAGAAATGCTTCATAATATTCAGTCTGACCCTTCCCTGGTGCAGCTTTGAATCATTCACATATATCCTATCCATGGGTCCCAGGAAGCAGAGCTCAGTATTTCTCTGTCCCCTTTCCCTCTTCAGGAAGCTGAAGAGATCAACGATGCTTCCCCTCAGCTTCCTTGCCTTCAAACCAGAGAAGGCCAAAGTTCTCTTCCACTCATCAGAACATGCCTTTCAGCCCTTTAAACCATCTTTGATGCCCTTCTCTGGACACATTTAAAGACCTGAATATCCTTACCTTGAGAGGCCCAGAACTGCATACACTGGTCATTGTGAGCCTGCACCTGTTGAATGAAGAAGGAGAATCACAGCTTTTAGCTGACTGCTGCTTCAGTGTTTGATGCACCCCAGGATGGGTTTGCTCTCTGGGCTGCCAGGGCACACTGCTGGCTCACACTGAGCTGCTGATGACCAGCAGCCCCAGATCCCTTTCTGCAGGGCTGCTCTCCAACCACTCTTCTCCCAATTGTGCTGGGTGTTCCTCCATTCCAGGTGAAGAATACAGTATTTCTTTATGTTGAATTTCATACCATTGATGATTTTCTAAAGTTCTAGTCTAACTAGATCCCTCTTGATCGAGAGAGCCAATAGCATCACCTAGTTTAGTATCACCAACATATTTAATTCAACTACTTATAGTACAAGGTGCATTCAACTCCTGCATTAGGAGGAACAGACCTGTCCCTAGAAGTGAACACCACTAATGACTGGTCACCAACCAGCTGTAGCCACATTGATTACAACCCTTTGAGCCTCGTGGTTCAGTCCTGGCTAGCACACCATGAGCCTTCTCACCCCACAGCTGGACAATTTGTTCAGAAGGATACTTTGAGGGTCAGTGTCAAAAATCTGACTAAAATGCACAGAAATTCTTTTTGAAGTAAATCTTTCTGACATTTGGTAATTTTGAAGCAATTCTTTGTGCAATCAGCTTAGCTCCTCACTTTTCTGGGATGTGGGCAGATAGAGGCTGTAAATCTTTTCCACAAAAAGGACTTGTGATTCTGATTAGCTAAGAAGCAGAAAAAAATGCATTTGTGGCTCTATCTGTAGCTGTTTCTTCCCTTAAGCAAGGAATATTCTAAATTAACTTGTATAGAGCTGAGCCTTTATACTGATGTAACACACCTACACAGCATCTGATCTGGCTTGGGTATTCCAACTCTGTACTACATTATAAACTGTGGATATTTAATAATAAGCCTCAGGGCTCAGACAAATTATCAAGTCATCCAAGTCATCCGAGCTAATTAATTGGCTATGTTCTTATTTTGCCTCTGACAAACTGAAATAAAATGACATATTACTGAAAAAAGGTGTTGTGGGTAAGTCATGCTCTCTCTATTTGGTGCAGCCAGACACCAGAGGTTTTAATCCAGGCTATCTCATCAGCCAAGATAAATCAGATATTAACCTGAGTTTTCAGGCTCCTCTTCATGTTGGTAGATCTACCCCTTAGGTGCCGTTGCAGTGGTATAAGTGTCATTGTTCTTCTGCATGGGCTTCAGTTGCTCTATTGAATATCTGTGGATTTGGGTTAGAAGTCCAAGTAACTTTTCCAGAATCAGTTTTTAAAGTAAACCCACAAATTTAAAGATAGTCCCACAATACTAATGACATTGATGAGACTTTGTGAATTATGGGAGCCTTTTGCACCAAACTTTTGCTGTCATTGCCTATATATCTCATTTTTAAAAAAAAAAAAAATCATCTTTTTGGTAAAGCCAATGCTCCCCTAGCATGAAACAGATTAATTGAAGAAGGGAACAATAGGGTAGACAGATTTTTTGCTGGTCTCACAGTCAATATCTGTCATATCTAGGTTTGTAATATTAAGATCTCACAAGTGAAATCTTGTAGATGTTCTTAGGTATGTGAAAAAGCATTGCTTGCGCAAAATTTCTGTGTAACTACCAGAAAAAAAAGTGAAACGTCTCATCAGGAAACAGAGAATTCTTCTCAAGAAGTAGGGCTAATACAGCTGAAAATGTAAGGAAAACTCCCTTTTCACATGAGACATTCTGTACCTCCAGACAGTAACCCGAAAGGAATGAAATACTGCATATGAAAATACTATTAAAATTTCTCATTATTTTGTGTGAGACAGGAAATGGCACTTGAATGCACTTTTTTTTTTTATTTTGCAGCATTTCCATAATAATTTAATTGAATGACTGCACTATTTGAATGCTTCTGTCTTTTGGGTTAAAAAAAAGCACATATTGAATCTGAGATCATAACTAGAGGAGATGATTTCAAATCCAATTCCTTTTTCATTAGTACAGAAAGTAGACTGAGATGTTTATTCTTTAAAAAAAAAAAAGTTCTTTATCAAACAGCAGGGGGCAATGAAACATAAATCAAAATAAAAAAAAAAAAGCTCCTTTACAAAGTAGAGAAAACATAAAATAGAATATTACTACCTGAATATTCTGTTTGCTTTAGTGACTGTTTTATGAGGAGATAAAAATACAATGGGGATTTTTTGGAGAGTAAAATAAGGAGAATTTTTCATCTAACCCACAAAAGTATATGAGCAGAAGTATATGTAGTTTGTGATATGTCAAAAGCTCAATAAATTTTTTTCTGTAGAAATTTTTAAACATTTTTAAGTGGCTACCAGTTTCAGGTCTATAAACACCTTTATGTATCTGTAAGTTGAAGGATATAAAATCCAGACAGAAATAAGATTCCACTGGAAGGGATGCTTGATTATCTCTAAAATATAAAATTCTATTATCTTACTACTATTTGATTGTAGCATAATTTTAGCGTATGTAATTAGATTTTTTTGTCATTTTTATTATTTATATAAAGCAGTGTAACACTCCATTGTGAGCCTTATTTAAAATAAAAAAATGCCAACTAGTTTCAAATTTGAATGCAAAAATCAATATATGCTACAATTTCTTTTCTTAGCATAAACTTTAGAATTAAATATGTAATTGTGCATTTTGTCACTCAAATGAAAGAATACTCAACTTCTTATTTTACTGGTATGTGAAGCATATAGCATACACTTCTATGTCATATAGTATTTTATGTGAATAAAAAGGAGGCGTTTGCATATAAGAGTGCTAAAGCCCTCTACAAACAACAAAGGATGTAATGTGTCTGTCATAGGGCCCATTTTAGAAGTTGCATTCCAAGGGAGTGAAATTCATTAAATGCCTGAGAGCCAATGCTGATCTGTGTCAATGCCAAAGCAGTGTGGGACATGATCTTTATGAGAGTCTCCTCAAAAATAAGGACTTGCAGGGGCTGTAAAGCTTTAGACCTAGACCTTAATTCATACCAGCTTTTCTGCCTATGTGCACCATAAAGGAAAATGCTTCCCTCAGCCCCTATGTAGAATAATTAAAGTACCCAGTTCCACGGACAAATCCGTAAAAAGTCAGTCTGCTCATATCTCTTACTAACCAAACCTATGCAAGCTTGACAAACACAAGAAAACTAAAATAATTTAGTTAATTTCAGTGGAAAGATTTGGACAAATGTTTATGTCTGATAAAAGCAAAAAACCAAAGGCTTTTTAAGTAATCTTCGGTCTTCTGAACTTGTCCTGAGATCATACTCTGTTTTAAGGTAGAGTCTTTTTTACCTACATGGTAAAAACTGGACTTTTGCTGGATTTCTAGAGACCACTTCATACCATTTCCAGCACTCTCTTTTCTCGCTCTAGGTTTTCCTCTTTTATCTACTCTGCTAAATCATTGAGGTTTTCCAGGCAGTTCCAACAAGACCATCACCAGCAGCAACACCAGTCAGACACATCAGTGACTCCTGGCAGCTCTGCCACAAGCAGGATTGTTTTGCTGCTCCTCCTGGAGCAAGAGAGATGGCAAACTGCAGAGTAGTTTCTTTTATGTAACATACACAATCTTCCCTCAACCACTGAGAGACTATTGGATGTATTTCTTTCTGTCATTGTCTTTTCAAAAAAAACCTGAGCCCTGAACATTTAAAAGAAAACAGAAAGAAAAACTATGAGATGTTATATTTTTATGTATCATTACATAAATAAACTTTAAGGCTGTAAAATGCACAGTTTATACTAAAAAGGAACTCTTATAGATAATTACACTGTATTCAGACAATCCTGACTGCTTTTGTTCTTTAATTACATGACCACATTTGCCATTATCTTTTTCTTTAAAAGAGATAACTACCTATGGCATTGTCAAATAAGAAAATACCAAGAGGTTGAAGTAATATTGCTGAAGAAGTACAAATCTGTCATCTTCTGAGGGCTTCAGTTTTGCAAATTTAAATATAAATTTGAAGTATTTCCTAGAGCTATAAAAAAGTTACAAACTTTTTTAGTGTTACCTCATATAGATATTTAATGCAGTTACGCTACTGATGTTTTGATATTTATGTTACTTTATTAGACTTATTTAAATATTATTTGTTTTCTGAAAGTTATCTGAATATGTTAACCTGAGGCAACAAACAATAATTTAAAATCCCTTGAAGGCTAAGTTAACACTCCTATAACAAGAAGAAATGCATTAATTTCCAATGAATTTGGATTGTTTATTATCAGTACAAGGTTTTAAAAACTGCTAGTATCTATGATGCCTAAGCTTTTAATGTGTATTTATGTCAGTAATGTGTAGGAACACATCTTGGAAAGCATAATATCATAAGTAATGAAAGGAGAGGATGAACACAGAAGTGCTACACAGAATCAATGTTTGAGAAGGAATTAGAGCAGGGATTGTGTCTGGATATGTACCTGGATTGAGCAGCACTCAAAAGATGCTCCCATTTATAGTCCTTCTGTATAGTAATGTGTAATTTCATATTGATGAAGATATACCTCCTTTAACCAATGGTAAACTATAACTTTTATGATGTTCTAGATATAGAAGATATGTTTCTAAGTAGTGTCTGTGAAATGCCACAAACACTTTATGTTACATTTTGTATTCCACTGCAAAATTCTAGAGTTGTCATATTACATATTTAGCTTCTAAAGTTGATTGATTGCTTCAGAGAAAAGTGTATATGGTATTCCACTTCTTATCCGAGTCAATGTTTTTCTCAATACTGTGAAGTAAATTAAAATAAAGTGTTTAAATCTACTGCTTATGATAAAGAAGACCAAATCTTATTCTAATAAATGTGAAATACAACTTGTCATGTTCCTTTCACTTTGTAGAAATGCTACCACAAGGCTTAGCCAGTTAAGTCTAATATGTTGACATTTATTTTTGCTGCAATAAATGTTAGGATTATATTTTTGCATTAAATTCTGGCATTTTTAAAGATCACGATGACAAGTGATTTATTCTTCAAATCACTCTGGTTTGTTTTTACTTTTTGAATATGGATTTGGCCATGTGTCTCCAAGGCACAGTACAAAGCATATTTCATATGTTTTGCAACCTATTAAGTTTGATTTAAATCCACTTTTTCTGTCAGGATTTATGCAAGGCTTTCTTGATGTTATTTGCTCTGAATTACTGCCCAGAAATAATCACACGGAATCCAATTTCACACCGGCTGTGTGGCCTATGAGGTCTGTCGCTGTAAAGCTCTAAAGCTTTTAAAACTTTTTCAAATGGGGTGATTCTTCAATTTTTTTTTTCCCAATATATAGCACTCTCTTGCTTTACTTTCATATTTGCCCCTACTCCTCAAAGTGTGAAGCATTTGATTTGGTTCAGTAAGTCCTGTGTGGTGGCTGACCCTGGCTGGACATAAGGGCATTCATAGGGACAGGGAGAGATCACTCACCAAATACCATCACAGCCAAAACAGGCTTAGTTTAGGAAAATTAGTTTAATTTGTTACCAGCCAAATCAGAGTAGGGTAATGAGTCCAAATCCTAAAAAGCTTTTCCCTACCTGTCTTCTTTGCTCTGGATTTTCTCTCCCTGGTCCCTTCCTGCAGTGCAGGGGGTCAGGGGAATGGGGGCTGCAATCAGTTCGCTACAAGTTGTCTCTGCTACTCCTTTCCCTTCAGGGAGAGACTTCTCACACTTCTTGTGCTCCAGACAGTCCTCATGAACTTCTGCAATGTAAGTGCTTCCCACATGCTACAGTTCTTTACAAACTCCTCCACTGTGGGTCTCTTCCATGGGGTCACAAGTCCTGACATCTGCTTTGGCATGGGCTCTTATCTCCAAATGTCCATAGGTGTTTCGAGGAACCTGGTCCAGTTCAGGCTTTCCACAGGGTCACAGTCTCCTTTGGGCATCCCCCTGCTACAAAGTGGAGTCCTCCAGGGTCTGCAGATGGATCTCTGTTCCCCATGGGAGTTCATGGGCTGCAGGGGGTGCAGCTGCTTCGTTTTCACCACTCTTCTTAGGTGTCTAAAGCATCTCCTCCTCTTCATTTTTCACTGGCCTTGGTGTCTGCAGGGCTGTTTCTCTCATGTATTCTCACTCCTCTCTTCTCTGACTGCAATTGCACTGCAGTTTTCTCCGTCCCTTCTTAAAAATGTTATCAGAGAACCATATTATTTAAGAATGTAAAAAAATATGAAGACTGTTAAAACACTACATACTGTTATATATTGTTAAAGCTGCACCCCTTCAGACCACAGAATAGCAGGCTGAAAGAGACTTCAAGTATCATCTCGTCCAAACTTTCTTGGCAAAAGTACAGTCTAGACAAGATGGTCCAGTACCCTGTCCAGCCAAATCCTAGGCTGTGTTGGCTCTTTCAATGCATGTCCAATATTTCCACACAATTTTACACATTTACATATCATATTTCAATGTTTTAAAATTTATATGCATTCTTTGGAAGAAAATATGTAAAAAGAAGGGTTCTTGAGTTTTGGAAATGTACTAAACTTTTGTGCTCAAATGCCTCATTCAGAACTGACCCTGACAAAATAGTCCACAAGTTTTTGTTTTCCAAAACACTTAGCAAAAGCCCTTGAAATATTCTATTGCTTAATTTGCATATATAAACATACCTAGAGGCAGACTTAATTTCATCCTGTGTATTTCTGATTACTCCTTTTCACCTCACCTTAATTTAGAATAGGCACATATTCTGGCAGAACTGCACTACAGGAAATGCTTATTTATCCTCAGCATTAAAACAAACAAAATAACAACTCCCTGAAGCAGTTAAAGCCAGCAAAGTGGATTATTTAAGGGGTTTTCTTTCTTTTTTTTTTTTGGTTGGTTGTTTGTTTGTTGGGTTTTTTTTTTAATGTTTCTCTTTTTTCAGACGCCATTTGAATTTTTAACTGAATACCGACAGTTTACTTAATTATATTTGTCATAAATCAATAAAGGCATCAACCAGTAGAGCTCTAGAACTATGAGCTGGTTCAAATGATATGATGAGTACTTACTTATTCTCTGCAGAGGTAGCCTGATGTCATGGGTTTTATACAATTCCCAAAGCCCTGATATTAGAATCTGACTGCATGAAGTCTAACCTCCTTCACAATAAACAACCAAAGCCACAAACTCAAACATCATTTATTGCTTACAGCAGCAGATAGAAAAGCTAGGGAAAAAAAAAAAAAAGGCAGTCTAGAAACACTGGAAGTAGAAGACAAGTATTAAGTGTCCAGAATCAAATTAGATGTCTAAGGCTATGTCTACATTTGCAGTCTGGATAGGAGCAGTAATAAGCTTTTGAAGAAAATCCCTTCACTTATTATGTGCTGAGTTCTCAAATCTTCTTCAGACCTCATATTCACACACACATCCCCCACCCACTCACCCACTCCCTTCCAAAGGAAATTAAACCAATAAATGCCTGCACTCAATGAATATCAAAGAACTACTCATCTATCCTGCAAGTACTTGAGTCTTCGAAAATTCTGGACTTCAAAAACTGCTTTTCTTTCATATATAGAGAGGAAATGCCTTTATATATGCCTCCAGCCCTCAAGTCTTTGAGGTACCACTAATCCTTCATCATCTACCTATTTTATTCAGAGCTCATTTTCAACTGTCCCTCACAGGAGCTGATCAGGTTTATGATCTGCAGAAACTGTGTTCTTCAGTAGCTGTGATCTGTGGAAAAGATGACTTTAGACAGAAAGTTAATGTTTTGTGTCTTCAAAGATACTTAAGGACTGGCAGGCTTATTCTTCTGCTCTCCTCTGATGAAGAAGTTTTGCAGCATCCATATGCTCCCTGCTGAATTTCCCAGAAATGCCATCCTGAACCCTTTGTAGTGCCTCAGTACCCAGGTGGTGAATTGGGCAGAGGAGAAGACAGAGAGGAGGGAGATGACTGAGCCTGTCATCACAGGTGTTACCAAGAATGTTCAGGAGGATTAATTGTTTGGGCTCCACATAGAGATCAGATGGAAACTCAAGAGCAGGATGCACTGGATAGGTGACAATGGTGGTGACAGAGCCGCTAAACCATGCTTCCAGGTAACAATAAGAGGACCCACAATTGGAAGAACAGGAGATCGACCTTTTCCGCTAATATGCACTACCAGACTACAGAGCCTTAAAAGACCTTTAGGTGTTCAGATCTCCTGGAGAAGAGAGGACTGCTGGATCTGGAAAATGTGTCAACTCCTAAGATTCTTTCATTCTTAGCACCATTGCAAGTGTATTGTTTGTCCCTTTAGTTAGAACATACGGGCAAGATTTTCCAGAGTTAATTTCTAGGGAAGCATGTTGGATAACATGATGATGATGACGATGATGATGATTTTGGCCATCATAATTTTTCTCCCAATTTTCTCCTTTTGTTCCTGGCTTTTATTAATTTAATGCCATGTTAACCCTTCTCCTCTACTATTCATATATTTATCCTTCAGATCATATTCTCACAACCCAGTGGCACAGGGGCAAAGAACATCTACAAAAATGCAGAACAGCACCACCCCAATGTCACAGATTTGGTTGCCATAGCCCAGGAAGAAAGCACCAGTTTTCTCATTTGAGTTTAAGTTACCTTATTTTTACCCTCCATCTGCTCTGTTCCAGGAAAGAAGGTGTCCTGTGACCTTGGAGTCAGTCCTGTACCTGTCCCTTTGCTGGCAAATGTCTTGACTGGGTGTTCAGATTAAATCTGCCACAGCCTATCTAGGGTGCCTCGTGCCTCGTACCACCAAACTTAATGGGAAGACAGAGCATGCACATTGCACCACTTGAAAATTTCACAGGATCTGATTGAAATATTTGGCATGCTAATATGTTTATTGGCAATGGTGGTGGGGACAACAGACACGTCTCTTGATCTGCTGTCATCATCTTCATGAGACAGGAGAAATTAGAATGTGAGGCATCCAGAAAGATTCTCCAAAGAGCCCACACTCAATGGAGCAAAGGTTTATGATATGATATCTCTACTGAAAGCTTTGAATTACATCTGTAATTGGGACAAATTTAAACTAATGTGAAATGAAATATTCCAAAAACATATGATGGATATAAAATTAGACCCAGCATCAACATTTAACAACCAATGCATTTGTTTTGTGCCAAAATGTTTTTTAAAACAAATAAAGCCTATACCAAACAAGGTTTTCTTCCTCCAATTCATTTTGCATGTTGATTACGTTAATTTTGTTAGTACTTCAGAGTAAATCTTCAGTTCTGTAGCTTCTTTCTACAGCCCCCTTTCAATCTTGCCACATCATTCCTGCATATTAGCTACAGATAATCCATCATATTCAATGCTAGCAAATATGCAGGTTATATAACCACTATACTGATATTCAGTATTGCCCTGTTCATATAATGTATTAGCACATTTGGTTAGTGTCACACTGGGAGAATTCTGTTAACTTTTTCCTGTCACTTTCAAGTTCTTTTGAGAAACAGTATGTGCCTGTCATGAACAATAGCTTGCACATTATTAGATATATACTGGATAATTTTATTTCCTCATTAATTCATTGATATAGATCAGTGTACATGAATCAGCAGCTTTCTTCATCTCTTTAGCATAATAACTTCTATCATACAACTAAAAGGCCCAACATCATTTAGATAAAGAACTCAGAATAAATATTTCTACTAAAAATTCTAGGTTTACTATGCTGCTTTTGAGACCCCCATATAGATGCAATTCTTTTATTCTGATTTCACATCATAATTTCTCAGTCAATAGCTGAAGATGTTCCTCCTTGTGCAAAGGAAGGTTCATATATACACCTTTTTGCTACTGCTACATACTCTTCCCTTATAGAGTAATATTCACACATTTGCTGAGAGTGAATTCTCTGCTGTCATCCAAATCATTAAGATATTGAACACTTTAAGAACTCTAAAATTTCCTAATTACCTTGAGGTATTCCATTTGTTACAGGTCACTGCTGATGTCACTACCCTTTGATTCTGGTCACTCATTCAATTTTTACCAGTTCATTTATCTTTAGTTGTTAAATAAATTTGTCTTATTTTATGACTATATATTTTAGTTTATGTAGATCCTAGGGTTACATCAGATCAATTCTGTGATAACTCCTCACATCCATTTCTTTCTTGTCCTCAGTCACTTCTAAGCATCAATATTCAGTTGAAACACCACTGCCAGTGCCTCTGCAACTGAAAGCTCTCAAGGGGTTTCATTGTTGAGAGGTCCAGTGGAAAGAGTTTTCTTTAGGGGGTACAAATAGGACAACAGATATATTACTTTTAAATGGATAGCACACTGTAGATGTTAAATATGTCATTTAAGGGCAATGTCATTATATCCTGAATAAAACCCACAAATTGAATCATACAGCCTTGAGTGGAGTGCAACTGCTCTCCCCTCAAGCATCCTCCCTTGGCAAATTAGCAGAGAAAGTGAGTTAGATGAGGATAAAAAAGAACATATCCTCTTGTCAAATGTTGAAAACATGCACCTTCCTTCATGTCATTACAGTTCTCTAAATTTGCATTCTTTCTCATCTCTGAACTGCTTTTCTTCTCTTCTTGTATAAAGGACATTCCTGTCATTATCAGCACACTATCCAGCCTTAGGCAGTTATGATTACCATATACTCAAGGAGAAGAATCTTCACTAATTACCAATACATATGACTTTCTCACTGTTCATCAAGGGTAAATTGTGATATTATCCTTGAATCTTTATAAAACACATAACATGCACTAATGTTGAGGTATTTATTGGAAGACTATGTCTCCACATCAAGTATGTGAAAAAGGGAAAAAAAAAGGGAAAAGATATAAAGTGAATTGTATACTAAAGGTATAATTTTTGGGAATTATTTTTTATGAAATAAAAAAATCCTTGCTGTCTTGGAAATTATTAATATTTTTTTTCATTTTAAAATGTCAAAATATAAGAATAGGGTCCCTATTTCTTTCCTTCTTCTTCTTCTACTGCTACTTTCTTTCCACATTTTGACCCTGAGAACTAGGTCTGTCCAGCAGTTCTCAGTCCTAAAACCAATAGCATGATATAAAAGCCAAATCTCTGTATGACACCAGCTGAGCAACCAGTACCCATTGACCTGCAGTACCCATTTGCTCCTAATCAAGCCTTTCTCTTTAACCATCAGGAGTGAGGAGAAACACTGTGGGTTATCATGCCCTGCACTCTCACACGAAGGGCTGTGAAACAACTCTTGATGTGGTTGACATCTCCCCTCACCGCCGGGGTCCATGTGCATGAACAGCAGCAGAAAATAATCCACGGGCTGGACAAACCTCATCAGTCTCTCCATATCATCCGGTATCTGGGCCTCAGGAAAGCAAAAAGTCTTCTTAGACAGCAAAAAAGGACTTGCAGATGGGGGCCTCCCTTCACCTTGGGAAAGTGTCTCCAGCTATTACTACCTGCTGCCTTTCTTTGATGTTGATTTGCATTTCAGGCTTGTCACAGCTTAAGAGTCTCCTTCCCTCACAGCCTACCCAAGCACTGAAGCTGTTCTGAGGCTGCAGGTCTGTATCTTTGTCATCCCACTCTTTCTCTAGAGTAAAATCACTCAGCTCACAGGTCTGGGTGTGGCTCTACCTCCAATTTATCTCTCTGCTTACCAGTGCATATTAAAATTTTACATCCCTACAATCTAAATAAAGCTAAACAAAAAATGGTTTGATATAAAGATTTTTTTAATAAATCTTGTATGCTTTTTTGGTATGTTACTTTTAAACTGAACAAGCTAAAATATAGAATCCTTCTGAAGGACTGCTGATTTTACGGACTTAGCAAGTGACTTGTTTTCGCTCCTTGGAATGAAAGAACCAATGATACAAAATAGGTGAGTGCCAAAATTTAGTTGAAGAAAGGACAAAGGCTAAATCTTTCCGTCAGAAATTTTCATGAATGGAAGTGGCACTATGCTACCAAACAGAAAAAAAAATACGAAAAGGCTTTAAAGAACTCCATATATGAAAACTATTGCTATTTTTGAAATAAAAGGATTTATGAAATGTTTTAAATATAATTTTAAGGGTAACTGCTGTCTCACAAACTCATCATTTTCTCTCTTTTTAGAAATTTAGGATAGGGTAAAACAAAGTTGTTGACCACTCCAGTAATGCACCTAAATGAGAGGATGTTTTAGTTTCCACATGCCAGAATGTCACAGTTCCTGCTTGGATTCAATACAGAGTCAACAAATTCTTATTTCTTCCTTCCTGAATGGGAGTACTTTTATATACAAGGATCAGGGAATTTCAAAGGTGATTGACATCTACGCTCTCCAACATACTTATCCTCTAGCTCTTTGTTAAATTTACATTAAATGCAAAGGAAATCACTAGAACAAATAAACCTATCAGTGAAAAATTGTTTGATCATAGCTTCCATACAAGAGACAAGAAAACCCCTCCAAAGTATATAATTAATATATGTTGTACCTCAATTTACAGAAAAGGTCAAAGCCCTAGGAAGTTTGCACTAATAAAGTAAACTAATCACAGAGTGCAGCTTCAAAAACCTGCATACAGGAGAGATTTCAGTTAGACTACTGAGATACAAGAAGAGAAAGAACAATAAAAAGAGAGATGATGAGTGCATCTAAATCAAACTATGAACACAACAAAGAATTGAAAACAACTGAAGAAATATCTGAAAGAAAATGAAAGTATTATTTTAAGTATAATTCTTATTAAATGCTACGAGGGTGGATATAATACAAACCTAGCATCAGGACAAAAGAAAAATCAATGTGTATTGTATAACAAGAATTCAAATATTCAGAAGTTTTCTGCTAATATTCTGATTGTAGCAACCTTGTTTCATAATTATTCAGATTCTTTACTGTTTTTCAAGTTTTGCTTTTTTCAGGTTTTTTTTATAAAAAAATATTAAGTGTTAAAATTTTGAGTATGGAAGTTTCAAGTGGTTTTTTTCCTTCCTTTATTTTCCTTCAGAGCTTACACTTGAGAATTTTTATGTGCCTATTGGCAGGGAAAATAAAGAACAGCTTTTGGGAAAACATGTTAAAGTTGGTGCAGTTGTGTAGAGTTTCAGGAAAAAAAATCTGACCTTGACCTTTTTTTCTGGATTTTTTTTTTTTTAATTAATCCTTGCCTCCTCAATATAGAAGCTTTTGGACTTATTCATAGACAGAAAATCAAACAGTGGGATTTTTGGGAGATAACCCAAAGATCAAGGAGTGGTCAAGGACTTCGGGAGGATCAAGGTTACAAAGCATTTTTTCCTTTGGAATGAATCTCATTCTTGCAGTAGCGATCTTGGGAAGAATTTTTTTTTTCCTAGAATTCTTTTATCACAACTGCTCTTAAATATTATTTTCCAGGAAGGTGTGGACTAGACCATATCATGTTCCATACTGAAGTATGGGACAAAAAGATTGGGGAAGATAAAGGAATAAAGGAAATTGGTAGTTTAATTTTTATTCGGTCTTTTCCAATGTTTGTAGGACACTACAGACCTCTCAAAAAGTACTGAACTATTTTATCTTTAACACCTAAATCTTCCACTATTAAAGCCACTTTATTATTTTTTTTTGCTTCCAGAACACAAGATCTGATGTTTTGGACTAAAGATTAATAAAAGAAAACTGCAGTTCTTCTACAATTTGACCTTTATTCTAAAAATATTTATTCCTACATATTAAACCTAGCAGTTCCATTTTCATTTGAATTCACTGTCATTCATTAACACTTACAGCTGGTTCTGAAGTCTGTGTACTAGTGAACCCCAGAATTATCTTAGTTCTTCATCTCTATCCTAACCACTCTGACATCAGAAAAAAGACAGTATATGGAAAGACATACTCAAGCTACTCTTGCTATTTATGACTTGAACAAATTTAGTGTTCCTGCGACTGAAATTCTTATCAAGTCTTTAATTTCTTAGGAAATCATACATTATACAGAGAGACTGTCTCTACAATACCTTGATAATGAGCTACTAATGAAAGAAAATTTATTCAAGATAAAATCAACACAACTTTGAAGCTTCCCTAGTAAATATTACTAGTGCTAACCTAAAGCCAAAGAAATCAACAGATACCTGCCATCAAAAATATTCATGTTTTTAAGTACTGAATATGATTAAAAATGGGACAGAGAATTTAACATTAAGAGTCCTACATCCTCCCTCTTTAATGTATATTAGTGTTTGCTGTTCAAACTGACAACTAACTTTCTAACCATGCAAAAGCCAAATGCATCATAAACATGCAATTTTTTATAAAACCAGGGCTCAAGGAAAGGCAATGGGTAAGAAGGATCTATCTTTTTTTCTCAGGCAAAACAACCTTCTAATACCCAACTGAAAAGGCTCTTCATAGCATTGAAAATTATAATGACTGGCTTGCAAAATTAATGACAAAATTTAAAATAGATTTCTTCAAGGTTAATGAATTTAAATTCCCATATCCAAAACCTTCCAGGCTGTAAAATTCTCCCACTTTGATCCATTATTGGTGTGATATTTCCAAATGTTCACCTCAGCACAAAATGCTGCATTATGCACTTCAAATATATATATTTTTTTTCCGTGGTATGTAATATACAAAGAATAGTCTCTGTAGCAGCCTGCAGGCAAAATTTCAAGGTTTAAAAAGCAGTCTCTAGAGAAGTTTAAAAAGATTACAAAGTCAATTAAGTTATAAGAAATCCTTTATTTTTATGAAGAGGGAACATATTAGGAATTTTATTAACAGTCAATGCTGTAGTGCATGTTTCTCCTTTGCAATTTAGAAATTCTGACTTCTGTTGAAAATTAAGCATGACAGTTCAAACAAATGAGGTGCTTCTTAGAGGAACACTATATAGGGCTCTCAGTCTCTGTTGAAAAAAAGACATGTATCTTAATTTATAGTCTGAACCATACTCCAAACTGTTTTATTACTTAGACCTTGATAAATATCTTACAAAAAGATTTTATTATTAGCATGAAGAAAGACATTTCAGACAATGCATAAAATTGCCTGCTGAACTCAAAGTAGGCTGCAACTCTGAAACAGTCAATTCCAAATGCAGAACAGAATGTACAGTGATAAATGAAGCAGTCAGAGACTGTCACTAGTGCCTCTAACTGAATGACAAAGCACAAGAAACCTTCCACAGATGTTGAAATTATGAAGGAGCAAAGCAGGTGCTTAAATCCTATTTACTAAAAATAGAAACAACCATCAAGTTACAAAAAGAGCCTACATTTCATATGTCAAGCTCAACCTGTGCTGTGCTGTGCAGTACTCCACTGTTTTATGGTGGTCCCAGTACTTCGCATTTTGGTCCATAATGACGCATGTGCTCTAGATTTTACAAGTACGGTAAGAATTCACACTACATTAAATAAGTCTTCCTAAAGACTTTTTAAAAAAAATAAGCATTCTATTAAAATATTTTTAATATGCTGAAAAGTATTTTTACCCTATTAACATCGTCATATATTTTTTCCATATTTTCTATTTTTCTATAAACATTAATAATATCTAGGAATAAAAAATTTTGCTAATTCTGACATTTTAAAACAAGATAAAATCAACATTTAAATATTAACTAGGGATTGTAGTCACAATCATAATTGCTGTACTGATCTATTAGTGGTATATCAAATCTACGTTCACTCTATTATGACGTCACTCAGGACTACTCTGCATCCTGTATGGAAAGCCTCTTTTTCTCTCTTCAAATCACATTTTCAACAATTCAAGAACTTATCTTCTAACTTTCATCCATCTACACAAAAGATCACCTTGAGCCCTGTGACACGTCTGCGAGATAAAGATCAGGGCCATAGTTTTGTGAGATGTTTGGGTTGCTAATATGTCATCCTTTGTCACTTATCCTGTCTGGCCTGCTCCGACTGCAAATGCATATACCATTAGGAGCTTCTATCACATGTTCATCTTGCTTTAATTTTATAGAAATATAGAAAAATTCATATATGTTCATATATGCATATTTATGAAAAATCCCTTAAAATGTTTGCCAACCTTAGCTTTATTGCCTGTTAATCTTTTTGTGTCTTCATCTGTTTGGGTCTGTTTAACCTCATAATTTGCAGCAGTAGTAGCATCATAAAAGGGTATAAAGCAGAGTTAATCTTAAGGGTTACATACTTCCCTGTTCAACTGATAAATGAAGGATATTCATCTTGGGATTATCCTAATTGATCTTTCACTTATGCAAGATCTTTTCTGTGGGATTCTTACCATTTTTAGTTTTTATACACTTTTATGAGCTTGGATTAAAGAAGGACATTATATAATTTTACGTATCAAGTATTCTTCTTAATTTTACAGCTTTGGATTAAACATTTGCTACTCTGGATAAATAACTTGCACTGGGGAGAAAAACTCTGGCAGAAATTGTTATTGCCTTTGGAAAGCCGAACCTCCAAGAACCAAATCATAAGGAGCAAACTGATTTGCAGGAATTTATCTTCATGTGGACATTTAATGCACTGGTTCATAGAATGACTCATGTTTAAATAGCGCAAAAGACAAATAATTTCAAGCCTAGAGAGAGAAAGAAAAAACATGTTAAGACAGATTTAAATATTGCTAACGTTATTGATATACTTAGAAGAATTAAAGAAAGCATTATAGAGGTGAAATCTGTATGTACTGCAAAATCCAAAAGTTTTTCATGGACAGTACCAGCTATAAAACATACACAAATTTTATTTATGCAGATAATAATTTTATTCTTTTAAAAAGTATTTATATCCATTTAATTGCTAAAAAAATTCTAAGAGCCGCAATTGTTTTAATGCTGAATTACTTTACCATGAAAATGATTTAAATTATGCTTGTGAGATATTTGAGTATTTAGCTACTTTAGGATTGAAAGAATAAATCAAACTTTTGTTGACT
The DNA here is from genome assembly GCA_025920805.1 of Petroica traversi. NCBI lineage: Eukaryota > Metazoa > Chordata > Aves > Passeriformes > Petroicidae > Petroica > Petroica traversi. The sequence continues at coordinate 15,327,851 of JAHLSL010000015.1, read as the reverse complement.
GATAGTAAAGTATATGATGAAATTTAGATTGCATAAAACTTTGGGAAGGATTATTTCTGAAGTGAACTGGCAAGTAATGGGGTCCATCAGGGACAGCATTGCCAGCAGGCTGAGGGAACTGATCTTGCCCCTCTGGTCAGCCCTGGTGAGGCACATCTGGAGTGCTGTGTCCAGTTCTGAGCTCCTCAGTACAAGAGAGACACAGAGCTCCTGGAACAGGTCCAGGGGAGGGTGACAAAGATAATAAAGGGACTGGAGCCTCTCTGTTATGAGGAAAGGCTGAGGGACCTGGGCCTGTTCAGCCTTGAGAAGAGATGACTGAGAGGGGAGCTCATCAATTTCAGTCAGTGTCTGAAGGGAGGGTGTCAGGAGGATGGAGCCAGGCTCTGCTCAGCCAAGCAAAAAGAGGTAATGGGCAGAAATTGATGCCCTGGAAGTTCCAGCTGAGCATGAGGAAGGCCTTTACTGTGCATGTGACTGCAGATGGAACAAGTCGCCCAGAGATGTTGTGGAGTCTCCCACACTGGAGATATTTGATAACCATCTGAACACTGTCCTGTGCGTGTGCTTGAGCAAGGAGGTTGGAGAAGATGATCCACTGCAGTCCTTCCCAATCTTACTCTTGGTTCTGAGATTCTGTACTTTTGAAGTGATAAATATAAGAATGTGAAAATGCTGCTATGCTTTAATAGTTGAATAAATATATATTTACATCTGAGGTTTTTAAGCTTAAAATTGTGTTAATTGTTTTATAAGAAGCAAAGCTACTGAGCCAGAAGTTAATTGGATTTGTCTTAGTAATAAGCTAAACTCAGTAAATAATTTCAGCTGACTTTCTTTAAAAATTAGGAGTAATATTCTGAAAATATCAAAATATTTTACTTTCTCAATAGAATTACTACATTTGGAAATGTCAGTAGATTTTATTTTTGCATCCTGAAAATGAAAATTTTTATGTTTTTACTTTTTTCTCTATAGAAATAGAACAAACAAAAACACAGGAAGAAAAATAATGGGCTAAATAACTTCTGAAATATTTTGCTCTTTAGACAATAGATTACAGACTACACAATTATTGTTAAAAATAAATTCATTCATGCAGAACATGATTTGTGTCTGAAGCAATTATGAGATTATTTAGAAATATTTTGTTTGGTTATGGGTTCTTAGAATTATTCTGACTTGGACTCTGATCAATAACCCCTTATACTTTACACTACAACTGATCATAAGATTGGAAGGGTTTACCATGGTTATCAAAGCAATTATCACTGATGGAAACAGAAAAAATATAACCTTTTTTAAAGATCTTTTCTTCTTATTATTTTATCAATAAAGGTAGAAAAAATAAACAGAGGCAATATACAGAATCAAACCCTAAACATAGTTTAGCAGATATTATTATTTGGTTTTATAAACTTCTTTATTATCTCCGCAGCTGCAACATGAAAATACACAATCAAATTCCCACAGGTTTATTGGTGTTTTGACAGTACAAGGACAATAACCACATATCTGTAGGAGCCAAACACTGGCTTATTATCAAGCTTCTCCAAGAATTCCCTCCCTACTACGAAATAATTCCTCCTTTCTTATGAATACCAACTCCTACTCTCTATTAGAAATTTTCCACTCTACTCTTCCTTATGGAACAGACCTGTCTCCTATTCTTACACTGGAGGCAGACTTGTTGGTCTTGCCCTTCTTTTCTGAAGATAATGCAACACTCAGGAGAGAAGTGGACAGTTTTCTTAGAACAAAACTACAGGATATTATTTTAAAACATCTACCCGACTGCAAGCTCAGAAGAAAGAAAAGTTTATATAAAGCTCCTGAAAGTGTCTATGTCTCTTTGTCTCGATTTACATATCAGGAACTTCCAGTGACTGAGAACTTGATCTTCCTGCCCAATAAACTTAAGAAGAGGTGACTAAACTTAAAATATACTGATTTCTCTGTTGAGGCAGTATTTTTTTGTTGTGGATATGCTCTAGGTTCTGTTTATTCCATTAAATCATTCAGTGAAGTTTCCTTAAAGAACATCTGTAAAACTTCTGGTTTTTTTTAGCTACTGAAAACACAGTTCTCATTTCCCTTTCCCCTCAGAAGGATGAGGTTGCCCTCATCGATATAACAAAAGTACACTTTGCATGTCAAATAACCTTGCATCTGGATAGGTCAAACTGGCACAGCCACCACCTGCTGCTTTTTACAGACTTGCTCAGTACAGAAGGTCGCAACTACTTTTCAGGTGAATTGATCCCTAAGGACTCAGTAAGAATTTGTACCTTTACTTTGCCTTGAAAGGAGATGAGATGGCGATAATGGGGGAGCAATTTTAATTTGTGCAGGACTCTTTCAGGAAAAAATAGAGACCCTCAGCGATGATTATTTATACAGTATTAATTAACCAATTTGGAGCCTATTTTACAATTCTATCTGTTTTAGCATTAAACAGGGGTTCCAACTTTTGTTTCAAAGACTACTCTGAATTTAATTTGCTTCAGGCATTACTTTTCTATGGTTTAACTGACCTTCCTGAACTATAAGTACCTTGTGAACAGATATTTGCATATATTTAAAGAGGATTTAATAACTTTCTAGTTCACCTACCAGTTTTATGAAGTTGCAAACTGTACATCATTGTGAAATTCCGTATTTGAAAAAGCAAAAATTGAAACAAATTATTAACAAGCTGCAACCTGACAATGGCAAAAAGAAATGTATTGTGACTTCTATAGCTGGCTATAAAATGTCTGAACACACTGTTCCACACTTCACTCTAACCTGTTTGTTTGTCTCATCTGTTTATAAAGTACTATCTGCTAGATGGCAATCCCTTTGGGAGGAATTGCTATTTATACAAGGTTTCTTAAAATTCTGCAGCCTTTCTCACTAAGATATCTTTAAAAGATATTTAATATACTATTGTTGGAAACCATACAGCTTTTAAATTCCTTTTTTTAATTTTAGTCCTGTCTTAGTTGCCTTTGCCCAGGGGGTGGGGAATTGAAGTTTGTCTTTGAAAGACTCATTTTACCAAGGATTTCAGTTTCCCTGGGTGAGGCACCATGAGCCTCAATCAACAAAAAGAAAATTCCAATACTCTGAGAATTAAACATCTACAGATTGGGACCATCCTGAAGACAGCGAGGAGATAAACAGCCACTAACAAACATTACCCCCTGGGGCAGTCAGAGACACCTGGTCCGGTAAAAAAACAATAAGACAGCCAAAGAATGAGAATCAAATTAGAATTGAAGGTGAAGGGATCAGTAACCAAAAGGAGATTGAATACTATGAATTATGTGAAAGAGAACCAATGAATTACTTATATGGATTTTTTATGTATGAATATGAGAAAAGTTTGGTAAAGAAGCATATGTGAAGGAATGATTCCCACTGCACAACATAGGCATGTGTGGAAGGAGTGATTTCCATTGTACATGCTGGCCAGAATAAAGTAATGTCTAATTCTCTAACACTTAAGAGATGTTGTTGGACATTTTCTCCTGCAGTTTCAGTGACACTATTTTATTGCATGTTTTACAACATTAATGAAATCCCAGATTATTTTGTTTCTACTGTCATTCCTTGTCCCCTCTATATGAACCTAAAGGTCATAGAATCATAGAATGGAAGAACAGTGTCATGGTTACAAAGAACAAGCTTCAGTTTACCCTGAAAAGTGTTAGGATGGACAGAACTTCATGGAGAAATCATATCAGACTAGATACTTAAACTTTACGAGATTAAATTTTGGAGAGAAGTCACTGCATGACTTGCTCAGATTACACTGAAAAGGCTCTTCTGCTTGCTTGTTTTTGGCATAATGAAGAAATATGTGAAAAAAGGGACCAAGAAGCCTCGAACCTTGAAACTTTTGGTATGCAAAAGCATGTCTCCAAAATGGATGTGACGTGGAAATTTAAAGCTCTCATAAAGATCCATAAAACTCAGTCATCATACTTACTGGTGTAGTAGAAAGCCTTAAAAGCATTTGGTACTTCTTTCATAATCAGGCTTTTATACATGAAGAGTAATTTAACTGTCTTCACAGCAGTTCTCCCGCCCAAAACAATGACAGGAAAAACACATTAGATATACTTCTACAATGGTCTTTCTTCAGCAGAAATCACTAAGAGCCACAACTGTTTCACGCCTCCAAAGAACAGCTTATTAAAGCATGCAGTGCCACAATGTTTTCAAACCAACGAAAGGATTGAAAAGTGCTCAAAGATGTGAAAAAATAAAGATGCTTCCTAATTTAAAAGAAAAAAAAAATGCAGAAAAAACAATATGATAATACGCTAAAGAATAAAAATCTTTTGGTTTTTAAAATGGGAAAATAACATCTAATGCAGTAGAAAAATAAGACACATTTTTAAGATTGATCAGTTTGAAGAAGGACCCACTATAATTTCACATTCAAAACTCACTGAGTGCTCTAAAAGAGAGCAAATTTTCTAAGAACTGAGAAAATAATTATTTTTCCAATGTTCTTCTCCTCACTATTTGAAACCATCCAGTGAAATTTTAGACAAATGAATTTTTGCATTTGTTTTTGATATGGAGACATTTGAAAGTTTTCATAATTTTTCATATTTCCTTGAGATATTTCTTTAAAACATTGTCAGAACAGTTGCAACTTCAAAACAAGAACAAGAATAAGAAGATCAACCATCCCTTCTTTATCTAATTGTCTCTAAATTTCCATGGCTTATGAATCACCAAATGACCAGCTCTAATTAGTTTTGACTTTTATCTTTTCTGAAAAATCTCGACAGAGTTGCAGAATTATTTTACCTGTTATTTTGAGAGAAGTGGGGTATCTAGTCAGTGATAATATGTTTTTTTTTAATAATTCCAGACCGACTATGCTGCTTGTTCTTGATTCTGCTTTGTTCTGCTCTCCCAAAACTTGTTCAAACTGACCCATTCAGTCTGGATACATTTCTCCACCATAGACTAAGATATATTTTAGGAAAGATGTCAATGGTATTGTCTAATAGATAATAGATAGTCTAATGTCTAAAATATTGGAAAATTTTAATTAATTAAAAAGGCATTTTATTATATTGATGGCTTGATAACATATTTATTGAACAATTGAACAGTCTCATGTAATTTTCCAAAGAAGTAATAAGAAGAAAACAAAAACCCTGAACTGTTAGCCTTCCCTAAAAACCAAGAAATTGCAAGTTATTATCACAAACCTGATTAAAGGACACTGCTGGTTAAACAACACTTTAATTACTAATGCGAAATTTGAGATATATATCTATGATGTAAGATAACCTCATCAAAGTTATTTAATTGAGCCAATGTTAAGCATACAGTTCAGAGTGGCAGCCTTGACAAAGTCATATTTATGAAGCTTTCTAAAAGAACATATATTTGTGGGGTTTTCTTCAGATATCTTTTAATTTGAATACTTATGAATAAAATTGTGAAATTTTGCAGGAAGATGTTGATTTTTTTTAAAGCCTCCTCAGAAACCAGGCACATATCCCAGGATAAGGTTTCTTGCCAACAAACCTATCTCCCTGGAAATCTGAAAATGTCAAATCTCTGCCATGAAACTGGATACCTCATCATCTACTAGGTCTATCTTTAGCCAGGATACTCCATGGAGAGAGGTTTCTTTTTAGGATATTCGGGAATCTAAATCCTGAAGCTGAGTTGGCAGAAAGCTTTGCATTTCTATGTTCTGGCAGCATCTGCTTGAGGAAGATTTCTTTGGGCATAGACTCATTCAGCTTTGTGATGGTAATTGGGAAGCTGAGACTTCAGATCTGCAGCAAGCATTTTATTAACAAGTTAAAACCTCTAAATATCAGTTATTTAGAACTACTATAAAACAGTTACTACAATAAAGAAATGTATTTCCGAATCCTCTTTCATAAAAGGGGCAACACAAATAATAAAGATTAAACTGATTTAAATAATCATAATGAAATTGTGTTTTGCCTTAGAAAATTTGAACTTACCTCACTCCTTTCCCATCAGCACACATAACTTTGCTCTTTCAATATATTGTAAGGCCATTTCAAAATAACCCCTCTTTATGTTAACAAGATCAGAGAGCAGATTTCAACAGGTCAGATGGACACCAACTTGAATAGAAGAATTGAATGGTCTCATTATCTGTCAGCTTGGAAAGAGCACTGGGTTTAATTTTTACCCTTTTCTGATAATATATTAATCTATATTTATCTCTTTTCATATTTTCTTGAAGAAACTGCTGTGTTTCAAGAATAAAAGTTCTTAATGAATAGTTATGTTTTCAAAATATGTATTATAATATCAATACTTAAAAAATCTAGTAGTTGAGCCTGAAAAAAATTCATTAGTTTTCTAAAAAAAAAAAAAGAAAAAAAAACTCTCACAAAGCTTTCAAACTACTTTCTTTTCTTTTGCCTCAGAAAATGCTTTAAATTTTATGTAAGACTAAGGGCAAATCATGGCTTATGTATTATCGGTTGTGGGTAGGGGTTTTTTTTGTTTTCATTTGTTTGTGTGTGTGTTTTGTTTTTCTGGTTAGTAAGTTCAATATCGCTTTAAAATTGGTTACTCTTCCATGTGTTTAAAATATAAGACTCCCAGCATTTCCTATAATTTTTGCTTTGGCATTCAAAAACATGTATCTCTATGCAATTCCTGGCATACTGTGCAAGCACAGTGTGGCTTACATAACACACTGTGTTGGCTTTGGCTGGGATAGCTGTAATGTTCTTCACAGTAGCTGGTATGGGGCTGTGTCTTGGATTTGTGCTGAAAACAGTGCTGATGGCAGAGGGATGTTTTCCTTATTTCTGAACAGCACTGACACAGAGTCAAGCCATTTTCTGCATCTCATGCCATGACACCAGTAAGGACACTGGAGATGCAAAGGAGGGGACACAGACAGGACAACTAATCCCAAATGCCCCTAGGGATATTCTGTACCATATGATGTGCTCTGTATGTAATGCTGGGTGAAAATGAATTAAGGCTGACATGCTCAAAATGATGGTGTTTGTCTTCCCAGGAGTGTGGGAGTGTGACAGAACCCTGCTTTCCTGGAAATGGCTGAACACCTGTCTGCCCATGGGAAATACTGAATGAATTCCTTTTTTTTTTTGTGTGTGTGTGTTTTTGTTTGTTTGTTTGTTTGTTTTGCTTCCATGTGCAACTTTTGCTTTACCTGTTAAACTGTTTTTATCTATACCCAAAAGTTTCCTCACTTTTACTCTTCTGGTTCTGATTCTCTCCTCACCAGAAGGAAGTGACAGAGTGGTTTTGTGGTACTTAGTTGCTGGCTGGGGTTAAACCACAGCATGTATTTTCATAAGTCTTACTGGAACTTAGAGGAACTATCCAATGATTGGGATGACTGTGCTACAAACAAAACTTATTTTGGTGTATTTTCTGTGAAAAAGACATTCCACTGAAATGGCTGTGATAAGGTACTAAGTACACTAGAAAATGGGGACACATACACACCCATAGCCCCACAACTACACCCACACCCCCACACACACAATGTCTCAAATATTGGAAATAAATTGTAAAAGGAACAAACTAGAATGCTAATCTTAAATAATTTGTATTATTTCTTTGAAAAGAAATGCATTGCAAATGCATGAGAGTTGTGACTTGAAAATACAGGAGGCCATGAATCATCTATGGGGTGTATCAGAGTTTATGGGATCGATTTTAGGACTAGATAGATGGAGTTCTTTATTTTAAAGAAATTGTTGCCTCACTTTTGACATAATTAATCTTGCTCAAGGTTTTTTTCTCTCTATCACATCTTGGACTGCAAATTTGCTATTTTGACCTACAGTATAAATTGAGTCCTGATGGGACTATAACCTTCAGATAGCATTTATGTGTGAATTATGCATTCCATCTACTTCCACACTCCCTATCTTTTCTACATACTCAAATAAGCACAAATAGGTAGATCCAGTGAAGAGTTTCTCTTGTGTCAGTCTGTAACAATGTGAGCAGTGATTCTAATAGGGAAGGTAAATACATCCACCTGTAAAAAACAGAAACATGTTTGATATTGCATAGCCTTACCTAGTCCCTCACTCTACTAGGCTTAAAAATCATGCTTCTTCACATGCTTCTTACTTTAGTTGACTAAAGTAAGAGGTGAAAGGAAAAAAAAATCTTCATTTAGAATTTGGAAGAAGAAAATATACTTTTTCTACCATTTTTTTTCAAGGAGAGTTGCCTTGTCACGCTTGCTGTCTCACCAATAGGTTTCTGGTGTTGTGCCTTTGCAGTAGGTCAGTATTTAGAGTTGAATAGCCTGTGCTGAATCATACCTACTTTGTCTCTTTTCTTCTCTTATATTTTTAAACATAAATTGATGCACAAAAAATCCAGAACTCAGAAACAGAAAATATGATTGGGAAGCTATGGGTTTGTAGTTAAGAAAGGAGCGAAAAATTGAAATACAGCCTAGGATTTGAAAAACTGAAGTTTCATTGAGGAAAATTGTGCCTCCTGTGTTCATACTAAGATTGACATGTACCTTGGCTAGTGGAGTGGAGAAGTGCTACAGATTGCATCAGTAGCTGGAGTGACAATTCACTGCCTTTCTTCTGTTTTGTTATGTATTGAATTTTTTTCTTCTTTTTTTTTTTTCCTTGGTCAGGTCTTAAAAGTTTGAACTGCAAAGAGAAATTTTATGTTTTATTTATTAGGAATTAATTGGGTTTTATGTATTTGCCATGTTGCCAGACACAGTCAATAACCCTACATGTTTCTTTCCTGAAGTAATAGGGGAGAAATGGAAGAAAGGACTTGCTTAGCAATATTGAGGGGAAACAAAAAAAAAAGAAATTTAAAAAGTGACCTGGCCAGCTAAAAACTGTTAAGAGCATTCAAGGCTATGTGTTTAAACACTATGAAAGAGTAATATATTTCAATATATTTTATATGTATACTTAATGTACACATATTAACATTTTCAATTAGCATAATCTTCTCAATCAAGGAAGCAATTATTACAGGCAAACATGAGTTCTGACAAAAGAAATTATTATTTTACAATGAAGATATGTATTGGTTAACCTTCTAGATACAGTTATGAAATACAGATGTTATAAAACAAAAAGGAAGACTATTACACTAAAGATACTGTTGAATTGCTAAACTATCTTTATATGGAAATTTACTACTGAAATTCTCTCCTACATACAGACAAGAAACTGCAATTCTTCATTGCAATTTTGCCAACATTGATTTCTCTGAAAATTCATAAAATTTCTATTACTGGAAAAATTATTTTTCATATATATTTTACTTACAATTTTTTTCCTCTACTATAGGTTTCTATTTACCAGGCCTCTAGAAAAGTACATATTTCAACATCAGTAACTCTCTTCCTTTTTTGCTGAAGCTGCCTATCTTAAAATAATCTACAATTAGAATAACTGTTTAAAGAATATAAATGATTTTAAGTTCAGTTGATAGTTTTAATTTTTTTTTGCTTATTTAAACTAAGTTTCAAAAGAAAAATATATTTACCTACTTCAAAGAATTCAGAAATTATCGGCAGAATGTATCCTGAATATGTTAAATAAGTTCTAATTTTATCTCTTTAGACCACACTCGTTCTATAAAATTACGAATATAATTCCGACATGTTTTTCTGATAAATATTTTTAAGTGCTGAGTACCATAAGTGTCAAACTTTTAATGCATTATGTAATCTTTTAAGAACTTTAAGGAATGAAAAAAATTATTTTATTGGTAAATCTCGGTATCTATATTGTTACTGGTACTACTACACTGGCTATGATGACAACACCAGTTTTGGTTAACTTTTTGGCCATTCAAAAGTAGATGAATGAGGGAAAACCTTTGTGTTTCCTTTTCTCCTAGAGCCTTTTGTTGTTGGACATCTTCATAATAGGCATTATTCTTTCATTTTAACATATATTGGAATAAGAAGAGAATTCAAATAATATGGACTTTTATAGTTAGGTTCTTCAAATTTCCATCTTATTATTTCTTTCCACTTTTTAGGCCATTATTAATTTCTGCCTCTGGAAAGTGTCTTCTTCATTTATTTATTTTGGCTCCTGCAAAATTGCTTACATTCATATCAACTCTCAGCACGGTTTTTGAACAGCTCTTGTATCTGTCTCTTTCTGATCCAGCAACAGAAGGACTTGGTATCTGATTTCTATCTTCATTATTATTAGCTGGAATAAAACCAGGTAGGGTAGGGTATTTATATGTATATAAACAGACTCTTCATATTTCCTTTATGAATAACTCATAGGTCGTCTGACATTCTCACTTAATCACTTAAAAATTACTTTGGCTTAGATTAAATAGGAAAGAAATCACACAGGAAATACAGCTAAGACATGACATTTATTTAAAGCATAGTGCAAAATGTATTTCTCTGAAAACTGAGCAAAAATTTAAGTTCTGTTTCACAAAATATTTTACTTAGTTATATGGCAATAGAATGCCTCTGTCACAAAATTTAAACAATTATAAACTTTTACTGCCTGAAAAATTATAAACAAATTAATCTCTCAAAAAAATATAATTTAAGACTTGAACTTTCCCAACCTAAATCAGTACAAACACTTATAAAACTACATTTAAGGTAGTAACAAGAATAGATGACACAATTTAAGGAGAATTTTCTTCTTATATTGATCAAAATGAAAAGATTGACATGTTTAAAAAGTCTGTTAAATCTTTTAAACTGCCTATGTAGTAACAAATCATCTGCCCACTGCCTTCAATATCTGACTACTCATATAAACCAAATCACACCCAAATGAATAAAAACAATTGTTTTTTATAGAATGTCAGAAAGCATAATAAAACTTAATATTGAAGACGGATGAAGAAAAGTGCTGAAGAAGGACCTATAAAAGGTAATGTGCTCTGTCACTTGCAAAATACTCCTGGGATCACTGATGTCCCACCAGTGGAGTAACAGAAGCACCAAAAGTGCTTAAAAAGAAAATAATTGTAGTGATGACTTTTATTTCTGATATTAACTGTATTCAAATGTAGCAGCATTTAGCAATAACCACCCTCCCTCAACCCCATCACCCCCCACCAAAAAAGGGGGGCAGAGTGTGAGTCCTCTTCATTGGGAGGAATTAACAGAAGATAATATGTAATGAAAAGAGTAGTAAGGAGCAAGGTGTTTTTAAAATTAAATTTTTATTTCTTATTACACTTCTCTGATCTTAATTGGTAATAAATTAAATTTAGATCAAGCCAACTTTGCCTGCAATAGTGTTTGGTGAGTGACCTCCTCCTATTGTTATCTCAGCCTATGGGGCTTTCATTGTGTTTTCTCTCACCTTTTCAGTTGAGAAAGAGGAGTGATAGAATAGCTTTGGTGGGCATCCAGTATACAGCCAGGGTCAACCCACACTCTTTTGTAAGACACATGCCTTTTTTCCCTTTTTTCCTCTTTGAAAATACATGTAAAGATACTAAATATCTAAGATTAGAGTAGCAATTGTCCATGAAAATCTGGTGAAAAGTTGTCATTGGTGGGAAGTTGAGAGAAACTGAAATGTGTTGAAATACACAAAATCAGAAAATATGTCCAGACATACAGAGTGTGAAAAAAACAGGCACTGATCTAAATGTTCAGAAAAATTTTTCTGGCTGACTCAAATTTTTGCATACCTCTCTTGAAGCACTGTCAAAGGAAACAGTCTTCAGATGGTTTGGCAAATATACCTGAATGTAAGAAGTCTGTTAAGAACTCTCAGAGTGAACTATCACAGTGACTTTTCATCTCTAAACATTGCAGACATAGGTTTTTGAATCTCTGGGTTTGACACACTGTAAAATGACACAGTCATGTTCTGTATCAATCAGACTCAATTTATCTTCTCACAGTTAAGAGCTGCCGAGCTAAAAATACAACCCTTGGTTAAAATTAAAAGCTTCTAAAAACCCCTCAAAAAACCCAAGCCAACCCAGAAACCAAACCCAATATTTGCGGTTAGCATATATGGTAAAAAGAGACAAATAACATGAATAAACTATCTCTGTATTTCACTAGTTTTCAACTACTCTGTTTTGATGTTATTGAAGTCTCTAAACTCTTATTGTCTAGGAAGTTAGACAGAGAGAGCAACAGGCATAAGCACAGGACTGTCAGGCTTACAAATTTGAAACACTATTCAAAGACCCAGTACTGAATAGTCGTTACTTCAGATAGCTTTTTATTGTCCAGCTCAGTGTATCAGAGTGTGTCTTTGGACTGTGTTTGAACCTCGATGTGAAAAGAGTATAAAAAAAGAACACCTGATCATTTACAATAATCAAAACATATTTTCTCAACAATGAAATTATTCGGATTCTGAGAAAAAGATTGCCTGTCAAAAAAAATGGGCTTTGGAAGCCCAGAGATACTGTTTAATGGAGCAGTATTTTTCCCACTGACTGCTCATTGCCCCTTGGCATGGCTAATCAGATGTAGAGACAGGATGCTTGAATTTTAACATGATTCTGAGCCTTTTAAATTCACAATTAGTCACTGAACTGACACCAAGTATATCAATGCAGTCAATTTATTTTGATATAAAACTTTCTGGAGACTTTCTTTCTAAAAGAACTATGACTTGTAGCACAGTTAAATGTTCAAGTGGAAAGTGTGTTTATCTAAGAAAAGGAAGGATCTGGTATTTACTTTCAGTGATCTGTGGAGAATAAGTTACAGTTTTTGTATTCTGTGTATGCACACACTGAACCAACATCAACAGAAAATTGCAAGGAAAGAGTCTTTGGAACATTTCCCCTTTTTTGTTCATTTGGGTTTTGGGTTTCTTGATTGTTTGTTTCTTTGTCTATCATTACGGTTTTTGATTTTGTTCGTATAAAAAAGAAAGGCCAGAAAATATAACCTGACAGAAGCTGTAAAGTAGGAGAAAAATTAGTGATTGGATCAATGGTTTCAGAAGTCTCTATTCTGTTCTTGGCTTTATCAGTCATTTTTTGAGGTCTTAGGAGTGATTTGTTTTAACTTAGTGCATCTCTGTGCGCTCATTAGTAAATTCTAGAATAAGTAGAGAAGATTGTGTAGGGTTATGAAACTTGGGTGAAATGTTAATGGACTCAGTCTCATTCTAAATAAAGTGAAGTAGGTCCAAGGGACATAATGAACCTTAATTCTGCTGCACTAGTCCTGTATTTTGATAATGCACCAGTATGAAGTGGAAAATTGAGTTCTATAAATATTCTAAAAGCTTTAGTTTTGTTTGGTTTTCATGCTGTTGGTTTTTCACTTTTTTTTTTCAATTTTTTTCCCCACCATTATATGTGAAAAAGTCTCTATAGTTTTCAAGTAAAAAACTTTGTATAAATTCTGATAGATTTAAAAAAAAAATCCCTCATACTTTGCAGAAAAGGCTTTTAATATAAAAATAAAAGTTGCTTTCCTCAGAAAATTTACAATTTTAAGAATAAAAATTGTGTTGTCTTAAATAAGAATTGCACCTGCTTTTGTGTTTTGATTATATAAGTAGTATAGCTTTTGTTTAAATGTGTATAGTTTAGATTTAAATCAATTTATATTCCATTTCCCTTATTAAAGTTTTTTGCTCTTATGTTTATGATTTACAGTACCATGTTTTTACAGTAGCTTATAAATATTTGTTACTGATGTGATTTTCTTACTTGAAATACCTAAAATTATCATCACTTCAATCTATTAAGGGCAAATAAATAAACTAAATAAGGTCACTGATTTTTGTTTTACTTGAATAAACAAATTCATTCAAAATTAACCCCTGACTTTTTATAATTAAAAAAACAATACACAACACTGCAAATTCCAAATTTCAGATTGCTTATCCACAGACTTAGTCTTGTCTCTGTATTAATTCATTTTCAAAGATCTTTTTATTTGTCCCATTTTTAAACACATTCTCTAAAAGTCAACAATACTGACTAGAAGTGTAAATTCTCATTTTTGGAGTTCAATGGAATAAGGTGGAGCATTCCCACTTGTAACTTGTTTTCCTTTTCCATAAATGATCAAATATTATATACAGCATGCATGTGCATTTAAATAAATCTATTTGTTAAAAAGAGCACCACTAAAGGATCCCAAGTATATGGCTCCACTGTGGCTTAAAAAAGCTGGTGAAATTAAATTTTCCTGCCTGTGTTTGTGCACTGTCACTAAGTTCTAGCCACTTAAATTGTTAGAAAAATATTCTTCAGTGATTTTTGTGTACACTCCTACAATTTTCAAAGATACTGTTTGTTTGCCTGCCTCAGGATCTCAAGTGTTTTCTGCCTTTCTCTAGAGGACTGGCACCTACTAAGCCTTTTCTCTGATTATCCAGTCAGTCACAATGACCATTCCAACCAGTGTGAGCACCTGAATCTTGATCATAAAATCATAAAAACAAATGCCAGTAAATGAAGTCTCTGCAAAAACCCACAGCTATTTATTTGGAATGAAGATAAACAAGAAAAGATACATTTTAATTTGCTACCAATAGATGCATATTTCTGTCTTATGAAGTCATAACTAATTTTTCACAAGAAAAGTATTCTAAAATCTGACAAAAATTATCAACATTTTTGTTTTAAAGTTGACCATTGGTTTAAAAGTTTGTATTCAGATGTCACCTCACTCTGTAAGACAAGATGGATCATTCTATAAGCTTGAAAATTTTTAAGTTGAATTGTTGTATTTTTAAAATACTGTAATTCCATAAAAGACGGAAACTTCTTATCTATGTTTTTCTTTTTAGCTGGATGTTTGTTTCACTGGATATATGCCATAAAAACGACTTGACGTCACTGTACTGAACACCAGCTTCAGCCTCCTGTAGGAGGCAATCTTTTTCTTTCCATTTAATTGAGAATGAAATCTTTGGCAAGGCCATAAGGCTGTAAAGACATTTATTAAATTAATACATTGGTCTTTGAATACTGCATGATGCTGCAGCATCTGTCACAGATTCCTTCATGCACCAATAGGTGAAGAATGGAGGGAGTTTTGGCTGCAGTCTCTAATATGACATCCACCAGAGAGTAGATATAATAGAGGAAGAAGAAAGCTGGCAAAGGGCTTCTTGTGATAACTTTCACACAGAGGAAGTGAGGTTCTACTTGCTGACTCTGTTATACAGTTCCACACTGTTCCCTGCCCCATTTGGGGCTGTTTCTTGATGGGAAATGCCATATTAAATATTGATACTGTACTTCAAAATAACAACGACTTGTTTTTAACTAGCAATAAATTCAAAGCAGATGTGAAATTATTTCTGTTTATGGCTTGAAGAAGACTGGCAATCTGTAATTCACTAACAGCTCAGAAGACATTTTACTTTCCTAGTCCTGCATTACTATTCTGCAAAATAGTCTTAATCTTACCTGATTAATGAGAAAAAAAAAGTGAAGTGTTGTTCTACTAAAATATAATAAAACACATTCATTTAGAAAAATTACCAGAATTATTCAAGGGTTCTTTATATTCCTGAGCTGTTGAATTGTTAAATATGTAAAAGAAAGAAAAATATTTACTTTATGTTGTTGTGCAATTATGACAACAGAAAAAATCCCTTAATTTTATATTAATTTTGGTACAGAATATTCTATATTTGGAGGTGTCTGAACTAGCAGCAAATCTGGAAAGCAAATATCTTTTTCTAGTCTTCTAAAGAAATTATTATTAAGCCAATATTGCAAAACAAGATGCAATCCATGTGCCTTCTTCATACTAATACTCTAGATTTCCTCTGCAGTTGCAAAGACAAATAGAATCCTATAAAAGATATTATCTGACTTGTTTTAGATGTCTGTTGCAGAGTTAAATAAAACCTGATACATATTTATTTATCACCTCCAACTAAAAAGGAAGCCTAAAACACTTGTTCAGTTTTTTACTTCTAAATTTCAGCACAGTAGAAGTTGTAAAGGATTAATCTCACTACATTTAAAGCATCTTCTATATTTTTAAGGAAAAACAAACAACAGTTTATAAGAACTACAAGAGGAACACCGAATTAGAACTATTTTATTAGAATGTTAGAAATATTTTTACTTATACAAATATTAACAAGTTTTGTCAAATGTGATATTAAAAGAAATTATGCAGTTTCATTGTTGTCAAGCGCAGTTCTTCAGCCTTTCTCAACTTCGAAAACTGTATTTGTATCCAAACAAACCCAATAGTTCATCTGAGACTTTCAACTTCCACCTCACTCACTTTAATTAGCTAATCACATTCTGGAATGTACATTCCTTGCACGCAATAAAAATACTTTCAAGTATCAAAATACAGCTCCTATATTTAGCATGCAGTCAACACTTAATCTAAAAACAATAAATATCATTGTGACAATATAATAATGTTTTAGAATAACACACATAAGCAGAAGAGACAGAGAGTTCTATGAGTGGGACAATCACCTTTCCTTTCTCATAAAACTGGAATGAAATGACGTTATATAGTAAAATC
The DNA here is from genome assembly GCA_025920805.1 of Petroica traversi. NCBI lineage: Eukaryota > Metazoa > Chordata > Aves > Passeriformes > Petroicidae > Petroica > Petroica traversi. Next base: position 15,311,383 of record JAHLSL010000015.1, on the reverse strand, counting down.
TTCTGCCCTTCAGATTTTTTTCTTCCTGGTATTTTTTCAGCTACTCTGAAGTCTGAAAAATTTTAACCTTTTGGGGTGATATTTCTATTTAATTTCAGTGATTAAGTGTTATGGGTATATATATATATAGATAGATAGATAGATAGATAGATGTAGATAGATAGATATAGATATAGATATAGATATAGATATAGATATAGATATAGATATAGATATAGATATAGATATAGATATAGATATAGATATAGATATAGATATAGATATATAGATATAGATATAGATATATAGATATAGATATATAGATATAGATATAGATATAGATATAGATATAGATATATTGCTAAGGTATTCAGCCTGAAAGTGCTTTAATGTGAATGTGTAAACGTCAAGGGACTGAGCATTCCTCCTGCTCATCAGGAAAAACCTGCAAGAGAGGATTAAAAGACTTGATTATGAGACCCGATAGAAGAAGAAAATCCTAAGGTAAGTGTGATGGTTTTGCTGGGATAACTTTCTCACATAGGTGGTATGGGGATGTGCTTTGCATTTGTGCTGAAAACAGTGCTGATAGCACGGGGATGTTTCAGCTGCTGCTGAGCAGCCCTGGCGCAGAGTCAAGGCCTTTGCTTCTCTCTCCACCCCTGCAGTGGACAGGCATGGGGTACTTGAGAAGTTTGTTGGGACACAGCCAGGAGACCTGATTCCCATTGACCTAAAGGATATTCCAACCATATGACCTCATGTTCAGCATATAAATCTGGAGGAAGAAGAAAAGAGTCATTCAGAGCAATGGCATTCTCTAGCCAACATTGTGTGTGACAGACTTCTGCTTTCCTGGGGATGGCTGAACACCTGTCTGCCCGTAGGAAATAATGAATTAATTCCTGGTTTTGCTTTTCCTGCGCATGTGGCTTTTGCTTTACCTTTTAAACTCTCTTTATCTCAATCCACGAGTTTTCTGACTTTTCTGCTTCTCTCTCCAACCTCTCCACTCACTGAGGGGGGAGTGAGCAACCAACTTTGTGGAGCTCAATTGCTGACTGGGGTTAAAACACAGCAGTAACTGATATGCATTAATGGGAAAGACATAATACCTATAGTATGTGTACACTAATTGTTAAGTGTATATTAGTTTATTTATACACATGAGCTTTTCATGAGCAAAGCAGCCTTGACTTGAGGAATTTCATGCAGTTTAATTCACCGTAAATTAACATGTACTTTTAATTACTGATTCAGGTATTAACAAGGGAAGTTAATTAAACCAACATTTAGAAAAACTACATTTCTACTTGTTCCCCAGGCTCTGCATCAGTCCAATATTTCCTCCCACTTCCTCAATTTAATTCCCTTTCTTTTCATCACACACGACACCCAGTTCTTTCCAGGCACTTTGGTGATGCAGTAGACAGTGTACAGAAGTTTATTTCTGTTCCTTGCTTCTTGCTGTTCTCCAGCCTCAGCATGTGTCCCTCAAAAGTCACAGTCCTTTCAGGGATGTCTTTCATTTCACATGGATCTCCATGGGCTGCAGTTTCTCAGAGTATCCCTCTTTCATTCAAGAGTTCTTCCTTCAGGCCATTTTCAGTAATGACCCCAACAATATCCCCATCCACATTCTTCCAAACCTGTCTCTTTGCTTACCTCCTCACAGCTCCTTTTTTGAGAATCCTCCCCAACCACTTCTCACCTTTCTTGTTTTCAGTTGTCTCCTACCCCTAGCAGCTGCCACCCTTCCTCAAGCACATCTGGTCAGAGGCACAGTGTGCTCCTCTGGCTTATTGGAGGTTTGAGGCAAGATGAGCTGTCTCCATCCTTTTTAGAGTCTTCTAGAACCTGCTCTGACTGGCACCCCCTGCAGACCCTGTTACTAAGCCTTGCCTTTTATGGCTAATACAGAGCCATGTTTCTTTCATGGTACACTTGCTCTGTTTGCGCAATCCCATAGAGACACACAGGAATGCACAATTTGTATGCAGTTTATTCAACAACTGAGCACAAATCCATTTTGTCATTTCATTACTATGTTATTAATATCTTGTCTACATTAATATGCAGCCATAACTCTTTAACAACTTCTTCCCTTACATTCATTTTCACATTATAGGTCTATGTAGGGATCATCAAATCAGTATTTGAGTGTCTTTAAGAATGTGAAATGGAAGCAAGATTCAAACTTCTGAGTCACTCCATAGTGTGAATCAAATATTCCTCTTCTGAAAGACATTAGTAGTGAGAATTGAGGAAAAAAGAACAAGGCTTCCAGCCATCTGAAGCCTTGTTCTGAGCCATCTCTATTACTGCCTGGTAAATGGTAAATTTAGATTTTCTTGATCTATAAATTGCATTCAAGCTTTGGTGTTTCAGTCAGGGATGTATCTATCCTCCCTGACTTTCTTGAAAATCTTTGAAATACCTTTGTGCTCAAGTTTCCCACAATTTATTCAATATTTTGGGAAAAACCCCAAGTAACTAACAAAAAAACCCCACCACCCTCCTTATGTTTATGTTTAGTGTATTATATGGGAATTTACAGAGGAATATGCTTTTCTTCAGGAAATAAAAGCATTAATTAGACAAACCTGAACAAGAGACAGTCCGTTTCATTGACAAAATCCTAGTTTCTTGAAACACCCTTCATTCTGTTGCAGGCATATAAATGTCAGTAATAATTTCTACTGAGAACAATGCTTGATGCCAGGGAAGAACTAATAGGAGGAGTGAAAAAAAGGTTCCTTTACATCTAGTCTAGCTTCAGTAGGGACAATGTTCACAGCTGAGCCTAAAACATGATTATCTGCAATCCTGGTGGGCAAGCAATAGCACAAGGCTTGACTTGATAAAAGAGAGAGATAAGGTGAAAATATAGCTTTTGGTAAACAGCCGAAAGTATTTTTCAGCTGAAAGCATCATGAGATAATAAAAAGTTGCCATTTTAAGATGCTCTCAGTTTTTTTTCGGGTTTTGTGTTTATTTTCACTGATAGAGGTCCAGAAGATTTTTTTTTCAATTTACTGCAAGAAAATGGAGAATAACCTTCACAAGGATTATCACAACTTAGGAGGGTTGAATCTGGTGAAAACTTTTTATCTTACACTTGCAGTGTGTTTCCAGAACATTGACCTGTACAGGTCATTATTTAGCTGATAAAAAAATCATGATAGAAAATCAGAAATAAACAAGTAAATTCATGTACTGTTTTCTGCCTGGTATTGTCTAAAGGACAGTGGGAAAAAAACCCCAGAAACAAAACCAAAACAAACTAGCAAAAACAATTACAGAAATGCAGACATTTTAAGATAAACCAAATACAGTGGTTCAAATGTGGATCCCATTGACTGTTAGGGCTGGTTTAAGCACACATCTGTGTGGCCAAAAAAGAGAAAACTTGAAGTGCCTTACTGTAGATTTTCAAACCGTCTACTCAAGTTCTGAAGTAATATAAGATAAATCTGAAGTGAAGTTCCTCACTTCAGTGAGATTTTCTTATAAACCACAGAACTGATGAAATGGAAATGAGAGGGTGCATTGTATTTTGTTCTTTTCCTTTAACAAGTGAACTTTCTTGGCTTTAAAAGAATTAATATCCTGTCTGGTTATAAAGATATGCTTTCAGTAGGACTTTTTGTGTCAGTCTCCATACCAATTAGCTCTAAAAATTCATTTAGTATCAACCTGATTCAAGCCTATATGGTTTTAGAAGTATTATGTATCAATATCACGTAACAACATATCCTAGAAAAATTAATTGTAGCAAAGAAGCCTGAAGGTGAACCGCAGACTTCTCTGTATATAGTCAGGGTCAAGAAAATAACTGACCTGAAATTGTAATTGTTGTGTCAACCTGCTTCCCATCTGCACAATGATTCTTTTTTTCATGGTGGAAAAATATATTTGATATCGAAATCTTCCTATGTCATAAGCGTAGAGAAGGGAGAATTAAATTTAATAAAACTGAAAAAAGGTTACTAGAATTATGAGAAATGCAGCAGAAATAATCTCAACCACAGTCTCTAAAGTTTTGCCACAGTGTGCTGTTTGGAATTCAAAAGCACAGAGCTCAGCAGTTACAGAATTTTAGTTGCTGGTTTGCTGCAAAATTCCTCTGTGATGCTGGCTAAATCACCTATCATCTGGTGACACATAGCTTGCCATCTATCCCTTTCTTTATCTGCCATATGTTGATAATAAAGCTGATTTATTTAACAGGAATGCTGTGATGATTAATTAGATACCTCAGAAAACAAATACTTATGAAACGTACGCTATCATCTGCACAAAATACAGAATTTTTTTTATTTTAACACAGTCTGTTAATTATCTGCAAAACTGTGCTTGGCAAACATTTGACCCGAAATTTTGTAAAAAAGGTTATGTGAGCTTTTTAAATTATTTTTTTCTTTTCTCTTCCCCAGAAATACTATAAAGCGAGACAATTTGCAATGCTAACCATGCATTTTTACACAACTTTAGATTAATTTTTAATTAGATTAGATATTGACCTGGCAGCTATGTTGTGCCTTAATAATCTTTACATGTAATCCATTAAAAATTTATAAATTTCACATAGGTGATTAAACAGAGATTTATTCACAGAATTATATGAGTGTGGTAATAAAAGTTCAAATGTCTATAGTATGATTAATTATGAAAATACACTGGACAAGCATATTTCTGTATGCAAAGGAAAATTGGTATAGCATTGTTAAGTGTCTGAATATTCTCCTGTCTGGTTGGCCTAGTATCTAGAATACTTTAGATATATCCTAATTTCTTAATTTTTTTAATATTGTAGAACTGCACCTAGGAAAGATAATTGAAGCAAGAGACAGCTTCTCAACAGCACAGCTGAAAGTATATAATTTAACTGGAGTACATCTGGTGCCCTGTGTAGGTAGAGAGTTCTCAAGTTGGCCAGCTTTAGTAATAGGATAGCTAAATGAAGTAACAGAATTTTTAGCAAGTGATTATTCATTTGTTGAATACCTCTAATCAGGCTAGGACCTATTTTTTTTTTCAAAAGTTAGAACACTCAGCCTTTGGCAGTAATATACTCCTTATTTAATTAAAGTATTTAGCAATTTCTTCATATTTTCATTTGTAGCTACCCAAATATTACTCATTCATATCTCATGTCTCACTAAATAGCAAGTGATTCCAAATGTTCTAAGACTTTCTGCAAATTAAGATCCAAGGTGTTCTGTTAATAAGAAATTTTATGCAAAAAAGCTACTTCTTGTAGAAAACCAAGTTTTAGAAATGCCTAATCTATTTTTAATAAGTCTATAACTTTGATAAAGCTTGGATTATGCATCAGAAGAAGGTTTCTCTAGGTGACCTTTGAGAGTTCTAGGTTGAATATAGGAAATAAACCAGTATATATTTTAAAATAAATTTTAGCTACTATTACATCTCTAACCGAATTTTCTATCTTTTTTACAATACCTTTTTCCTATCTATTACCTTTGGCATTCCCATCCTAAATGGCTTGATGATATTAATTAGCTGCTACCTGAAAAGAAGGACACAGAAAATTCTGTAACATTTTGTTTTTCATCATTTTTCAGCAAAATGAAAAATATACCTCCTTGTTTACTTGTGAGTGGAGATAAATCTAGACAATTTCAGACTGACAGATGACATTTTCAGGAAGTTGTGAGTGACTGAAGAGTTAGTCTGTGTTGGCTCCAGTTGCTTAAGGTCAGCAAATAATAAGCAGTGTTTATACAGTATGCATCCAGTTAAGGTTTCCTCATTGAGCTCTGACCTGAATCTGGCATAAGATATATTGACATAACTGGTGTACTTCAGAATAAATGAAGGTTTATCCACTTTGCATTTGGACAATGTCATGTTCACCTGCTTCCTATGTACACTGAACAACAGTTTACTCATTCTTCAATTTCCTAAGTCACTACTCTTAATTATGTCAGTGACTATTCAATAAACTCTATCAGAGACACCATCCACAGTTACCCCTTATTTCTATCATCACTGACTAGGTGGTAAAAATGGAAGAATCTGGCTTTCCTGAACAAGTTCTTGGAAATCACGTCTAGAAGTGTTCTTCATTCTTAGTCAAATCAGATTCAACTCCTTACTTACACTAACAAGAGAGAAAGATGAATTATTATGATTATATAATGATTATATGATGAATTATAATGATGGAAGATCTAACCAATAGCTCAAATCCTAACACAGCAATGAGTTCAGACATATAGGGAAACAATCTACAGCAGGTGTTAAATACCATCATGTCTCTAAGCACTTCTTTGCATATCCCAAGCTAGCAAAAAAAAAAAATTATAATCTTCTTTTAGAAAATCCATTTAAATATGTAAGTAGTAAGTTATTATATCATTACAACTAATAAAACTATAATTTTTTACTTCTTGAGAGCTTTTTGTATATGTCAAAGGTAGTGGTTCTGCCCCTCTACTCCCCTCTTGTAAGACCTCACATGGAGTCCTACTCAGCTGCGTTCAGCTCAGGACAGGAAGGACGTGGACCTGCTGGAGTGAGTCTGGAGGAGGGACACAAAAATGGTAAGAAGAATGGAACACCTCTCCTATGAGGAAAGGCTGAGATAGTCAGGGTGTGTTCAGCCTGGAGAAAAGAAGGCTCTGGGAAGATATTATTGCAGCCTTTCAGTACTTGAGGGGGGTTATAGGAAAGATGGGGACAGTTTTTCTAGCAGTACCTGTTGTGATAAGGAAAAAGGTAATGATTTTAAACTTTAAATCAAACTGCTTTGAGATTATGCCCAAGGAAGAAGATTTTCATAATGAGGATGGTGAAACACTAGAACAAGTTGCCCAGAGAGGTGGCAGATGCTTCATCTCTGCAAGCTGTCAAGGTCAGATTGAATGGAGCTCTAAGGGATGTGATCTATTGAAGATGTTGGACTAGGTGACTTTTCAAGGTTCCTTCCAACCCAAACTATTAAATTGATTCTTTGATTCTATAGATTTTCTGTAGACCTAAGTTACAGAGGTCTCTAACTGCACACTAAAATTTTTCTCAGTTTATCATCACTTGGAATGAATCTAAGAATACTATCCTTACATTTCTTTATATTCCATTCTGAATCAAAGTACACAAAGATCCTTTGATTACTTAGTAGCATTGGTATTCCCAAAATACGTGATTGAAGCTACACACAAGGATATAAAGGTACTTAGAGAAGCAAGCATAGAAAACATTGTCCCTCTGTGATGGATGCACTCAAGTAATTAATCAATCTAGTGCAAGTTCTGTACTATCTCTGAAAGAGGTAGAAATCTAAGCCAATACTGAGCGAAGTACATACCTATCTCCAATCTGTTCCCTGAAAACCTATGAAGAACTGGTCACAGTGAATTTGGAGCACCAATCATGTGAATGACATGAGAATGGTTTTCGAAGGCTCATTTATCAAGGGACAAAATTAAGGAGTCTCATGCATACCTTTATCATTACATGTTATTAAACTACAAGCTATCCACTTTATTCCATAATTATGACAGTCTAAGAAAGCTTTTTTTGAGTTTTTCTTCCTCAAAAGCTGGCTGCATCTGAGCTGGGAGATGTCTCTGAGCTGGCTGCTGTCTCCTGAGCTGGGACGTCTCACAAGATTGCTCACTGACAGAAACAGCTCTCTATAAACTGTGGATTTTTGGTCAGTGACTGACATCATATAGATCCTTATATTATAGTGTGCTAAGATTCTGTATTGTTAACTTTGATTTTGTCCTGGTAACTTTGATTCTCACTTGGTAGTTTTGAATAATTTTTACACTATCAGTGAAGTAAGTAATACACATTTTTATAACATCATATTTCAATATAAGTAGTTTTTCTGATACTTTTGCTGATGTTTCTTGGAATTGTCTAAATCACTAATTTGCAAAGCCGTCTACATGACTGTTGAGTTTTTTGTCTTTTAGCCTTTCTCTCTCACCATTACAAGCTACAATGATACGTGTTGATTGTTTAACAACACCTTGTTATCACAAATTAAATTCAACAGTAGGAAAACAGACAACTATTTGGATCTGTTGGTTTTGATTTGATTTGGTTGTTCTCCCAATTTGCATTAAATTAAATTTTTAAAGGTGGCTGACAAATATATAAACACTTCTGGCATCTATTCTCAATGTATGAGCTGAGGAAGTGGTCAGTGGAGAGATCCTAGGCTATTTCATTCTTTGATAGAAATTCTGGCAAAGCCCAGACTTCCCTTCCAAGCTTGGTGCTAATAGTGCATTTCTCTCTTACATTTAACTCTGCCAAAGCCCAGCATCTGCTCCCATATAGGGTGTTGACAGTTGAAGCATTTTTCCATTGTGTTGTAACTCTGCCGAGACCTGGCATCTGCTCACAAATAGAGGTGTTGACAGTTGGAGCTCTAGCACTTTCCCTTTGTGCATCAACTCTGGAAATCTGGCATCTGCTCACACACACAAGTTTTGACAGCACAAACTACAGTCTAACACTAAGTTACTGCAATGTAGGGGAACATGTGTAGTCATAGTTTTGGAGGGAAACTACTTCCACATGACATCAAATCCAAGAGGCTAGAAGATAAAGTAGGTATAGCTCTTGGACCATCTTTTAGCATGCAGAAGTCTCACAGGATCAACATACTATGATCTGTTTGGAGAATTTTCCTCTCCTAATGGGTACCAGGAAACTGAACCAGCACTCCAAAGACTCAGCTTTACACCTTTTTTCCATGACTTAGGTGGTCCTTCTGTGAGTCCTTAGTATTTGAGTAAGATCATTTCTGTCTCTTGCTATGCTGAACAGCAGAACTACTGTGATCTTGTTACTTTCTGTTGGAGCTTGTCTTGAATCCTCAGCCATTTCTAAGTTCTTAGTAACCTCTCCTGTACATTTTAATGGTGTCTGCATGAGGAACAGACTGAATTGTACTTCAGTAACTTTAACATGTATTCTTTTCTGAACTATGATGTAAAAGCAGAGTTTAGGAAAAAAAAGATGTCTAAGTCAGTCACTTCTCCCAGATGTGTTTTGCCCATTTTTAATTTTTTTTATGGTTTTTAAAACTAGTTATGCAGAGATTTATTTCTATAACAAAGTTTATCATTTATTATAGAAAACAGTCCAAAAGGATTCTTGGATATCTTAGTCTTAAAGTACTAAATATAAACTAAAAATACTAAGAGAAACCATTTTTCTTTAGATTACTTCATTTAAAACAAATTGGCAAAGTGAATGAAAAAATCAAACAGTTCTTAAGAAAGCGAACATATTTTTTTTTGTGTGTCATCATTATGTAACAGTACATAAGTATATTCGGAATATGATGGTTTTAACTATTATTGTCCTAATTTCATATTACAAAATGGCTTCAATTATATTGTGGACATAAAAATAAAACTCATGAAAGTAAATACATCAAAATACAAAAAAAAGTAACAAACAGGCTCTCCCTGAAAAATGAAGCTATGTCATATACAAAATTAAACTTAGGTATGTTTATATTAACAGATTTTGACTTGAACCTAAGACTGCTCCGTTAGTATTTCTCTACTTGAGATTCAGTTTTAGTTTGAACATGAAAACAGAAACCCCCAGATAAATAAGTAGGGATTAGGGGTATTAAATATGTCATGCTTTGAAAGGTTTATAATAGGTAGTTTTTAAATGGTAATATGAATTGATTGCCTGCTGGACTAGTTTCACAGTCTTTATGAACTAGCATGGGAAAAATAAATGCCAGAGTAATACACTGGAATCTTGCTGCCATAAGTTATATTGTACTATTTTGATATATTTAGCCACAGAACTATATCTGTAGCTATGCATAAATGAATACACACACATGTATATTTGTATCCTATGCAGATGATATGCATACACATGTGCATGAACAATTCTAATCAGTTTCCATTTTTAGAACTTAATAAGTTTTGCATATGAATTTGTAAACACAATACTCCTTCCACCACGTGTTTATATCAGCACATGTTGCCCTGGAAAATGTTAACACAGGTCAAGATGGAATCACTTAGTTCCAACCAGAAAATCTATGTCTCTTTCATTGCTGTAATTTCAATCCATGACTTACATCAGACAGTTGTTTGTTAACTGCTACACACAGAGAGATGTTTCAAGTGGTGTCTAGTCAGCCACCTAAGAGCTGGATGGTTGCCTGGAGACTAAATTTCAGTGTTCAGAATCTGCCTCTTTTAACAGGAAAGAACAAAAATTGCAGCTCACTCTAAAGACTATACTAAGCAACCATCAGACACTTGTTGGTTTTAAGTGCTATTATTACGGTATGTTGCATCCTGAAATTGCAGACAAGCATAAACTAGAACATCGGAGTTTGTGCATGTTCACCATACCCTTCACCTTGCTAATAACTTTAGAGATTCAGAGCTCAAATGAGATCTTTTCATGATTGAGCCACATGTTGCCTTTATATCCAGCATCTTCAGCTTTCCCCTATCACCATAAATCCCTGCCCCAACTTCTTATTGCATGTCCTGAGATCATAAGATAATTCAGTTGGAAGAAAACTGAAGAGACTGTGTATTACAATTCTCTGTCCTGGGCAATGGTAGGTAGTTTTGTTCCTATTCTTCACATCACAGAGGCATTCACCATTGTTAAATGCCTGAACATTTATTTCAAACCAAAAATTACAACCAGTGAGTTTATAAAATGTACCAAATGTAATTTCTAAGGATGCTATGCTGAGATAATGAGCAGCATAACACCACAGAAGATATATTTTTGGCAGATGTTCTCTGAAACTACAGACAAACCAGAAACAAGGCTTTCTAAACTTCTTCACTGAATAAAGTGCCAAATATCTATGACATAAGTCTAGACAAATGCCCTTTAAAGCAAAATTTTGATTATTTATGCCAATAGAACAAGTCTTTTGATAATGTGCTAACTTAATTGTTAAATAAAATCAGCCCCACATCAACTCCCAAAATTCTCAGTGTTGAATTATAGAGCATTTTAGGAAGATTAGAGAAAAAAAAACAGCCTGTTCCCAATTTGGGGATTTCCTGATATGCGTATTCCTTTAACTCTACCTTTTTTTAAGGCTTTGATTCTGGTTTGTCTATGTTTTGAGAGGAAGTTGCTGTCTGTTTTCAATGAGGATTCTGTTCAAGTGTTTCAGCACAGCTACTTTTGGTTTGTTATATGACAGGAAAATGCTATTGGTCATCTTTTTTAATATGAATGAGAATACTTTGTCTCAAAGCAGCTATGATTAAGTGCTCTGTGCCTGCCACTTCAAAGCAAGCTGGTCTTATGGAATACCCAGCTGCAATCACATCCTCTCTCAAGACCACAAAACTGGCTGCTTGTCTTTGCACAGAAGTATCTCTGTAGAATACGAGTGACTGAAAGATACCTGACACTTTTGCAGAGCTGTCAGGCTGGGTGACAGTGTCACCTTGTTTGACCTGAATCAGATATTTGGAGTCCCTCTGCAGGGACCCTGTAAAAGGTGAAGAAAACCATTAGGCTTCTGGTTAGAAATGTATTTGAGATTGTAGTTAAAGCTGAGAAACTTTGCACTGTTCCCAGGAAATAGGAGATCCTGCCACCAAGCATTTAAAAATCAGTCTTTATCATTAGTTATAATTTAAAAAGCACAGTTCATATTGTTATACATGCAATATTTTAACAGAAGAAAGGTGCTAGAACTCACATGACTACTTGTTCCATGTCACATTTTTCAGTTTCATTAATATACTTCTAAATGTTCTGTGTACTGACATTCTCCTTACTGATTTAAGAGAATCATTGCAGTACTAGAAAAAATCATGTTTCCCTATACAAGAAGAGAAACAGAACAGTTGGATGTTAGAGTGGAAAACAAAACTCAAGAGAACAGCCATACAAAACAATTTAACATAAAAATCGCTTAAACATTTATAAATTATAGTCTTATAGACGTCATTTTTTAGAAGTTTCATTCATATTTTTTGTACTTCTGAGGCTTCTATATAGACTGCTAAATATGATTTTTGCCATTACTGAAAAAACCTCTAGGCTTCTTATCGAATTGTCACATTTTATGCACTTTTGTGGAACCTTGGCATGACTTTTTTTTTTTAATGTGTTTTTAACAACTGGCTAGTAGCCAAGGCACTATTAACTGATCCAACTGGCCAGCTGAAGCTCTGTGAGTAGATTACATGCTGAAGATCTGACAAATCCAGGTAATAATTGTGAAACAAAAAACATACCTTTATACCAGTTGAAGTGGGAAAGGCCAATGTGTGACTTTCAAACTTCAGATGGGAATCAGTAAGAAGGAAGTAAACTGTGATAAAGAAATGTAAAACTAAAAAGATGCCAAGGCTCAGGATGAAAGAGACAGAACTGAGAGCTTTAAAATCCCTCTTTGCATAGAAGGTAGACATCCCACCATTTCCCCCTTCAAAGAAAAGAGATACTGCTGACCAAAGGAGTCTGCACAATAGAAATATGAGCCTAAAACCAAAGAAGAAGGGCAGAAAATCTGAAATTATTTGCATAAATATTTTAAGCTTATTATTGATGAAATTTTTATATATTGATCCGAGCCATGAGAATTGTTGTAACAATAGTAATCGATGCCTTTTGATGGGATTGCTAAGTTTTTACTGGACAAATAGTAAATTATTTGCTGTTTATATATGCAAATATTTAAATTTATTTTTTTTTGTCTGAGGAATGCAATGTATTTTATTTCTTTGTAAAAGCCATCAGATATTTTAAAAGTCAGACCTCCATATTTTTTAAAACTATCTTTTTCTCATTTGGGAATAATGCCTCAGCATTTTTACATAAATTTATTTCACCAACAAAATTACATCACTTAAAATAGATATAGCATTAAACAGGTTTCCTTTGATTTTTTTTTTCAAAAATACACAGAGGCATATCTTTGATATATGAATTAGCTGTGTGATAATTTATAAACTACAGAAATATAAGACATTATTGCCTGTGATGGATATTGTATTATTTGGAAGAGTATATCATTTTTTGGATATGTACCAACTCACATGCAGCATATAACTGCCAAATACATAGAGAAAAGGCTGAGTCATAGTTTAAGCAGCTGAAATCTGTCTGAAGCCTTGGATTTGATCTGCTGCTTTCTTATAATTTCTTGCATTCAGTTTTCTTCTGTACTGTGTTTTATAACACAATAGTGGTGAAATTTTTAACCATTGAATTTGAGATACCAAGACATAACAATCAAAACTTTCTAGTTTTCTGGGCTCTAATTGGAATCAAGAACAGGTATAGCTGGTGGTACTAGTCTAGGAATGGAACTCAAAGACACACTAAATGAGAGTGCTTTTCACTGTAATTTTACTGCATGTCATATCTAAACTGTGAAATGGGAATAATTACATTATCTTATTTTGGGAAAGCTTAGTAAAAATAAAGTAATTGTTCAAGTGATAGATTTGCAGGAAAAAAATTATATTCACAGCAGAGTAGAAATAGTTTATATAAGCAAACCAAGGAGCATGCACCACATGAGAGAAGAGTCTACAGGAAAACTTGGCGAGGGCTCATGCAATGAGAGATTGCGCCACACTGAATTTATTCTGAACAAGTGACTGTCCTGGCCACGTCAGCTGGTGGCTCCCTGGGGCAGGAGACAGGACCAGAAGGGGCTTTCCAGGGGAGCAGGGCTGGGTCTCACTGCCCAGCCTGTCCTGCTGCCCAATCCAAGGCCAGTCAGGCACCTCGGCTCCATCCTGGGGCAGCTCCCTGGGCTGGGATTGCCTATGGATAGACCCTGTGCAGCAGTGCCCATGGCCAAGGGAAATCTCTGCCCAGTGCAGCAGTGCTGGGAGAGGGGCTCTGTGCTAGGGCAGAGGTGGTCCTGGGGCTTGGGCAGGCAGGGAGGGACACGAGGAGCCTGAGAGAGGTCCCAGGGTCTGATGGATTCTGGCATGGAAAAAGGGATGACATAAATGATATGTGTTTTATTTCTGATGTGAATGCTTGACTTATCAGATCATATTATTATGTTATTATATCTGTGTCATAAATCTGTGAATTTTATTTCAAAAAAATATTATGTGGACATCCTTGCTACTCTGCACTGAGGTACTATTTAGGGAAAGGAACCATGTTTTCTGCCAACTGCCAACTCCCTCTGTTTGCTGAAATAATTTGAATAATTCTAGCAAACTAATTTGTCTCTTTGAACTTTCCTGAATTCTGTCAATTTCTTTGCTAATTTCTCTCTTCATTACAAATCACCTTGTCTCTTTTTTTATGGAATCCTTGAAATGTACAAAATAGCAGGTTAGGCTGTATTTATTTCCTTGTCTTTATTATAAGAGTGCATTCAGATTTTTACCAGCAGGATGTTATGTGTTTCATTTTCAGAACTATTTTTGACAATGCATTCTTTCTTATACTCTGGTCTGACAGACCTTTATGCTTCCTGTTTTTAATGAAAATTATTTCATTTTCTCCTGTGCATCCTGTATGTTTTCAACCTCCAGTTTCCTGAAATTTTAAATCTGCTTTCTTATATAATGTTCAGGCTTCTACGTTTTCTTTTTTTTTTGGTTAATTTCTGTGTCTTCCATTGAAAAATCAAATCTCAAATAACATATTTATTGAGTATTTCTCCTTGTTTTTATCTCTTACTTTCTACTTTTATGTCTTTTGCATTTCCCAGAGATTTTCATAATGTATTTTTCTTCCCTTGAATCTGTATAATTTATTACCATATTCCTTGATTAAATGACTTGAATTTTTTCAAATTCACAATGGCATTTCTTTTATATGACTATGTGATTTTGATTTTGATTACAGATAGGATGAACTCCATAAAGGTTTGTTAGATGATTTGTTTGGGGTTTTTTTCTGTGTTTACTTCTATCAAAGCTTTAAAAGAGAAATGTCTCTCCCAATGTAGGTTATCTGCTTCAGCTTCTGTAAATATCTCAATATCCACACAATTTTATGAGGCTTTTCTTTCCTGGAATATGGTCTCATTTCCTTTTGGTATGCTAATAAATTGCACATCAGTTTTCCTGTGTTGAGTCTGTATCTCTGCCGGTATCACTACACATTTAGTGTTCAAAAATCTGCCAGCCATGAGTTCTGGCTTGCAGAAAGCTTGCTCAGAGCCTGGATAATAAGTAATGACACATGATTTACACTTTGATTGAAGGATCCAGCTCAATACCCTTCATATGCATGGCAATTGGTACGATCTGGCAGGAAAGCTGGTCAGCTTTTCATTTCCTTTTGTCTGCCCTGGCTGAAGACAAATGTTTCATAAACCATATTATTTCCTAGAGAGAAAAGGTCAGCTAGAATACTAAGGGCATTTTCAAGGACATCTTCATCTCTGCCACTTATTTTTAGTCACTGAATCATGTCTTTTACATCACTGCCCATGCAGTGAAGAGGAAATGCAACTTCTAATGTACTTTCAATTTTAGTGCATCCAACATTTATGTGTTACCTCATTTCCAACACTGTTGAACAACAACTCTGTCCTAGTGAGAGCATCATGCTTGAAATAGAGCTATTTCAAATATCAGATTGCTTTATATCTCTTTTTGTTCTGGTTCTGCCTCTAAGTTTTTCTTCCTTAGTCTTTATTTCACTGTAATGTGTTAAAAAATTGTTCTCACTCAATTGTTATGATTTTGTTGCTGCAGATTTTATGACCTACTCTCTTTTACTTAGTGTTAAATGACTTGAATCTCTGTATTAATGACCACATCAAAGTGAACAGAAGTTTTATACTATAAGACAGTTGCCCTTGGACAAAGTACCCTTGAAGAGGTGCCTGTTAACAACTGTAGTCCCACTACTGGTAGATAAAAAGTCTTCTTGTAATCACACACTCATAGAAAGGCCTGTGTTGGAAGGGACCTTACAGATCATCAAGTGCCAGCTCCCCTGCTATGGGCAGGGACACCTTCCACCTACACCAGAGTGCCAGAGTCCCATCCAACCTGGCCTTGAACACTGCCAGGGTCAGGGCATCCACAGCATCTCTGGGCAACATTTGAGTGCCTCACCACCCAGAGAAGTATAGATTTTCTTCCTAATATCTGATCTAAAATTATTCTCTGACAGTTTAAAACCATTTCTTTATTCCCCCTTGTCTTGCATGTTTGCCTTGGGGTAATTTGTGATGATAGTCTATTCCCTGATCCTCTGCTTTATGCCCAAAATGGTTGTGTTATCTTTAATGTGTGACCTGGGGAAGGGCTTGTGACCTTGGGCTCTTTGGTGGGCTTTTAGAAAGCCTTGTTCCCCAGGTGTCTGAGGGTGCAATATGGTCTGGGGTTTTCTGCTTGGCTAGCTTGGTTTTTGTTAGCCCAGGCAAGAAGTTTTTCTCTTCCCTGGCCTTGGAGAAGCTGCAGCAGCAATCCTTTGGCAACATCTTGAGATTATCTGGACAGCTTGTTTAGTCTGATGCGACCTTTGGGAGAGGGACCGCTTGGTCCCAGCCCCACACTTCGGGAAGGCCAAGCTGGGGAGAGAGGGCTGGGGGGCTCTGGCCCATCTGAGGAGGAAATCAACGCCAGAAACAGGTTTCCTCTGTTTGTCCGAGCTGCTGCATGAATCTCCTGTTTGTTTTTTCCCTGAGAGGGAATCCCACATCATCTTCTACTATGTGGTGTGAGCCGGTGTTATCTTTTTTCCTGGCATTTTGGGTTTTTGTTCCAGTGCGTGTGAGAGGGGGGTAAGGTCTGGCAGTTTAATATCTAGTATTTATTTACCTTTTTCTCATGCCTTGAGGGCATTCTGTTTGTCAATAAACTGTTGGGGTTTTTTTAACTTTCATCTACTAGTATTCATTTCCTGTTGATGTAAAGGGATTCCTGGAACATTTTTAGAGGAGACGACTCATTCCAGAATGTTTTCTCCTAAATTTACCCCTAAACTCAAAGAATTCTTTTATTTCTGTCAGAACTGCAGAGTTAGAGGGTACAAATATAATATGGATTTTATTGCCAAACTATATGGTTGGATTTTATTTTTTCCATTGACAACATAGTCATTGTTGTGAATACCACAAAATGAAAGGTAAGAGAGTAGTGTTAGTAAGTTAACTAAGTAGTAGAAGTTAACTAAACTTTGATTATATTAGCTGGACATGATATTTTATCTGGCAGTCATTTATCTTGAACAGAATAAGTCCTTTTTAATCCTACTATTTGATAAAAATATACCATCTCCTTGCTCTTAATTTTTGTTCATCAAGTATATGAAAAGCACAAACCCTTTTCCATTTGACTGCTGTTGTTTTAAATGAGATTTTCTCTCATTTTCTGTGAAGAATATGTACTGTGGAAATATGGTGTACCTCCAGGTCTGCAGCTGGCACATTCACTTTGCAGTTCCTGATCCCATCCTGCCCCATGAGTAGCCCAAATGGTCAGAATTGTTAGAGGAGCTTACAGTCCTAAACAATAGACATCATTTCTGTACGCCAAATTTCAGAAATCCTACTACAACTGTAACACTATTGAATGATAATGTACACTGGGTAATTACTAAGTTGGTAAAATGAAGTTTTTAAACCCAACATCACAGTCTCCCTTCACTGATGAACAAAAATTGAAATACCTTTCCTTCACAAGGTTAATCTAATAAGGAGGGTAAAATTATTCTTAAAGCTGAAATATGACTGAAATGAATCCAGAAAATAAAGTGCCTGAAGACTGCTTAGCTTTAGTCACAAAAATACTGTGGAGCTTTGGGAGAAGAGAAATGCATGCATACATGGTGTTACAAAAGTTATTGAAGAAAAGACTCACATTTCCTATAGGTTTCTTAAGCAGTGAGATAACGAATATTTTTTTTTCTTGTAATGTAAGTTTTAAATTATTTATGCTAATAAAAGAAACTCTGGAAAAATACCCTGGGAGGGGTACTCTACATGGAAAATACAGCACTCAGTCTGCAGTAAAATCCTGCACAGACAGAGTAAAAACTTTGAAATAAGCTTCTTGATTCCCTAGCAAAATATTAGACAATTAGTCCACTGGGAATCCAACATGAATGAACAGGTGCAGCTGGCCACATACTAGTGCTTATTCTGTGAGCCAGCCATTTGTGCCACTTGACTTTTCAGTACCATCCAACTTGGTTGAGTTCCTGTTTGAGTAGGGAATCCCATTTTAAGCTTGCAAATCTCCTGTACAAGGCATGGGACAAAACTGTTGACAGTGAATGTTCTAGGACTGGTTAGGAAAAAATATCTTTTCTGTTTTGGGGGGGAGGAGTGAGTGAAAAAAATCCTTAATTCTTTTTGATTAATCTTTCTGACAAGTGATAGTGCTTTAAAAAGGAGAGGAGTAAATCTGCAACTTATTATTTTCCTGTCTTTTATATTCCTTTGTAATTTATTTCAATAAGTATTAATTTTTACACAAAGATATTGTTGTAGTAGTATTTCCTCATCTGCTAAGTGAATAATGGCTGTTATTCACTAAGTTACTTAAGATAATAATTTTGAAATAAAGCTTTTAGTCAGAGTAGTATCATTTTATGATTCCTAAATACATATATCAAACCATGATGTTTCCTGGAGGAGATGGGAGCAGAAACCAGCGTGCACATATGTTGAAAAGTCAATTGATAAGCCTATTTTGAACTCTGCTAGATTAATAATAACTCCCTCTTTCACAGAAATTAATTTTAGGTGGCAGTTACATATGTTCTCTTTTAAAAACTAAATTTTGTATGATATATACTAGAGAAGTTTTAAAAGTGTAGTAAATACTCATAATTGCATTAATGGAAATTGAATTAGTTTCTAATTTATATTTTTAATGTTCAAATTATCTGTATTAGTAAAAGTCTCTATCCAATTAATACAACTCCACATTTCATTTCACAGAGAGATAAGAAACATCTGAGGGCAGGAACCAAACTGGTGTTCCTAGGCATTACTAATCACTGAAGTTTGCTGGAGTAAAATGGGACTACCCCAAGAAAACACAGGGGATAATGAAGAGTGTTTTCAGACCCTTTCTTAGTTATATTCCTTACTTAGAAAATCTGAATTTACTTTATTTCAAACATTACCTTCTTGAAGCTCATGTTACAAAAAAGGCAAATGTCAGGGCTCACTAACCTTTCCAGAATTTGTAGAAGACTTGCAGATTCAAATGTTTCATTTCATGTGTCTGGATGACTTAGAAACCTGCTAATTTGTGGCATTCTCAGAAAAACCAGTAAGACTGACATTCACTAAATTATTAAAGTGCATAAGCATGCTTCAGGCAGTTTGTAGGTATTTCACTCAAACAGAATGTCTGAAGAAAAATCATTTAGCTGCTTAAGCACCTCCTCCCTTGCAAGTCTCATGACTTTCACCAAAATATGTTCTATAGTATTCAAAGTGTTAATAAAATTAGTTACTACTTTAGCAAAATATTAAATAATGGAGAGTGCAGACTAGTGCTACCACCCATAAAAAAATAGGAAGACCAGTGATTCACTGATTTCATGTGTTCCCTATGGGATTCTATGGCTATTTGGGACCAGTCGACTAAAATGAGGGAAAATTCAGAGATGATGGGCAAGGGTAGCATGCTTATGAAACTTAGGGGAGAATGAGAGAACTGACTATTCCTGCTGCAAAGAATGACAGACCAACACAAAGGGAACTTTACTATATATGGATTACTACATTAGTTGATGGGAACACCTGGTTGTGTAAATTCTTTACTCTAAATTGTTTAAATAAAAAAAAGTCAACAGAAAGAATTAAAAGAGAGCAAGCTCAAGCCATGTATTCCTTCCTTGAGACAGGGAACTCCCAGCATCATGGTAGTGTGCATATTATAGAGATTTGTACTAAGAATCGCATTTATATTTGAACTATCATGCTCTGACAATTGTAATTTTTACTTTTAGTGTGATTTCAGTTCACTGCAGTATCACTCTTATAAATTAAAATACTGTGTAATATAAGATAATTCGAAAGAAATAAATTCTCTCAGCAGCTGTGCCAGGAAATTATCTTCCACATATTTCAGGAACCTCTTAGACTGTCTGGTCTCTGCTGTGTTAAGAGGCCAGCAGGCATCTGGCAGGTTAAAGCCTCTCACAAGAACAAGGGCTAGCGATCATGAAATGTTAGCCAGCCACCTATAGAATTCTTCATCTGCCTCTTCATCCTGGTTTGGTTGCCTGTGACACACTACCTCCAATTCTGTCTGCTTTGTTAGATTGAAATTTTTCTTCAATTTCTTTGAAACTATGAATCAATAGTCTTTGTGTTGCAGCTCTAATATTTGCTTTCAGTGCATAAAATAAGGAAGAGTGAAACTGAAGGAAACAAAAATCCAGTTAAGTAGATAAAAAGAAATAACATACAACCAAAATGATCAGTTTTGAAGTCCAGGATATTTGACAGAAATAGATGAAGACATAACGTTCATAACTAAGTAATTATGCAAATATACCTATATTTGAATATTTAACTTGTAAGTAGACGAAAGTATCTTGACTGTTTGTGTGGCAGCTCAATTATCTCTATCTCTTTTACAGTACTTTGCATTGAAAGACAATAGCACAGTTATTTGTTGGTGTCTGTGTTTAATAGCATAAAAAGCAAAAGTTCTCTCTCTACAGAAAGCCCAGAGCTGGCACTAGAGTCCCTGATCATCTCTTACATAGATAGCTCATTAATGTGATCATATTTTTATTTGAAAAGCCTGTGGGGCTTTCATTGCTCTTATTTGAATTGAGACAATTTCAAAAGTTGTAGGGCTTTTTACAAATGTTTCTATCATTATAGCGACAGAAAGCTATTTAGTCAATTTTTATTTTCTCTTACCTTATACCTCACTCCTGTTGAAATCCATCTACATTTTTTAAAGTTTTTCCAAAAAGAGAAGTATAATTATCTCTGCTTATAGTTGGGGGAGCCGATAAAACTCTGAGTGGACCCCATCTTGTTGCGTTTCAAGCTTATGGATATTAATTGTGTTCACATGTTCCTTCTCTACTTTTACATGCCTCCTCCCCATCAAAACATTGTGATAAATAATGTTTCAAAGACATAGTAGAAGCTTTTGCTTTATTATATGCTTTGAAAATGAGTGAAATAGTTTATAATGCTAAAATCTCTTTCTCAGTTTCTGCATCACATGAAATAATCTGGGCATTTCATGGCTCAGAACTATGGCATCTGAACCTTCATTTTCACAGGCAAATGTCTCTCTAGGTAGCACTTTATCATTTGAATTTCAAAAGCTTCTTTTGCAAGAACATCATCCTTTGGGGTTGCCTTCATTTTTATAGTAAAAGTTAAGGCTGTGAAGAATATCAGAGTTCCCTCCTGGAATCTGATGACAACTGGAACTATGCCTAACCAACTGCAATGTTTAACGTGATGCTCTTAAGTTTTAGGTTGACATTACAACAGGGTAACTTTTAGGGATCCCTAAATGTAGTGGTAAAAAATATGTTTATCTTCACATGTACATTGAATGTTAATGTTCAAGTGCAAGGGTTTGGTCTGTAAAAAACTATAGAAAAATATGTCGGAAATTTTTTTTTTCTGATAGAATGAAGATCTAGCTTGTTGACCATCAGTTAGACGGTAAGCAGTATAATGCTGCCTTTTGTTGAGCCTCAATGGCTAAGAAGTACCAAAGATCAGAATGGAATGATCACTTTCATTTTCCAAATATTCATAATGGAATTCTACATATCAGTCTATGGAGTTTCAGAGGAAGACTGGTATTTATTATTTATATTTTATTTCACATGTAAATATGTCTAGTCTTCAACGAACTATACTTTACCCTGAAAAGGTTTAAACATTTACCTAAATAATTATTTAAATGCAGTCTTGTACAGGGTTTCATTTATTTGTTATTGCCACAGAGCAGGTAGGTTATAGAGTGGGTGGAACTCTAGCAACCTAAATCTTATTGGATACCAGTGCCTCAGAGAACACCATGAAGATTTTGATAATTATTCTGATTACTCTTATCTTAATATTTTATGCTAACAGCCAGTATTCTGAGCTGCTGAAATGTAGAGATGTGTTTTGAGTTTCAGACTATTAAATGGAATAACATTTATTTTTATATTAATACCTTTTTTCTTCTAGTAGGAAACAGAAATGAATAGAACAAAATATGATCTCTTCACAATTTTATTGGACAGAACTCTCATGTGCATCATCTCATTTTTATTGCTACAGCGCTTATTGCAAAAAAACCACAGGCAGACAAACATATACAGAAAAGAAAAAGACAAAGAAAAATATAGAATAATAATATAAATTCTTTCTCACCCTGTAGACAGGTTTTTACATCCTGCATCTAGCTTCGCTTTCTTTTCAGTATCACTCTAGGCAGTAATTCTGACAGATATTAACAGACTGGGAAAGTCCATGCAGTGTTTTGAATCTACTGATGTACATTTTTTCAACAGAAATTCTAGGCAATTATGGAAGTTGTTCATAACATTTTATGAATAGTTCATTAAAAAAAAAAATCCAGCAGAATTAATTTAAGCGGATCCTGAGGGACAAATTCACTGCAGGTTTAAGTCAACCTCGCCTCTGTGTGCGTATCTTCTCCCAGTGCAGGAGAGTCAAACTCTATATGTGTGGCAATGACTGTAATAAATTTTATTTCCTTACCTATATCTAGATCCAAAACAACCAAACTCATAATTTTAAGGAATAATCAAAGGATTTGTATTTAAACTCAGGAATTTATTGATGGTATAATTGAAATCTTAGCAGTCTCCCCAACTTTGTCTGGATCTAAAAATTGCAGGTGTTCTGGTTCTGGCCAGGACAGGGTTAATTTTTGCAGCACTCAGGAGGGTCATGGCTAGGTTATTTTGTATGAACTCACATCATTTTTTAAGGATGCAGGAAGGGCTGATTTGCAGATTTGTGTAGCATGGCTGAAGGAGAGGTCAGGTATTGTCTATTCTTGGAGGGTTTCTGTGGGAACGATTTGCCTCTTTTTTGTACACTTTGTCATTAGTATTGTTGCTGTTACTGTTTGTTTTCTTGTCTCATTGCTGTTTCCAGTAAATTGTTTTTATCTCGACCTGTGATCCTTACCTTCCTTGCCTCTACTTCTCTCCATCCCGACGCAGAGGGGATGAAGAAGGTCAGGGGGAAGTGAGCCAGCAGCACATGGTTTAGAGTCTCAGTAGGAGCACTAAATGGGACAGTACTATTCCTGACCCATGGCAGCAGGAAAAGAAAAATACTTTTATGCAGAAAATCTTTCGGTACTAACAGAGATAGAACTGTTATATGTGCACTCCCTAGCTTCTACTCTATTACGTGGTGGTGGACTTGCACTTCACCTAAACCAAGTCACCAAGGTAGCTAAGAGAAAACAAACTTGACAAGACCTAGTCTTGAGGCTGAACAAATTCAGTTCAGTGTTTTCCCAAGTGGCTAATATGCAACAGTGCAGCAAAGATGACATAAAAGTACTCGAAATTTTAAGAGAATAGAAAGCTAATGAAGAGAATGGAACCTTACTAAGCAAGCAGAGGAAGATCCCAAGAAACTCTTAAACAAAATGTTCACTCTGTCCCTCAAAATTTCCCAGTGGCATTTAATGAATATGTCGCATCCTTTACAGTAATAAAAAAGAGAAAGACATAGGGTAATTTGTGGCAAAAGAGCTATTGAACAGATTGAATTAGTCCATAAGCATTTCTATTTTTCTATCAAGAACTTGAGACCACCTCTGTCATTGTCTTACCTCTGTCAAGAGATGGTCTTGCCAAATCAATTTTGGAGATCCTTATTTTTCCCAGATTAAGTCAATATTTGAAAAGTGTTTGTCTTAAAGTGAACAAAAAAATGTATTCTTTTTTAACAGTCTGGTCATCAAACTAAAAATCTTTTGTATGTTTAAAATCTGTGTCAAGTTTTCTAGAGTTTTCTATAATGTGAATTTTCAAATCCCTGAGGGAATAAAATGCAATTTGGGATGAGAGTGTTCTTCAAAGTCTGACTTTTCCCATGCAGTTGAAAAAGATACCTTTCACTGCCTTTTGTCCCAGTGGTTTTCTTTGATATGATAATTTGCACATTAGAGTTGTATCACAGAATATTTACTGTAGGAAAAAAAAGGAAAAAAATAAGTAAAAAACACATTTCAATAATAATTTTTCAATGGTATATTATTTGCATATTTGGAACATGTCGTGGTTAAATTTATGGAACTTATAAATAATATATAAATTGAATTTATGGAAGACAATAAAGGTTAGTATATACGGAATACAAAGTGTTCTGTGTTTGTGGAGAAGCATGTCTCTGCCCACTAGTGGGTGCTCCTTTCAGAGTTATGAAATCTTATTTCTTTTTTTAGGGGACACTTAATATTTAGCTATTCTACACAAAATGAATTGATTTTTAAAACAAAAGAGATTTTGATGTTTTTCCAAAATGCATATAACTTTATGGATGGGTCATTATAATGGAAGAGACAGATCCTGATCCTCTGAGAAAAAGAAGGTAATTGAACTTGTCTCTTTAGACAAGCAGTGTAATCACGGACATGAAAAGGAACTGATGAAAGAGGATATGGGGGGATTAGGAAGAAAATTATACCACCTCCTCTTTGGACTGAATTCATCAGATATATCCATCAATTTTGAAAGAAGAAGGTTAGTTAACTGAAATCTGGAAAAAGGTCATGTGTCTTGTAGGGCTAAAAAGGTCAGAGGTACACTACTGCTACCATTTCCTAAGACATGTTTTCACCGTTTCCTCAAGAGTAGATCCATTAATTCCTTTTTTCAGTATTTTAGATCCCACCTAAATATGTTTCTCTGTGCCTGTCTATCAAACCTAAATTAATAATTTGACTTTAATGAAAAACATGAATTACTAGTGATAAACTTGATAAAATAAATGCTCAAAATATGTTCTTTGTTGTTCATGTCTGGTAAATCTGACTTAAAATTTCAACTCAGAATTTTGTACATAAGTACTTATAATCTTTACTCTGTTGATACCATAGAATGCCAGAATGCCAATTATGGTAATCAATAGGAAAAAAGCCATAGACCATTTACAAAAATGTTGATGAGCACAGGGTCGAGGCCTGTGGAGCCCCATGAGGGACAGGTGACCAATGACAACTTAAGTGCAAGGACTTTGGTTCATATTGTTGAATTTGGGAGTAAAATATGCTCTATTTTATTGCCAGCTATTTGATTATGCCAAGAAAGTATTCGTTTAAATCACTTGCCCAGGTACTTATTCTGTTAGAGAACTATTACTATTGCTTAAAGTGATTAAAGGCATGAAAAACATTCTAAAGGAGAAGTGACCAGTGGAGCTGAGGAGCTGAAAAGGAAAAAGAATTAAATGAAATCAGAAAAATTAGGTTTTGTAATACTGCTATGGCAGTGCTTTCTTATTCTTGTTAAACAATAGCAACTAAGTAAACCTTTGGAGTTCCTAGATGGCATTCTTAACAATGAGACTTGATGCATTCCAATGAGGTTTGATGTCTCAGTAGTTCCTTGGGCAATTTAAGAGTTCCTTGGGTTTAAAAGCTCTCAGTCAACAGATACTCTCTAAGTACAGGACTCAACTGGCACCAAAGGTTTTGCATTACGAGAGAAAAATTGTAGCCTTGTTCAAAATTGTGATGAAAAGCTCTTCCACTATAAAGCTACACAGAAGAAAATCTAGCTAATGTATCTTTCTTTACTGTAGTGAGAAGAATATATGTTTTCATTTAAATCAATGCTTTCTTCTGCGTAACAGCTCCTTCCTGCCATTAACACATTTCCTGGAATTAATTTCATCTTACATTATTACTGTTTAGATGAGACTATGACTTACACATTGTTGCTGTCATTAAATGTCCTTTTACACAGTGTCCTCTTTATTTATTGTAGTTACTCATTTACTTTAAACAACTATCCAAGTTGTTTCAATTTCTCTTATACCCTTCACTTCATTTTTTTAAACTATGTGAAGATCTTGAGAGCATAATTGCCTAAAACCATTTTAAAATAAATTATTTTGATTTTTTCAACTTTATTTAGTTTTTACTTTGACATTTATATTTCTACATCTAATTATGATACAGAAATTGCTCTATATAGAACTCTGATATGCAGATTGCTAGAAATCTGTTTCAATTTTAATACTGACTAAACAATTAAAGGTTTTCACTCTCTTCTTCTCAAACTTTATTTTTGTTTATGTAATTCTCCTTCCAAAGTGTAGTTTTAGACATTTGTGCCATAGGCTCATGTTGTACAGCAAAACTTTCATTGCAAGTATGATACCTCACTTCCATTACAGAATACACTTTTATGTCGATTGTGTTAAAACCATTATTCAGTACTTATTTGGTAAAGAACAAATTATAACAAAATTATGTTTTGAACATAATATAATAGGTTAATTAATTAAATAATTCAGTTAGTTTAAATAATACTAATTTAAACCTGCAAAATAAACTCCAATGAGGAGGTGGAGACATGAGAAATAGGTACATAGATGGGTCATTCCAGTCCCCTAGTTTCAGGAGCTAAGCAATGTTATCTTATTATGTTACATATCTTACAATTCAAAGGATTGCTGACAACTTTTGGCTTGGCATCTTGATATCTCCACATTCCTTGAGAGTTATTCTTTCAGACAGAATTCAGTGTTAAAATGCTTCTTTTTCAAACTTATTTGTTTCAAATATTTATGCACAAATTTTATTTCATTGATAGAACAATCCTATTAAAGTTATTAAGACTAATGCCTGAATCCATTAAAACACATGGACAAGACTCTGCAGGACCAGAGCATTCATTGCTGCATATTTCTTGTAGAGGAGAATAAAATAAACTCTGAAGCATACATGGTACATGAATAAAAATGTACAAATTGCTTCTGAACTCAGTTTGATAAATTCTAAACAATTTACTTTTAATCAGCTCTGAAATACTGATGTGATATGTTGCATGGGAATTATAATTTGATAAATGGGCAAGTTTTAGGTTCCATATTGAGTCCAGATGGTTACAGATTCTTTAATATATCCATCCATGTGGCATTTGCACATTTGTGTATCTCAGTCATCCTCTCATTTATGTTTAATGATGGATTGAATCCAAACAATGCAAGATGTTCTTCAGCATGCTAAGCTTCTGTTAAGTGGACTGAAAGTCAGATTGTTCTGCACCGGATCCTCTTTCATTCAGCATACTCTATTCCAAGACAATCAATCTCTATTTTATCGCCGACATTTCATGTGTAAGGAAATGATAGCACAAAGAGCCTCCCCAATTATCCATGAAGGAGTCTAACTTGACAGCTGTGTGCAACATCCTTCCTAGGTTATCGGTGCTATTAGACTTTTGAACCAAAGTTATAGTTTTGTATATACTATCATTTGCAGGTCTGTATTTGATTGTTAAAACAAGCTGCAAATTTCAATTAACTTGGGGCACACAGATTACTCAGGGCTTTGTGGTTGATTTGGGTGTGATAGGGTTTTTTTATTTTGGTTTGGTTTTTTGGTTTTGGTGGGTTTTTGTTTTGTTTTATTTTTTTGGTTTTTTTGGGGTTTTTTTGTGGTTGATTAGTTTGGCTTTTTAAGGGAAAGATGAAGACTTCCAGATTAATCTACCACTTCTATGTATCCCATCCTCTTACCTCCATTGCCCCTTATTTCTCATCCACTGATAGAAGAGCTGTTTTCCTTTTGGTGAGGAAATAGAAGACTAATTAGTTGGATTCCCACCAAAGAATTCAATTAACTGAGATAACAACTTCTTCCCTCAGGTCAGGGAGTCCTGCAAGACATCAGTTGAACTTTACTCTTCTAATAGAAGAAACATCATTTTCACTTGCACTGAGTTCTGAATTTGTTGGTAACCATAAAAAAAGAATTAGCAAACAATAGCACTTTTTTGGTGCTTGTTTTATTGCCTTTATAAATCAATGTTTCGGTGCTGTGGATTCACAATATGTTATAATTTTCACTGCTCATTAGACTTCTGTGCAAACACATGTAGACTCTGTACCCTTGAGTAGTGAAGGAATAATTTGTTATGCATTCACTTTAACCGCTATTTGAGCTCAGAGTTCCTCTCTTCAAATGTGTCTTAGCTGCTTTCTCATTGGAGACGTGCCATTGCCATCTCACACATCTGTCATTAGTCATTATTCCTATATTAATTATATTACATGGAGAAAAAAAAATCAAATCTTACTTTAATAGTATTTATAGGAAAATTAAGTTGTAGGAATAAAATGGTTCTATTGTTAAGTATTTTGTCTCCATAGTCCATTTAATTTTTTTTTCATTTGAAAAGCAAAGATATCCTAGTTCTGCATAACAATAACTTTTGCAGGTCAAACAGTTCCAGTATAAGAAATTTTTTTTCTGTATTTGACACTATTCATGAATTTTTTTGAATTTTGAATGAAGCTCAATGCAAATTTCTGTGATTTTGAAGGAAGTTCAATGTGTATGACTTAGCTAATTATTACCAGATTTATATCTAAATATTCTGGACCGTCCTAATGTCAAATATGTGGGCTACTTCTAGACAATAGCAAAAACTCTCAGTTCTTCTATTGAAAATTTCTATTAAACGTAAAATTTGGTCAGATATTTTTGCTGGATAAAATCAAGTTAAATCACAGAAAGAAATAAATATTGATTAATTCTAGGGGAGGTTCTCATTATGGGTAAGTAAGCATCTTATCTGTTACAATACTTTTTTGTTCTGGTTTACTATTATTCATCTTCCCAAATACACTTGACTGATTATAATTTGATCCTATCAATATTGTACCTGACACCTGTAAATTTCATGTTTTAAACAAAAAATCTCAAATCAAAGTTGTAAGATACAGAATCTGATGTAAAATATTAAAAGCTATATGAGATAGTTTTTTCCTCACTTAAATTTATGTAGGATTTTTCAAAATCCCTTATTTTGTGTGATATGACATTTTAATGTATGTTTCCTGTTTAGGAAAATATGGAAGTCATACTTCCACAGGATTACCTTCATTCCCCATTTGCTGAATTTCAGGACTCTGACTTCTTCGCTTAGATGCACAAGACAACGATAAAGATTCATACAGTGTTAATTCAAACAAATTCCTACAGTGTTAGTTCTTAATAACTAGGTCTATCTTCTTAAAGGACAAGGAGCAAATTATCTCACATCTTTCCCAGAATGTTGGTCTGAGTTATTCATATATATGATTCATAATTTGGAATAAATTTTATCAATTTATTTTGTATATATATGGCTGTCCCTTGAGCTGATTTCAATTATGCATTTTTAATACATGTTATCTTTTTTTTGATAATTCAGAATTGTCTCTATTTTATGTATCTTCTAATTTGCCCTCTTGTTTCTTCTTTTATTGTTTTACATTTATTGTTTGTAAGACCTTCTTTCTGGTTTTTTTTTGTGTCTCCATGCTCCTTTTCCTGATGATTATTTATTAACAGACAAAATGAAATTTTCCTTACAAAAAATAGATTGTCTCATAAAAATTACTTTCTTTCATTTCTTGTTGCGACAGAATGCCAAATTATGAATAATGGAAATTCAATTATTTCCAAATACAAGTATTAAGCATCCAGTGCTTCTAGTGAAGTTAAAGTTGATGACAATTACTTGTCCAGTGCAGTACAAAATCAGATCATCAGCCTACCCCTCTCCTTTTCTGACTGATGAAAAACCATGTCAGATATGA
The DNA here is from genome assembly GCA_025920805.1 of Petroica traversi. Classification (NCBI taxonomy): domain Eukaryota; kingdom Metazoa; phylum Chordata; class Aves; order Passeriformes; family Petroicidae; genus Petroica; species Petroica traversi. The sequence continues at coordinate 15,281,670 of JAHLSL010000015.1, read as the reverse complement.
ATTACAGTACTGCAGATATTATTCTTATCTGCTTGTCTAAGGGCTCTCCCTGTGCTTGAAAATTTCTTCAGCAATCTGTATTTAGGTATTGGACTTTTTAAAAAAATGCAGGAAGAATTAGAAATTGGTCACAGAGTAATTCATTCAGTCAAGTAATGAGCACATAAGCTGAAGAAAGAGAGGCAGAAATTGGAAGTCATTGTGTGCATTTGGCAACTCTTGGTTGGTTTATTTGAACATGGCAGTAACAAAACAACAGGGATCAAAATTTGGCTTTGTTGAAATAAATGACAAAATTCCTATTGATATGGCACCGAAAATATGCTGGAAGTTCTCTGAACAAATTTCTATGAGAATACTATAGGAGATGAAAAGGGGGAAATATTTTAAATTAAAAAGTTGCTAATTTTTTGGCAATGATCCTGGTATCTGTTAACTATTAATATAAATTACATATATAAATTAAAACTAAGTATAAAAATGTATTGTTTACATTGTGAAATGCAGCTCAATAGTCTTGCATATCTCAGTTTACTGGAATCCATTATAAGATCATAATCAAGACCCTCAGAGTCTAGCTGCACCTGAAGATGGATGGGAAAGAAAAAACTCATTAATTATCTGTAAGATAATTTTACATACAGAAAAAAACGCCCAAACATAGAAACCTTTGTGAAATGGCTGAATGATCTTAGAACGGAAGAAGAGGGACTAAGGTTTGACTTTGGTTAGGTGTTTACTCCAGTTTCAACAACAGACAGTTTGAAATAGCAAAAGTGAGGATTTTTCAGAGCAAATCTTTTCAAGGACTAGTTGCCCTCACATTTTCTTTCTGGAAAGGATGAGCAAGAAAGGTTTCCATAGGAACCAAATGAAAACTTAAATGTTCTGGTGTTACTTAAATTGTACATATAGATGTCTTACTATGTCAAAAGAAGGAAGTTAATAATATTAGAAAACCACTCAGAGAAAAGGTGACATAACTAATCACTAAGTTAAGAAGTATAAAATACAAGAAACAAAGACTGAGACTTATTCTGCATACCATGTGTTTGGTTTTTTTTATTTATTTTCGTGTTTTAATTATAATTTTATGTCCTTTTAAAATCTTTCTTTTGATGTAATACAAGACTGGGGTCAACAGAAATTACTTCAGCTACTCTGAAGTTGCAAACCTTCTCCAAAGGAAGCAAAACCCTTTACCTCTAAGGGATGCAGAGAGAGATATGGGCATTTTAAGCATTCCCCCACTTGAAGTCGCCTTTCAAAAGACACAAATCAAAGGATTTTTCTCCCTGAAGAGTCGCTATATGTAAGGCTGTGTCAAAATGATATGTGCAAAAATCCCATAGGAATCAAGGAGGCATGCATTTTAAAGGGAAAAATGACCACATTATTAATTGCATCTCCATTATGATACTTGATAGTTAACTAATTCTTTTATACTTGTGAATTCTCACATATGTGAGAAATATGCCTGTCACACACTTTCTTAGACTATGAGAATAAATTTCTTTTTACAAGATTATTTCCATTCAGTGGAGACTTGCACTAAATCAACAAATCTTGTGATTATTAGCAAAAAAGAGTACCTGAATGCCTTTTTATACCTGATGAGACAAACAATAATGTAATAACTAGTTAGTATTATACAAATATTTCCACACTCCTACATGATCCAGGAAGATAATGATATTTCCTAAACTGCTGAGTTCATAGTCTCATGCTTAACCTAATACCTCATTTTCATACTCAACAAACTGTAAATAAAATTCTACAAAAATGTTCATTAAAGCTGGGAATATAAACTGTCTCTCTATCCACAGAAATACAGGCACCAGCTCTAATTTCATGCCTTTTCTTACCAGCAGAAATTTATCCAAAATGGATTTATGTACCTTAACCATACAATGGAGTTTTGTCAACCCAATGTGGAATTTTTCTTGTTGTTTTTGTTCAGATCATGAATCCTTTCTTCAGACAATTTCTTATAACGGAAGCATGGAAGTGTTTAAGAGCATGACTTTTCAAGTAAATTCATATAATATGAATCAAAGGATTTTTCTATGTTAGTAGGTGGCCAAGTCAAACTTCGGTGTTCAGAAGAATCAGTCAAGCCTATCAGCATTCTATTGAGATTGAAAAATCTGAAGAGAAAAATTTTGCTCTTAGAGCCTCTGTCTGTGACATTAGAATTTTTTTCCTAATTCCTTTAGGAACTGTCAGCTATGAATAATGGTCTGATTGACACACAGTCTGTAAGTAACTTTCAGTTTTACATAGAGAACTTTGTTTCTCTGTTATACAAGGTCTTTTATCCCATCAGTCTAAGACATGAGATTTTATTCTGTTCTTTACAAAGATTGACACCCTATCTACACTTCTTATTCTCACTCTCAACTGGAAGTTACCTGCATCTTGTCACTTAGTATTCTGTTTCACAGGTCTGTTTCAGAAGGACAATTCTTCCTGATAGTTAACCTCATGTCATTGATTGATACAGAAATTGCAATTAGTGAATATGTCATTAAAAGGAGGAGAAATTTTGGTGAACAGATTAATTGGTATCTTGCAGTGTTTTGTTTTTTTTTTTAAATAGAGACCCTACCATTTCCTTATAGTAGAAAAGAGACCAAATGCAATTGAGACCAACATGCACTTTTTGCAGTGAAATTGAAGGATTCAAAAAGGTTATTTTTAAGTGGGCAAAGCGCATTTTGTTTAGTGGGCACAGAAAATGAATTATTCTCTCTAATAGAATTTTTGGTCTTATGTCAGTTCTCATATTACAGAAACAAAATTATTACTTTTGGGGTAGACATTGCTGAAGAAGGCACCACAGACTATTATACCAGGGAATTTCTGCTTACTGAAGAACACAAGAATGTACCAGTTCAGACCAAGAGTCTCTTCAGACTGATACCTTGCCTGTGTCTGGCAAGAAACATCACAGGATGTTCCCCACTCAGGGGGTGGGAAGAGAAAATATATTTTAACCTTTTGTTGGGGGGGCAGCAAGAGCAGGGCAGTGCCCTCCACAGCTGAGAATGGTCTGCAGTCTCTGTGTAAGATAAGCATAGCAGGGGTGGTGGTGGCTTTTGGTCCTATTGGCAGCTCATTTCATGACAAAAAAATGCAAGGTAGCAGGGACAGTGTGAGGTTCACTTAGAAAAATCCAGTCCATTCAGGGTCTGCAGAAGGCAGGGCTGAGCAGGGCTGAGCTACAGAAGGGCCCAAGCAGGGACTGGATGCTTCTGGGTAAAGGGGCAATGGGGTTGGGGTGTTTTAGAATTACATAATTTATATCCTGAAAATACCTATTTCTTCTTTCTGATTGTAAAGGTATTTCAAGTAATTAAAATGTAGATATCTAAATTTACTGATATGTTTCATAGGGCTTAGTGTAATTTTTTTCCTAACTTTTTTGCAACTTATAGTCTTTGTATCATACAACAAAGTTCAACGCTTAAACTATGCATCACTCCTTATGTATTTCATGTGACACCTACTAGTTTACTTTTGTTACTTTATTCTTTGTTTTGAAGAAATAAAGAAAATTTTTTTTCTTTATTCATCTTTATTCATGCAGTACATGACTTTATACACTTATACATATCACTTTGGGGTTATTTGTTTTTCAAACTAAAATATTCTTTTCTATTTAATTATAACCTATACTGAAGCCAATCAAAGCTTTTATCTTGCCTGTTACCCTTCTCATGATCTTTCCTAGTTCTATTTCCTGTCTGAGATTAAGGGATCAGTATTGGGCTGATAGAGATACTGAGAAAATAAAGAAGTTCATCATATCTGGCAGTCATTAACAGTCTGTCTACACCAAACATGGAGGTTTAACACTTGGCACCTGACCACCTATGTCTGTTGTAAATCAAGATAGTGCCACATTGCTACCTCCGATCTTTTTTCTCATAAAAAAGAAAACAAATCATAAACCATAAAAAATTACTGTTACTGGTAGACCAGAATGTTTTAGATAAATCAAAATTCTTGAATGAGAAGGTTTATAAAAAAAAAAGTTAAGTATTTGTTTCAGTGTGTTTGTTTCCTTTGGTTTGAGTTTTTTAGCTTGTTTTTTTCATGAAATTTACAGAAAACCTTGTATTTTCAGGAGGAATGCAGATTTCTCCTTCAATTTTTTGATTGTGTGTTGCACATGTCTGGTGTCAGCCACCAGAATGTTATCAAAAGCAATTGTGAGGTAGGTGAACAAGTGTATCCTGGCTATTCTAGTTGCAACTAGGGAGAGAAAACAAGACAAATTATTTATCTGTCATTTCACATTTTGGTGTGGTTACATTATCTGCTCTAAGGCAAGCAACAAAGTCCAAAACATTACAGAAGAAAAGATGTCTTGCCATCAATCACTGTGACATTTGAGATAACAAGAGCAAGTGCAGAAATCAGAGGGTTTTAATCATTTCCCAGCAGACAACAGATGTTTTAAAATGCCCACTCACTTAAAGAGCCTCAACTGGTTACAAAACTGAACACACAACACCCCAATAGTTTCAGTTTAAAGAAAAGGCACTAAGCTTTAGCACTGTGGCAGCCAAGAACCATGAGACGGTACTTCCATTCCATAAACGACACATATTCTGGTGCCAAATATTGCAGCAGCTGGTGTGAAAAATAATGTCTTGTTTGATAGAATATTTTGATAGGGAGGTATAATGCAAGAGCTAGGATTATGGTCTAGCAACCTTTTTTTTCTTTGTTCTTTATATCTACACCTCTAAATGAGCATGAAAATTACTAATTGGTTGGCCTTAAATAGAACTAAGACATCTGAGGAAAATAATAGTATATTTTCTCATTATTCAAGGATTATACTGTCTAGCATTTCCATGGGATGGACTGATGTGATACACGCTTTGCTCCAGAAGTTACTGTGAAACTAAATTGACATGAATCCAAACATGGTTTTTTTTTCCAGAGCAAATTGAGTTTTCACATGAAAACTCATCTGAAACGAAAAATTTCTGAACTGTAAATATTTATTCCTACATTGTATAGAACTGTAGTAAAAGAGTCCTCAAACTGGAATGTACAAAAAATTTATCAAAATGTATCTTTAACATTTATTTATATAGATTTGCATAAGTATTTAGACTAAAGAAGACTAAATGATCAACAGTTTTCATTGCAAATGAAAAATATTTTGTCTCTTATCATGACAGGGAAGATGCTTTCAATAGAGGTATCTTCCAATAATTGATTCCTTAACATTTTAAAATATTAAAGGACAGATAGAAGAATGATTGGTCATTATCCTCTACTACAGAAATTGTTCACATCCTTTCTTAGTCTTATAGAAGCACCAGTTGGATCTCAAAACCTCTCTCAAAGATAATCCATTTACCATTAATTTTCTAAGAAAGAGTTATAACTCCTAGAACCCAAATCTCATCACAGCTTCCATCACGAACTCTTCAGGAAGTACATGAATAGTAGTATGGGGGGTTTTTTTCCAATATGGGGATTTCAAATATCTGTAGAGTGATATCCTTAACTCTTCATTAATGTAATTTTGAATGGAATGTAAAGATCATAGAAACAGCATTTTGAGGTTAGACAACTAGGAAAGTGATTTTTCTTAAGGAGGTTCAAATAATTTGTTATGAGTTTTTTTTCACAGGAAAAACTGGCATTTCATCTTTTGTGAAAACCCGATTTCTGAGAATTTTAAGGAACTTTGTCTCATGCTTCACTACACACCTTTGTCTTGGTACTATCAACCTAGCACGTGATATGTAGTATTTTCTAGCTTAAGTGATGTGATTTAGGAAAACATATGCAAAATAGTCTTTAAAAATCAATTATACAAGAGTATAATACCAATTTTGCAATATTAATAAAGGTCCTAAGAGACAGCTCAGTTAATTTTGTTCCAAATATAGTAAATTTATCCTCATGTATTATACATTGCTTAAGTTTGTGTAATATAAATAATACATAGTGGCTAATAATTTATTTATAGGAAATAAACATAATTTCCTTTTCTTTTGTAGTTTTAAGCCATATTGTTATTCATGTACTTTAGTTATGCCAATTAGCTATGCTTGATAAGTGTAATAATATGTGAAAAATACAAAAAAATATTTCAGCAACTTTTAAGATCTGTCACACATATCCAGAAATGCAATTATGTTTTATTAAATAAAACAATTATGTATTTCTATGTTTTTAAAGCTCAGATTCTGTGTTCACCTCTATTGTCTCTATATTCCAATTAAAGTAAATATATGCATGCACACACATGCATATACATACATAAAGAATCAACCAATTAAAAAACCTCATCTCAATATGATGAAATGGAAGAGGTAGTTAGGAAAAGAATTTAAACTATTTTTGATAAAGAATTTTATTTTAAGATCCTGTCAGAGCAGTGAATAAAGTAATCATGTATGCATGAATGTCCTGAAAATTTTTTTTGTTCTGGTTTAAATATGAGTGAGAAACTTTTAAAATGGTATATTGTTAATTTGGACTTCTGCCTGTGGTGAAAAATAGTGTGTCTAGAAGAGTTTGCACATGTTAAGAAAATTTTACTAAAAGACTTGAAATGTTATACATATATATGCATTTAGTCTACTTTTGCTTTTGTCTAGTTTTATTAGAACTCCATGGCTATATATAGAATTTGGACTGATTGTCTTCATAAATTCTATATAGAAAAAAAATTGGTATATTTTATTTATATATTAAACTTACAGTAGAAGAACTGAGGTTATAAAGAGGTCTTTGAGCAAGTACTTGTGAAAAGTAATATGAAAAAAACCCATGAAATTTGCCTTTAACATTATTAATGACTTTCAGCACTTTACCCTCATATTTGGTCAGCATTTTCTGCAGCTCCTGCTGAGGAATTTTTGGTTTGTAGCCAAATCTTAATTTTTCTGATACTCCCAAGTCTATCTTCATCATTTTCTAATATGACATTCACATTGAACATGAAAAAAAGTAACAGAAAACAGGGTAAAACAAAAATAAGCATAACATTAAGAAAGCAATTATCTCCATAAAAGAGTGAGAATATTTGGGGAGGCATAGTACCTGCCTTTATCATAAGCTTCCTGATGAAAAAACTCAATTAGTTATGTAATAGAAATTTTATGAGAAATCTACACCCCATCATGTCAAATTACTCATTAAAAATGATGGCTCAACATGTCCTTTAGAAGGTTCAAAAAAGTTCCCTTCTTTCACATGCAGATTTTTAAGTGTTATACCAAATCATTTCATTTGCTCTACACCAGATGTTGTTTGGCTTGCTATTATTAGACTTAACACTGTCAAGCTTAAATCATTTAAAATCACCAGCTTAACATCCTTTTCAGTAACTGGGGGGAAAAAAAAAGTAAGCACAGCTGTTCAATACAGATCCCATTTGCCCTCAGCCTAGTTTTGCCTACAGCCTGCTTTTGCACGTCTTCCTTAAAAAGAGCAAAAATATGGTCAGAACATCAGTCTTCATTGACATCAGCTGTTTTTAGTTTAACCTCATTACAGTAGTAGTTCAAAGGTGCTTCCTTCTCCAGTTTGCAATGTGACAACTCAACAAGCTGTATTATACTCTCCAAATCCAGGCCTATAAATCTTACACTTTCAAATTCCAACAAGATTTCTTTCAGCACTGTAAGACAGTTACAGTATAACTCACAAGCCTGAAATGCTAATGCATGCAATATATATGCAGGAAACAACTGGGGTAGCTGGCTCCACTGTCATGAGCTATGTTTCACAGATCAGCAAGGGAAAAGGACATTGTTGTTAGAGGTAATACGATGTGGCATGGACTAAGAAATATGTTAGAGGATTAAGTCTAATTTTAACTGCTATTTAAGCCTGGCTGTGACAGCCATCAGTCTTAAAAACATGAGAAAGGTTTTTTTAAAATTATTTAAAATGATAGTGATTTAGTGGTAGATATATCTGATTGACAACTTTTTATTTAAACTTCTCAAAAGTAGAAAAAGTGTCTTTTTTTAAATGGCAGTAATTGTAGAAATAGAGCTGCAGTTTTCCTTAGAAAATGTTAGAAATAGAGCACTTGAACAAGTTGAATGTGCAAAAGAATGAAATTGTTCTCGTAATATTCAGGGACAATTATAAAGCACATTGTGTCTGGAATTATACATATATGAGAGAAGAAAGATGGGGCAAGGAGACTTTTGTGTTAAGGTAAGCAGACATATGCAGAATATGCCCATATTCTGAAGACAGGTGACAAAATGGAACCTAAGAAATTACTGAACATGGGATGAGGTATTTTTGGACAAAAAAAAATAAGAATAAGAAGTTCAAAAAATCACTTTTCAGTATAAGAATAATAACACGAGGGTGAGGCGTGGCTGGATTGCTGAGATCACAGGTGGTCAAACATCACAGATAATTGGAGGAGTTCATTTTGGATTCACACAACGCCCAGGTAAACATATAGAAATACCATCCATGTATGAAATGATGTAGGTAATTTTATCAGAAATAGCAAATTTGGATGCAGAAGAAACAAAATTGTAACCAATAGAAAGAATTAGGTGTGCTTTATGTTTTATTATATGGGAGAAGATCAGGACAGAGAAACAGACAGAGGTAAATGGGAAAGGAGCATGTGAAAATGGAGATAAGTGGGGTTAAAATGGGCTGTTGGAATATAAGCAAGATAATAGTCAATACACTTGCCCGACTGAGCTCTACACCTGATCACTGCAAATTTTTCTACCTCTTATTGAGGTCTATTCCTAAAAGGAGTGTGTGAATGTGTGTAAAACCATCAGCAGACAATAGACCAGCTAAACGGAAGAAACAAGATGGTTTTGACCCACAGCTCATGTGAATGCTGATTCTCCATAATGGGTGCTGATAAAGACATTGCTCTCTGCCCACGTTGATCTGTGGGGCTGTTGTGGTCTGTGATGTGTTTCTGTCTATATTAATTTGTGCTTGGCCTCATTGCTAATCGGACCTGGAGACTGGCAACTACAGCAGCTGTGTCTATGTGATAGAGACTAGAGAAGCACTCCTAAATCTGCAGTAGGGATCAGGAATAAAACTTCCCCAAAAGCCATGGACTCCTAGTTGTGTCCTCCTTTAGAAGTTGTGGGGGGCTTTTTTTTTTGTTTATTTAGTTGGTTTGGTTTGGTTTTCCTTATTTTGTTTGGTTTTTCCTGTTTGCTTTTTTTTGATTGGTTGGTTGGTTTTTGTTTTGTTTGTTTGTTTTTTTATTTTATTTATGAGAAGGTCCAGAGTAGTGAATTCTCGTTCCTTGAAAACTCAAGCCCAGTGTCACCTTAAAAAGGAAATGCATAATGTCAGGTGGATGTAAATAAGAATTTTCCTAATTTTTTCAGTGGCTTCTGGACTTAATCTCATAAGGAACATTTCTAAATTTTAAATCAGTCTTCACAAAATATGGAGTTCTGTATGTTTCTTTCTTAAGGCATCTTCTGACATGTAAAAGGTGATGAACTGTTCAACCTATCCTGCCACATTATTCAAATTCAGGTTTAAGGAAATGAGGCTTTCATGTGAGAAATCCTCAGTTCCTGTCAAACAAAGTACAAAAATATTTTGTTGGAGTCAATTTTACAGGTTTTAAATATTGCTGTTTCTTCTCAATAGCCAAGCAATGCCTACCTTGTGGTCTCTACTGGAAATCTTGTATGTGGATAGCATAAAAACAAAATGGAAAAATTAAAATATTTCAAAAAAGACAAGTGAATACAATTATAAGTAATATATTTTTAAAATAAATTGTTTTAAAGTTCCTTCCAATATAATGAAACCGGGGAATTACAGGGAAAGGCCCTTGACTGGAGAAGTCCAAATGTCTGTTGAATGAGCCAGGCTCATCTAGCACAACTAGAAAGAGATGCACAACACAGTGTTTCATTGACATGGAGATAGACTTTAGGGATATATTTTTTTAGATTTCATGTACATGTATTTCTGTTTTCTCCTTTTGCAAAAGGGTTTGTACACATTCTGCTTATTTAGAACATACTCTACAGCACTAAGCACAAGAACATATATTTTGCAAGTTACTGGAAGAACTAAATTGAGCTGGCATATGATTACTTGCATGCTTGGCTGTCTTTTAGAATCAGTATTCATAATAACATAAGAATAGAAACTGCAAAAATTAATACTTTTGCATTTTATTTTGATATTTTTTCTATTTTTAAGAGGGCATTAAAATCTCTATAATTAGATGAGGGCCTGCTTTTCATGGAATTCTCAAACAGCTTTGAAATTTTTGTTTAGTCCATATGGATTTCAAGTACCTGTTAGAATTGGTAGATAGAAGTCAAAATATATATTCTTTCTAAATATATATAGTGAGAAAACAGACTTAATGTGAACAGTAGGTAATGATGAAGACAAATCTATGTTCTATTTCTCTCATGATACAAATAAGCAATGTCTTACTGGAGAATGTTTTTTGGCAAACAGGGTTGCATTTTGGCATTTCACATCCTGGATAATTACTACGACATTAACACAGAACAGCTTTGAATATGGTCACCACATTTTATGAATGAAACACCTCACATATTTAACATGGAGAAATGGTTTGTGTTTTTACATTCCATCTGGAAATAGCATCTATTTGAACCAAGAAAGGAAGGCATCTTGGACATGAAGAAAAGATCCTTATGACACTTAATGGATCAAAGGGTCTGTTAAGACCCATCCTAATCCCTGTGTCCAGTGATTTATTTGTGTATTTCGGAAGGCTGGGTCTGTGATTCATATATTTTATATATGGTAATTGTGGGTATTCATTAAGAAGGAGGTTTTTAAAAGAAGCAAAATATAAATGTGGATCTCAAATACTTGACTTAGCACTCCAGCATAGGCAGGCTGTTGATCAGCAGTGTTTAAATTGTACTATATATAGCTACTTAAAATACCTTTTGTGAACAGTCTGGAAGAATACCGATACGACAGGATGAAAAGGGAGGGTAAACACATTAGGAAGAAGTCTCAAGAACTACCTCTTGCTAACTGTCAATCACAACCATCACAAATTGTGCAACAGAACACCCTGCAATAGCACATTTTTTCAGAGTTCAGTTTTCTCTTGGAAAACTCTAATCCTCTCAGACATCTACATTACAGACCATAGTCTACATAAAAGAATTATGAGGATGAAAGAGAAAACTTTTGGGAAGAATGAAATAAATAGTGTGTTTCTCAGAGGTTATGTCTGATATAAGTCTTCTTTTACAAATTTTTGTTGCCACTCAACAGTTCAAACTGTAACTAGCCCTCTTATTCTTCTCACTGTGCCCTTTGGAATCTTTGTGCCTCCATTCCAGTTACACGTGCCAGTCTCTTTTTATCCCCTTCTCTTTGTCTTCTTTTTCATGTATGTCAGTGCTCCCAGAAGCTTCAAAAATAGCCATCTTCCCCAGTCTGTTCAGGATGGGATTGTGTACAAAGGAGATGGAGGGAAATTACTGTGACGTCAGTAAGCCTTCTTCATTTTAGAGACCCAGAGGAGAAGGAACTAGTGGGAAACAGGACGTGTCTGAGACAGGAAGTCCCTCTTTTACTTCCCTAGCATATTAAAAATTGCCTATAAAAAAACCAACCAACCAAACAAACAAAAAAACCATGTTGCCAGGGTCCATTTATGGAGTGAAGATTTAGAAACCCTCAGAATCTGAAGCTGGTATTTTATTCATGTTAATCAGAAACAGAGTACTATGTTATTGTATTTATAAAATCAAGATAAATTGAAGTGCTGTGTTTCATGGTGCCTTGGAATGAAATACCCATGCTTGGGAAAGACAGATGATTATGCCCATAAAAGAAATAATGTTTTGGGGGAAGATGTAACCTAAGTGCGGCACAAAGCAAAAAAAAAAAATAAAATGAATTGCAGAAAGCCTTTGGTCATCTGTGTGGGTGTACAGCATAAGTTGTCTGTTTTTTCAGCAATCATTGAGAATTTTAGAAGTAGACAGTCAAGTAAACTACCTAGAGGCAACTCTAGTATCTCATAAATCCTAAAGAACCTGAAAGACCATTATTATTTCTAAGGTGCTTCAGACTCTTGGGGATTTTTTCTAGAGAGGCTGAAACATTTCTGTTGTTACTTGTCTCTTTCATGTTTTCAAAAGGTAGGTATTATTTTCAGTACTTTTTTTTCTTTTTTTTTTTCTATAGAAGGAAAAAGCCTTGTGTTGATGGTCTGGCTTAATATAACTATTTCTTCTAAAACACCCTTTTTGTATGACCTTATTATGCACTTAGACTAATTGCAACTCAATTTCCTACTGATAAAATGAGCAAAATAATGCATAGGGCTTTTTCTTTCAATCTCTCTTTTGTCTATTCAGAATAAAACTTTTGACATAATTGTATTTTATACTTACCTTAATGGCAAATTGAAACCTTAGTCTCAATTCTTATTTTTATTATAAAAACAGTAAAAACAATAGGTTTTTTTATGACCTGACTCTTGTTTCTGAAAATACAGCTATTTTTTTCAAATAAGAATAGAGCTAAACTTCTGTAGATCTCATCGCAATGCAAAACTTTGTTTGTTTGCCTGATCCTGTTGAAAAGTTTTATTTTTGCAATTACACAACTTTCTGGATAAAATTACCAAGCAAGAAATGCCTTTTTCATCTTGGGAGACCTTTTATGACAAACCTCAGGAGAAAGCTCATAACTACAAGAACTGCATTCATCTGAAGGGTAGAAGGAGGACAGACAATTGAAGGTGAAGTCACTGAAATTTTTATCACAAACATATGAATTAAATATTATAAGGACAAGAAATGTTAGAAGAGACTCGTGCAGAAAAAGAACCTAATTTTACTTCTTCATTAAATTACAAGTATAAAAACTTCAAAGATTTCATATTGGGTTTTGTAGCTAGATACATTATCTTAAATTCTGCATCTGTTGTTTAAAACTTGACCTTTTTTTCTCTGTATACATGATATGCTTTTGCACTTTTCAGTGTTATTTTCTAGAGACTCAGATTTACTGCCCACAATTTACCGTCTTCTGTAGCTCGTTATAAACAGGGGACCACATTGCTGAATTACTTTATTTGAAGCTGGGCCAAGCTCATATAAAAGATTTGCAAAACCAATTAAAACTTTTATCAAACACTTGATTTTTTTCTCCTGTTATACTTCAGTATATCCCCACACATAACATATCTATGTAGGCAAATAAGACAGTAAGCCATGCAGGTAATTTATCTCATTTACTCCGTCAAGCCTAGCACTATGAGGGACAGTTTATGCTGGGTTAAATTACTCCTTATCATCTCTGACTGCTTCACTTTCTTGCATTGTTATAATTATGGATTATTCCAACATTTGTTCACTGAAAGGATCAACATGCGGAGACAAATCCTTTTCTTTTCTACTTTCTAATGGGATTGAAGGGTATACAAATCATGCAATAAGTCTGTTGAGGATATCTCCAAACTATCACTTTTTCTGCATTGCCAGTATTATTTAATAGTGATAGGGACATGATGAGAACTAAAACTATTTCCCCAGATTTTACAAAGGTACGTTCCAGTTAAAATTAGTTTTCTGTGATAAGCATTTTGTTATAACACTCTTTTCTCCCTATCAAATCAGTGACTTCTGTAACATAGTCTATGTTTTAGCATCCTTTTTTACTTTTCTAGAATCCTGTTCTTATATCAGCTTTGATCATCTTCCCAGGAAAAGAAGGTATACTTTCTCAAGGAGGGGATGAGCCCCTTCAGTGGTTGACCTGCAGCTGACCTCAGCCATGCCATGGCCAGCTTCAGTCATGCAATGCTGAACTGGCCCCTTTGTAGGCCAAGCCCCATCACATCTGCATGGTGCCTATTGTGTGGCAGAAGTTCAGATCCCCCAGCCAAAGAGGCTTAACCATATTTGACCACAGAAGACACCTTAAAGACCATCTAGTTCCAAAATCCCTGCATTGGACAGGAATATCTTCCAGCAGAGCAGAGCTAGATGAAGCGTATATCCGGAAAGTCTTCAGGCTGGGTGTGCTGGCAAAAAACTATCTCCACTTCCAGCTTACCTGGACCCAAGCCGTGGACCAAATTTACAGTTGTGGAAAATTTTCAGACTGGAACTTTCTGAAGGAAAACAGGGAGTTGAAACCAACTGACAGTGTAGAAAAATATAACCTGATGGTCATTAAAGAAGTCCAGGATGAAGGAAATAGAACATACTTTGCTTGATAAACCTTGATAGATGCTTGACAGATATTGTGATGAAGTCTCAGAAAAATCATCCAACTCATCCCTATTTTCCTTAAGAACAGAGAAATGAAAGATGTAGATCTGCTTGCATGTTAACACCAGGATGCCTGGGAAGCACAAAAAACATCCTTGTAACTATTGCACTTGTAATAAGTGCGAACATATTCATGTATGAACAGACCCTATTTGAGCATTATTGTCATAGCTTTACAGAGTTTTAGAAATAATTTTAGTCACTAATTGTGGAAAATATAAAATAACTATTTTCAGTAAAAGCAGTAAAGCAAACTTTGAAAATTAATGTAGATGACACCCGGGAAATATAAACCACATACTCTGTATATTTAGATTTGTTCTGTAAGTGGTTTACTATATGACTTTTTAAACATTTTTTAAATAATAAGATCATTTTTCTAAATAATATATCATAGTTTAGGGCACATATTTCACACATGTTGTGGTGCGTTTACAGTGAAGCATTATTAACCACATTTTTTTAATAATCCCATTACTTCATGTTATGTGACTGACAAGACTTAGATTTTTCTTACATCTTCATGTTTTCAAAAGCATGGATGTTCTGCAGTCATTATGCTCTTTCAGATTCTTTTTTGTATGCTCCCCACTGTGCCACATGAGTTTCACACACCATTACTCAATTAAAAGCTGGCATAAAAAAATTATTATATTTAGCCATGAATCACTTAGATGGAGCTTTGGAACCCATGCATAAATGTCTGTGAATTTCAAGAGCACAATGGATGTTTTCTTCTTTAGCAAAATATTATTTCTAAAAAAATCAGAAAACTAGTAAACCAAATTAATTATATGAAATGACAGTATATAGTTTAACCAAAGAACGTAGAGATATTTGTTGTCTCTAATAAAGTGAGTCTAACAAAGAGTTTCCTGAGATTAAAAAAAAGTCAGCAAAGGAAACTGTTTTTCTGAAAGAAGGCAGCCACAGAGAAATCCAAGAACTGTAGCAGCAAAATCACTTTATTACAGCAGATTGGTGGTCTAAATACCATATAGGAGTTATCTCCCATTCTCTGCAGTGCTGTCACAGATGTCAAGGACATAAGAAAAATGAGGATGGGAATACTTTATCCTGCAGTTAAAAGCAAAGCATTCAGATGAGGAATTTCTCCTCATGTTAGCCACTGTGCATTTTCTTATTCATAGATGAGATTTGAATCAATACAAATTAGGAAAACTATGACTAAAGAAAACCCTATGTTACAGTAAACTTTGAATGAGAATAAGTTAATTTTCTATGACCCTCATTCAAGCATAATTACTATATATCTGAAAGAAACATAGTTGACTTTTTAGTGGCATGTACATGCAAGAAACCAACAGTATGAGATAAGTGGGTTGCCCTGTAAAAAGAAAGTGCTATTAAATAAAGGAAACCTCTTCTAAAAAGGAAAATATTACATTGTTTTTTCTAGCTTCTTCAGTTTACAATAAGCAATTATGCGTTGCATGTTGTAAAACTACAAATCCAACTACATCAGCAGGGGAGAGAAACTTGGAGGCGTAAACGGGAAGAAAGAGAAGATTTCAGCTGAGATTTCAAATTAAATTAAAAAGAGAAGTAGAGGTATGTTGTTTCAGATGCCAAAAAAAAGCAGAAGAGAAGGTTTTTGCACCAGATTGTGCAGAAAGTGAGGGAGGCCAGAACTGGATGAGTAGGGGATAAAAGAATGAGGAGAAGCATTACAGAATATTTGTAAAATAACAAGTATCAGTAAGATAGTAAGTTTTTGTATGAATTTTTTTCTTCAAAAATCCCATTTTAAAGATTTAAAAAATAAAATATTTTTTTTAAAAATATGAGAAAATACCCAAACCATACACATCTGTTAAAAAAAAAGCAAGAAACAAAACAGTAGCATGATATATCTGTATGTAATTTTTCCAATTTAAATTCCTTTAGCACCATAAAATTGTTAGTTGCCAAAATATGCCAAAGTACATAGAAAAATCAATGTTCTCATGTGAACAGAAATTCATATTGGATAGATACCAATGTCATATCTCTAAACAAAAATGCATGTGCAAAACATATATTCTGCATAAGTAGTCTTCTCCCTGTGCCAGCCTTGGTATATGATCTTTCCCTTTAGACAATTTCCCACTGGATTTTTCCTGACAGAAACCTGGTCTGTAACCCAGCATTTATTTCCAAAATACTTCTGTTTTACTTGGCTATTCTATGAAACATGGCTAACAAAACAGAAGGCCAACTTTTACACAACCTCAGCAGTGCTGACTTTTCTCTCTCTAGGATCACTGCTGATTTAGCTGGCTATAGCTGGATCAGTTACTGCCAGTAAAATTAAGTTCCTGAGTGTCGTGCTAACTATAGTAAAATATGATAATTTTTTTCCCCCAGTGCTTTCTTTCTTCTAAAGCTATGCCAATTGCAGAGTCACTTGTGAGTGTAAATGGCATGTTGATGGTTTATACATGAATATTCAAGGAGCCCTGAAGTAACAGTGCATTGTGAGACTAACAGAAGTGTTTAGGATGTCTGTTAGGAAATCAGATACCTACTTGGCTCCCAGCTTCTACCTGGGTTCAGAAAGGAAATGTACACCAAAAAACTTTAAATCCTTTTCCCTGGATTTCTTCCCCTTCTCCTCACCTCACCCATTTTTAGTATTTCCTAAGCTCCTCATCATAGTCAATATAAAAAATATGTTTTCCAATTGTGCATCATTTTATTAGGAAAGATATTATTAACACTTAATATTTAATTTGCCTTTGCAGTTTAGAACAATACTGTTTCTCACTGAAGTTCATTTTTAAGGACCTTTTAGTATGAATACAGAATGGTAGTTGACTGCATTACATTAAAAAGGAGCAGATCATCCCAAAAGAGAAGAAACCAAGTAGCAAAATAGAAGAAGGTAGTATATGTATAGAAATAAGAGTCTATGTCTTTCCTGTTAATTGATGTTTAATTATGAGAACTTAATAAAAGAAACTAAAACTCTATTTTAATTTGATGAGAAAGAGCTTTTGCATTTGTTGGTGGAGGTTTTTGTCCTCATGAGAAAGCCTGAAAGAAGTGTTGACAGATTTTAGACTGACAAACAACAAATGCAGCTTGAATTTGTGGGCTGATTATTAGGCATCTTTTGTTAAGAGGTGAAGAGAGAAGTAAAACAAGCTCATCACATTGTTACAAGAAACTTCTTTGATGTTACCAATTGAATTTATTTTCTAGTTCTGATCAACTGATCAAAAGACATGGCAATCTTTGCCATTGCATCTTGTAGTTTTTGCCCAAATTTTGCTCTTAACTTTATTGATAAGCATGGATTTTTAGGAACAATGCTTTTAGCCGACTCATGATACTCAACAACTATCCTTGAGGAAAATGTGAGGGGATGTAAACTAGATGAGAAATTGACAGCACTGTGAGTCTTGGAAGGGGTCAAGAGAGACTTGTAGTCTGTGAATTTTTCAAATGAAAAATAATAATTAAATATTTCATTACAAAAGGAAAGCATTATAGTCAAATCTAAAGAATTTGTGAAACACTTAAAAAGAGCAGGTACAAAATTACTGTCAATTAAATAGCCCTGTAAAAGTCCAAGTCATATTAAAGGAATAAAAATAATGAATTAGAAAAAGTATCTCAGAAGTTTACAGGCAAGGCACAGTTCTCTGTAAGTATGATATTAGCTCTTCCAGGGAGACTTAGCACCTCAAATCAGTGTCTGGCACTGTCTGCAGTAAATAATATTTATCTTTGCCCTAGATAACTATATTTTCTTTCAAATTAATTTTCTTTTTACACAATAACATTGCTGCTTGGTTTAATAATACTTGCCATAAAATGAAAGTGTTCAGAATTTTAACAATGAAACAATGATAAAAATACTGAACCAACTGCTGTACTAACTACTGGAAGAGTGATGAATCTCTATGTTTTATAGATGTTAATGGAATTAACATTGAAAACTCCAATGGTCACACACAGATTTTCTCATTTTAACTCATTTCTTCTCTCTGTAAAAAAATCTCATAGTAATATTTGGTTTACTTCTACTAGCCTCTGATCTCCATTGTTCAATGATGAATGTGCAGCAGCTTTGATTTTTACCATGGGAAACCCATGTTATTCTCTGACTGCTGAAGCATCAGGAAACAACAGCATTTCTTAACCATTTTGCAGGTGGTTTAAAAGGAACAGTTATATGTAAAGACATGATTAAAAAACTATTGGTGTACTATTTGCCACACAATCCAACAGTACATGAATGAGTGCCTTAGAGAGTAAGGAAACATGTAACTGTTTAAGAGGAATAAGGAATTGAATCAATGTCCAGAGGCAAGGTAAAGGAGACATGATATTAATAATTAACATATTAAATGATAAATTCTTATCAATTCTGTAAAAAATGCAACATTTTTTACTAAGAACTGAAAGACAGATTCACTGATATTGAAGAAGTCTCACTTAGGCTCATCAAATGACAGATGTTAAAGAAGAAAACTTGAAAATACATTTATACAAATACCTGATTTCTAAATAGAACTCTTGTAGAGAATGCATTGCAAGGTCTTCCTTGTGCTTTCAGTAGGTATCTTGCATAAAAAACGTGGGTTGATTTAAAATTACTGAAAATCTAGTTCCAATATGAGGTAATGTCCTCGTGGTTGAAACTGAATAAACACCAGTTCACATGGCAGATTATATAAAAAAGGTAGCTTACCCTTTTCCAAACTCAAAGCTAGGTGTTATATTAGTCCAGAGAAGACACCAAAATACCCAATTAGCTTTCTGAGTAAAGTAATAGCACATTTAAAAGATTTTAAGTATGTCTGCTTATTAAAATACACAAGTCTGTTAAGATCTTGTTGGTATGGCTGGGAGAGTTTCCTTCAGTGTCAGTGTTTCAAATGTTTTTAAAAATAAATTAACCTCCTGACTTTAATACCTTAGGCATAAAACTTAAGTTTGGGAAGGTTCCCAAGGGACCATCTAGTTCAGCTCCCTAAACTAATCAGGATCAAATTTTTATGTGAATTCCATGGCAAAAATTTATACTTTTGTATCTCATTTCCTTAATTAAAAACCAACCAACAAACAAACAAACAGACAAAAGAGAGTTATATGAAGAGTAATACCCACTCAACTAATAGTTAATTAATAAGAACATAAGAATTACCAGAAAGGGTTACACTGAAGGCATACCTAGCACCAAAGAGTAGTTCAATCAGAATAAAAAAAAATGTGTTCAATTAAAAGGAGATGTTCAATGCCAGACTGGATGGAGCTCTGAGCAATCCATTCTAGTGAAAGGTGTTCCTGCCCATGGCAGTGGGGTAGGAACTAGATGATTTTTAAGGCCCTTTCCAACCCAAATCATTCTGTGATTCTATGAAAAAGTAGGAATGTGGAAAATATATATGATCCACTTTAACTTTTTCCCAGAGTACTACTGGCTTAAGTTCGGAAATTTCCATGCATATATAGTAAATAAATATGTCTGCAACATCCTCCAGGAAAAATATCTTGTCTTTTATTAAAAAAAATGTGGGTGATTTTTTGAATTTGATTTATACTAGTTTCATTTTTATCCTTTAGTTCTTGTACATGAAAAGACAGTAAAATAACCTTCCCTATAGATTTTTTGCCAAGACATTAATGATTTGCAAATTTTTGGCTTATTGTCCTTGTTTTTCTCTTCACAGCTCATGGATCCCAGCTTATCTATCATTCCCAGTATGGAAGACATTCCATAACTTCGATCATCATATTTTTTAAATGTTTGTGAAGCACTCAGGGTTGTGAAGCTCTCAACTGCAGGGTTGATCACTATTTAAAAAAAATATGAAGAAATAAATAATTCTGTCTTCAGGGCAGGATTTGAATAATCTTCAGTGAATAAGTGTGGGTACAGACTATTAAACAAGATGAAAGCTAAAAGAGGAAAAACTGCTCATTAATGAGAACTGTCTGCTTCTAGACTGAATGAGGCAGGGATTTGGAGGATAGAAAAGTTTTTCCACATGCCATAGACCTAAAAAATGTAATATGGCATTGACAAGAACGGATGCAGACAATCCTCATTCTGATATTTGTATGCTTCTGTGTGTTTGCCATTATGAGGTAAATATTAGACTGTAAACCCTTTTTCTTTTCACTATATGCAAAAGATTAAGAGAGAATAGAATGTTGCAACTTTGATATAAACAGAAAGAAATGCAGATGAGCAGTGAATTTCACCTTATGGTATTGCAGAACTTTTGTCTTTGTAGCAGACCTCCAGAGAGTGATATCTATTTATTGCAGATTACGTTATTATTTAGAGGATGGCAAGAACAGATTTTTTTTTTTTTTTGCACTGACAATTCTCCTTTTGGTCCTATTTCTCACCCCATTACTTAGACATTTCAGTGTAGGAGGAACAGATATGGAGACAGGAGAAAAAGATGAGGATAATATGTCTCCTTTTGGATGGAGAAGTGCCAGTAGAGGTCAAAAACTGTCAGAGGTACGTGTTAAAAGCTGTTCTACTGTTACTAATCCTCAAATGTAGGCACAGGGTGTATGAGAATGTCTTCTGAAAGAAAAGCTTGTTCTTAGTACTCTTTTAGAGGGCAATAGGAAAATAAAGCAACAACTGAAGGTCTGGTATGTCTGAAGTTCTGAAGTTTCATAATAACAGAATTTTCAGGTAGATTTTCAAAACTGGGTGTCATGAATTAATAATTTTTTTCCAGATTTTATAGACATGTATTGACATTTTGATAATGAAATAGTATGCAAGCTGTTCACAGAGATTATGTTTTCAAGGCTTCTAGAAGAGACTCATCATAGTGATCCACTTTACCAGCAAATCACTCCAAAAAAGGCCAAATCATATCCTTTTTCCTTTTGAAAAACATCAGATTTTTTCCAAGGCTTTTTTTGGGTTGGGTTTTTCTGTTTGGTTTTGTGTGTTTGCCTGTGTGTCTGTGCAGTTTTGATTGGTTGGTTGGGTTTGTTTTTCATTTTTTGGGTTTTTTTTTTGTTGTTGTTGTTTTTTTAATAAACAAAAATAACTCGTCTGCAAATGTAGTTTTGTCTCATTCTTTTCAGGATTAAAGTGGAATTTTTCTAATATTTCGTTTCTCTGCATTTTGTACTGTGGCAGTTTTGTTCCTTTGCGCCTCTCTCCTTGAAGGAATTATGTTTTTCTCCAGAAGTTGCAGGCATGAATCCTCAACTTTGTGGAGCCATTTTGTAATTAAAATAAATAAGCATCTTTTTTGCTTGGTTGTTTGGTTGGGTTCTTCTGCATCAGAAAAGAGATTAGAAACTTTTAGGCTATTATGGAATTTTTGGAGAAATTTTATATCACCTGAATGCTGAGGAATTCCAAAAGGATTTCAAAAAATTGAGTAAACAAAAAGTGGCAAGGAAGCTTTAGCATGGATAAACATGCAGCAATATATTAAGAAAAATGTGTTTTTATCTCAGGAAAGATATCCTGAAGACGGTTTTCAGATTCCACTGAAATAATCTACAAAATGTACAATAACAACTCAAAAGTAAAAAAATGCTAAACATAATGAGGAGGATGTTGCATTCAATTATCCACATCTCCATTTCTGTGAACATCAACATTTGGTGCACCTTGAATTTGGTCCTGTTAAAGCTCATAGATTCCCATGAGCCCACTTCTCAAGCTTGTCCCAGTTCCTCTGGAAGGCAGCCTATCCTTCAGGTATGGCAACCGCATCTGTCAGCTTGGTCTTCTTAACTTTCCTATTCCTTTGGGATCAACTCCTTTGGGAGAGTTTTGAGAGTTTTTTAAAATCTGATAAAACAATCTCCGCAGTTCTATGAACACAGTTTAATCTAAAGTATGAGTGGGATAGTATAAAATTATAAGTAGTGAAGCACAATGAGGCAAAATACAGTCCCAAAACTGTATTCATACACTGTTCTACTTTCTGACTCTTTAGGCAAATATTATTTTTTCTGGCGGTCTCATTCATTAAATTATTTTAAAGCAGACATCTGGTAAAGACAGAGCACACTGTAGTCTGCTACTAACCAAATAGTTACCACATGTCATGTAAACATACCATACCATACCAATGGGCCAATAAAAAATAGCAGACACTACTAAAGGACAAACACATGTATAGATATAATGTCTGCACCATCAACAATGCAGTGAATAACAACAGAAAATGACAGTTTTTTCTTTCCTAAAAATAAATATTAAAAACCTTCATCTTTCTGTGTTTCATAAAGATAGCAAAAGCTACATTCACAGCCATCCATGAAAATGCAAGTGTCACCTGTAGACTGAGCACCTGAAAGTATCCTGTGACAGAGAAGGATGCTACAGCATAATTTAAATTTAGCTATCTTATCTGAAATACTATGTAGTCTTGCTTCTAGGTCTTCCTGGAAACCTAGATTTTCCTAACTATTTCCTAAACCTTAATTCACTGAGTGTTTTAAAACCAAAATAATAGTTTTTATTTCTTTTTTTCCCCCTTCCTTCCAATCTGAAAATTAGTCTGTAATATCTGTCAGATGTGAGACCAAAAAGGCAAAGTTGAAATAGCAGAAACAGTGCCAATCAAACAGATTATTTTAAAATTATTTCTTTACCTTTTAAAAATTATTTATTTATCTTTAGTAGAGATACAGATGAAATTATATATTTTGTGCAGGTTTCATTAAATGCAGTTTTCAAACTATTTCCTATCATCCTTTATAAGCTCTTTTTTTGACTACTATTCAACAATGTTTTCTATTAAATCAATATTTTTCATACTTTTGGCTTGTCCTTACTGAATGAAAGAAATGCCTGAATGCTATTCTTCTACAATGATTGCTGATTTATAAGGTATTCATGATCAGTGCTGATAAGAGATGGCATGTTTGAAAGTGAACAGGAACATGTCCATTCACCTGGAACAGAGACAAAAAATCCCTCTAGGACACAGTATCAAAATTATTGAGAATATTGTCAGCATTCACTTCAGTTGAATATAAAAAAATTCTGTGCCAGAAAGATGTTAACCAGAAGATCCTAAAAAAAAAAAAAAATTACATTGCCTTACACAGAGATGAGTCAGGCTTTATTGGAGTAATTTTAACACCACAAATTTATAACCAATGTGTAACACAATGTGTAGGCAGTGAGATTGGAAAATATTGCCCTCAGTAGGACTATGAAAACACTATCACTCCTTATGCTATCCTGCATTCAACATGTAGCTATTGTATGTGGTTACAGAAACCAAGGTATGGGCTCTCCAAAACTGCTAATGAGCAAAATCCATTCTTGCATGAAAAGATTTTTTTAAATTAGAAACGGGGAGAAAAAAGTAATTGATTATCTATTGTAAAAATACTTTTATTGCTGTTTGGATTTAAAATTCTTAAGCATTAATCAGAATGTTTAAACCCCTGTTGTTTGTCTTCATTCAGTTTGACAGCTACCCTTACTCGTCTGCTTGCAATGGTAAATGTACAAATAAGAGATCTGCTTCTTTTTTTCCAGTTATCAAGGTCATTGTTTGAAAATGTGAAATCATTACTTTTATTTTAAAAGTGAAAGACTGATGGAGTGTTTCAAGGAGATATATAAAATGTATCTCAGCCTTAAGGAAAGCATCTAGGAATTTGTGGGTGGGTGGACTTTTGCTTTATCAAATCCAGCCACTTCCCTGTTCTCTACATCTATGTTTTTGTTGGAGGATGTGGATAACAAGAATCCTATAGAGGACATCTCTGTACTGTTTGCAGTACAGTCTGTGTTTATCAGAAGATCACAAGGCAAACCCACCAGCCATAGCAGTTGTAATGATCTTTGATACATCCCCCAGAGACTATACACATTTGCAGGAAAATTATGGTACTTTGAAATATGCTTATAGAAGTATTTTGAACATATGTATGGTTTACCCACTTTAATCTTATTAAAGTAAAAGTGAACTGGTTTCTAAAAGTGGAAGTGGATTTTTCAAGTATGTAAAAATAATTTTAAATATATTTTTATTTTACAGGTATTGACAAAGAGAGAGTGGAAAAATCCTTCTAAATGTTATTGGGGAGTGAAACAGACACTTTTCTTTATATCACTGGTGGAAAACCTGGATATCTAGAAAGTCTCCAAGGCCAATCTCTGTTTAGCAACCCCTCCTACTATTACAAGTTGAACTTATATCACTCTAACTATTCCTTTTAGTGGCCTTGTAATGTTCTCTGATTCTAACACAGAAGCAAATACTATAAGAAATGAAGTTGTATCATAATCTTATTTGCGTGTAATCTGAATCTTTTAATCCTTTTAAGTGACAGAATTGGAACACACAATATACAAGGTGTTCTTTCCTTGAGAGAGTGGAAATATTTGCAGCTGCCTAAGAGCTTGGATTTTGATAGCAGCACAATAAAGTGAAATATTAATTACTTTAAGAGGAAAGGGCAATAGTTTTTCTGTGATCACAAAGAAAAAAGTCAAGCTATAACACATGGGGCTTGAGACTTAGTGTACAACAAAATGAAAAATCTAAAGAAGAGGCCAAAGATCTTTTACCATTTTCAATCTTGTACTTTTCATGATTTTACTACTGAGTACCTGCTTCATATGAAAGCTGAATCAAGTGGCAGATGAACTACTTAGAGATTTTACTCTGAACATATACAGTGACACTAAGATCATACATATAAATCACACCCCTAAAGTTCAAATACTTATAACAAGTCTGAGAAACTGAGAAAATAAAGTTCTTTTACACCAGATTTGCAGTGACAATTGTATTTGTATGTATCATGTTTAAAAGTGAATTTTTAAGAGGAAGCCTTATTGCACATTTTGGCATGTCTTTGTCACCTACCCTTTGTTTATGCAAACAATCTGCATGCCTGAAAGGAATTATGATGTTATGTAAACCAAAAGACGCCTTAAACAACTTCTAAAATTTTTTTTTTTTAGTGGCAAACGCAGTGATCCGAATGGTTTAAATATCTAAGCTCTGTTTATTGAAACTATTCATGAAAGTAATTTTGGAAATATCTCAGCGGAAGATTGAAATGTCATGGATAAATGATGAAGCAGGTTTTGACAGCCAATGTTCCTGTTGGAAGTGCAGACTCTCTTCTTCTATACCTGGGAGGCAGGTTTGCAGGAGCTAACTACTGTCCAAAGTAGACCATGGCTCCCAGTTAAATATGGGCCTAAATATTACTGCCACTTGGGTTAAAGATGCGTTTAAAACATGAACACTTTCCTTAATCTTCTTCGTTTTTAGGTAAAGCATTATGACATTTAAAAATACTTCAAAAGATACAACTCATTGTCAAAACAGGTGAATTTCCATTTTTGTATTTGAAAAGTTCAGGGTTACTAATTTTGTAAGTTGTTCATAGCTTCCTATATATCTCACATTTTTCTGAAAAAAGAAAATATATGACACTATGAACTACCAACCATTCATTGAAGTCTGATTTTAAAATTTGAATTGTAGTTCTCATCTCATCATTAAGGTTCACAGTGAAAAATCTTAGTTAGTAAGAGGCTGTGTAGTACCATAGGAGTCACTTTTTATAGTAATTGTATTAGTGGTATATAAATGTTGGACTGTTACTATTAGTTCATATGTCTTTTTTCATATTAGCTAAAGCAAAATTTAATACAAAAAATCTTTTGTATTTATTTTGTATGAGATTCATTGAACAATCCCTGATCATAAAACATTATGCTGGTTGTTTTCACATCAGTTTTAGTATTTCGGTAAAAGATTTTTGAAAAAGTCTCTCTGACTGAGCTTTTATTATTACAAGTATGTTCATATCTCAAAGTAAGTCATAATTACATTATAAGAAAAACAAATTTTTTTAATCAAAAAAACCCCCTTAAAAGTGGTCCATCTAAATTTGTTAAGTATTGGTGTAGGAGATGAACTATCCTCAAGACACCTTCATATCTGACTTTTCAACAGAGGATTTCAGACTTCAATTCTAATTAACGCCTCCCCCTTTTTCAAGGCTATTTATCAAGAATGATGTGGAGCTAATGTCTCTAAACAGGGTAATGTTTGATGCATGACTTTTCTGGCATCTCTTTGGCATAACACATGTATTTTATCACTCAGGAACAGCATCTTCATTTTTAATTGATGCCTAAAAAAAAAAGTATCAACATTCTCCATGCCCATAGCAATTTCTAGGTATTTTGGTTTTATATTGAAAAAGCATTTATCAAACTACATGAAATATACCTTTATTTTTTTTTCAGTAAAGTCCTCATATTTAATTTCTGCTGATAGAATGACATGAATTTTAGCATTTGTTATGGCCATTGCCTAAAGCCAGCCCTCAGAAAGCATATGGCACATATTTTCAGACTTGTTTTGGTTATATGACAGTTTGGATTCTAAGTGAGGCACCCTGCTTTAATAAAGCTGGCTTTATTGTGCCCTGCAGCACGCTTCACCATGCTTCCCACTCTGTGTTTGCAGGCTTGGCTTCCAACGCCTCTATTCTTCTGGTCCCGAGTTTTTCAAGAACAAAGCCTGCTAATTACGCCAGATTGTCATAATTATGTAATAAGAATTAAAGTGTACCAAAAATGAGTCACAACATTTGCCTTAA
This sequence comes from Petroica traversi, assembly GCA_025920805.1. Taxonomy (NCBI): domain Eukaryota; kingdom Metazoa; phylum Chordata; class Aves; order Passeriformes; family Petroicidae; genus Petroica; species Petroica traversi. Next base: position 15,254,782 of record JAHLSL010000015.1, on the reverse strand, counting down.
TTCATACACCGTTTGAACACTTGTTTCCAAGGGAGGAAAGCAGTTGCATTTACTATGTTCCACAAGTTCTTGCTTTGTTACACTGCAGTGTAGAAAGCAGCAATTAAACATGAGCAATTTTCAGATGTCTTTTTAAGAGGTAAAATGTAATGTACGATTTTTTTTATCAGTCCATCAACCAGTAAATTGACTTGATGGACATGAAAGAAGTCAGTTTGCTGCTAATACAGGACTTTCTGCATCAAGTCTTTGACCTACTTTAGAATTTTTTAAGCTGCTGCAACAGACATTTCAAATATTATTCACTAGACAGAAGTTTAATTCCCCTATTCTCCACAGCTTGTTTGATCAATAAACTGATGCAAATTACTCCTAACAAATTGCAAATAATTCCCAATAAATGATTCTTCTAAGCTTTACTCTGCATTATCAAAGAGCTTCTTATTTTATTTTTAATTTATGGTTCTTTCACAACCCAATTTCTTTAATACTCAAAAGTCAAATTGACTTTTTGCTAATTTACTTTTTTTTGTCAATTGCATTTGGTACACTACATTAAATAGTCTGCTTTCAATAATCTATAGTCTCCTAACCCTACTACAATACTGATCTTATGCAGTACTTCATTCCAGAAAATCTCACTTAAGATTTGTACTTTCTCAAACTAGCAGGTCTGTGGGCCAGACTTTGAAAACTATATAGTTAATTGATTCACACAGAAACTTAAAACAATCAGTATAAGGGTTGATAGATGTTTTCTTCTTTAAATTTCAGTATCTTTGTCTTTTAACTGGTTCTCTAAGTTTCAAACCTATACAGTGTCCTTGATGGTATCATCGCTATACAATTAAAGTGACAATACACTGATACTGCAGCAATAAATAAAGCAATTATTATGTATTTAAGCTTTCTAGATAGCAAAAATTAAACTCCTCCTTCAAGATCAGAAAAATCTCTGATTGTCTAGCTTTGCTATGTTACTGGTAGTATATGAATTTAGATGACCCACTAGAAGAAAAAAGACTTTAGAGGGATTAAGGAATAAGAAATCTGCTTATGATTGAGGGAATATTGTAAATTTTTTGGGCTATACAGGTAAGTTTTTTCTACTTGAAGGTGGGCTCATTCTTATTTGCCTTGTTAATAGGAATGGAACGTTTGTTCAGGATACCAGTACCACCCTCTTGGAACTCTTTTGGACTATCTCTGGCAATCACTAATATTTTCACAGTAAACTGGACTGAGAATTGTATCAAATTTTTCATGTATAAATAATATATTGATTTATTGGAGGAACATTTCTTTTATTGGGCAGAAAAAATTAATTTTTAAGAAAATTAACTAGGAGAGACTCAGATCATATCAGAAGTACACAGTAGTTTGCAAATTGCAGATCTACAAAGTTCAGGTATACTTTTGTCTGATTATACTAGTAGAATCTGTTTCTCCCAAATCACTATACTGGATTGCTAATGCAGTTTGTTGAGGAACACTTCAGTATCTGATATTCTTTAATCCTGAATTATTCTGTTCCCCCTGTATGAGGGGAGTCTAATGTGAGTCTAATGTGACTGCAATTGACTTTTTTATCCTGTAATAACTCTGAGAATCAAATAACTAATAAAGATTAATATATATACTACAATCCAAATATTATTATGAAGTTTAAAAACTTAGCAGAATGAAATTAAGCACTGCTTACTACTAAAGTAAAAAGTTAAATTCCCAAGAAGTTTTCTCTCACATTCGAAAATGTTTCCAGAAAGCTAATACAGATTCCAAAACTTAGTGCATAAAACAATTCAATGCGTAGATACATTATTTTAGAGAAAGACCTTGCAATAAAAGTCTCCACAATACATATTTTTTTATATTGCAGAAGTACATTTAGAACACAAATGCAGATTAGCCAGAGAAATTACACAAACCAGAATGGTCCCCAGGACAGTTACTAAATCTTAATCAAATATCTGAAAAATCTTGCAATGTCTTAACTAATCTCATAATGATTAAAAGCTCAGACTTCTGAGGAAATTTTAAAATCAGGACTTCTGCCTCCAATTCTAGAATTTGTGTATGCTGAAGTAAGCAGAACTATAAAATAACTTTGTGTCTTTACAATAGTAATGACAGGATTTAGATAACTAGAAAGCTATAAATATATAATTTATATTCCAATACTAGAGACATTTAGGATCTTTCTAGAAACCAGAACTAAGGAATTCAGTGAGTTTTGTTTTGTTTTATGCTAGCGAATTGATGCTTAGAAAAATTGGGAGCAGAGGAATGCTTGCATGTTAAAGTTGTGGAGGAAAATATGAATTCCAGACAAATGTACAAAGTAACTTTCTAGATATAGATGATGCACCCTCAGTGCTCTGTGTATTTGAAAAATCAACAAATCTTCAAACAAGAGACGTTCCAAACTGCACACTAGTCCAAGGCAAAAAAGATCTAAGTAAATTACAGCATATTTTTATCAGGATATAGGAGAAACTCTGTTGTTTAAGTATCTCTGGTCTACATAGCTTTCCTTTCTTATCTTACAAACCATAAAACAGGGTTGGGAGTCAAATGTCTCATGGAAACTGCACTCAGAAGATGGCTTTTGTATGAAGAGGCAAGGAGAAAAGGCCTCTTCACACAAAAAGCCCACTAGCTCTAGGATCTTTGTTTGCTTTCTTAGTGTGTCTCATCAAAGTTTATAGTCACAGATACTGGCATTCTTAAAGGTTTTGCTGGAAAAAAAAAGATATTATGAAACTGCAAGGCATCATCAGATACATCTCTCTTCAAAATATCACTGAAATTTTAGGACCAGAGCAATTTTTTGCAAAAGAATCACATTCTTGTTTGTTCTGGGAGGAAAAAAAAAAAAAGGAATAATCAGGTCATTCTCTGGCAATTTGGGCTTCAGCAGTCTCTGAAATCATCCTTTGGAATCCTAATGGGAAGTTTTTGCCAGTTGAAAAGTAGTTATGAATTAGATTGCACCTCTCTGCGTCACTACATATCTCTATTGCAAAACCAAAATACCTTGTTCCAGCTTTTCCTGCAAGCCACTTAGCATCAGGAAGCAAAGCTAAGATTGAACTGTTGTTAATAGAGCACTGTATTCTGTGGGCATGTATATTGCATAAACTGCATTAACAAAACACTGGGTACCAAAACCTTCACTCTGCTGAAGTCGGTGTCAAAATTCACTAAGATAAGAATTTCAAAAGAGAGCAGGGATCTCAACTGTTATGTTTCCCCCCAAAAAAATAATTTAATGACTTTTAATTGTTTCACATTTATGTTAACTTTATGCAAGATAAAGATGGACAAAGTAAATTTATTTACTTATTAATCTGCTGAGGGTTAAAGAAAAAATCTCTGCATGATTGTTAGAAGGGATGGAGGACTGCTTATACAAGAAAAATGAGGGAATTTTGTAGGAGAGTATGTTCATAAGTATTCACAGTATAGTAGACAACATCATTCCTGAAATTAGTCTGGCTAAGTATGAAAAACTCAAGTGGTCTTTAATAAATATAATAAAACCTGGGTATAGAAATATACATCCTGCTTGATTATTTGCATGCATATTTATTACATGGGTGCAAATGAAGAATTAATCAGATCCTTTCGACTAATCAAGAAGTTTTAAGCAATGTTTAAAGTGAGACTATAGAATTATTTAATGCATGGTTGCTTTCTTTTCCCCATTATATTTTTTAATGTAATTAAAAATGTTTTTGTACAATACAGTACTTATCAAACCTGCTATTAGATACATTTGGAAACAATTTACTGACTAGTTCTGTAAGCACAAAAATGCCTGAATGTGTCATTATTTAAAATTTAATATCTAGGGCCTCTAAGAAGGAACAAATGCTGTGCTCACAAATGTTACAAAGCTGCTGCACTAACCTCATCACAATCTACAACATCCTTAAGTGATCAGCTTATTAGCAGGCGGCAGGGGCTGGTCTTGGTGACCTGTGACAGGACATGAGGAAATGGAATGAACTTGCAGCAGAGGAAGTTTGAATTAGACATTAGGAAAATGTTTTTCACTAAGAGGCTTGTTGGTCAGTGGAAGAGGCTATCCAGTGAAATGATCACAGCACCAAGCCTGACAGAGTTCAAGCAGTATCTGGAGAATGCTCTTAGTAATATAGTTTTAGACAGAGCAGGGAGGTAGACTTGATGATCATTGTGGGTTCCGTCCAACCTAAGATATTCTGTGATTCTGTGATTCCATGCCATTTGGGGCATGATGCTTATTTATGATTGCTAAGGAACTATTTCCTCTGACATGAAGTTTAACAGTTTGATTTTCCATATGATACTGGAAAATGTAATATGGAAAATGTGAAATTTCCATTGTGTAAAAGGCACATGCATGTGCTTCTTGGGGATGTAGTTTTATGGTGAACGTGCTGATGCTAGCTAAATGGTTGGATTTCTTAGTCTTTCCCAACCTTAATTCTATCATTCTATTTACAATTCTATATATTTATACAGAACACTGTTATCTAATTAAAAGAGTGAATAATTATATTTTACTGTGTAGTGATTAAGGGACACCAGTATCTATTTATAAGGGTTTAGTCACAAAGTCTGTATATATATAGCATACCTATAGTCTCTCCTGTGCATTATAAGTAAGCCTAAGATTTTGAGCTAGCTGGAAGAAATAATTCCACAACCCATCTGTGGCCATAGAGTGAATGAAACTAAGTCAGAAATGAAAACTGCCTGGAAATATTTTTTTTTTTTAGGAGATAGTTTGCAGTTTTGTAGCAGTTATTAACAGAATGTAAGAGTTGAAGTAATCTGACCTAGCATAAAAGTTGACACAATTTTATTATACAATTTGCTTTTAAAGATAATGGAATACTATGTATATGGCTGGTGATGCAGTTCAGCATACTGTACCAAATATGTATCCATATGTATCCAAAATAGTTTAAATGAATCAAAAGCTAAAAACTTTGATTAATTAAAAATAGTTCCTGATTAGTTAGCTGTGATGGTACTTCAGCAGATATTTAAAGTTAAGTGAGATTAATCCTGTATCTTTGGTCTGTTTTGCTGTAAGTCTTAATCACATGAACTTTTCCTTTGTACGTGTTTCTACAGGAAAAACATTGCAAAAAGTCTGTCCATTTTCCAGAATTTTGACAGTACTTAAATGTCCGCTGGCCAGGCAATTCTTACTTTAAAAAAAAACAAAAAAAACCAAACAAAACAACCAAAAAAACCCAACAAAAAATAAGTTACATGGTTAGGAAATCCCAGATAATGTATGGAAATTCTGCTTTATCACTTGTCAAAAAATGCCTTTCAGAAGAATAATATGCTAAAGAATAAGAAATGTACAGCAGGAAAAAGATTTTATGTAAAGTCCCTTCCTAAGTATGGGCATCAATTTCTCATTTATAACTCTAGAGCCTCTACTGCAAGAGCATTTCTAATTAATTCCCATTTGTGGAGCCCTTGTTTTTTCTGCTTCCTCAAAATGCAATGTTATCTAATGTTATTTCATGCTGAGATGAAACACTGACTGTATCAGTAAGGATAACTCCTGAGAAAGAAGAACAAAAGAATTGTATACATCTAATAGTCTAACATCTTCACTGAGGTTATGCTGAGCTAGTAAATATGCATCATCTATCCCTAATGAATTATCTCATGCGGTATTGGTTCCAGAAAATTGTTGTATATGGAAAGATGCTAAGACTGTGCAAAAACTTTTATCAATAAAGTAGACCTGGAAACATACTCTTACTAGCAAAAACTCACAAAAAAAACCAAATAAAATCAAAGTTTTTGTTCAGTTAGTTTTTCCTTGAGTTTGAAATATGTTCTTGATTTCAGCTATTGGGGAATCAGTCTTCTGATGTTAACAGCAGCTGTTTAATATTTTATGTTTTCCTGGTCTAGGCCAGAATAAAACTAAATTACACTGAAGATGCAGATGAGATTTTTGCACATCATAGATGCACATAATCAATTGACAAGGGCACTCGACCCAGACTTAACTTTGTGACCATTAGAGTCATGTGGGAATCTTTGCTATTTAAGTGTTATAGCATTTCAGAGGTGATAATATTTGAATTGTGAATGGATGCCCTGGATCATAGTTAAAAACTAGCCTATAGAAACAATATCTCATCTGGTTTTACATCTAGCTTGTACAGAAAAAATTGTACTAAAAAAAAACCTGTTCCTGCCTTAGAGCATTGCAGAAGATGAGAACAAGTGAGTACAATTTTCCAGAAACTTCTGATAATTCATGCAAGTGTCACAAATATGCTGTGAATAGGACACCAGGAAAAGGTTCATCATTTTGCCATTCTATTTAAGAGAGAAGAGTAGTTGGAAAGGAGCCCAGCAAAAAAGAACCTGTGTTTTTTGGTTGACAAAACATGAGCCACCACTGTTGGCCAAGAAAGTCAATGTCATCCTGATCTATATGGTGTGACCAGCAGGACCAGGGCAGTCATTGTCCCCTCGTACCCAGCACTGGTGAGGCCACACTTCAAGTCCTCTGTTCAGTTCTGGGCCCCTCACTTCAAAACAGATATTGAGGTGCTGGAGCGAGTCCAAAGAAGGGCCATGAAACTGGGGAAAAGGAGGCTCAGGCTTTTTACTGCACTCTAACTGAAAGGAGGTTGTAGCCAGGTGGGGACCACACTCTTCTCCCAGGTCACAAGTGACAGGGCAGGATGAAACTGCCTCAAGCTGCCCCAGGGGAGGTTCAGACTGGACACGAGAAAAATTTTTTCACTGAAAGGGTGGTTAAGTATTGGAATGAACTGCATAGGAAGGTGTTGAAATCACCATCTCTGGAAGTGGAAGTAAAGAACAACTGGATGTGGCACTTAGTGGAGAACTACACTTTGAAAATAAGGTGATTTATATTTAGGAATGCTTAAATTTTTAATATTAGTTATTAAAACCTACTATGAATATCTTCTGTTATAATTCCCTGTGATCTTGAAGTTATTATATATTTCTGCATTAGGGATTTTCTCCTCCTATACGGCAAATACTTCAAATAAACAAGTAAAAAAGAAACCAGACAAAAGGTAGCTTTAAATTTACAAACTAGTGGCATGTCAAATCTACCCAGTCAACTAGAACATAGAACTAAAAAACACATCTTGAATCAAACAGTAGGATTTAAAAGAAGCCAGCTTTAGCTGAACTGTTAAATAAATATGGCTCCTCTAAAACTCTTCCTTTTCACATGGCAGCACACTATTAAAATGAATTGTTGGTAAGAGTTTGTACAGTACTCCATTCTTGTATATGTTTTATGTTGGATATGGGAAAGTAAAACATCTACCCTTAGGGTAGATTTTTAAAGCAGTAATTCTTTAATGAGTGCTATTATCTTTATCCACTGCACAACAAGTAAACACCAACAGTAGACAGTGTTTAGGTATAGTAGAAAAGCTAAGTAGCAAGAATGCGCATTTTTTTAATTATATATCAGTCCTCTTAGAGACTTATTTCCCCCTATTTCTTACACTAAGAAAACAACTTAAGTAACAGCAACACTGTCCTACTTGTTATTCAAGTAAAGCCAGTAAATGAAACAAAAGGAATGGTAACCCATTTTAAACCCTGAAGATTACCCAACCTTTATTTTTTTTTAGCTGAAAGGTGCTCTTTAAGTCTGGAGATCTATTATCTCTCAGCCAGAAAGGTCACAGGTGAATGGCACAAGAGACTTGCTCATCCTCCAGGCAATGAACATATTACTTGCCCTTGTCTTTGGACTATAAATAGCAGAAAACAGATTACTAAACTGTTTCAAAATGAAATATTTGTTTTATTTTCTTCTTGATTATTTTGGTCGTTCAGTGTAATCAATCCTACATTCTATCAGTATATCCTAGTAGAAACTCAGAAAGAACTTCAGAGTCACAGGATACAGGAGTATGGTGTACATACTAAATTAAAAATGATGGTGGGAAGTTTTCAGCCTCTAGTTATAGAGATTTTTCAAATCGGTTAATCATCTCTGTTTTCCAAATGGGTTCATCAAGTAACTCTATCTATTACAGGGTGAACAAAACTATGAATTAACCTCGTGTCTCTCCCTGAGCAAATATAATAAAACCCTTTAGGATCATTATTTCAAAAACTAGTAGAGGTAGTCAGAATTTGTATAGTACCAGTGCTCTCATAGACAAAGTCTTATGAAAAGAGATGTTTGGAGTCATTGGAAATATATTTAAGCAGTTCAATTGGTTATGTGATGACTGTAAACTTTGTTTTGTTTAAAAGAACTTTAGTAGCAAAAAATGAATTAAACTAAACAACAGTCTGCAAAATTAAATAAAAAGAACAGGTTTCATTAACAAAAAAACTCCCAACAACCAGATGAACAAAAAATACTGAGCTTCTGATTCTGTAAATATGTACTTTTGATATATGATATTCACCAACATATATTTATCAATGTGCAACAATAGCTATTCATGGATGATGTGTGCTCTTTGGCAGAGGAATGCAAAGGTAGCACACACATCATGTACTGTACAGCAGTCAGCAATTAGTTTAACTTCAGAGGACTTCAGTGTTTTTTTTTAAATGCTCAAGTTTGTCCAAGAAGTAGAGAGGCTTTCGTCACATTTCTCGACCTTGGCCAAATAGGTAAATTAGACGTCTTTATTTTAAAGAGGAAGAACTAAAGTACAGAAATGTGAAACAGCCACTTTCTGTTGCCTTAATTTCATGAGAAGGAAGTGTGAGAACCTTGTGACAGAAAGCCAGTGCGCTGATCACATTACTAATGTGCACTCTGATCATATTAGCAGGACTGCAGTGTTCCCAACAAAATGTAGGCAAGTTTTGTAACCTATCCACAGCCAAAGTAAGGTGATGTCCTTGGTCTCCTCAGATTCTTGTGTTCAGCTTAAAAACCTCTTCTTTACATATTTCATCTGCACACCACATACTGAATGAAGATACTCATCATCTTTTTCACTAGACTGAGCCTGTAACATACTGTTCCATGCATCATCATGGCTAAAGTGTTTCTGAAACACAAATCAGCTTGTTTTGAGATTGTGTAGCAGTCTGTATGCCATGTGCTGACATTCCCAGAAGAACTGGAAAAAAATTTATCAGTGTCCCCAAATTATGCATTCATGCAGAGTTGTCACAGTCATGTATTAATAGTTGACAGTAATTATATTAGGGAAAGTAGTTAAAAATATCTCTGTTATGTGTTGATAGACACCTGACTCATATTGTCACTGTCTAAAAGCACTGCACACATAAGCTGATCTTATTTTTGTAACTTTAGATATACTTAAGTAAATATTGCTACAAATCCCAGAAATCTTTTGATTAGACTTAAATAATCTGTATTTGTATGCAAAAGGTTATTTAGTGGGTTTAGCTTATGATAAAGATACATTATAAGCACATGCATTATTTTAAAATAGTGAAACTATCTCAATAATACTGTATGTAAAATGCTGATAGCAAAGAGATTCCATGTATGGTTAGAATCAGATATGTTTTCATGCAATGGGTGAGGACCTTTTTAAATTTAATTTTTATCATGTCTTACAGTCAGTTTTACTAACAACCCTTTGGGATAAAATGCTGTACAGCATTTAAAGATACTTGACAGTGTGCTGTGTTGTCAAAAGGAGATAAAAGTTTCCTCTCATATAAAAATCTATTAATGGGTCACTGTTTGTGCAATATAAGACTGACATACATTCATCCTCTTAAACCAATAGGGTTAAGTCTTATTCATCAATAAGGTAATAGCACATACTTTATTGTGGATTGTAAATATGTAAATGTTATTAATTTTGGCAGTGAATTTACTAGGCAATGATATATTCAAAATCTTTTAAAAATATTTTTTCTATACTCAGAATATATTTTTCTTTAATTTTATTCATGTAAGTCTTATTTCAGGTTTCAGTGAATATATAGGAGACTTTATGCCTAAAATTACCTATAAATTATAGTCTATCTATCTTATAGATCTGCTTTCCATGAGAGATTAGCTGCTCACAAAATAGATTCATCCATCTATCATTGGCTTCAGTCTTCCAATGAAATAGACTAATTCATCATTATTATTTTGATGACATTCATCTCTATCTTTTACCCTCCTGATTCTACTGGGACCAATAGGCTTCTTGAATATTCATATTCATAAAATGTCTCAAAACCAATATCTCCTGCCTAGAGCTTTTGTTGATTGATCCTAATAGTTCCAGTACTACTCCTGCTACAGTGCTCCTCGTATGATCCATAACCACCTCTTAGGTGTTAGGCACTTAGCTACAAATAATCATCAGGGCTGCAGTGTGAACTCATCCAAAGTTCAACAAAATCAAATAACCAGCATACTTCGGGAAACAAAATTCCCTTACCTTTATCTTCATCATTTCATACTTCTAAGTAAGGTCTAATCTTGTTTGAATCAAAACATTAAATATAAACTTCAAACAGATCTATGTTCATGTTTAAAATTGCTTAAATTTAGAAAATAGTATCATAGAGTCACAGTAAAATTTCATAGGAAATCTACTTTCCTATCTCTCTCCCAATCTACACATGACATTTCCCTGAAAATCAGAAGATTTCGCAACTTGACTTTCATATGAGTTTTTGTTTGTATATACTTGTAAGATACATTGCTGTTATTGTTGCTGTCTTATTAATGCTGTAAATATGAAGCTGTGACAATAAAAACTGCTTTGCACACATCTGTCTATGTCTTATCCTGAGTCTTTTAGTACCTATATTGGATAGGCAAAAACTGACAGAAAGTTGTAATTTAATTTTAGTAATCCTATGCAACTTTTCTTTTGTACTCATATTTTTCTATGCAGTTTAACTTTTATTTGTTTTGTCTACCACAACAGAAACAACAGTTTTACAGAGAGTGGCGTAAGAATTCATTTTACATTTAGACAAAATATTGTATATCCAAGACAGTATGTACAAAATCGAGACATTTCTAGTTCATGTCTCACCTTTTTTTTTTTTCCCCAGAGATATAAAGCAACATTACTGTAAGTATTACATTGCATAAGTCATTCACAGTACAGTCTTAAGTCTCTCTTACATTAAGGCCTTGATCACCTGACACACCAGTTTTAAGCTGCCTAATACTAACTCTTCATTGAGCATTTACCTAAATTATACCTCATTTGAAAATGAGCTGCATAATACAAATGAACCTGTAGACTCTTAAATCTTGTTCTGATAATTAATAGGAACTCTTTCACAAAGCAGATCAAGGAGACTAAGCATGTTGAATTACTCTAGAACAGAGTTGTCTGATTGTAGTATGTTACACTACAATAATACATATATTGTAACATTGCCTACAGTAATGGAAAGTAGGATCTTTAAACAAAGCAACAAGGAGAGAAACAGAGAAAAGGGTTTAGGATGTTTGCATATTTGCTACACAAGATTTTATTCTAAATTTGATGTTTATAAAGCAGAGAAATTAGCCAGGCAAAAAGCAATCAAGTGTACACATGGCTCAGGTAATGTGGCACCATTATTTCTACTATGGATCTGCTTTGCCATGTGAGTCTTCCAAAAATCCCCAGCTTTATTTTACAGCTAATGAAAGAATATAGTGAAGGTAGGAAAGACTTAAAACTTATCTTGTATTCTCACCATCATATAGTTTCTACACACTACTGAGGTACATGAACAAAAAGGCAAATTATACAGGTTTTTTCTCTTGCACTATGAGATCTTGTATTTTATCTTTAAAACATATATTTATTTTCATCTCAGTAATCTATTGCAGAATAGCTATGTGACACTCATGCCAGAAAACTCATTGCTGTAGCTTATTTCCTGACAGAAGAGAAATCAAAACCAAAAGAAATGGTAGAGAGTTACTTATAGGTTAACTTCTTCTGGAGAAAATATTTCAGTAGCAGTGATCTTTTTCAGGTTGCTGAGACATTTGAGAAAATTTGACTTAGTAATCTAGTCAAAGACACAATAGTATGAAACTCTTATGGAGTTTCTTCTTCAAAGTACTTACACTACACAAAAACATTTTTATTTTAGCAATATTCATTTAATATGATACATACTTGGTGTCTGAATGAGTCCACCAAAGACTGTGATTTGTGATGCTTCTTAAAGGTTTTTATGCTGGTGGTCAATTTCAATATTAATATTTATTTAAATACTCCTCTATTTTTTAATAATTTATAGATTTAATTTATTGGAGTTTTGGGGGTTTTTAATGATTTATAGACATACTTTAAGCAGTTACCTATACTTACCATAGTTACCAGCATCAGTATTCATACTATTGCAAATATAAATTGATAGATCATTCATCAAAAGGTTGCAGAGTATGAAAGGTTTGTATTACAAATACAAATAGAAGGTTTGATTTTATTTGGCAAAATAACATTAAGATCCAAGTTCTAGTGAGCCCATAATTTCCTCATCAACAATAATGATGAAGTAAAATTTAAAATTTAATATCCAACTCACTTGAAATTTTATTTTTCCTTTCTATCTTTTACATGCTTACAGTGAAATAAATTAAAATCCCACCTGTACACAGTGTAGATTATTAGCTTCAAATCTCTTCCTTTGATTAACCTCAGAGGCCTACGGTTGAAGTGCAAAATATGTAAAGCTATGCCCATGAGAGCAGTTGCAGAACTAGAATTCAAAAGTGTAAAATTGCTTTCAGATTCTTAATCTTTTAATAGCAGAATATAACAAAATGGCTTTGGAAATGTTCTCTAATATGCTTTTAATATAATATTTAAAATGTTAAATAATTTAATTCTTTTATGTCATGTAAAAATACCAATGAATTAAAGATAGTGATAGTTTCACGCATACAAAAATACTAGCAAAACTGCCAATAATTATATTTTGTATTTTTAGGTAGTCACTTAAAATACATTGGTTTTATTCATCCTGCATGGCAGTGTGATCAGTTTCTTTAATTATTTGTAATTCTACAAGCTTGAAAATCATATTATTTTCATTTTTCATCATAGTTTTATTGTTGTATAATACATAGGAGTAATTTCGTATTAGATTATATTTTTAAAAATTCATCATTCTTTTAACTAGGGACAACATTCTCAAAAAATTTAGACTAAGGAATACTAATGTAGTAATAGGCACAGATGTAGATGTTGAATTATATGAAAATGTTAATCTTTCACTCTTCTGATACATTATTTAGAGGAAAAAAGGGGAAAAGCAAAACAACTAAAGTATATTTTAATTAATGGCACAATTAGCATCAATGATTAGATAATGAAGATTTGCTTCCTTTTAATTGAGAAAGAAAGTATTCTGATAAACTTTATTTTTTTTTTTTTTTTTAGTAAGTGGACAAAATAAACTCTGTAGAGAATATAAACTCAGAAAGTTAGCCTCCAGTCTTCAGAGTAAACTGATCAGCCTCATAGCATCACGAATCATAGAATACCTGAGTTAGGAGAGACTTAAATGCATTTTATTTTAATGTAATTTTAATCTTAGTTATGAGAATTAGAAGATAGACTGAACTATAAAAAGTAAATACCAGGGAAAAATTTAGATATTTTTATGAAGATTTTGCTTCTCTCTTGCTCGAGAGAATTTCGGTAGTATATAATAATATCTCTTATTTTTCTCCCTGAAAAATTTTTGCAAATTAATCTTCTGACATAAAAAGTGCATCTTAAACATTAAATGGTGAAAACTAGAGAAATTTTTATATGGCTGCCATAGTATGGATAGGGTGTTTCAATAGATAGTGTGCTTCAATTATGTATTTTATATGCAAACTATTATAGATTCCTCTTTAAATTTCAGAAACTAAAGTAGATATAATGGTGTACATTTAAATTATACATAAGCAATAGATTAACATAACTTTAAAGCATTAGAGTTTTTTATTGGATTAGGAATTTGACAGGATGGAAGAGAGATTGAGCTCTCCATTTGCAAAAGTTTAAAAACTTGAAGAAAAAACATATCTCTGGTCCCACTATGAAATTCCTTCATATCTCATCATATGATTTCTTTTATTTTGACATGGTTGCTTTTTTCTCCCTCTCCTGGTTTAGGGCAAATATTTAGGAGGAAACCTCTGGGGGGGGGTCTCCTCTAGGGAGAGCCGATTCCAATCACCCCTCCCCCTACATGTACGGGAAGAATTTCCTTAGATAAAAGTGGAAAAAACTATTTATTTAACAAATAGAATATTCACAAGCATAGAAAACAAATTTGGATAATATGAAAACAATGAAACCTCTCCTTCCTCTGAAGAGATGGTAGATTCAGAGTCTGTCTGAGTCCGGTTCAGTTCTCCAGCGGGGGGGCCGATTGCCGGGCCCGGCTGTAGAACTCGGCGAGGGTGGGGGGCCCCGGGGGTTCCCCAGTGTCCTGGGCCCACGCGATGCCAGCCAGTCCCAGGAAGAGGAAAAAGGAAAAAATACCCAGCAAAAGAAACAAAGTCTCTCCCTGCAACAAAGCCGAGAGAAATCCGAGGAAACCCTCCGCCGTGAGCTGTTCCAGCACCCACACCAGAGAGAATGAATGAGAAAAAAAAAATAAATAATGCTGTCCCACTGGAATGTCTCCGCTCTCTCAAAGCCTTAGTGATAAGATGTGACTCCTGCAGACAAATGGCGAGTGGTTTTTTTTCCCTCCACTTTCACTCTCTCTGTCTCTCTGGGCCTAACTTAAAGCTGTAGAACTTAATGTCCAGCATTAAGCAAGAGGACAATTGGGGATACAAACAGGTCATATGGCCAACCCAGGACACTCCCCTAAATTTCTTGCCTACTTAATCCTAACACACTGAAAGAGTAAGGAATGAAAGTCAAAAATGTAGAGATTTATTAATCCTCTTACGAGGTCTGGAAAACTAATGTATCAGGAGAGACAAGAAGAATCCTATAATGTTCAATTATAGTCAGAGAATTATTTTAGGGCTAACATTATTAAATATACAACTTTATATTTATCTTCTGAAGTGGCAGCTGAAAATATTTATTTGGTTCAATTCCATCTGAAGCTGAGTAGAGATCTCAGTTTCAGAATCAGTTCTAGCTCATTAAAAGACCCAACCCTCCCCCCCCCCAAATACCTTCAGCAAAACAGTTCTTGAGGTGATTAAAGTTTTTACCTTTCAATTAATTTTGCTTCATTGTTCTTGTTGTTGGCTACCATTGGGCAGTGTTATAGCCTGTGTATTGTTTGGAGTTGTGTCACATGTTGGCTTTTTTGAACCTAATTCTGAAGCACCTGTATCTCATTGTCAAGTTTCTTAAAAAGTGAAGATTCTCAGTCCCCCTTTCCTAAGCTGCTTTTGGGATTGATCTTCAAGTTTTCACTGGAAGATACAGCTGATCAGAAAAAAGCAGTCATGACACCACAGTTCTGCTCTCTGCATAATAAATAGGTATTCAGACAGGTCCTTTTGCCTCACTCCCACTGAATTATAATCTTTGAAATATTTTCATTGAACCTAAGAGAACAATAATAAGCTTTACTGTCCTAGAGTGAATGAAAGAACCACGGTACTCAAAGGATCTGGGAAACACCCAGATATTCTTGAGTTTGCTGTATTGCTGGCCCTTGGTCCTTTTCTTTGTTCCTTTATAAGAAGAAATTCTGTGATCTGAGGACAAATGTTCTCTGCTTTCAGATATGACTGGTAAAACTGGATATTAACTAGTTACATCATAAAAGGTTCCTATTGCTGGTGGAGACAGAAAAATACATTAAGAAGTCTTTGCATGTTCAACAATTATACACCAGAGCTCAAGCTTTAGTTCTGATGGCCTTTTGGATGAGTTATGAAAAATTTTATGCAGGTGACTGGGCAGAGAAATTCCTCCTTTCTTTTACTAAATTAATGTGAGTTTGTTTTCTATTCAGTATTTAGTATTTCTTCACAAATTCTTTCTTTAGTATTTCTCCTTCTGCTTGATTAAAGTACAGAAATTCAAACAAATGTTCTCTAAGCAAGGAGGGTACACCCAATTTATTGTTTTCCTCTATCTTAAGATCAATTAAATTGACCTAAGACTATACACAATTACTAGAGAAAATTAATTTACAGAGAGATGGATTTCACTCTTTCTAAATGAGATATTACTAGAGTTGTATGTTAACATTAAGGTTATTTGGGATAAATTCAAAAAGCAATTATGTTATTTTATGGCACTTAGAAGCTGAACCCAAATCTTCATTCCTTGCATAGCTCCATGTACAAGAAAAAGAAGCTGTAAATCAGAAATTGAACTGCGTGAGCAGGCAAGTATGAGGACCTGGAACTGGAGGGGACAAAAAGGATGGATCACAGAGCAGAGTATGTCAGTATAAGCATGAACTGCACAATAGTGTTATAAACACCTAGAAACAGAGGGGAGATCATTTACCCCAGTGAGAAATAAAAAGCACTCCCATGCATTATGAACCTCCCATAGATATGTGCAAATTACAGATTTTCTCAGCATGCTTTCATGATGTAAAGCTGTTTGACAAATGGATGCACCTATTTAGAGGAACAAGAGCACAGAACACAATGACCAAGAAAAAGTGAGTGTTGCCTGGTAAGATAAAGGAGGTAAACTGGGGGCTGAGCATAGTAGCAGGGCAGGAGGAAGCAATGGTGCATCAACAAGGAGCAGGAATGCTGAGCAGCAACTCTGGGTTAGGATCAGGTCCAGAAAGAGGGATCAGATCAGACACAGTCCAGTGCACACCCAGTAAGACTGCACTGAGGAGGCAAATCTGAAGATAAGCCAGGAAGTCAAACCAGAGAGTCACAGTCATGGTCAGGGAGGCAAATTGGGAACAGCTGTAGTTCCATTGTAGCACAGATGGGGACCAGGAGTACCTATTTAAATGCAACTTCCAAGGAAAGGGAAGTAGGGCCTGCCTTCCAGCACTCAACAGCTCTTTCCAGTGAAGGACTTGACTCATCCAGCTGAACTTCATACCTTACCTCTTGGAGGGATGATGTCCTCAAGGTCCTTGAATCTTTTTACAACTCTCAGAAAATAGTTTAAATAATAACTTACATAGTTTAGTAACAATCTAAATAATCAAGGAGTTGGATGTGATATTTCTACAAATTATTTAAACACAGTGAAAAAACCCAAACAAATCCAAACCTCAAAATGAGTAACAGAAAAGGAGTCATCAGAACACAGATAACATATCTCCTTTTGAATGATATTCAGGCAATCTTTGATGTATGCATTTCTGATATACATTTGCCACATTTGCCACATTTGCATCATGACTTCACATATAAGTCCTATTTTGATTAGTATTTCTCCTTAAAGTTGGTAAGCATCTTACACACAAAACATCAAAACTGAATCTGAGTTAATCTTCCATCAGCAAGGGTCAAGAAGTTACCATTGACTCCCCACATTTATGTGTGAAAGTGAAAATCATGAATGTGAGAAGACAGCAGTGTGGAATCTAAATTGCGATTCTGCATAAGTAGAGAGGTCATAAGAGTGTTTCGATTCCCATTTTCATTCATCCAAAGTATGGCATATCCTGAGGTACCTGTGCCAGCATAGGTCCTCTCTTGGGACTCAATTTCAGTTAGTTGAAATAAGAAGATGAGAACTAGCTGTCATTCTTTGTAGATCTCTTTTCACTAACATGCATATCATAACGTGTAATGTCACTTAATCAAAATATCCTGTTGGTCACAAACTCAATTCAATTTACAAGCAGCTAAAAAGGTAAATAACATATCTAAACAACAAGTAACATCTTAGAATTATAACCACACATTTCTACTTTACTGTGCAAAAGCATTTGTGACCTTAAAGCATCTAGTTAATACCTTAATTGCAATTGACAAGGCAATTTCCTGTCTGGTGTTGTGTAAAAAATACAGAGCACCAGACACAAACTTTTAATTGCCATGTTAATTCTTCTAGTTATAAGTGGCAGCATAATTAGCTAGAATATTGCCCCACAAATGTGTCTTCTGCTATTCTTTTTTTTTTCCACCATAGAAAGAGTTAGGTTTTTTTCATTCCATGTAATAAGTAAAACATATTCTTCAAGTTTCTGGCCTTATGCAAGCTTTTTTTACTCATTGTGCCACATTTAAGCCTTTTTTACAATAATCCAATGAGATATGTAATCCAATATCAAAAATACCCCATTGTTGTATTTTTGAAAACTGAAGAGTTTCAGAACCAGGAATCAGCTAACATAAGCTTTCAAATTCTATATCAGCTTTAGTAAAAATACTATCTGGCTTAGCATTTATACTAATTACAATATAACTCATTTTATCAATCAGAACAACATATTGGAATAAATAAATTTAGGTATTTTAGATTTAGTTTTAAGGACAGGTACAAGTAAACTCTAATTTGTTTCAGTAATTAAAAATTCTTATTGCTTTGCCTGAGTAACTTGTCTGTGTGATGTACAGACAGGAGATTTACCCCTTAGGACAGTGATAGCTGTGAATATTTTTGCTCCCAAAGCACTAGCTTTAGATTTAGCAGTCTCCATAGTTACAGCGTACCTGAAGAGTCCTTGTCCATTTCCCAGCATCCTTTCCCTTCTGTAGTTTCATTTCCCTTTATATCAGGATGAACCAAGTTAAGCCAATATATCTGCCAGTATATGAAATAATTTTAGCCCTTGTCCTTTATGATAATCCAGAACAATAATAAAAATTTGTCTGTATTAATTATATCCTTAAGTTCTTACTCAATTTTCACTCATCCTTTACTCAGTCAATCTCCTATAGGTTTGTAATCACTCTAGGACTTGGCCAAATGTGCAAACAATGTAAGTTGGTTTGATAATTTTCTTCAAAAGTTTACCTATCTTGATTAAAAAATTGATCTTACACTGCAGAATATGGCTTAGACTTTTGAAATCTTCTCAGAATGGACAATATTTGAACTTCTATATCAGAACAGTTCTGAAGAATGAAGGATTTTGATAAAAATTCTTTCCGGTTGAAGTTTAAGAAGAAATATCAGTATTCTTGAAATTCTAGTAGACTGACACATAAACTTGATTTCTGCCAAGATAAAAAATGGTAATTTTAAAAAGAAAGTTACTTGTTATGATTTTGGACTTGAACCTCATCCAGCAGTGTGCCTGATCCAGCATGTATGGTGAAAGGAATTTATTGCTGTTTCTCAGTATCAAAAAAGAAAAAGTTCATGCTGTCATTGATTGACCTTTAAAAAGAAAAATGTAGCTGACTTATGAGTAAAAGTATTTCTTTCCCCCTCACTTTCTCCATAAGTGTTCACTGCATAGTTTCACAACACTTTTTAAAGTCTGCCAGCATAAATCAAATGTTCAGTTTCACAAGAGCACAATGATCTGATTGTATAAATCCTTGATTACAGTAACGCTTCACAACCATTAAGTCTCAGTGAAGTAGTCAATTAGTGCAGGTGGTAGCCTGCTAACCATCTGCATTTTGTCTAAATGATTCCAGGAATGGTGGTAGAAGATTATAACATCAGCTAAAGTGCACATGCTTTCCTTTCTTTTTATTTCTTTTTCTTTTGTTAATTTCCACATAAATCACCTATCACACTTTTGTCAAGTTGTCGGTATATTCCTATTCTTTCTTTTGAAAAAGAAGTAAATATACTTAGAAAATAAATTACCAGATTACCTGAAAATAATTTATCTATACTTTCTAGTAATAGATGATCACATATTTATAATGGACACCACTCTCTATTATTTCATCTTCCACATGAAAGCAGTTATCTTTTCTATTTAACTTATGCTTTTCTCAGTCATCTGTAATGCTGTATTTTATATTGAATTTCAACAAAATGTTACAATGCATTTCATGCATAGTGGTATTTCTTATAGTATTAGAGGATTATAAATCAACTTGTCCTGAAGACCAGTAGTATTTTTTCCAGAAACACAGTTAACCATTGAAATTCAGCTTTTTGCGTAGAAAAATGCTGAAGGACAGGTAGAAAGGTCAAAATGTCATGACAGCCTATCTGCCATTGTATCAGAAAGAGAGGAAAGTTTAAATTGTTTAGAAATTTTTTTCATCTTTTTTTAATAGAAAACAAATTATTTTTTCTTCTTTTTATAAATAAGAAAATTTTCTATTTCCATGACGCGGCGTGCTGTGGTCTGACGGACCAGTGCTTTGCGTGTTCCTGCAATGTCCCTCATGGAGTCACTCAGGCGGTGCCTCACACAGCACCCACACAAACACAGGCCCAGCCCTGCAGAGGGACTCGGGCAGCCACTGACACACTCTGAGGTGTCCCTGGTAGACAAAGAGGCAGAAAGGACACCTGGCCTGCGATTCCAAGACATTTATTATCTCAAAGGGAGCAGCACCCAAATGGCACTGGGAGAGGAAGTCGTGGGGCTTTTGTCCCAAGGAGCTGAGGGGCGGGCAGAGCATCACTGACCAATAGCTGAGGCTGGGGGTGGAGACACGGTTGATTGACATGAGCAGGGGCCAATGGGAGAAAGGAAGGAAAGGGTAGGGGAGAGAGGGTCAGGAACCATTGGGGCTCTGGGAGGAAGGGAAGCAATGAGACAGGGTTCGGGAGGTGGGAGAGTGAATCTAGTCGCCAGAACATTTCCGTATATCTCTTGACATGTTTTTTGACCAAACTGGAAGCATTAGAGTAAAATTAATGGATATATTGATTTTCTGAAGACATTAAAAAAAAAGAGTATTCAATCTAGTAACTTGTTTTAGTTAAATAGAAAACAATATCAGAACCGAATTTTGCAGAAATTATTTCTGTCTTGAACATAAAAATGGATATTTGCAAAATAATACAAAAATTATAATTGTATTTTGCTGAATGATTGGCAAATAGGCCAGAGCTCACCCAAAGTAAAAACAGTTGTAAGTTTTCCAAACTAAAAAAAAAAATAAAAAAATTAAAAAAAAAATCCCATTTTCTAACACAGAAAAACAAGTGTGTTAGAGAAAAGTTTTCTATAACTACTAATTATATACTTTACTAAACTTGCTGGGTTGTGAATTGCCTGTAGAGCTGAGCAGTAGAGATAAAGTCTATTCCCATTATTTCATTTATTTATGTATATATGTGTTCATTCATTTATTTATATTTCCTAGGGACCTAAACACTTTTAAAAGGGATTTCCCATGGCTTGCAAGACTCCTCTTTTTTATAACCAAGTGTGAGGTCAGCCAGGGGACCTTTTCTACTTCCAAGATTTTTCTGGTTCTTGATAGAAATTGTGAACTAGATTTATTAATAAAGCATCTACGATTTTACACAACTCTTCTATAATTTCCAGATAAAATCTTCTAAAAATAATCTGATTATAGGATGAAGCTCTACATGCAGAATGTCTTCAAAATGTCTAGAGAAATAAACTGTTTAGTATTCATTATTTACTCATGTTTTCTGACAGTTCATATTTCTCAATATGAACACTTGAAAAACAAAACAAAACAAAGATGGTCCTTTTTACGTTTGGAATAATTTTTGTCCAAGTTGTAGGAAAATTTCAAAGGTATTGCTATCCAGAATATTTTAAAATAGCCAACAGTAAGCATCACATGACTAAGTTGAAAAATGTTTGCAAGTAGAAAATTTATTTTTGTGAGTGCAATTTTCCTACCTGTTTTCAGCATCAGAAACTGACCTCTGCAATCCATCATCTAGTGTAAATTTTGTTACCCCACTACACTGTCTCAGGCCTGGGTAAGCACTGCATAGATCACATCAGATTCTCACTTTGGAAATTAACTACCTGATTATGTATGTATTCCCTAGAAGGGAATTAGTACAAGTCTTTACAAAAATTAATGATTACATTTTTGTTCTATTAAATATTTTCCAGTGTTTGTCTACCATTTTTTGAACCTATTTCATTATCCCATTTCAGTTCTGGAGTTAAATTTTTTTTTCTGTCTGCACTTTCCCTGCAACTCTAGTTCTTGTTTTATTGTTTCTTCTGGCTCTGTTGATTTTATTTTGAAAAAAAATAACATATCAGACTTACTGGGTATGCCCATGAGTTAGGGAAGACACGAGTTTTGTACTGCCTAGCACCTGTCAACTAACAAAAAATAAATTAAAAAGTCTCGATACATGAGATAAGTGTGAAGGTATAGAAACATTTTAAAGTTTGTAGCAGCTATTTTTGATGCTGATAGCAGCTGTCATTTGAGTTTGGGAGCGTGACAGAAAAGTTCTTATGTTTTCTTTCTCTGCCATAGCCAGTAAAGAAGGAAAATGGTCTTGCCTTGAACACATTAAAATTTGATGTT
This sequence comes from Petroica traversi, assembly GCA_025920805.1. Classification (NCBI taxonomy): domain Eukaryota; kingdom Metazoa; phylum Chordata; class Aves; order Passeriformes; family Petroicidae; genus Petroica; species Petroica traversi. The sequence goes on along the minus strand of JAHLSL010000015.1, from coordinate 15,232,500 downwards.
TGACATGCAGATGTGTTTACATACAAATGAGTCAGTAGCCACCTTTAGATCCTTGGGTTAGAAATGTTTGGTTCAGTTCCTTGTGCAGGCTGTGACTTTGTCTGGCAAGGCCCTAAGTGTGACTCCTCCAGACAGTGACAGTTTACTGGCTGTACTATTGTCACCTCAGCCCACAGCAGTCACTTGTTCTTCTGGTGGAGCTAGCATTCCTGTTCTGATCTATGCTATTTTTAATTTCCATAAGAAAAACAATATTGTAATTAATGATGTTTTTATTATAAAGTACTGAAGCTTAAAATATAATTTATTAATTACTGTGTTATTAAGTGGATTATGACATTTAATTAATGGATTATAAAATAAAAATAATTTAAGGTTCTTCTAAATTATGTGAAAATTTGAGTTACGTGAAAAGAGATCAAACATCTGTATTTTGCATTGTACCCCTAATACTTAGATCCAGATACAAAATATTATTATTAATAAAATAATAACTATTTTTATGGAGATGACAAAGTAAAACCACTTCTGTATGGGGAGGCTACAAGATGTAGAGCAACATCTGTTTCAAGGGTATCCAATTTCTTTGAATTCAGAACAATAAAGTGTTGGAAAAGTATCTCAGGATATTACTCTATTGTAACCATTCAAAAAATAAGCAACTTAAAGAATTGTGGATTCATCCCTAAGTAGCTTCTTTGTTAATGTATTATTCCAGGTTTTTTTATGAAGTACTTCTGCTGAAGTAAGCAATTGCACTAGTAGTTTTTTTTCTATCCTTGGTTTACTTAGCTTACACTAAAATAAGCTGTACAAGGAAATGTACCCTAATTTATACTGCAGACCCTGTAGATAAATATATGTGAACAATTCAAAAATGAGTAGTATCTACAGGAAAAAAAAAAAAAAAAAGTAGTTGTAGCTGCAAACCAATCCTTACTTTCTACATACTTATATCCTCCTGGAATACTTCTGTATCCAAAATACGGTTTATTCCAAAAGCACATTCTTGAGTTTACATCAGGGATTTTCTTTTGTGCTTGTGTAAACTCGTGCATGGTTGACTCTTGCTCGTATTCCTATAGTCTGCTATTTCAAAGGATTTTTGAAACATTTTTTTTTTTCCTAAATCATCATCCATCAGGAATAAACACCACATGCCTCTCAGTCCAATTGTTCTGTTTCAAGTTTAAACAGTGACCACATTGGAAGGCACAATTTTCTCTTTTTTCTCTTCCTACAATGAAAAATTCTCATTCAGTGAGCATTGCTGCAATGACCAAACTGCAGACATTTACCTTATCTGGTAAAGCAAGCAGATCTGCAAAAAGCTCTGCATGCTTCCATTCATTGAAACTTTCTTTGTGCTAGGCAGAATGGAAGAAGTCAAGCTGATGTGGTAGCAGTGACCTATCCTACTTCTCCCAAGGATAAACTGTCCAGCATTGAGACTCTAGTTCCCTTTCTCCTCTTTGAATAACTGATGTGACAGAAGGAAAGGAGCACCTGCTGGTGGGAAGTTATCATCCCTCTAAGTGCAGACCTTGGCCTACTTGGCATAAATGCTTTTGGTAGAGCCTGATTTTGAGAATGTTTTTGAAAGAGCCCTACATATGAGAAGTGAGAAAAATGTGATATCAAGAGTAAAATACAAACTTTTAAATTTTTTTTCCTGTCCCATATGAATTCAGTAATTAGATAGCAACAATTTGTGTTTAATAATTTATTTAGAAAAATTAACTTCAATGTGTTCAGATTTGCAATAATTGTTGTAATTAAAGAAGCAAAAGGCCTTCATCTAAGTTCTGCAAAAAAAAGGTTTTTAATAAAAAAAACTTTTTATCTTGGGCCATGATTATGGACAGGTAATTCATCTGATCATAGTGGTTGCACATACAGAGAGAAATTATTTGGATGATTTTATCATTTATTGTTTAGATTTGATAATCATTTTGTAAATGACTATGAACCCTGATGTCTTGAGCTAGCCTTACTAAGAACTGAAATTCCTAAATGAACTAACATTGGCAGATGACTACCTGCTGACCACCTGAAAACTGATGAAACATCTGCAGGCTTGCATTTAAAGGCCTGTGTAAATAACTGGTGGCTGAAAATGACTTTCAGATGCTTCACTAGGGCTTTGAGAGAACCACATTTTTTTGTCGAGTTTGTGAACTTGATCTGAAATGATGATCATGGAAAGCACGCACCTTTCAGGTCTGATGTTGCTGAGGTGAGCAATACCATCCTCTAAGTCTTCCATGGTTTATAACTACAGCATTCCCTCTAGGCAGTAAAAACTACAATACAAAGACATTAATTAGGGTTATATTACTCTTTGATATTAAATTACTTCCCCATCACTGTTAATTCTGCTGAAAATCAACCAAAATCCCACCAGCTAAGCAAAGCCAAAAGCACAGGATGTTTCTCTGGAGAGACCTATATATCCCTTTCTTTGTGGGGAATATGGACAAGAAAGGAGTCTGTGCAAGCATGATTCCTTCATTTCAGCATGTCCTAATGATGTTCATCCCTTGAAGAGAGAAACTCCTTGCATTTATCAACATACAGTCTTAAATCTTTCCCTTTTTCTTTCCCAAACCTCCCCCAAATGCACAAGCTATGTTCCTCCACCGTGATGGAGGAATGCTCTAAGTTAAATTCTTTGGGGTTTTTTTTTAGTAACTCTCCAGTGTCTGATGGTTTGCACTTCTAAGTATTTGCCTGAGTAATTGAAGAATACTTACACACAATGTCAGCCTTGACCTTGCAGGGGGAAGGTCCTCTCAAAGGCTTTGTGCAGCTTCACCTAGAACACACAGCTATGGCACATAGTAGCTGTAGGTTGGCTTCTGTCTTCCAAGCACATGCCTGTGACTTTATTTTTTTTCATGCCATTTTATTTGAAATCTATGTCGCATCCATTGCTATCCCACCTTCTGCTTCCTAAAAATCTACAAAGCTTGTCAGCAAAACACATTTTACATAGATATTTACCACATCCAAGGTTTACTCCACTCATATAGTGGAGCTTTTTATAGTGATTAAAGTAAACTATATGGGCTTTAGACACAACATTTCACAGGTGAAAACTCACCCTAGTTCTTTGTTTCTTACTGAAGAAAATACTCAGTTTGCATTTGAGTGAAAGACAGGAATGAAATAATATGGTGAAAAGCTAGACTTGAGTACACTGATCCAAAGTGTGAGTAGTTACTCATCGTCCCTAATATTTTGTGTATATGAGTAACTGAGGATCTGTTGCCTTCTGTTTGACTTTAGAGAAAATTAATAGGTCCTCTTTTCCCTCAATCAAAGGATTCTCTAGAGTCATAACAAAGATTGTCAGCAGGCCCCCAAAACAGCTGATTCTGGAGGAACAAATTACTTCAAGCATTTTTCAGGGACAACTCAAGACAACTGAGCTTAGCTGATTGGCTAATGATCTCTATGAGGAAAAAAGGCAACAATCCAGATAATTATTTTCACTATCTGTAGAAAACTGTTTGCAACAATGGCAGCTGATGCTGAAAATTGAATACCTCAATGCAGAGATTTAAAAGTGCTGTACAGTAAAATGTGTGCACATTTCCAAAGCACGTGTCTTTATCATAACTGTGTGAAAGACAAGCTGTGCAGTCTTCATCATCTCACAGTTTGTACTTACTGAAGCTGCAAATACATTGGCTGTCACTAATCGTTACAGTTTTTCATAGACTTCATTTCCAGTAGGCCAGGAAGAATATAATTAGATAGCTTTGATCTACAGAATTTTGGTTTTATTAATGTTCTGGGCACACTTCTCAATCCCACCCTAGCCTCTCCTGCCACTTATTTCTCTATTTTTTTCAGATTGTTGGTGATGTGGGTAGATTCTGCCATATTTATAGAAAAAAATTTATTTATGTCTTGGACTCTGTATTTTAATTTATGGGAAAGGTACCCAAAATCTCAGATCAACACCTACAATACTTAGCTTTGAAGAAATAAGTGTAAATAAATATTAAAACTGGAATAAGACCAAACTCAGTTCTAGAATGCCAAAGAAATATCAGAAGGTAATAATCTTCAGTCAATTAAAACCCTAAATCTCCTTTACGGTAAGCTTCATAAGCATGCAAGATTGAGATGCCTTTTGCATCTTGCATTTTGAATACAGTATGACAGTATTAAATTTCAGTATTACACATTATTAAATATTGGGTTTTCTCAGTGCAAAAAATTCTTTTCCATAAAATACAATAAATATAAGAAACCAGAAGTCATTATAGCAATATAATCAAGACTATTATACTTAACAGTGATCACAAGTGCTAAAATGAAATCATTATAGTCTTCTATAGAGTTCTGGTCTTGATCTTCTTGAATGACAAACTCTCTTCTCACTTGAAGATGAACTGCAGGTCATTCAAAAGTACTTGTCCAAAACTGGTCGATATTTATTTTACCAGAAGTTTTGTGATAACAGTGTGAAAAAAAACAACTAACCCAATCTTGAATTTGAAGACTGATGCATTGATAAGTCAAGGCATGGTAGCATAACGTTTAGAAAGAAACTCTCACTCTATTCATTAAGCTTTACTTAAAATTATTAAAACCTCTACAAAGTTTATTGTAAGAAAGGATAGTAGAGTATTGCTACTGTGGTGGTTTTGGCTGGGATAGAATTAATTTTCTTCAAGATTGATGGTATGGAGGTGTATTTTGAATTTGTACTGGAAACAGTATAGATGACTCAGGGATGTTCTAGCTGTTCCTGAGCAATGCTTGCACAGATGCAAGGACTTTTTTCTTCTCACCCCATCCCACCAGAGAGTAGGCTGGGGGTGCACAAGAATCTGGGAGGGGCCACAGCCAGTACAGCTGACCCCAGCTGACCTGAGGGATATGCCATATCGTATGACATTGTGTTCATATATAAAACTGGGAAAAGAAGTAGAAAAAAGGGAATGTCAAGAGTGATAGCACTTGTCTTCCCAAGTCACCATTTTGCATGACAGAACCCTGTGGTCCTGGAGATGGCTGAACACTTGCCTGTCCATAGGAAGCAGTGAATGAATTCCTTATTTTGCTTTGCTTGTGTACGTGGCTTTTTCTTTACCTATTAAACTGTCTTAGACTCAGACCATGAATTCTCTCACTTTTACCTATCTGATTCTTTCCCTGTTCTCAGTATGGGTAGAGTGAGCAAGTGACTGCCTGGGCCTTAGAATCGGTCTGTGAAAATTCTTAGCTGCAGCTTGGTTACTGGTTGGGGTTAAACCATAACAGTTGCTTATGGAGCAGTATAGCTTTTCATGCACAATAAAATCAATTCTGATTCACAGAATCACAAAACCACAGAATGAACTAGGTTGGAAAAGACCTTTGAGGTCATCAAATCCAACGCATGACCTAACACTTCCTCATCAGCTAAACCGTAGCACATCCAGTGCCACATCCAGTCTTTCTTTAAGCATGTTCAGGGATGGTGACTCCACCACCTCCCTGTGCAGATGATTCCAGTGCCCAATCGCTCCTTCAGTGAAGATTTTTTTCCTGAAATCTAACCTTAACTTCTCCTGGTACAGCTTAAGACTGTAACTGTTTTACAGTAACTCTGAAAACCTTACATGACATAGGGCCAAGTTTACTCTGCAGCAAGGACTACAGATTTAACTCCGTACTCAGTTTCATCAAAATAAATGAGGAAAAATACAATTCGAGCTACATGAATTTCTCTAGTCAGTCAGCCAGCACAGTACATTTTGAATCAGCTCAAACAGAGGCTTCAGTTTTAGAAATCATAACAGATTATAAAGGGCATGGGAAGTGAATGGCCAATTGAGCAACATTGCTTCTTAAATGAAAAATACCCACTAAGTCAAATATTGTTAGAGAGGAAGGCAGGTGCTAAATGTGATTTTTTACTGTGAGGAAAAACAGAGGCATTTTCAGAGGCTTACTAATCTAGTGCTTCCATAAATATTCAGTACATTATAGTTGTTAGCAATGTATTGGTGGTGTTAAACTTAACATTTGCTCAATTCCTTTTTCCTCAATTCTTTAGCTTTCTCACTTCTCATTAAATAGTATTTGAATACCTCTTCTTTTGCAAACAGCATGACACAATGTAGAGCCTTCTTGGCATTCTAATCAATGATATGCAGTGCATTTTACCAGCAGGAAGAAAACCTACTTTAATTGAGAATTATTGTTAGCCTCTTCATCCTTACTGTTGAACTGTGCAGGCCCTTATCACATTAGTATTGCATGGCCTAGAAGGAGGGTAATTGCATCATCAGTCTCTCTTGGTTTCTGTCACAGCCCTTTTAACATTCTCATCCTTTCCATTACTTCGTGATTTCATTTAATATTCACCTGCATTAGAATCATATCAGCAGCAAGAATTTTCTGAATTAACAGTTGCTGTATGTTCTACTCCAGATTTCTTTCTCATGAATTAATTCTTTTTAATAAAGAGTGTCCTTTTGAACTTTTATGTTCAAATAGATGGATGCTAAATTTTTATTTTGGAGTTTGAATTTGAAATACAAACAATTAACCTAAGTCTGTCTTTAATAAAATTACAGAGCAAGACTTTCTATAGAGTATAATCCTTTTGGTACCTACTTTAATTCCCTTCAGAGAATTAAACCTGTTTAAAGGCCCAAACATTGTGGCAGTGGTATGTATGTATGTTATATTTTTTCTATCATTTTTTTCTTGAGAGGACAGATAATACAGTTGTTGGAAATAAGAAAAGCTGAATATTGCTTCCAAATTTACACTGGCAATATGGGATGCTTGCATTTCATGCTTTCAAGGAACACTATAGGGAAATGTAGAGAAGCTTATTATTAATGGATAAAAACCTTCCCTTTTTAATTATATCATATATTTTCAGGTATCGATGTTTGTTATAATAAGAAAAAATAGAAACATAAATAGAAACGACAAAAATAATTATAAAAGTTACTAATGAGAACTGAGAGAGATAGCAAGAGATTTGCCTTTTTTGACTCAAATGTCTTTGGTTTCCTATGGTGTGTGAATGTAGACAGACATAGATATTATATAGAATACAAAAGGTCTCTCTATAGGTACAAAACCTTATGCAGGCACAGACTCCTTGATAATTACAGGCAAGGAAATGAACATCTGGATCTTAGCAATACAAATAATACTTTCATTCACGTCCTCTCAAAGGTCAAGATTCTGTCACTAGTATTCATAAAAAGTTTGAGCAGGCCTATTTCAATAATTGGACTGCTTACAAAGTTGAATACTCTCTGCAAGAGAGGATGAAAAAGATCTAGCTAAAAGACACTTTAAAATGTTTGCTGGCTCGATAGTAAAATTCCCTCATTTCAGGCCATTTTTCTGAACTTGGCACTCAGGTGAGATGAAGCAGATTCTTAAAAGGCCTGAACAGTGCCTTAGGAAACAGTTCAGATTCCTACTTTGCCTGCCATGTTAGGTGTTTTTTTGATTACTGTGATGTTGTCCTTCCATGTTATACCTAGTAGTTGCAGCATTATTTCTTCAGAGTGATGGAAGGAGCAGGATGGAATGAGGAACCAGGCACAGTCTGGCTCTCCGTGAGTCTTATGGGAACCTGTTACTTCAGGGAGGAATCCCGAAAGACCTAATACTTCTGCAGCCAGCCTGACTTTTCTTCTTTAGCTTCAGAATTTGTCTTCTGGGAGAAAGAGGGAGTATGTAAAAGGAAGAAGTCAGACAATACTCAAGGGAGCCACGTCACCAAGGAAAAATCCAAGGAAAGCATCAATATATTGTGAGTTGAGACTGCTGATAACTGATACCAATTACTTTCAAATCCATTTACTGGCAACCTGAGTGTCTTAAAAGACAAATGTAGATTGCAGTATGGAAGAAAGATATATAGAACAAAATATTATATTCATATTCACAAAGTAGAAATTTTTATTTTCAGAGAATGACTGTAAAGTATCCAATTTAATATCATTGCAGCTACTTTATATTCACCTTTACATGTTTAAGAATAGAACAGATTCAGAATTTTTAAAATACATTTTTATTGTTCTTCTAAGTCATGTCTTTCATTTTATTTCATTTTATATATGGCTTCTAGCCTTTTTGTTTATTAACTGTAATTTTTAAATGTCTTGAAGATTACAGAGAAAGAGATCTCCTCAAACATAAATTTAGATGTCAAATCGCTGATTGAACTCAAATATTTTAGTTTCGTAAGTCAAATCAACTTATTTGTCACAAAACTACCTTCCAGCTGTTCTACCAAGAAACATAATAAAATTTAGAATTTTATATCAAACAGCTATGAAAGTAAATAATGCAACGAACTATATTAACTATAAGCTCATATAATAATTTCAGAACTTATGATCAATTTAACAAGGTAAAATAATTAGATATGATCGAGCAATCTGCACTTTTGGACCAGAAGGCTAGGAGTATCCCAGGCTGCACAGAAAGAAGTGTGACCAGCAGATTGAGGGAGTTTATTTTGCCTCCTCTTCCTTGCTCTTGTGAGACTCCAGCTGGGGTACTGGGTTCCCCTCTGCAGTCTTCAGGAGAGGAAATGCATGGACCCCTTACAGTAGATACAGAGAACAGCTACAGAAATTATGAACATAAAGAAGTTTTTTGTCATGTTCAGATGGAACTTCCTGTATTTCAGATCCCTTGCCCATTGTCCTGTTGCTGGGCACGACTGAAAAGAGTCTGGCCCCATCTTCTTGACACCCACCCTTAGGATATTTCTATGTGTTCCTTGTCTGAAGGAACAGGAGAAACATATTTGAGGCACTATTGAAAAGAAAGAAATTGTTAATGCTGTCCATTTTTAGTTTTCTATTTTTTTCCTGTCCATTCTGACCATTACATATTTGAAATATAATTTAAATTACTATCAATTAATCCCATATGCCAAGAGACTAATAAGAAACTCATTTTCTTCATAAGAAAAATAAATCAAATAAACCATCTAAACAGCAGAAGTTCTATTTTCTTTATACCTTTCCACAGCAGAATTGCACTGAATAAATCATGGATGCACTGCAGATGTGAAATCCATTCCTTTCTACCTATTATTTTGTACAGTCTCTAATTCCCTTAAGTTATTATTAATAATTTCTCACCAATAACCTGTCTGTGGTTGTAGAAAACTGAAAATGTAATGCCATTTATTCTTTTCCCCTTGAATAAACATCTGCCAACACTATATTAGGAGCTCCTAATGTTATATTAGGAGCTGTTGGTTTTGTCAGCTAAGGAACATTCTATTAGTGAACTTAAAAATCACTCAATTTAATAAGAATCAAAAAATTGTCAGTTTTTTGACAAGTCCAAAATAATATATTTAACAGAATCATTGTAATTTTCAGTGAGACGTCCAAAAGTTTAAAAAGATTCCTAAGGTTGTAGGCTTTGAGTTTACTAAGATGTTTGGGGATATTAATTTTAACTATGTGTGTTTTATCATCTTTTTAGACCATGCAACTTTTAAACTAAAATTGCAGGGGGAGGGGAATCTCAATCCATCCCACTCCCAACAGTTTAATGCCAATGTCACTTCGAGATTCCAGAGCCTGGAGAGGGATTGCAGATCAGCAGGGGACCACCTGAAGGGCAGCACAAAGGAGTTCCTGCCACTCCAGACAACTTCCCCAGTTGGCTTCACTGGGGAAGCAATTTAAATGTCTTTATGTAGACACCTGTAGAACAGGGATGTCATTTTCCTGGGCTTATGCAAAGCATATGACACTGTCCTGCATAACATCATTGTCTCAAAATGGAGAGACATGGACTTGAAGGACAGACTTGGTGGATAAGGAATTGGCTGGATGGTCACACGCAGAGTTGCGGTCAACCATGTGATATCCAAGCAGAGACCAGTGATGAGGCAGCACTACGGGCACCTGCAATGTGCAACACTTTTTTTAGCAACATGGACAGTGGGATTGAATGCACACTTAGCTGGTTTGCTGATGACATACCAGGCTGTGTGGTGTTATAGACATGCTAGAAGCAAGAGATGTCATTCAGAGGTGTCCTGACAGTCTTGAGAGCTGGGCCTGTGTGAATGTCATGAAGATCAGCAAGGCCAAGTGCAAGGTCCGGGTTGAAGCAATCTCAAACACAAATACTGGCTGGTTGTAGAATGGACTAAAACCTGGGGAAAGGACTTGGGTGGTTGTTGTACTGGTTTGGAGGTGAACCAGTGGGAGAAATTAACCCCCACACAAATTCCTTGTAAGAGAATTCAAGTTGGAGTTATAATTTAATAGAAAGATTACATGCAATGATGCAGAAAAACTAGCTTAAAACTACAGAGTACAACCTGGCCCCTGTTGGTCACGGTGATGGTCGCAGTCCAACCAAGAAGTGGTTTCAGTGCTGTTGAAGTGCAGCTGCAATCAAAAGCAGTGGTCCAGTGAAAGATCTGGTCCTCTTCTGGATGTCCAGTGGTGTGTGGTGCTGGTCTCAAGCCCCAAAATCTCCAGTTATTTACAGGCAGAAATATTCAGGGGAGGAGTTTTATAATGGGTCCTTAATGAGTCACAGGATATTTTTGGGGTCCTTAATGGTTATTGCAGCTCTCTATCCTGCTAGTACCTATTCAGTTCATTATGGTCCATTTGCAGAGAACCTCCTTCAGGATGGGTGGGACTGCTGCTACTTCCCCAGAGGGAGTCATCAGAGCTGAGTCATTGGTGGGAAGAAAAAGAAACATTACCCTGCCTCACAGGGTTGCCTCTTTTTCCTTATCTCCTTTAACACTCAGCCTGCCTGAGGGTTGGGGTGTGCATGGGCAGCTGTTGCAAATGACCCACCACTAATAGTTCCTCAGGAATAATGAAGGTTGTAGGATACATAGTTTGGTTCCACCCATATTGGCACTCTTCCTCTAACCATGACAGTTTATTGAGAAGAAACTCAACACATCCTGGCAAAGTGCTTTTTGAGCCCAGAAAGCCAGCTGCACCCTGGCTGCATAAAAGGTTCATGACCAGAAGTTCAAGGGATGTGATTCTGCCTCTGTTGTCATGAGATTCCACGTGGAGCAGTGTGTTCAGTCCTATGTCTCCCAACATACAAAGCACATGGAGCATGAAGCATTGGAGCAAGCCCTGAGGTGGGGTACAAGGATGATCAGAGGGCTGGAGCACCTCTCCTATGAAAACAAACTGAGGGGATTGGGATTGATCAGCCTGGAGAAGAAAAGACTTCAGGGAGACCTTATAGCAACCTTCTGGTACCTAGTGGGGACCTCTAAAAAAGCTGAAGACGGACTGTCAGCAATGGCATGTAGGACAGGGGGTTATGACTTTAAATTTAGAGAGGCTTAGATTAGATATCGGAAATGAATTCTTTATTGTGATGGATAAGACATGAAACAGGTTGCCAAGAGATTATGTGGTTTCCCCATTCCTAGAAATTTTCAAGAAAAGGCTGAATTGGTTTCTGAGAAACCTGGTCTATGATTTTGAAAAGTGTAGCTTCACAGAGGGTATAAAAATCCCTGATACACTTGTACAAGGCAAAGGACCCCATTTATCAATTTTTATGCAAGAAAATCTTATTTAGTACAATTTTTTTCAGTAAATACTGGAAAATATGAGGCAATATTAAAAATCCCATGGAGAATGTAAGCATTTGAACAGAAACCTGTTGGTTTGCCAAGGGCACAGAACTGCCAGTAGAAGTCTGAACCTTTAAAAAAATCTCTTGGATGCAGACATTTAAATATCATAAAAACAGCTTTAAAATCTGAGGATCAGATATCTTCAGTCAAGTAATAAATGCATGTCAGGACATGAGGTACAGATAAGCAGGTCTAGGTGAAACACGTTTAGCTGAAATTGTCATGTGAGCAGGATTAAAAATATTAAATCCAGAAGAATTTTTGATCAACAGATAGCCAAATTACAAAGCATTGTGTCTGAGCTAAGAATTCTGATAGAACAATCCTAATGATGTGATTTAGAGTAACAAAAAACTACATTTTATAAGTACATAGTAAAGGGTATATTACTGAGGGAAATCTGTGATAATCACAGTGGAATAGCACTAACATAGCCAATATCATGCATTGAAATGTGACATAATGACTCTGAGTTAAGATGATGATACTGCAACAATGATACTTTCCTTGCTGTACTACATATGTCCTTTCAGATCTACATTTACTCTTTTCTTTAAAAACTTACTCTAAAAAGCAGAATGACTTAGTGGGAGTATTGTCTGTACCAGGAATTTTTCTAGCTTTGTGCTTTCAATACAAAAGTATTTGCAGGAATAAAAAAAATCTGGTTTTATTTAGTATTTTGATTTTTTTTTCCACTTCATTCTTGTTGAATGTTTCATTTTCTGATCTCTTTAAAGTGGTCCAGGAGTTACAGGATTGTATCAGCTGATAAAGAATGTAAGTCTATTACTCTATGTACATCTCTGTCTGCTAGCAACAAGATGACAAATGGACAGAAATTTAGTCTCTGAAAGTTCAATAAGCTGGTATTGTCCTGACATTGCAAACTGTTTACCACAAAAATCCTCTACATCTATCACCCAGACCCAGACTTTGTCTGATTCTAATTCTACTGATGTTAAAATCTGAAGCCCTTTGTGAGTCATTTATCACACTTATTAAAATGTTCCATTGTGGATTAGAATAGCAATTCAGTATTACTTCAGAATGCTGCCCAAGGGCTATTCTATGCTGGAAATTCTAATGCCTTATTGAAACAGTGGTTTGGTATTAATAAATGATTCTTTGCAAAGGCACTATGCTTTCAGTTGTGAAAAATGATGCTGGCATTTCAAAGCTGCCATCACTGCCCAGTATTATGCAAATCCCCTTACTTAATACTGCATTTAAATCTGTCCTAAATACTTCACAGTTAATATTTTAACAAGTATATGTCAATGGAATTAGATAGAAAACTGTAAGTAAGGAATGGCTTTCTGCTTACTGAACTATAAAGAGGAGTTCAGTCCTTTGGAACATGTGATAAATGATACGAACTTAAATAGTGTCCGAAGGGATATTCTTTCCCTATTAAAATGACATAATTAGAAACATTTTCCTGATTATTTTCCTAAAAAGTTTAAACTTTTTTTTTTCCAAAGCTGAAAACTCTGTGGGAGCAAAATAAGCCTATGAAGAAGATTCTGAATCATATCTTAAGTGAATGATTAACTCTACAAATACATTAAGGTAACAGTAGATCTAGGGTTGACAAAAGACTACTATTTAGACAATTGCACTATCTAAAATATGCTGTATGGCCTGACCTTTATTCATGTGCAAAATATGTGTTCATTCAACACAATTAATTTATTCATATACTTAACTGATTGACACCTGTTCCTTTTGCAGACTTTAAGTCCCCTGATATTGCTCACTGACTTTGCTTGTGAAAGGTGTTCAAAAGAAGTTGTGATTCTATAAAAGATTACTCCTGTATATTAAAAACTTTATTTTAAAAGTTTCAGCAGTTAGGGAGTAAGATCCAACTTTCAAACTCTGACACTAATTTTTTTTTTTCTGCAGTCTGGTATCGCATATATGACTGAATCATTTATATAGAGATTTTCAAGACTACTTACACAACTTTCATGTTCCACACAGTGTCACTGCTCTTGCTCTTCTAATTTTGTGAGATGCTTGTGTCTTGCTCTTCTCATTTTTAAAATGAGATCAGTAGCACTTCTCAATCTCACAAGTGCTTCAAGAGTAAATATTGTAAGTGTTCTAAAGGTTTCAAACACTATATGTAAGGAGTAAAAAAATACCTAGGATCAATAGAATCAGTAACTTAAATGAGATTGCAATTAACTTCAACTCCTCCAAAAATCATGTGTGAAAAATTATTCATTATAGCCCTCATTCATCACAAGTACTTTAAAAAAGTGAAGATCATGGAATACACCACTGCAATGTGTTCTTTGAGATGAGCTACATCGAAAGTTATCTTGAGGAATTTTCATATGCAAATGACAGCATTTAAATGACTGAAACACAGAAGTCAAATCATCAATATAACCATTCTAAATCATTGTTTTTATCCAAAAATACAAATATTATGTGTATATCTCATAATCAAGATTTCCTACGCATCAATATATTTATTTTAGGTGATTTACTTTTTATATTGTCTTAAGTGACAAATGCTATTTTTCTCAATCAGAAATATATATCTTCAATGAAAATATGTCATTACTAAAGTGTAAACGTGGAATGAGAGAAAATCCCATCAGTTGCTAGATGACAGTCTTTATAGAATGGTATCATTTAAAAATATAGATGTGTAAGTGGAGGAAAGTTAAAAAGCTGAGTAAACATGGTTCTTAAATTTATGAATAACCTTGAATTCTTGCCCCTTCCTGCAGCTATACTTTTTTGAGCTTTTAAGAAAATATAGATAACTTTTCAAATTTACCTTAAAAATTAACTGGAGTTTTCTGCAGATGAAAAATATGACTCAGCTGCCACTGGAGCAAGTGAGAAGACTGTGCTGTCCTCAGCTTGCTCCAGCCAGGACTTAAACACTGGCATTGCACACAAATTAATTGTGCCAGAGGATTTCTGTTGGAACAAACCAGGCAACCTAGGTCATGGGCTAAGTATGTAGGAAAGCACTTGGCTTTAACTTCCAAGTGCCTTGGATAATGGAATCTTCTGCAAATGCCACAAAAGAAGAGAGAAAATGAGCAATAAAAGTCCAATAGTCGCACTACAGTAGGAATATTTAAGCAAATGTGTTCTTATTTGGGTACTCTGTGTATCAGCTGAGACTGAATGCTGTATTTTGCTGTCTTTTGTTTATGTAGACAATGTTTTTCCAAGAGAGTGATTGGGCCAGCAAGAGAATCTCTGCTGCCATACTGTACTTAAACTCTCATGTCAGATGTGAGGAGCTCGGAAACCACAGCTTGGGCACAGAGAAAAGCCTTATACCTAGAAGCTTTTTAAATCCAAACATTTCCCTTGGTTTTACACAAGAATGCTATTAAATGAAAATCTTAGTAAAACTGCAACTGGAAACAATAAATATATTAATTTTGCATTTAGTTTTTAATATTTGTGGGCTACATCTGATTTCCAATACTGCTTGAATTATTATTGGGAAAATAGGTTTTATTTTTAATCTGAGCTTATTTTCTTTAATTGAGCTTTTGAATTTAAATGCCAATTAGTGAGAAACCTCTATGATGTCCTGTTGTGAATAAGAGATGATATTTCCTGTTTTACCAATGCTTAGGAATTTTGAAAGTTAACTGCCCTAGTTTGGTCAGATCAATGGTCTCTATCAGTATCATTCCCTTCTGCAGACAGAAGGATATTATATGTATTTCAGACAATGGCAAGAAGTAACTTTTAGGAAGAGCAATGAAATACAGCTTTTTTCTGCAGAAAATTCTTCACAGAATCCTCCAGATGTTGGATAAAAGTTCTTTGCAAGTTATTTCCTATACCTCATCCTTTTATTATCAGTCTATGGATTTGTCCAACAATTTGTTTAGTTTCTCCAAACCTGCTGACAGCTTTGGTGTTCATGAGCTGGATGTAAACAGGTGCAGAGGAATAGAGTCAGCGCCAGTAGCTCGTTGTGCCACTGCAGTGGCAGCTGCATGTGGAGCTCTGAGGGACAGAACCCTGAGCAAAGAGGCCTTGACCTGGAGCCTTTTGCACAGCAAAGGGCACAGGGACCTGTGGCCCAGCCAGGGTCCCTCCTTGGTGGCACCAGCTTGAGCAATCTCCATGCTACAGTGCTGTGAATACATTGCTTTATGGAATGAGATAGGTAAGATTGTGCCAAAGGAAAACTGGGGTTGAGTGGGTAGGAAATCTGGTGTGAGTGCATGTGAGTGAAGTGTGTAGGGAATTGAGTGAGGCACTCGTTGGATTCTTGAAGCTGCCTGCTGTGAAGGTGCTTTGATCCCAGCAGTGGAAGTCTCTGGTACTGGGAGTGTGAATGGTCAAACTGGGGAGTTTCCTTAACAGTGAGTTCCAAAATTCACAGCTATGCATGGAAATAAATATTTTACCTCTTCCAAAAGTCAAAATGAGGTGCCCAGAAATACTTAAGATAAGAGTTTGGCTACAGGATGGGCAGAAAATTCCAGGTTGGGCAAGTTATGACTGCTACACAGTAAAACCGGAATTACTAACTTTGTTAAAATAAGCTATTTTAGCTATCTGTCTTCATCTAGTTTTTATCTAACCTCACTTTTCTTTGTTTGATTCATTCAGATACTCAATTTCAAGGTCAGAAACTGATATGCCTCTGATTAGAATACTTCACACTTACCCTGTAACTGTTTATCATTGTGACTAGCTATGCAGAAAGACAGCCTTTTAACTTTTAATACAAGCCTAGGGAGTTGTTTTCCTCTTAAATTTAACTCTGGGTTATTTCTGACCTTGTTATGGGTGTTGCATTTTATATTTGCAGATCCTTTATACCTTTTTTGCTGCTGACTGTTCATAATTTGGTGCTCTTCTGTGAGGAAGCTTAACTGATTTCTATTTTCTTTTATTCATGTATTAGAAGATGAGCTTTTTGAAAGCAGAATGGTTATGGTTCCACTGGTAAGGTGAAGTACCAAACTGTTTCTTTGAATCTTTCAAAATAATGCTTCTAGAAAATACATGTCCACAGAAGTGCATAGGAAAATGCTGTCAGACCACTTTCCTCTGGTAAATGAAACTCTGGTAAAATCCAAATACTTCACAGAACTATACTGATTTTGCTATAACTTAAGTTTTAGAAGAAAACAAATACAATGACAGAAAAATACATCTAGTATTTATGGCTTTGAAATTGAACAGCTAAATTATCTCACTTTGAAATACTCATCTGTGTATTTACGGTAAAATAGTTTTTATTAAGTTAAGCTGAAACATTTAAAAAGTACCAAAGGTGTTATAGCTGGAGAAGGAAGCTAATGTTTATTTAGAATCCTGATTTTGTTAGGATGTAATAAATGTTAAAATCTTAAATTCCTTTAGTTGAACGAAATTTATGTTGAATGTACAAATGCATTCTAGTCAAAATTGTTTTACTTTTGTCTTGCCTTCCATTACTTCCTCACATTTTCCCTTTTGCCTGCTTTCTATACAATACAGACACAGCTCCATTAAGGCCAAATGCTTAATTATATCTTCTGATTTTCTTTGTAAAACAAATGAATAATAATGGATATGAAAGACAACTCTATGATCTTTACCATTATTTATCATCCCCAGCAGTGCCATGGATCTGTAATGAACATTTGAATTTTTGGAAAAGAAAACAGTAAAGAGGTTAGCAAGATGAAACTTTTTTTCCTATTCCTTATGCTTTCACCTCTTTCAGAGATCATTTTAGGCAACTAATCTCTTTTCTCCCTCTCATTGGTTTAACAGTTCATTTCAAGGATTTATCTCTCTGCTTTCTTCTCATTATATAGTATAAGTATAATAATACTCATTAAAACTGGATTTGTCTGTTTTTTCTTGTAAGTATCACAATACAGTGCCTCATTCAAATTAGAATGCATACTTCTTTCTTCCTAGACTCCCTTCCAAGACTTCATACCATATAATGAATGATTTTTAAAGGGTAATCTTCCCATTTTTAGTATCTAATAGGCCTACATTCTGAAACAAGAAACTAAAATAACTTGCTTCATAGCACACAAGGATGGCATACTGCAATCCAAATCACTGTCGCTTCTCTTCCATTCTCCCTCCTATAGTATCACTGCTCTTTTTATTAAAGATCTTTCTTTCAGTGACAGTGTAAGGTAAATCAGATTAAAGAACATACCACATATACACCCCATTGATGGGGGGAGTAGACTGATTATTCTATTTTCCTATATTTCCCCTTTTATTCAAATATCCTTTCAAGTGTCCAAGTATTCTTTGTACTGTAAGGTATAGCTGCTGATCTGTCATGTCCCAAACCAAGGTTTAGTGGAATAATCATCAGCATGTGATATCACCTGAATCCAGATTCCTAGCTCCTAGTACCATCTCAAGCTAATTTCTATACTGTTTGGTTTTTTCTTGTCCCCCCTTCCCCCAGTTAGAGAACTAACATTCTTATTTTCTTATTCCTGGAAAAGCATTGTAAAAATCACACCTTTAGAAAGAAAATTGTCATTAGAAAAATCTCACTTCAGAAAATTTGAAACTGTTCTCTAACATATTGCCTGAGCCATCCTTGCAATTACTGGCTATCCTATCTAAAAATCAGCTTTCACATAAGCAAGAAGAACTGTGCTTTATTTTTATGGATAGTTTTGAAACACTATAGAAGATTTTTCTACTATATTCCAAACCCAGCTAATCAAGTAACTTAAATTCCAAGTAATACAAGAATTGCTTCATTATTATTCCCCATTCTTGCTACCCACAACTGTGGAAATAAACTGGTTTGCTTGCCTTCTTTGTTGCTGCCTGAGAGACATTTAGGAGGTTATCTGCCTGAAAAAGGGAATTTCTACCTTAGCACAGGAGAAAAAAAGCATACATATTGCTGAAGCAAATGGATTTGTGGGAGGGAAGGAAAATCTGTTTGCTCTCAGGATATATTCTTACCCCCTAAGCTTATTAACTCCTAGTTCCTATTTCCTAAACTTACGAGCTAACAGATTTATGAACATCTGCCATGGAAGGATTTGTGAAAGCAGATGAAAAACATTAAAAATTATGATGGATGAGGGGTGTGGTAGAGGCAGAACAATAGGGAAGAGTTTGAGTTCCTAACATCATATTTAAAGGTAAACCAATATCACATGCCTAAAGAAAGATGAGATGGATAAATATACAACGATGTATACACATAAAATCAATAAAATATACATACATATGCAAAATATTAATGTGGATAAAAGAGAATATATAAATTGAAATTACAATTTTCATCTTAATTAAAACATTAGGAGACTGAACAGAAAATTTCACATTTATCTATAGTCCAGCTAAGGTAATATTTGCACTCAGCATCTGTAATAAAAGAGGAGCTGCATTAATAACACATTTATGGCTGTCAAGCAAGAAAATTTTTTACCATTTATCCCTTTCTCTTGGTGCTATTCTCTCTTACCAATGTGGTTTCGAGTCCTAAAATCAATGGTGCCAGTCTTCCCATGGGGAATGGAGAATAAGCTGAATACAAGAGGCATTGACCAAGTCTGCAAGTGTGATGTTCATGGTGAAGTTTTCTACCTCTCCAGGACTGAAATCCATTCTTTATTGGTTTCATATCTTCTCAGATCATAGCCTATCTCCTTTGCATTTTTCCTAGCTACAGGTTGCACAATAGCCTCCCGAGACACAATAATAAAACATGTTGCGTGTTGTTTAGTGATAATTTTGGTGAGCCATAGTTGACATTGCCAACACTTCAGCAGAGAAGTTGAAGCAGTGCTTAGTTGGCCATCAAGTCAACTCTTTAAACAAATTAAAAGATGTGCAGGCCAAGGCAATCCCTTTTACCAGCAATGGCAAAAGTCCTATTTATTGGGGTATGTTATACATAGTCACATATGATGTGCATATTTGCATAGAAAGGACATAAACTTAGAGTTCAAAAGGATTGATGGCTTTGTAACAGATTTTATTTAGATTGTGTGAAAGACTGGTGGGATACTGAAATGAGGCCAAGACAGCAAGAAAATCAAGTACGTAAACACAATTGGTTTTCAAAATGGCTTGAGCTTAAAGTTTTCACCTGCAGTCTGTGTTCTCCCATATTTCTTTGCTCAAATTTGGGAAATTTAAATTTTAATTTTGTGTTTCATTTGCATGTAAAACATATTATGTTTCCGCATGCCAGCACAGCTTTATACAGAGGTATACTTTTATATTCTTCTACTTCTAGGTAGATTAAAGAGTGTTTTATTAATTGTAAGAATCTTTTTTCAGTAATAGCCTAATCATTCAGATCTATAGGCAACATATTCCTTCAAGATGTTTTAAATTGCAAATTAGGTTAACATTTTGAATATATTTTAATAATCCCCCCATTTTGCTTTTTCTTATATTTTTTTAAAAAGCCAAAATATTTTTACAGTTCAATGATCTAAGAAAAATACACTGGGGACCAAGGTTTATTTGAAGTTTAAAATAGCCCTGCCTGCTTCTGTGGTTCTACAATGTCATTTAAGAGGGCAAGTGGGAAGCAGAAAACTACCTGCATGATTTAAGAAACAGGAGTTGTTGGGAACACAGGGGTTTTTTAAGTAAATAATGCAACAGAAAAGCCTTGCCATATCATGAGCAAAGGATGAAACACTTGAAACTGTGCAACATTCAAGGCCAAATTTGATGCTTAAGTTCAGTTCTGTCTTGATTGTCCATGTAGGCAAATTCTAGGTGTCACTGAAAGTCAGTCAGATGAAGGGCTATCAGCTTCGGGTAAGAATGCAAGTAGGATGAGTACTTCAGAAGGGAGTCTGATGTAACCTGTACATAGCTTCAAATGATGTCTAGTAGTTTTGAGAAATCTAGAAGGATGGTTAAAGACAGTTTTGGTTTTGAGAGAGAATCAGTTCTAAATCTTCCCAACATCTCTGGAAATAGTGGGAAATCGTTCCATAATTACCCACAGGCTAATAATGACACCTCTTATAGAGAGAGAGACTGTTATCTTTCCTATTTTAAAATTTCTGTGTTAAGGTAATGTTTCAGTCACTAGCAGATGATTGTATAGTGATTAGAAAATTGTTAGCAAACAGTAAGGCAGAAAGACAAATAAAAACTTGTTCTCAGCCTCTGGTGTTTAAAGTAGACATATTTTACCAGTCTAGATGTTTCTTTTTCTTAAATATCCCACTCTTATCATCTAGCCCATCACTTTTTTCCCCTCCACTATCAAAGCTACATAATTGCATAGAAGATAATCAAGACTTATTAATGAAAAAAAGGGGAAAAAAGTGCAAGATAAAACCAGAACAAGAATGCAGTGAGCTGGTTGAGATGTTGAACCTGGAGGAAGTTTTCCAATTACAGTTCTTCAAATAATTATCCTGCATTTGTATTAAATATTTTTGAATAAAAAGGTAAGTCTGGGGCTATGACCTAGATACAGTGCCACAAAAATTACCTTATCTGGCCATTGCCTGTGTGCTCTCTTCCAACAACTCTCAATTTATTTTTGTTCTCCTATTTTATCAGGAATAGAGAAGATCACTCCATTTCAACAGCTGCTGATAGAATCCAGCCTGACTTTTCACAAGTCATTTATTATTTTCATTTTTATTAACACACTAATTCCTGGCTGCAAGTAAAGCCATATCCAGGTTGCACTGAATCTCACACATACAATAAACAATAATATTTAAAAACTTTGGAAATCCAGTTGGAAAATTTCAACCACAGAAGTTGTGGTCACAGTCTTCAAGTAAAAGAGGATTTTTTCCCCCTTCCCTCATTACAGAGGGAGGAAATTTACTTTTACTCTACACAAAGTAAAAATAAAAGAGATTTATTTGTCTGGCATGTAGAAGCTACTAAACTTGAGAATCTTGTTTCACAAATAAATTTGGCAAAAGAAACACCTTTCTATTCTACTGGTATTTTTCACATATGGCAAGTATGATAATAGAGTGTGCAGGGAGAGGAAAATTCATTATAAAAGTCCAAGGTATGTTTGCAAACAGTTTTCCCCTTTATAATTTACATACCTTCAATTATAAGAAAGAGAATTACCAGCTACTTCTCTAAATTTGGACATCTTCCAGGTACTATTTATCCTCACAGAACTATTTAAACTACAATTGAGAATGTTCTTAACGCTGAACATAGATCATTTCCATTTGTAGTCAAAAATTCAGAAAAGTTAGAACCACAAGAAAACAGCAGCTGTATTTGGTAAAAAAACTCTGCATATGAATGCAACATGTGTAGTTTATTTATCCAATAAAAATCTTGCATTCATTCACCTCTCATGAAAAATTTGCAGATTTGTCTGGGTAAGATAAACATGTCTTTTCCAGCTCACTTCCAGTGAACGTAATGAGAACAATACCATATTTATAAGTATTCCAGTTCAAATCTTCCAGTAGTACCTATGAGCTTTTGTTATAGATCAAAACACTGTAATAGGTGCTGTCCTGAGTAAAAATATTTATTGGGTTTACAGGGCAAAATTTTGATGGCAGGGGCTGCAGGGATGGCTTGTGATAGGAGAAATCAGGAGCTCCCCCGAATCAGACAGAGCCAGTTCCAGCTGACTCCAAGACAGGCCTTCCACTGGCCAAAGCTGAGCCCATGAGTGACACTGGTGGCACCTCTGCAAGGTGGGGACCCCACGGTGGAGTAGGGGAAGAGCATGGGGAGGAAGGAGTGGTATGGACACATTTTTATGACCTGACTGCAACTCCCATGCCCCATTCCCCACACGGCTTGGGCAGGGAACGTAGAAGAGCTGGGAGTGAAGCTGAGCCTGACAAGAAGGAGATATAGGGGGGAAGGTGTTTTTAGCTTTGTTTTTATTTCTTCATATCCTACGCTTCTGTTAATTGACAATAAAGGAAACTAATTTCCTTAACTATTGTCTATTTACCCCATGATGGTATTAGATAAGAGATCTTCCTCTCTTTATCTTAATCCATGAGTCTTTTGCCATATTTTCTCTCCTTGTTCTCATGAAGAAGGGGAGTGACAAATGGGCTTGATGGGCCTGGCAGTCAATTAAGCCTATCTGTATGTTGAATTTGTAGTAGCACAGCTTGTACTAGTTCTTAGTTAATAATAAACTTGTTAATTCTGATGTTCCTGCTCAGTACTGAGGCTGTGATGAGACCTCTGCTCTTATGATCCTATGTCTGGGAAAAAAAAATCTTCAATAAGCTACACAAATATATTTTTATTAGTGTCTTTCACACTTCCACAGTGGTTTTAAATTAATTGAAAATTCTCATAATTGAGATAAATTATCTATATATTATATATATCTATTACATTCTATTACATTTTATGTAAGTGATATGATATTTTTATTTGTGAATGGAGTACTAATTATTGTGTTTATTTTCTTTATTCCAATCCAAAAGGAAATAATTTTTAAAATTTTTTGTTGACTTGAATTTGATTTGTTGGTCTCTCTTGGAGCCAGGCTCATGTCTTGGGTTCCACCCAAACTATAAAAAACCTTATGAATACTGAAGACATAAGCCCAGTGCCTAAAGGAATTTAAATTTGTTGAAAATTTTGTGACAAGATCTTTTCCAACAAATTCGTCAGTACCAAAATTGTTCATGTGAACATTTTTCCCAAGATGTTCAGTCTGTCCAAAAACTCCTTGGCAAATGATTCCTCGAATGGCCCAATACTTTAGATAGCTCAGTCCCTATTGATGCCACCTGCAGAACAAATGGTGGGTTTTACACTTCTGAGGAAAGCTGGTGCCTGACCTATAAAAATATTCTGATTCTTGTGATCTCCATTTTCTGAGGAGTATGAAAGCCATTACCTATGGGTTATGGCAGAAAAACATTCTCAGAGACCAGCATCCTACCCTACCACATTAATACACACAATGAATATGAAAACAGAGACCTTGAAACAGACTACATGCCCACCTTCTTGTCCCAAAAAATTGCAAAACTTTGTGCTTTCACTGCTAAAACCTACCACAAGCTCTGCTGCTAAGCAACATAATGTCTTTGTGACACTAGTCTTCATCCTGCATCTAGACTCCTCCCTTATCTTGAAATGGTGACTTAATTTTTAGTATAATTAGTTGCAATTATCACATGAAGACATACTTCATGTAGAAGAAATAGCAGGAGAATCTGTATTTGTTGTGAATTCCAATCAAAGATGCTGTGCTTTGTCATCTTTGTGGCCCTTTGTTGAAATCTCTCCAGTATCTCTGTATCTCATTTGTACTGGAAAGTCAACAACTACACCCAGCACTCCAGATGTGTTTCGCTGAACAGAAAGGGAGGAATCACTTTCCTTGTCCTACTGACACATTCCTAGTGCAGCTCAGGAAAGCCCTAGCCTTATTCTTGCAAGGGAGCAGTGTCAGCTGATGATGTCTGCTGGGATCCCCTCTTTTATATGAGCTGCATGTTTCATTTCTGCTGTTCAGAATATTGCATATGATATTCTATTTTTCACAGCAATTACAACAAAAGATCAATAGCTAAGATAACACAGGGAAAAAAGGTCTGAATTAAAAGTTGGAGTTCAGAGCTATTCAATTTCAATGTCTCCAACATCCAACATCTAGAATTTCAGGAAGCAAATTTAATACAGACCTTTTATATGACACAACATAAGGTTTGATGACAAGATGTGAGTGGAGTAGAACTAGATTCTAGGGTAACTCTGAGAGTGAAAAGAATATCTGTTGAAAGCCCAGCTAAAATGACGAAGAAGTTTATGAGTTCAGGACAATATATAAGAAGTAGGAAACACAAGGATAAAGTAATGAAAAATACGAATGTGATATAACAGCAGAGAACACAGCAACTGAGATGGAATCTGAGTGAAAGGGGACAAAGAAAGATGTATGAGGGAAAAATAAGGAATACAAGCAAGTGAATATATTTTAGTAATGGATACTTTTGTGCTTATATTATCTCTTTCTGTCCAGCCATGCCTGTCTGTATATGATATTTCATGAAATTGCATATCTACTTGCCTTTTCCCTATTGGCTACCCTCCAGCTATTTCTGCTCCCTCTTCTATTCTGACTGTATCTTCTGAATTTTTTAAGTTACAAATTTCTGTGATCTGTCCTCACCTAGAGAAGAAGTTTTTGGGAAGAGACATTAACAAAAGTTCACAGTTCTTCTGTCTCTAAAGTGAGCAATGCATTTTCTTTTTCCTCTATGAAAAAATGAAGTAAATCCTGCAAGAAGTTTATGAACAGCTCTAGAAATAAAACAGCTGCAGTTGGGAAATTAAATTTGATGTTGAGGTAGAAAGTATTAGCGAATTCTGCTGAAAACTGACCTTGATTCAACACAGTACAATGTGCTTGTCCATTTCATTTTGCATTATATCTTTCTGTTAAATTATAACATGTCTTTCCCCCCCAAAAAAAGGATAGGAAACAAATTTATAGCCTGATATGAAATTTAGGATGATAATAATAAAAATATATACTATGCAGGATTTTAAAATCCCTGCAAATACTGTAGTTCATAAATACCATCATAATCTATCCCAGGCTTATCTCCTGACAGGTATGAAATTATCTGCTGCTTACACTCTAATTAGTAATTAATGTAACACATATGCTGAGATATACTTTTTGAGAAATATAATCTAATCAGCAGTTTATAATAGTTACAGAATACACAGTTTTTAATGCTATATATTGCTATATATAGCTATAAATTATTATAATTGTTGTTGTTATTATTATTATTATTATTAATAATAGTAATGTTATTACTATTATTATTGTGAAAACAACTACAAAATATTCTATCCTGTGCTCACTTCACTTATTGTGAAGACTAAGACATCATTAGCGCAAGAAGATAAAGAATATTTGCAATGTGAAGAGCACAGAAATGCCTGTAACTGAAGCTGAAATCAACTGATGAAAGCATTTAACACAGAATAGTGTGCAACTCACTCAGGATTAGAAGCACTTTTAAATTGCCCAGGACTTCTTAAAATGTCTAAAATCAAGGTAAGAGGAAGAACAAGCTAAACTGTATCAGTGCATTAAACCTCTGTTGGATTGCGTTCCAGTGGATATACATTAAAAACAAAAATGACAAGAACTTGTTAAGCCATTGGTATGTTTAAGGCGTGATTACTTCATACCACTGAAAAAGAGGCCAGGAGCATAGGCCAGACATTGAATATTAACCTGCAGCTCATTTACATGGTAGAATGCCAGTAAAGCATCAAATACAAAGAGTATTTGGCCATGAGAGGAAGTACAATTATGATGAATTCTCTGCAGCAAATTGACTTTTATCCATTATTTTTTTTTTCAAGTAGCCTAGAATGCAGTCTTCTCATGGTAAAGAAGGGGCAATTGAGATGCTAACTCTTCAACTTCGATTTTCACCTTTGTCCCAGGTATGTCGTTAAATATCTTAGTTTTCCATGCATCAAGCTGTTATGGGCAGCTAGAGTAGTATTTTTAGTGACCTATTCAAAGTTTAAGCAAAGTCAGTGTGTCACTAATTCTGTAGTTGAATAAATAACATAATTTATTTATCACCTAGAAAATATGCATTCTTATTCCTTGCCAAAATAAACCAAGCTGATATCTCTCATTGAAATATGGAGGGTTGAATTCGTTTGTTTGCTTGGCTGGGAGCTTTTTGGAGCTCAAAGTCTCTTTCAAAACATACAGAAATATGTTACCAGGTATCACAAAGTTATCTAAAAATCTTATAAAACACTGAAAACATTTTCCTCTTTTATTTTCTACAGATAAATTGTCCTAAAATGACTTTTAAGTCTATAACCATGTGTCACCTAACTAGCATTAGTACTCTTCCTAAATATGAATAAATTGAGTCTTCATTAAATAACTATAGGTTTTTCTTAGTGTTCAACTACTAGTAGTTATTACTAGATAGACCAAGATGACTTAGCAGGTGGGAGGAAAAATAAATGTTTTCCGGAGCTGGAAAAACAATTGAACTTTTTCAAAAGATAAAGAAAGTTAGCTTTTTAAAAATCAGCTTTTCCTAAAAGATGGCTGAATTTCTTAGTGATATGCATAGTCTACTGTACCAACTCTTTGAATTCTTGTTATATGAGTCTTTGTTGAATGTGTAAATGCACATATTCTGATAAGAACAACATTGTCCTCTCCTAGTAGTTCTCCTATGCTACATAAACAACACTTGAAGTACCTCATTAAAACAGAATCTGGGAATAAGTGCTGGAAATAGCTTCACAGTTGATTAAATAAATATGACTTCTGGTTCTGGGGAGCTCAAGAGTAGTTCTGAAAATAGATTCGATCCAGAAATTACTCTTTGGTTTTCTGTGGTCCACCATCTCACACTGAAATACTAAGATTAAATTATTGGTCAATGACTTACAAAATTGCTGTCACAAATGCTAAAATCACTGTGTTTTGAGAGGATTGTAAGTGGGTTTATTATGTTACAGTAGTGAGTAAACAGCATGATATTTATAATTTGTTACTTAGGCATTTGGGAGAGAATCAGAGAAATGTAAGGATAATTAGATTTTGTTCATTATTGTCTAGGTAACGAGAACAAGGGCAAAGCAAAAATAATCACATCAGAAGTACATTTAAAAAGCACCCAAATTTTTATATAGTGTTATATTTTAATTATGTAATTTCATTAATTCAACAGACATTCACAATAACTAGAAAGGCAAAACCAAATGGAAAATGGAAATAATAGACTTGAGTCTAAAAGTTTAGTAACATCTCAGTCTCCTGATTCAAAGTGAAAATAATTACATGCGAGGAGACTAAACATTAGTTTGAGTAAATTGATTCAATATAATTGCAAAAACACAGGTAGAATATGGTATGAATTTTATATTATTTAATTTTATTTGAACCCATTATTCCCTCTTTCCCATCTTCATGTGTGCCTGTTTACAAAATTATTTCCTTCTTTCTAATGGCCCATTTTTCTTAAAAACAAAGGAAATTCCAATAAATTCATCAACGAATTTATATTAATCACTGGTATTTGAAAAGCTGCCAACTTTTCCTTTCAGTCTATTCAAATTTTCAAATATGCTTCTCTATAGGTTTATATGAAATATTCATTTTTTCTTATGTTTGTGCATGGCATGAATAAGGGCCATTAATCCTTTCTTTTATATCACCAGTGATATGTGGCTTGCACCATGTTTACATCTATTATAGTTCAAAATTTTACAGTAATACTCCAGATAATCTCTATACACATTGTTCCCTTCTAAAATTAATTTCTTATTTTTCCCATACAAACATACCTTGTTGGGTGAGTTACAGGCTTTCAGGCTTTACTGCTGTTTTATGATCAGGGTAATATTATGTTTTTGCAGTGGCCTGTTGGTTTTATACAAATCACTCTGTATTTTATATAGAGTGCAAACTTTATAAAACAACCAACTTGAAGAAAATAGAAGAATAGAGTATGAGTGATTGATGAATACAGGCAAATAAGGAACTGTCGAACATGTCATCATCAAGAAAAGTGGTTAATTAGCATCTAAAGTGGTAGTCCTAACTAATTCATGCTGTCTTTCAAAAGACAGAGAAATACAAATCCATTCTGACAAGACAGCTAAAATGCGAACACAAACAAAATACGACTGATGAATAAAGTCAGCAGAAGAACTAAAATGGCATTGTGACTTGTAAAGAAACATCATGGAATAAGTTTAAATATTTGACAATAAGAGTCAATAATCCTCTCAGAGAAAGTTTCTGTATAAACAGTTGTGAGATTGTCAAATATTATGGTGACCAGCTTAGACCTTTCAAGAGGAAAAAAAATGACAATTCACAGTTAAGAGGTAGACAAACTGGAAAGTTGATGAAAGCGTTGAGAGATGAAGGAGTTATTTCTTTGGTAACAATTTCTTCCCACTTCCTAAATAATGTTGATTTAAATTTAATGAATGGGCAAACAGGAAACTTTTATTTTCTGATTTGAAAATGAGTGGTCTCTGGCACTTCAGGTTCTTAATCAAAATAATAAAAATTTGTAAGGTATAAATCTTGTCATATAAGAAGTTTTATTTTTAAAACTGCACTAAGTATAGAAAATATATATAGACCCCTGGTAAATGTCCACAGAAAGAACCACAGTAACCAAGGATTTTTTGTTAATTTACAGTTAACGAATGGACTTTTTGTTAACCTACAGTTTACCTGGCAGCACATGTATAAAAGTGTCCCAAGAACTGTGAGGAGACCTTACTATATCATCCTAGTTCATTCCTTGTGTCTGTGCTATTAAATTAAAAAGTCAAGTTTATTTTCTCAGTGCTTGCTGTTGCTCTCCTTTAAAAGACAGTTTGTGTCTACATTTACGTAGAACACAGTCATGGGACATCTCTAACTCTATATACTGATCCACAAGCCCTAATATTATTTCTTGAATGTTTTACTAATTCCAAAAAGAATTAGTTTTACCTATAAGTTCAAGTTCCCATTCTTATTTTTTAATTACTTTGGAAAGCAATGTAAATCTGGGTCTCTGATATCCCACAGAAGAGTCCTATTTGAAGGTCTTCAGGCTATAAAGCAGCTTTTCCCAGTGGTTTGTTATGGTTTAAGTTGGTGTGCAAATTCCATTATTAACTTCTGTTTTTATTAGAAAGTTTTCCTCAAATAAATAAACTTGGGTTTATCTAACCGTGTAAATAACCCCAGTTGTCATCATGTTTCCTTTTTAATTCAATAATATGTCTTTTTATTCTTTCCAGGGAATATGGTTCAGCCGTTTATCTGAGAAGGGGTGAAAAAATTGTATCCAGATAGACCTTCACTCTGACTGAACTCAACTTTTATATCTTTTCAAGATTGCCCAAAAGATGAAAAAGGTTAGGAAAAAAAGTAATTTCTTCATTTTACTACAGTTGTAACTCTTGCTATCCACTCTGCAGATTGTATAAACTTGTGTATCTCACTTAATCTTGAGTATGAGAAAGTTGGAAAACTCCTTAGCTAAGATACAGGCAGTTTAATAGGAAAAGCAAACGCCACATACACAAGCAAAAAAAAAACCAAGGAATTCACTCACAACTTCCATGGGCAGGCAGGTGTTCAGCCATCCCTGTGAGACCAGGCCCTTTCAGGCATAATGATGATTTGGGAAGACAAATGCATCACTCCAAACACCTCCCCCTTTCCTCTTTCTTCCCCCCACTTTATATACTGAGCATGATGTCACAGGTTCTGGAATGTCCCTTGGGTCAGTTTAGGTCACCTTTCCTGGCTGTGTCTCCTCCCAGCCTCCCAAGGACCCCCAACTTCCTTGCCAGCATTTCAGTACAAAAAGCAGAAAAGGCCTTGGCTCTGTGTAAGTCCTGCTCAGCAATAACAAAAACATCTCTATATTATCAGCATAAATCCTAAATACAGCTACTGTGAAGAAAATTAACTGCTCCAGCCAAAACTAACACACAAAACTTAACCTTGAAGTAGTGAGTTTGGAAAAACTTCAGTTCTGCTAAAAAAGGTATAAAGACTACTGAAAAACATTTAACTAGATAAAACAAAAAATCATTTTAATATCCAAAATTCTGATTTTCAAATTTCATTTTTAAGCCATGAACAGTTGTATTGTATTTTAAATTTATCCTGTACTAATGCAGCTTTTATCTGCTGCCATTTTAATTTGAAAATATTCCATAAGCATTTTACCCCCATTTGCCCAATAGTCCACCATGCTAGACTAGATATCATTTATTTAGGAAACCATATCCTAAGGCAATGCAGTACAAGAACCTTTCATGTTTAAATGACAGCTATTGAAAGAACAAGACATGCTACAAAAATAATGCTAGTGAATAAGAGTTTCCATTACAAGAATACATTAAACTGATGCATTACCAAATCTCTTTGATGTTCTGTATCAGTTATCAACAAAATTAAAAATTTGAAAGTATTATTCAGAATTATTCTTTTATTAAATCTGTTTAACATTTCACATAAAGTATTAAAATTAAAAATAACAATATATTTTTTTTAAATTGATATTTTATTATACCAGAGTAAATATATTTCTATGTTAGCCTGTTTTTCAGTGTTAGTAGATTGGATTGGATTGGATTGGATTGGATTGGATTGGATTAGATTCCTAGCAGAAGAAAATGTTTTCTCATAGCAGAATTTATAAAACCCAAATATATTTCAAGTATATGAAAAAGGGGATGACTTTGCAGGTGTGAATGAAACAATACATAATTAGTGAGCGAAATATTCCAAGACAAGCAAACTGTAACTGTTTAAAAGCATTGGTGATCTCAGGTCTTAATGGTATCTATCTCAGTGATTACTTTAATTACCCTCTCATGTTAAAATTTTTCCTTCTTCACATTCTTGAACTCCAACAGTAGCAGTAACTTACACATGGTCGTGACAGCTGATTTTTCTAGATAAATTAATTCAGTTATTTCAAGAAAAGTTTCAAAAGAAAGTAGGGATTATGTTACCTTTACATTTCACTGCAGAGCTTGGTCACATACTTGTAGGCTATCGTTCTGGATCAGAGACCTTAAAAGAAGAATCTTAGGGTTAATACTAAATATGAGCTAGCAATGGTCCAGACACAATGACGGGGAAGACAAAACATCAGCTCCAGCTCCTAAAAGGATATAATAAGGAATTACTCTCCAGAAGTCAATAGTAAATCACACATTTTGTGCCTTTTTACCTCCCAGACAGTTAGAGTGCTGTTTTTTTTAGCAGTAACTCTGCCATTTCCACCATCCTCCCCTCAGCTGCATTTCTAGGATATCAAACAAGACCCCAGCTGAGAACCTTTTATGAACAGTGGTAATCTTTTGGGCTGATAGTCTAGCATACAAAAACTGTCACCCTGAATAACAAATCTTAGAAACATTCTAAATTTGTGACAGTATTTTCCATTTTTTCTTATTTCAAAGTACTTTTTACTTGACTGAGATAAAAATAAATTTATCGTGGCAAAACTGTCTATTCTTTTTGGATCATTATGCTTTCTTCTGATAAAGAGAAGTCAATAGCAACATTTTCTAAACTACAGTCTCATGAAAGAACAAATAAGGCTAGCAACTTTGGAAATCCTAGGATGGATTTGTGTGAGAGATTCTGTGTATCTGTATGCAAAATGGCTCATGACTGAGTGGCTGGAAATGCTGGGATGACAGTTGGCTATTTCAGCTGCTTATGTTATTAGAGAGATTGAAATGGATGTCCACAAGAAACACTATAATATGATTTTTCATTTACAATTTAAATGTATGACTATTCTGCTTCTGCTTTAGTAAAAGGGTTTTTTTCCATCAAAGAAAACTTTTCTAAGTCCTTTAGGGGCTTCAGATTTTTTGTTTATTTGCTTTTAATTAATAGAATTCAAATGCAAGATGATTCTATACAGTCAGAAATCAAAATATATTTGCTTGTAAATGCAGTCCTAACTTAGTAGTAGAAAAAGAATTGTCTCTTGTTTGAGTCCTAATGTCATCCATAAAGAATTTAATAAACAAACAAAAAATTCCTCCAGGAATAATAGATACTAAATTTATATTCACTGTAAACAATAGGATTCTCTCTGGTACCAGGCACAAATGGGATGGGATGAAATGGAATATTGAAATAATAAACTTAGCCAGATAGTAGCAAAATACCCACAGGTATGATTTCCTTACAGTTGCCTGTCAAAATACTACGATATTTGAAACAAAAATATCAGTGTCTTCTGTTATGAAAATATATTGAAAAGAACCTTGAGTTTTTTCTATGACTTTAATTAAGTCATAGAAAAAATTAAGACTTTAAAGCCAACTTGTAGAAGCACAAATGAAATTGTGCATGCTGTCAATTTTATATGAGGTAATCAATACAGACGCTGAGAGTCTGAAAAAATGAGAGGAACTTATCTGTCTCCTAAATTGGAACCAACATAGTGGAACTCAGTATGGCAACACTCCAAAACTGATACTGCATTCTTCAGAACAGACTGGGATTTTTCCCCTTCTGGATCACACACTTCAGAGTGACAAAGTTTTAATGTTTTACTTTCCAATATTCATTGACCTTGCCACAGATATGATGCCATATTTAAAAATTTAAATGTATTTTAAAATGTACAGTTCAGAAAGATTAAATTTACAGGAAGAAAACAACCACAGTTTTATTTCTGAAGAACAACTGTAAAAACCTTTCTGAAGGCTGTGGTTACATACATGACACAAGAATCTGAAGGAGAAAATTAAATGAAGGAGAAGCTGCTCTCTAGCTCTCTCTGTCTCTCAAAAATAAATTTTTAAAAAAATCTGTTTACTGAGAGCGTGACAGTATTGTTATAGCAGAGCACACTCTTAGAAGTATTCTGGGCTGTTCACAGATTCTGCCTTCTTGGGATAAACTCTACCCAGACTCTGAGGTGCTGCTAAATGCTTATTTTAATCTTAAAAAAAGAAACCTCCAAATTTTAGGAGACCTTTATATCTTTCACAAGATGCTCAGATTCTTTCCACTAAATCTCCCTTGATAAAAACTCTTAATAAACAGCTGTTCTTAAGTTACTGTGCTCTCAACACTGTTGACAAGTATCTTTGGTAGAGTTTTTGATATTTAAAACAGAAATCATGAGGTATTTAGCAGAAACCATAATTCAAAAGCCAGAAAGTGATGTCTACTCAGTGATATCCACTGTCTTAATCTGAACTCGGAACCCCTGATTTCCTTAAGTTTTATAAAATTCAACACTCTTAACAGAAATCAAGATATATTGGTGCCAGATATATTATTTTTACTAGGTACAATGAAACTGCTTCTTTGGTTGGTTCCCCCACAAGAGAAGAACAGAGTAACTGCCATTACTACTTCACAAATTCTTAGTGGAAAAGAGAAACCAGCTTTTAATCATTAAAACTCCTCCAGCAGTGACAAGTAGTTCAATGCCTACCTTAGCAACCTCACAGGGCCCTTTTATAATATGCATGCTTTCTTGGTAAAGGAAACATTACTAGTGGTTTCTACCATTTCTAACAAAGACCTCTTCTAATGGGCCCTAAACTTGGGAATTCACTGGTGCAATCTGGAATCAAGCACACTGTGTGCAAATGTATGATATGTGGAGCATTGGAGGGTCAGTCCCCAGTGGCCTGAGCTGAAGAGACTTGAAAGCAACTACCCAGTATGTGCCAGCTCTCTCACACTGCAAGATAAAGCCTGTTCATAAAGCCAAAAGAGTATTTTATATTAGCAAGTATCTTTTATGGCTGATTTGTAGGAACAATCAAGGCAATTAAGAGCACTTTTCAGTGTCTAATCAATGCCAACTATGGCTGCAATTAATTGCATATTGAAAAAAATCAACATTCACCTAAAAAAAAATAAATAGAACATGTGTTTATGTTGCTCAGCTTGTATAGATGATGCGAACGAATCATGATTTTTGCACAATAAAAAGAAGAAATAACATAGACTACCACAGACTGCAGAGGCATGTGGGCAGGAAAATTCATCATATAAGGTGTCTGAGAAAATCCAGGGGGAATTAATGATCTGCTCTATTCAAGAACATTTAAAAAACAATACCATCTGGCATTAAGTAGAATTCAGGCCAAGAGCTGGCAGCAAAATAGGTTTGACAACCTTGACATAGAAACTACTTACTCTCAGTGCCAATTATGGTCTCCTTGCCAGTTCAAAAGCATATCTTTCCAAGAATGGCATTTAGCCCCTACTGGCATCTGAAACACCACACAATCTTTACTCCAGAGATTAAAGAAAAAACACTTATGCAAAGCACCAAACAGAGATAACAGCATAATCTGGATAAACACACCAAATACTAAATCACTGTTCATTATGTTTAGAACTAATAAGAACTGACATCAAATAGTAAAAAAGAGTGTTCATTTCTCTGGCTGTAAGCTTTGAAATATAGTTTGCTTTATTTATTCTAATAAATTTTTAGCCAAAATTCTTTCATAGTTTTTTAGAAAGGGTACTAGTTGATAATTGCTTTCCTTACTTCCTCAGCTACCTGTTTATTAGCAGGTGTATTTTCCTGGGCTAGTGATAAATAGATAAAACTGAGACCAGCTTCTTTCACAGCATTAATTGTCTTCACTATTAAAAGCCAAAAATTAGCTCTGTTTAACTGATTTCAGATAGCTAAGGGAAAAACATGATCCTATTTTATATCTTATCAGACCTCAAAGCTTCTGTGGCTGTCCAAAACTGACAGACATGGCCTCTCTCCCTTTAAGTGCAAGAACTCTCTTTCAGAAACTGGCACTAAAGAATGAATGTGGCATCTTAATCCAAGACTGAATTTAAGGAGAAATAATAGGATTTCTGGGAGATAGCTATATCACCTTCCATGTTAATATAAAAAGAAATCCATCCTTATATTTCAAATTCTCAGCTATGACAATAACAAAGGGTTGACATTTTTAGAAGTACCATGACATTTCTCAAACAATGACTGTCCACCCCTAAGATGTTAAAATTATTTGTATAGGATTTACTTTTCTGATTGGTTTAAAACTATGCAGTGGGTTAATGAAGGTGTTATATTATAAGGTGCACAGCATCAATATGTGCAAAATTTTATCATGTAACTTGCAGTAACCACAGGCATTTCCAAATGAATTCTTGATACTCAGTTATTTTTCTTTCATTGTTACTAAAATTTATAGAAATTCCCTAGTGAGAAATCTAAAAATGTATGTTGCACGCTTGGGGGAAAAAACATTTCATCTGAATTTTAACTTGTAGACAGTATCTGTCTGAAAATATGTTTTTTTAAATGGACACAAGTCACCAACTGTTAATAAATATGATAATCTAATCCTTTTAAGATTTGAGTATTTAAAAATGGTAGTGGTATTTGTACCATATTCCTTATGTTATATAACCTGTTTCCCTGCTGTTTTCATGTTCTCTAGTTTTAGGCTTTTAGAAGTTTACCATCATTATCTCTTTCAGAACAGAAGGAGGCAAGAATAAGGGAATTGCCGTGTGGCTAACCAAATTATCAAAGAGTAAAAATAAACATCTCCATCTACATATACATTGCAGTAAACAGCTTCTCATATGTGTTTTATAATTCAAAAGACTAAAAGTAGTTGAGGCAAAAATAAGCAGAGTTATAAAGGAACCAGAAACAAAAAATAAAGGGGAACAGAAAATCCAGACTGACTTGTGACCTTTGATCTGACTTAGAGGCCTGAACTGAATTCTAAATATGACAGTAGCTTATTACGATTTTACCTTAGGCACTTCAATATCACTGAATCAGCAAACTAAGAATATTAAGCTATAAAAATGACAAAAGACTGGTGTAGCAGTGGTTCAAGCCCAGAGAATGACATATCCCCTGGAGAATTTCTGGGGGCCTAAAAAGTGAGGCGCCTCTGAAAGTAGAGTTAAGTTTGGCCTTGGAAAGGGAGTCGAACTCCCCCCGCCTACCCCTCAGTTAACAATAGTATCTTGTGTCTCACTCTTTCCTCCCTTACTCCTTCCTGACTGGTCCATGACCTTCTGACCCTTCCCCATTTCCTCCCCTGTACCGTTATGAGATAAGTTGTAACCCTCAGAATAAAAGTCTGAAAGCTGGGCCGTCCGGGGTCTTCTTGCCCCTGAACCCAAGCAGAGCAGACCATGCTGTCTTGTGTCTGATTTTGGTTTCCGGGCAAGGAATCACTCTTTCTCTCAGCAGCTCTCCGGCTTTTGGGACAGTGACCACCATCCCAGGGAAGCCCAGCTCACGGCAAGGGGAAAAGAAGTCCTCAGCTAAGTTGACTTAACAAAAAGGAAACTTTCAGAACAAGCCGCTGAGCCGCCAGCCATCCCCGTGGTCAGCTGTCCGGCCCTTGCCACCGGCCACAGTCTGGTGTATTTTAAAATACATTTGAAAACTGATATGTGTAATTCTTTATGTTCCAGAGATGACATATTTAATTAGATATCAGTGAATATGACATTTCAGTTACTTCTCAGACACAGCATTAAAGAAGTCAATAACAATGTGCAAACCCATGTTATTCCAAACATGAGATTTGTAATAATAATTATGAAAAACAAGAGCTACCCTAGTCCTGTGATGATAAACAAACACATATACTGTAAAGTTGTTAACTTTGAGGCATTTTGTATTTCCACAAAACAGATGAAATTGAATGCCATTTTACTCTTACTCAGCAATGAATTACACAAAGAGATTTTTCAAATCTCTCCTGGTGGCACTCAGGCTTAACAAAAGGTAATGTGTCATGCACAAAACCTTGTCTATAATAAAACATTTTCTCACTTACAGATTGTGCACCAGTATTCATTACTGATATAAAAAAGTAAAAAATAAAAATAGGAAAAAGAATATTTAAGGTATAAATTTACTTGTGAAGAAAAAAGACGCCACAATCATATTTACCACATGGTAGGCTTAATCAAGGTACAAGAGAAAAATGTTGGTAAGTTCCATAAAACTCTTTTTATCCTGTTTAGAGTGTGTTCAGGAGAATATGAAAGGAATGACAAGAAGGGAAAAAAAACCCTCATATATCAAGCTTTTCTCCTTTACCTTCTTAAAATAATTCTCCATTCATAGTCAACAATTTAACCTTGTGATGGGACAGAAAAAATAAAAAGATTATATCTTGTAACATTTTAGGTCAAAGCATGAAGGCATTTTGGGACATGAGAAACAGTGCTATTTTAGTAAGAATTTAACACAGAGCTTTTTTGAAAGCAGTTGGATGACTTACAGTAAGCAGTAGTGATTTATATGATTGAAGCAGTTCCTATCATGTTCAAAATCTGCCATCAGATTAAATATTTTAATTCTTAAAAGCACATAATTAAAATAACAAAACCTGGAAATTATTGCAAGAATATAAATGTTCAGAAAAGGATAGGGGGAAATCAGAGCCAAAGTGAGTGTCCTAATCCAAAGACTCACCCGCTTAGTTAGCACACAATACGTCTTTCATAAAATCTGTGAAAAATAGTTGAAAGCATTTCTCCTCTGATGCACAGGACAATTTTTAAATATTCAGGAGTAGATGTTCATGAGTCACAGTTAAGCAGTTAGTAGCCCATTAGTATTGAGAAAAAGAAGCATAGAAACAAATTCCATACAGCCTTTATCACAGAATGGTTATCCAACTCACAGCTTCAACATCATCTCCATAGGTTCAGTTCCCTAAAAGTCACTGTAGAAGACACTTTAGAAAAGATAACATAGATTGATTTTCTCAACAATATGTAATAGATGGAATTATCAATTGCTTGGGTAAGATTTTTCTTCCTCCACAGTGTTTATTCCCCTCTTTTACTTCTCCCCCACTTTGACTGGATGCAAGCCTCAACTGAATGTATTCAAATGAAGATTGATTATTTAATAAATCTTTAATTTTTCTTAAAGTTGTAGCCTTGTGACTGAGAATAGTTTATTATGAAAATCAGAATAAAGCTGTTTTGGATAGGTTTGCATTTTTTTTCTAATAATAACTAGTATTAATTTATTAAACTGTCACTGATTTCCTAAAAATTTTTTATTTCAAATATAAAAGCAAAATATCTGACTGAAATAGTTGGTGTAAAAAAACAGTAATTAAAAGAGAGTGTATTGAGGGATTTTATATACAGTATAGATTTCTAAATCAGAGAGAACACTAAATCTATGGTTTATAAAGTGCCTTGGTAAATGATCATTATTAGTTTATTTTCTGAGCAGTAAATTCAAAGTTTAGTGCAGGAAAAAAAATGATAAAAGCCATGTTTGTGAGATATTAAGAAAAGGAACAATGCCTGCCTTAATTGTAAGACTCTGACCTGCAGTTTATTAAATCTTATGATTGTAGGTTTATGCTTCAAGCATGGAATGACGAAATGACATTTCAATGTTCTGTTTTTAGCAAAAATAACTATCCCAAACTATCCCAAAAATCACTTACTCTCTTCACATGTAACACAAAATTAACATTCACAATCATTAGAATATATACATTAGTGTAAAACAAGTTGCTACTTATGTATTCTTCCTCTTTAAACCAAGTAGCCACAGAACAAGGAAAAACTAAGGCTGGCAAGTTGCAGTTAACCAAAGACAAGGAAAAGAGATGCAGGTATGAAGGGCCTCTATACAGACAAAATATTATATCATTATTTAAGAAAAAGTAAAAATATTAAGTCTTCAAAATTTTGTATAAAACCACACCTTACATGCTTTGTGTTTATTTCACTTCAAACCAGATTTAAAGGTGCTAGTTTTGGTGTAAGGTTGCACAGCAACAGGACAGGAGGAAATGGTCTCAAGCTGCACCAGGAGAGATTCAAGTCCAACATTAGGAAAAAATTTCTTTACTGAAATTGGAATGGCATTGGAATGGGCTGCTCAGAGAAGTGGTGAACTACTCATTCCCAGGTGTGTTCAATAAATGACTACATATGCATTCTCTGCTTTGGTTCAGTTGACATGATGCTGTTCGGCCAAAAGTTGGACTCGATTATCCTGGAGATTTTTTCCAACTTTAGTGACTCTATGATTCTGTGCTTATGTGACCTATTATGAGCAAAAACTTGTACTAAACTTTTGATATATAACCAACCAGTGTTAGAAGCCTGTTACTGCAGGGGGTCTACATTTTGCTGAATCCAACTTCTTAGATATCCACTTGGAATATTTGCATGATTTGTCATTCTCATTCTTATAGAAGAAGAAATAAGAAAACTGAGACCACTGACATGACCATCAGGTAGGAGTCTGTAAAATATGACAGCTTTTGTATTTATTCTTCCCTGCTGCAACCCAGGATGGGGTGTCCCTGTATAAACCTCAGTGTTTTATTGCAAAGACCTAGATACTTATAGAACTTTATGGAAAAGTCCTTTCCTAAACGCATCTGTAGGGATGCAGTACTTGTTGGATACAGCTTTGAACTTTGTCTTTTGGTAACTCTGTCTGTGGTACCTAAACTTGCTTAGACCACATTTCTGGCTGGTGGAATCTCAAAAGTGGAGGGCTTGAGAGAAAGATACTCATAGCCTGAACATCAAGCTTGTTGTGTCTGCTTCTGCATTTATGGAAGTTAATGCTGTGAATTTTATTGGTTGACAGGTGATAAGTATAGGGGGGTTTTGAGGATGCAATTATCCTTATTGCAAAGGATAATTGCAAAGGATAACCACAACTACTTTCAAGTTAGTAGGTTTTCTTACTAGATCTTTTTTCATGCAAGCATTTATCCATTGTTAATAATATTCTGCTTTCTGGTAATTTCGGTATTTGCTTTACCCATATCAATTCTATTATATTGTAAAGAAAGAATGCTTGGGAATAAGAACATTAATTTTATTTTTTTGTTTTTCAAATTTTCTGGAATAAATAAAGATTTATGAAAACATGATTAAAAGGTTAGAGAGTTCTCATTTAACGTTTTCAAAAGGCCAATATTGTATATATAACTTTTAGGATTTAGGATTAAAAGATTCAGGTATTATTTCTTTAACATCAATTGAAAATCATACAAATTACTTGAGAAACTGTAAGATAAGTTTAATTCTACTGATTTTTTTATATCTTTGAGATAATAGCATCATATCAATTGGTAGTGATGATAAATAAAAAAATATTGTAATATAATTCTCTATTAAAAATAAAGACTGTGAAGCTTACTGAGAAAAAAAATGTTCTTAAAATGCAATTTAAATGTTCAATAGGGTCATAATTTATATCTTGCAATGAGTACAGCTCTTTTTTTTTTTATGTAGAAGGGATGTTGATTTTCTCACTTAAGCTTCTTTTACAGCTTAGGAACATAAAACATCAGACTTCTCAGAGTACCCATATTGAAGTTAAATAAATAAAACAATAGAAAGAAATATCCACCCATTTCATTTATTTTTCTCAAGAATACTTCAATGGACATCAATGCTCAGGTAAAACTCTTGCCAGTGCTTTTTATTTCATTAGTATGTTAATTGAGGCTTTTTTCATAAGTTCCTTTTTTAAGGTCTTTTTATATTTGAGGATGATTCCTATAAAATTTTTATTCAAGCATGAGGTGGAAACACTACTGACAATTTTCTTCTGCTGTCTCCTGCATTTTTTAATCAGTAGATTAAAATTCAACAGCTGCTCTAATGGAAATGTATGCCATAGCTTACAAAACCTACCTAAAATATTCGTTCAGCATTGAATCCTGTCAGTGTTTCTAAAGAAGATGCAGAGACTAGAACTGTTGTTTTCTTCATTCCTTGTATTTCTTTCTTTTTTTTTTTTTTTTTAAGATGTATTTCCATTTGGAAATAAATAAGAAAAATAATCATGGGACAGGTTAAGATGACAAAACAGTCAATCAGTCTTTTGAGTAGATTCAAAAGTAGAAGTGATCTCTAAAATAATTAATCCCTTTGGTAATTCTCAGAAAATTCTGATCTTGTGTTTTCTGAGAAATTAAGAAAATATTTCTTGATGGGTTTTGGTTTTTTTCTTAATTTTGTAGTTCCGCCACTCTATTTTTCAAAAGTATTTCTAAATTAATGTTTTGGAAAACAGTAGTGTTTTCCCAAAGCTGATCAGAGTTAACGAGAATCAATAGTTTCAGTGACCCTGGACTTCAAACAGACTGAAAGTGATTTTGAAGTCTTATTCAGGGTTATTTCCCATCTGAAGCTGAGATAATGTGAAAAAGTAGGCAACTATAGAAAAATACTATAGAAACTATAGAAAAAGAGCCCAGCAAGAAATGTTTGATTTTTATAATGAACATTATAAATATAAATACATTTTTTTTTTATGGAATTCAAAACATGGTTTTATGGCTGAAACATATAAAACGCATAATAGACTGTTGTTAGTTGCTTGGTAAGAATGTTTGATTTTCTGTTGAATTTCATATTGATGTATTAATTTAAAAAATTAGAAGCTGAAAAACACTTGACTTCTTTAGTTGAAAAAAAATGAAACCAAATACTGTCAATATTATTGGAGATTTGACAAGAGCTGATATTGAAACAGAAGGCAAAAAGTTATATAATCCTCAGTGATACATGGTATTGTTAAGGTACTCTTGTGCTGAGTGTTTCTGAGTTGTTTTTTTTATTATTATTTTTTTTCCCAAACAATTTATTCCTTAAAAGAAAGGAGCATGAGAGGGCTTGCATTCTGTACTTGATAAGAAGAACCACATCAGGGAAAACATGCTGAAGATAATAGTAATAGTCAGTAATAAATGGCCTTTATTTGTAATAAGTAAACTCTGAATAAGATTTCTTTAGGAGTGTGCAAACTTCAAATGAATTAATCTTTTTCCTTTTATCACAATATTTTGAAGCTTTTTATCTTGATCAATTTCCTTTAAACATTCTCTACAAGAACATTTGACCAAATGCCATTTTTGTTGAAACATTAGTGCACTAGCAGATTCTTGGATATGCTGCAACATTACAAATTTTTATTCACAGGGTTGTTGGAAAAAAAAAATCAGAACATATGCAACTTATGCCCCAAATTTCTTGTAGGAAATTAAGGAAATCTTGGAATACCAAGAGAGAGTCAGATCCAGATTAAACAGCTGAATATCAGGATTTAAAAATGAAAATTAAATTTCTGAAGAGATTGGATGGCTGATATCACCCTAAGACACAGGAAGTAAAAATTGCTCTTTCACTCCTATAAATATGCTAATATTAAGTCTGTTGTCATAGTACATCCAAATGAAATAGGCAGCTGCCAAATATTTCAGGTGGAAGGTGACTTGGAAAAGAGATATATGTTCAAAATATATTTTATCAGAAGCCAAGCATATGTGCACTGACATAAATGTGGCTGCATTAGATGACTAGGCATCTTAACACTAAGCCAGATTTAGTGCTAGAGACTCAGAAGACATTACAAATCAAGACAAGGATCTAAGCCAGGTACCAGCAAGGATCTTCTTTCAGAAACATAGTAATATATTAGGAGTTTAAAGAAAGCTTGCACTGCATGTTAGAAAAGCAGTATACCCTGGTTAGTGGTTTGATCGTCTTTCAAACTCAAATCGTGCTACAACGGAGAGCATGTCTCAGGGAAACCTTTCAGAGAAGCAAATGGTTCTTCCCTGACTGTACCTTATGTAGTCATTTATGGCAAGAGCGAGCAAAACACTTTAGCATCAGTTTAATGTCAAGTATGTAGGCAGGCTACTTGACACAGTGTGTTTAGGCTGTTTATTAGATAGTAGAAATTACTGCAAAATGTAAACAATTTTGCTAGATGAATAGGACATGGTCATATAAAAAGCCAATTTTTTAATTACTAAATGAGAAAAAATGTTCTGACATATCACATTACCTGAGTGTATGACCACTTGGAGAAAAGACAGCTCTGTCTGAGAGTCATTTTTGTTGGATGAAACCCCAGTTTTCTAAGCCAAGTAGAAAGAGATTGTTGAGCCAAACTTTCACAGTTAAAAACTGGTACTCATCTGAACCTATATACATACATGAAATGTAAACAGTAAATTAATGCATCTTTGGTGTCAGAAAAATTGCATCAGTTAGCATGAAATTTCTAATTTTTTTAAAACAACTCAGTTATGGGCACAGGGCATTTTATGGTTGGACTTCAGACTCACAGATAATAATCTGAACTAAATGTAAGTAAAATCATACCTGTAAACGGACAAGCTGTGGAAGCATTTAAAATCCTAGAGTCCTGGAGAATTAGAGAATTGTAAGCATCTATATTCAGTCATGACCACATTTAAAACTGATATATTGATGGCTCTCTGAATGCTGTAGTGTTTGATGCTATTCATGGGGACATGAATTTGAGACATCTCTGCTTTAGTATCTACATGGACAAATATTCCAAGTAGTAGAGTGCCATAAAATCCATAGCACTG
Source organism: Petroica traversi (assembly GCA_025920805.1). Taxonomy (NCBI): domain Eukaryota; kingdom Metazoa; phylum Chordata; class Aves; order Passeriformes; family Petroicidae; genus Petroica; species Petroica traversi. Next base: position 15,188,996 of record JAHLSL010000015.1, on the reverse strand, counting down.
GACTTCCATCACAGTTTTTGAAAGCCAATTGAGAATAGACTACAGTGTTGATTTATGGATGAATGCTCAGTTATAATAATTGAACTGAGATATTAAGGTATTCTTTACATAGAAAACTATTTTTTATTTTTCTTTTACTGTATTGTGAGTTTCGGGTTCTAATTTAGGCATTATATTATGGTAAGTTTATAGACCTACTTGTGCCTTATATATTACAACTAATTCTTACCTTCTTACCTATGTACAAGTAAGTATAAGTTCCGTGGAATAAACTCATGGACTAGCTGTAGCAGGTGAAGCCAAGGGCCTATGGAGACTAGAATAATGTCAAATGTGCATATCCACAGCAGAATAAGAATAGAGGAATTTTTCATTATACTGTTTCACTTACTGATGTCTTGTTGACCAATTATTCAGTGCAGGATATACCTGAGACAGAATAATTTCTTTATTTTCAGTAATCTCCTCCATTCATTTTCCCACTCTCTTATTCTTAAATAAAAATAAATTCTCTAATGTGATTTGTTCTCACTGTAGACCAGAGTGATACAAATATAAATGTTTAATCCCTTCATAGTTTAGTTCCTATCCCAAAGCTAATATGTGGAAAAAAACTTTTAGTCCAAAGTAGGACACCTTCATTTAACAGACCTTTCAGATCAGATTTATTTCTCTTTTGGTCTGCTTAGTGTGGTTAAAAATGTTTTCTCCTCTCTTAAGCTTATCAGAAATGCTAAAGGATGGAGAAAAAATGGGGGGGGGACATGAAGGTCTGTATTGGTAGTTTTATCTTACAGCAGAGATTTTTCATTCTTTCTTGATGTTCAGTCACTGCAGAGCATGACATATTTTTTTTTAGAAAATTCACATACACACACATATACACACCTTACATCCCACTGACCAGTCTACTGACCTGTCTGGGCACTTCTTGCCACCACCCATTCTAGTAAAAAAAATATCCCCCAAAATTATAACTGTGTCAACACATGGTCTAACTGATGTCCTTGGGCACTTTGTAATTATGTCAGGGTACTTTGAGTCCTGTTTCTAGTAAAATAATACCTCTCAGGAGTTATTTTGTTCCTATTCCTTTCATTGAAGCTGTCAAGCTTAGATTGTTTAGTAATATTAAGAATAGCCATTACTATTTTTTAAAATGTTCATAGTGTCTGCAATTTATGTGTGATATCAATGTAGAAAATATTAACATTCATAAAAGATTACTCAGTCATTTTCTGAGTAAATTAAATTCAACTGTGTTTCCATAATTACAACGTATTATTTATTTTATACATGTTTGTCAAATTTACTCTGAATAATTTACTCTTCTCATAGTATTTTCTATATTTAGCATTTCATTAAGTATAAATCAATATGTACATTTATATCTAAAACTGGAGCAGAGCTTCTGCACACAGAACTATTTTGAATACTGCCTGCATGCATAACAGCGAGGAATAACAGCTTATTAAAATGTTGAACCTGTGGTTAAGCAAGGAATGTTCTCCATTCTTATAATGTAAAGTATTCTGGGGAAATATTTTCATGGAATCAGAATGGTTTGGATTGGAAAGGAGATTAAAAAATCACCCAGTTCCAAACTCCTGCCATGGACTGGGGCACTTTCTACAAGACCAGTTTGCTCAAAGCCCCATCCAACCTGGTCTTAAACACTTCCATGGATGAGGCAGATGCAGCTTCTTTAGTCAACCTGTTCCAGTGTCTCACCACCCTCAACCATTCTGTGAATCTGATACAGCAAGGCGTGAAAAGAAATAAGTATAGAATATAATTTTTCATAGCACCTCATATGCAGAGTGGTTCATTATTACAAATAGATTTTCCCAGTATTTCCTCTAAGTGAGTACCTGATGAGACGGATTCATATTTTTGGGGGATTTTTGGATCATTTCTACATAATTTAATTTCTTTTCTCAAGCAAACGAGCATCCCAATGCCTTTCTTTCACAGATAACATTCTGGTTAACTTCTCAATCACCTACATTTAATCAGCTGGTGCCTGCTTGAGGCTAAAATTTTCTTCTGATTATCTCTACACCGGATGTAGACATCTTTTTGTTACTTGAGACATTTTTGTTTCTGAGACATTTGTCATCTCCTTCTTCTGTCAATGTACATATGGTCTCTCTTTATCTCCAGCACACCACTATTTGAAATCCTTTTTGTTCAATCGCTTCTTTCTTTCAATGCAAATCAATCCTTTCATCCTCACAGAGTTGTTTCCAGCTATTGAGACACTTCTCTTAAAGTTCAAAGTTATTTTCTTAATTCCTCAGTGCCTGTATCCCTGAAGCTTAGCTTACAGAATACAAAATAAGGTAATAAATTTGTCACATTACTAAGGTTAGTCTCTGCATATCTGGACCATAGGGTGAAACCACTATGACAATATTTCTGCTTGGAGATCATGTCTGTACATGCTGGTCCATGAAAGTCATTAAAAGTACAGTTACATGCCCAGTTTACCAGAATCACTGCTGGCTTAGCATGATCATATATCACTTGATGCAGGCAAGGACATTGCAGACACCACACTTTCCCAGCAGATTTTCACCTAGCTTCTTGCTTTTCCTGTTGCTACTGGTAGTAATTTCTGGAAAATTAGAATTTGGGTTGAAGATCCCTGCTGCACTTGCATTCTGCTTTCAAGGTAAATAGTTTTCACAAAAAGTATCTGTGTCTAGCTTGCTTGTCAGTAGTCTTCTATTTACACAGACATAGCAGTGATAATAGAATTTTATAGACGATATTTTGGTTTTAGCGTAAGAAGTCTGGGAATAAATGATATTTTTGCTTCAACATTCATTAAGCTCATATGTCAGCAGTCTGCCCTTAGCTTGGATATGATATTTTTGTTGTCAGTCGTTTTAATGGAATTTCCTAACAGTACCTGCTGCACTGCCAGATACATTGACTGACTGTAAGTTCCACAGGGTGACTTGGTTCATAAGAAGAACTAAAATTAGCAGCATATTGAAAATTTTGCAGAACTGTACTATTTCACCCTAGAAAATGTCTATTCCTGTATATCTCTGATGAGATATTTCATTGTGTCATATGCCCCAAAATGAACATTTCTACTGTATTACTCTCAGATTGTTATTATGGGCAAAAGGAATATGACATATATATGGAGGGAAAGATTTACAATTAGCCTACTCTTAACAGTCTAATCAAAACACAGTAGATATATAGTCTACAACAGTAGGTATAGTCTACAACACTACTAATACTCATGGCCAAAATAAATAGCTAGAAAATCCTTGTTAATTACTATAAAGGAAGTAATTCTATCTACCTTTGATAGTATTACGCTATGGCTTCCAATATTTCTCTGGATGACAAAATTAATGATCTTTCTCAAGAAAAGAGTAGACGCATGAAGGAAGTACTCAATGTCCTCAGCAGTTTGATGAGAAAACCATTATGTTTATGTTTTCTTTTTCAACAATTGCACAGTCCACTGGGGTGTATTTTTCTATGTCCCAAGTGGACTGCAAGTCTGTTACTTTCCAGCTGGTTTCCGGATTTTTTGGTAGTTGCACAACAGCTCACTTTAAATGAACTGACACACAGGACAATTCTTTGATGTGTAGTGACTTCCTCACTTGCTTGACCACAGGAGGCATTCATAGATCTTGTAGCTGAAGTATGGCAGTGACCACCTGGACACCAGCCAGTTCTGAAAACAAGTAAAAATCAGCTCAGACCAATGTAGGCCTGGGTGAAACTGAGACCCTGTTCTGACACATCATAAAAAAAATTTAAGTCCTGTTTTAGTACTGGCAAAACATTATTTGCTAGAACACACTGCATCTTCTAAGCGTTGTTTGTAATTTTACTGGTAAATGATCAGGTTGCATGCAACTACTTCCAGGGAATTAGAAACTCTAAGAAAGTAATAATAGCTTCACAATATCCCAACACTGTTATCTTTTCCTGATGTCCATTAAAGCACATCTGGCTCAGGGTACCTGAGAACTCCATCCAGGTATAGAATGCATATAACCTATATAGTATGTTTCCAGGGTATTCCAGCACATTTCCCATACAGTCAAATTATATAGATGGAGTTCACTCATGCTAACAGACTTTGCAAGATGTAATTCAAGGTCCAACGGAGCATATATTGCCCAAGATCAGGAACTCCTTGAATGAATGGAATTCACAGGATCACAAATATCCTCATTTGAAAGATACCCACAAGGATCATCCCATCCAACTCCTGGCTCTGTACAGGACAGCCCCAAGAGTCACACCATGTGTCTGAGAACACTGTCCAAATATTTCTTGAACTTTGTCAGGCTGGTGCTGTGACCACTTCCCTGGGGAGCCTGTTCCAGTGCCTAGCCACCATCTGGGTGAAGGATCTTATATCTAACCCAAACCTCCCCTGACACAACTTCAGGCCACTCCCTCAGGTTCTGCCACTGATCATCAGAGAAGAGATCAGTGCCTGCCCTTTCCCCCTCATGAGGAAGGTGTAACAGCAATGAGGTCTTCTCAGTCTCCTCTTTCCCAGGCTTAACAGACCAAGAGGCCTCAGCTGCTCCTCCTAGAGCTTCCCCTCTGCAAGACTCTGACACCGCGCAGCAGTTTGACAGAGCAAGGAGTAGGGACCATCAAAAAGCCCTGAGTGAAATTCCATGGGATGGCTACAACACAAAGACAAATATAGCTGGTCAGTCCTTTGACCAACTACAAAATAACATGGAAGTTTTAGTGTAGATCATTGATTTTAGTTATCTGATTGCTTACAGATTTTATCTGGTACCCTTGCTATTCTTGAGCCAATAAGGTTGTTACCGTGTGTAATCAAACTACAGCTAGAGAACACTTGTTCTAGCAGTTATCTCACCTAGAGCCATCCTATTAGATTCCCAATTTCTAGCTGCTAGCCTTTTTCATTGATAGCATAATCTCCAATCTCCCTTGCTCAAAATCATTTCAAAGTCCTTCGCATTAAAACTCTCTGACCAATTACGTGTGGAACTTCGTTTTCTCTGTTTCTACAGCATTTTCTTCTGCTTTATTTTTACTTTTAAAAGTCATGATAGATCTTATCTCACAATGTTATAGTATATATTAGATAGCGTAGAAAGATATTACTTAATATTGAAAACTCTCAATTATTTTGATTAATCTTAAAAAAACAGACTTGCAAAGTGTCCAGAAATAGCTGCCAATAAATATTCGAATTCTGAAAAGATCACACTGCTTGTAAGAACTTTAACAGTTTGGTCTCTATTTATCAAGAAGAGGTTAAGGGGTAACTTGATGTCTGTCATTTTTAAATAGTTCAATTTGTGGCCTCTTATTTGACTGAAATGAGACAAATGGAAATGAGACAAATTCACATTCAAATAAACATGATATTAAAAATTAGCATAATTAAGCATTCAAACAATCTGAATAAAAAGGTGATGTTTTCCATAATTTTTAATCTTCAATTTCAGATGAAGAGTACCTTGAGAGATTCATTTTAATTCAACCAAAACTTCTAATCTTGAAGAAAAAATATGTTAAAAATATTTTTTTAAATTTTTATACCAGCAATCAGACCAGATTTTTCTTTCTCAAGCTGATAGCTAAAAGTGCTAAATCATGAACAGGAAATCATGAATGATAATTCTTGTATTTGAAGTTTATCTCAGTTTAGAACTTCTGTCTAATTAAATCTGATACTTTAACCTCTCTAACTTAATGTTATGTTTCCCATCACCAAAAAATGTTAATATTTCATTTAGTGTTCAGTAATATATAATATTTCAGTATTAGAGTATGAAAATTAAAAGCATTCTTGTTGCTCCTACAAGGGCAAAATTCTTTAATATATAAAGAAAAGAATAGTTTATTAATGTATTTAAAAGCAACAACAAAAACAAAGACCAAACAACAACATCTATTTCATGTACTAACTACATTCTGCCTAACAAGGCAATCTGTCCATGTTGCTACAGTATTATTTCTATGTAGATTCATAAACCCATTACCAGCCATTAATTATGTATTTATTTAAGCAATTAACCATGGAAGTGGCTTTACTGTCAGAGATATGATGAATAACCTAAAAGTCATTTGGTTAATGAGGAACAGGAAGTGCTCCCTAACCAGGACAGGTATTTTGTTGGCAGCATCACTAATTACTCTCATAAGTTTTTACATAAGGATTCTGCATCCAGAAGCTTTGCTGTATTTCCTCTCTCTCTAGCCATAAGAAAAAGAAATTATTTTCTTTTTCTAGCAGCCTGTATTATTTATGATAGAATCATAGAAGGGTTTGGGTTGGAAGAGACCTCTAAAGACCATTTAGTCCAATATCCCTGACAAGGGAGGCGACATAACTGCATTATAACTTTGTTCAGAGGCAATGTATCTCAATTCAATGCTTCTATGAAAACAAAGATTCACATTATTTGCATTTTGGGTAGCATTCTTTGATGTAGCACTATCTATGTCAGCTACATTAAAAATTACTGCAAAATTACTTTCCATTAAGTAGACCTAATAGACTTAAAGAATGCATAGGACAGAAGAAAATTTAATATTCCTAAAGATGGATGATAAACAACCAAATTTTATTGTGTTGTCTCGCAGACGTAGCACAAACGAAATTAATGCACTAAGTATGTCCTTAAATGCATAAAAGATCAAAGTCTAAATCTGTTTTATAGCCTGCCAGTAGTTATACAAGTCAAGTACCTCTTATTCAAGTATCAAGAGCCTGTTATTCAAATGTTGGTCTAGACAAATATTGCTGTTTTCTTTCTATGAAAGTAGCAGTAAGTAAATACATAAAAAAGGTAAATGAATGTTGAAATATTATTGACTTCTAAAGGAATAAAAAGGAGTGTGTTTTAGTTTGGGGTTTTTTGAGTGTTTTTTGTTTAGTTGTTTGTTTTGAAGGAGATTGTGTTTGTTTTTGCTTTTTTTGGGGGGTAGATTTCTTTTTCAATTAATGAAAAAAGAGATAATTGCCATGGAAAATTGAAAGTCTGACGCCTCAAGAGTACTAAAATTAGATACATTCTACCATTGTACCATACAGTACCATATTGCGTGAACATTATTAGACTCTCCATGATAAGCTTAATTTCAGTTGGACGACTCTAGTAGACTGCAGAAGGCAGGTATGTTATAATTCTGGTTTTTTAATTCTAAATTAGATCACCTATATTTTACACCTGTGTTATAAAATAGGTTACATATAAGAAATTATTGTCATAATAGTCCCATCAACAAGCTTAACACAGCTGGTTGTATTCCAAGCTAGTTATAAAGAAAACATTAACAATCACAAGTAAATATTTAAATAAAAATATATAGTTATACTAAAGAAAAAAAATTAATCTAGGTAAATTTGTATTATCCAATAATAGATATATTCAATTACAGATAAAACACAATGACACCTACATTTTTCATACTACTTCAATATGAATAGGAAATATATCACTGAAAACTACTGAAAATTATATCTTTATGAAAACAACTCAGCTAACAAAAACAGAAATGCAGGCTCATACAAAATGTATTAAAAATATTTGAAAGGCTTTTTTTCTTGCGAGACATCTCTGTATTATCACTTCAATATTTACTGTTTTAGCAGAAGTACTGAACTAAAAAAAATCTGCTCATTTAAGTCAAAATACAAATTCTGGAAATGTATGTATGTATGTGTGCTTGCATGCACATACAAAACCTTCTACAAATATTTTGAACCTTTAGGCAAAATGTCGTCAGGGTACTTACATGTTTTACAACTTAATAAGGCAGCAAATTAGATTTTTTTTTACCCCAGAGTGAGATAAAATTGATTGTTTTGTAAACAGTTATCACATGCAGTATTGTCAGGAGTTTTTGACTGTCGTGGTTTAAAATAAAGCCACAATTCCATTATTTTTAATTATACAGTGTATCAGTTTGAGAAAGTTCACAACATATTCACAAAGTTATTTCTATAAATTTAATATTAAACTTCCATATTTTTACAGATATATATTGTAACATGAATTTTTTTCCTGAACTTGGGTACATTTCCTGGCCTTGTAAAACTGAGAACTTCTCTTTTAACAAGGCAAAAGATTACAGCAGAAATATGGTCCAGGAACTCAGCCACTGTGCTATCATCTTTCCACACTTTCCTCAAAGCTCACAAAAGGTGGAAAAACATATGTGCTTCCTGACAAGCATGCAGCACACAGAGCAAAATACACCTCTCCCACAAAAGGTCATACTATGCTATTCAATGCTGATTTCCTCATTAACCTAGTTTTCAACCAAGCTATGGTTCTTGCTTTAGGCATGTCCATAGTTCTTCTCTATGGATACTGTTAGCACCATTAATTAATTCTGCATTTTTCAATTAATTGCTCACAATTTAGACAGACTAATATTCTGGGGGGTTTGAAAAGCACTATACTTTTATAATGACAAAATTATTTGTGTTTTAATATTTTATTTGTTTTTAATTTAGAGGCATCTACTGAAGCACACATTAAAGTTATTGGGAAAGACTATAGTTGCAGTCAATGTTTTTATGTAGCTGTAACAATTTAGTATATTTTGGTATATTATCCATCTGAACTTTGAACAGCATTTCTGGGAAAATACTGGTGATAGACCACAGGTCTCCAGTGCTCAGCAAAGGTGAGTCCAAGATCATCTGTTCTGTCAGCTCAGTTTGCTATTTCACTCTTTCTCCACCTCCTATCTGTGCAATGACAGTTACAAGAAAGCTTTGACAAGTAAACTGCCGTTAGGAAGGAGAATGAAATAATTTTGTGGTGGTATGATAAAACAACACCTCAAACTAAAATATAACCCCACTTTATATTTGATCCCCATTAATATATTATTTTTATAAATTATTGACCTTTCTGACACTTCAATTCTGTTTCAAACTGTAGCTATAGTCCAAATTTTTTAGTTCTTCCCTAATAATTGTTAAAAAACATCATCCACTTTAAAATGTGGTGTCCAACCTTTTTGAGCATGTGAGTTGCATGACAAATATCATTAAATATCCCCTGAAACATACCATGTGCCTGTCAAAATCAAGCACAGGGGGGGGTACTGCAGCTAGAGTTCCATTCATGACATGTTACAAAAAAAAACCCCAAACAATTAAATTGAGCTTCATTGGACAAACAAGTATATGCAAGTGATTTGTAGATGTTTAACTTTGCAGTTTTCTTTCTGAAGAAGGAAATTGAGATAATCATCTCCAGCTATCATGTATTCTATAACATAAATGGAAAACAGGCTATTAACAACTCAAAATTTAGTTTATGTATATATCTGTATACAAATTTTTAGATACAGTGATATTTGACAATCTGTGGTAATTTTCTGATTCTACTACTTTTCAAAAAAACCTTGTAGTAATAATATCTTGTAGGTTTAATGTCTTAATCTCCAGAAGAGAACAAAGTCAGTAGAATCAATAAAGATTTTTGTGTAAGAGTTTTATTTGATTGTTTATTCTTTCTTATTGACAAAGCACTCAAAAACTTTAGCTGCTTAAGCAGGAACTCTTCACAATGCACATATAAATAATTTTGACATTGAACAAGAACAGAAGCAGAAAAAATAATATTATAGCCAAACTCAGAGAAAGAAACCTGACTGATTTTATATTCTCTAGATAGTGAGGGCCCATGTTGTTGACCCAGCAGAACTTCCAGAAAGTATATTGGGGTTTTTGTGTTTTGTTTTTTGTTTTTTGTTGGGAGGGGGGGGGCCGGCGGTTTGGGGGTTGGTTGGGGTTTTTTTTGTTTTTTTCTTCGGTTAAGATTTGCTTTAGATTACTTGGACACAGTATTAAAGAGAATTAGTCCCTCTGAAAGCCTTCTTTTTTAGCATTGGTTTAATGACTAGATTCTCAGCTTTATACTTTCCATGAGCTAAAGCTATGCAAAGTTTATGCAATGCCTTCAGCAAACTAGTGCTGCAGCAATGTTAAAATCACCCATTGTAATTATAATGAATGACATGTGAATGAATAAGTATATTAGGTATTATTCATGTTCGGTTTAAGTCTTAGGAGGTTCTTCATTTTCTAAACCTACTAAGTTATGGCAAACAATTTCTAGTACTATTGTTTCAGTATAATATATATACAACATTTAGTTTTGTTTAGTAGTTCTTTGGTATTTAGTGGCATCAGAACAATGATAAATTTTAGTATTTATCAGATTGACTCTTTAAGATGAAGTATCTTTAGATATGAGTAAATTTTTGTTAGAAAAGTGTGAGCTAATAGAAAAGGTAGGCAACGTAATATGTACTGTATCATTCACCAAAACATGCCTTAACATGAAAATATAGCTTCTAAGATGAAGAGATAAAAAGGACAAATGTGGATAAGCCAAATGTCCTGCTGAAAATCTCCTTTTTAAACTCTTCTGACTTTATCGGCATTAAATGTCAAGAAAAGTAATCATGCACTCCATATGGCTCCGTTAACAAAATGAACACCAAAAAAGCCCCCAAACCTAGTAAACATGAAAAAAAAAAAAATCTGAAGCTGCTGAGCACTAGGAAAGAACAATGATTTACTGGAATTGCATGTAGACAGATGCTGTGGTGACTAAATTGACTCTCGCCCCACCAAACCCGGCCCCATTGCTCCCCTTTCCCTCAGTATCCCATTGGTTCCTGACCCCCTCTCCCCTCTCCCATTGGCCCCTGCTCATGTCAATCAACCCTGTCTCCACCCCCAGCCTCAGCTATTGGTCTGCCCGCCCCTCAGCTCTTCGGTGCAAAACCCGCGCGACTTCCTGTGCCTGCGGCCATTTGGGTGCTGCTCCCTTCGAGATAATAAATGTCATGGAATCGCAGGCCAGGTGTCCCTCCCGCCTCTTTGTCTCCAGGGACACCTCAGAGTGTGTCAGTGGCTGCCCGAGTCCCTCTGTAGGGCTGGGCCTGTGTTTGTGTGGGTGCTGTGTGAGACACTGCCTGAGTGACTTTGAACGAGGGACACTGCAGGAGCACGCGCACTGGTCCATCAGACCATGGCACACCATAGCAGGCAGATGTGTTGACTTCCACATGAGAAACTATAACTAACCAGCTTATACTTTAATCTCATTTTTGTTGATGTTTTATACTAGCAACATGATATGCAGACACATTTAATATATAAGGAAAGACCTTTGACCGAGGCCAAATGATTTATTGTTGGTGTTTTATAAAGTGAAAATATAGGTAGGCATAATTTTTGCAGCATTAAGCAAAATATAATTGTTATTTTTACAAAAAAGATTAATATTTTAGTCACTTTTAAAAAATTCTTTCTTTTATTATCTGTCTACTTTAGAGCATTTAATTTATGCCCAGAGCCCATAAGACTCAAATTGGTGGCACAAAGCAACTTCCTTTGAAATCTACAGAATGGATGCTATTTCTCTCAGGAATTACAACAATTATGAGTGAAAAATATAGCTGCCTTCTCAACTTCATCTACGAATTTTTTTTCTGGAAATAATTAAAATTATGAATCTGTTCTTTGATAAGAAATAGTTGAGAATATGTTCCTAATTGTTGTATGGTATACAGTTAAGTAAGATAATTAAGTTTTTTTATTATCATAATTTATCTGTTGCACTTGCACCTGGTAAACTCATAGATTTATATAGCAGTTGTCACTTTCTTATGAATACCTACTGATTTAGTAAGCAGTTTTAAACAGTTCAGTAATAGAATCTTATTTTTCATAAATATACATGTATTTGAATGTTTAAAAGGATGGATCAAACTTTGATCAATTTTATTTGATCAAACTTGTTCTCATACGAGACATGAATGCTTAATGCTTCAGCTGTATCTTAATTCTTTCAATTATTTGCAAAATATTACATTAGGATTTCTAGAGGTTGCATAATTGGAGATTAGCGATAAAGATTAGAAAATGTGAAAATGAGAAAGTACATGTGTGCTGGTTCAATCTGGAGTAAAGGTAATTTTCTTCAAGTAGCTAGCATGGGACTATATTTTGCATTTGTACTGAAAACAGTGCTGATAACACAGGAATATTTTTGTTCCTATTGAGCGGTGCTGACCCAGAGTGAAGGCTTTTCTGTTTCTCAGCCCGCCTCAGCAGCAAAGAGGCTGGAGATACACAAGGAGCTGGAAGGGGACACAATCAGATCAGCTGATCCAAACTGACTGCAGGGAAATTCCATGCCCTATCACGATCAGTACTAAAGAGTTGGGAAAGGAAGAATGAAGTGTAGGTGTTTTTATCACTGAGCCCTGGTGGTGTCCAGCTAAGCAAGGCTGCGACTTCCGAGAACGTCACCACAGGCTGGGGCAGCAGGACAATGTGGGGAGCTCACACTCACAGTGACGAGCACACAGCGGCAGTAAGGAGCACAGAGAGGACTTTGTGTAAATTCCAGGGGTCTGGTTTATTCCATAGCATGAAGGGTCCAGGGGTCAAAGACCCCGAAAAGGGGGAACCTGGCCTGTAAGTACTGAAGAGGGCGGGGTTTACAACAACCAATAGGGAGAGGGCTGGGGTGGTACAATGCTGATGGATGGGTTGGAGAACCAATGAGGAGGGGCAGGAGGAGGGACCAGGGAGAAGGGGCCAATGGGGCATCAAACTGAGGAGAACATTCTAGAGAAATTACAAAAGGGGTGGAAAGGTCAACTGGCCAACTTGGAGAATGGAATTAAATATACATAAGGCCTTGGGGTGTTTTGGGGAAGAACTTGGGATCACCCTAACTGAGGAGGGTGACACAACCGAAGGGGCTACTGAAATAAGTAGCCCTGAAATAACTGGCTCATCTTTGAGTCTCCGTATGGAGATAGTACACTGTATGATAAATCCATTCCAGAGCAGGGACAAGGGGAGGAGTTCATTGTGATGTTAAAGTTTGAGTCAGTTTTGTGATTCAAAAGGATCATCAGCACAGGTTATTATAGAAATTCCTTGACCATGTAGCTAGGATTTGAGCTGAATATTTTATGAATGACTATATCAGGAACCCCATGTTAATACCCAGATTAGGAAAAAGGGGAGGAGTTCCTTAGTTAAATCCTATAACCTGACATAAACAGACTGGGAGTGGAGATTAGGGCATATAAAAAATTAACTCTATGCTATTCAAAACCAACACAGGACGCACCCAACATCATTTACACTGAGCATATTATTGAGACAGGTAATATGAACCCCATTGGTATTTTGGTTGAATGGTGTATTGAAATTGCTGTGTTTTACAAAAACCTCTTGCATATTTATTGCATTGTACAGCATGTTTTGTATTACCCTGCTAAATCAGAAATCTTCTGTAAAATCAACTACCTTTAACATGTAGATTTGATACTAAGTATTATATTCTCCATGTATGAAATATCTAAAAAAATCTAGTCAGAAAGTATTAAACTCTGTCAAAGGGCAAGGAAACGTAGATGGTAATGTTAAAAAGGAGAATAGACCAGCATTTTTTGAGATATTCTGGATAATAAAATTGTTAAACTATATTGTATAAAGTTTAGTGGAAGAAAATTTTGTTCCAGCATTTCTTCAGGTTGTTGCACAGTCACAGGAGGCAAGTCTCAGAATGGTTCTAAGAACAAAATCCCATCAAAGTTATGAATTTAATGTTTAAATACAGCTTAATTATAGGCATGATTATTAAAATAATTTGTGATAGTGTAATGGGTAGCCAGAAGGAATTCTAGCTATATTTTATTTGTTTTCTTTCTTTATTTTCATTAGTCTTATTTATTCTATTAAAAGCAGATCATTATTTTCTAAGTAGTAAATCAAATAACCATAAGCACTATATGGAAACCATGCAGGTGTGATGAAGAACTCCCAGAGGGTGCAGGAATATCTACTAAAGATAGTTTTTAAAATACTATAGTTAACAACACCTCACCAGTTCTTCAGTTTTGAGTCAATTCATTATCACCAGATAAAGCCTATGAAACTCCCTTGTACTCAGTTCTATCAGAAAGACTGTCAAAGGATTACTAAGCAGTGACCTCATATGACATGTTATTGATTTCAAATTGAAACCTAATTCCTAACTCTACAAAGGGATTGTAGTTCACTCTACTGCTACTGTGGCTGTAAAGAAGTGTGAGTACTGTAAATAAATTTCTTTTCTTGGTCATTACACTTGATGGGTTGAAAAGTCGTTTGGATATCTTCAGGTTTCTCAGTGTCAAATTTTGAAAAAGGTAACTCAAGATTCCCTTTAACTGCAAGACCGTCTACTTAGTTTTGTCTTCTATTATCAAGCAAAATCCACACGGAAATGGAAGGTGTATTCAGTGGTTTCCCATAATCAGTTGTCAGTGATGTTTTAAAAGACACAAGCAATAACTACTATATGGACTGAGAAGAGAAAACCTCAATTCTCATTAATGAATGGTTTATAGGATTATGTTACTGAGCCAGGTGTAATACAATAAAAAAACCCAGAAATTAAAATAATCAATGTCAGTGTGTGACTAATGCTGTTCAAAACACTAGACAGAGCAAGAGCAAGTACTAGAACAAATGCAAGAGCAACACTAGAACAGGTAGTGAAATATCATAGAAACGGCATTACCAGGAAAAAATAGCCAAGCTGGTTGGCAATGCAGTTCCAGCTCCTATATGAGACATGAAGAATCCAATGAGGGAAGAATTAGTATAGTGGTAAGTACTTAAAATATTATTCCAATAAGATAAAATCTTCAACAAGGATCAAACCAAAAACCACAGCAGGATTTTCTAAACTTTATTTTATTTTTTTTTACCTTCTTTCAGAAAGCAAGTCTAAGGAATTTCATTGCTGGCCTCATATTCCAGTGAGAATGCAGTAAAGAACATATGATTACATAACACTGTATTAACAAAATTAAAAAATTGTACTTATACCTGTTTTATGATTGCTGACCTATGAAAAAATTTATTAATAATTAAAATTTTAATGCATCTGCTGTATTTGGCTTCTGATCAATACCATGTCTTGTAATAGTCTTGGCTCAGGAAGACAGAAATTGCTCTGCAAACAACCTCTTAACTAAGTGTCTGATAAGATTTATTTTTTAACAATAGAAACTTCTGCCACAGTTGTCATTATTAATTATCAGATCTTGTTAGATAGTCTTTGCTATCATTTGGGACTTGCCTTTGCTGATCTAATTTGTCTTGAATGATACTTAATTCATTGATCATTCCTTGCATTGCTTAAACATGTTGTATTTGAATCCCTTTATTATTAGAGTCTTGTCTCAGCTTCTTTTTAAGTTCTCTCTTAGTAAATTATCTCATTAGCAGTCATTGTGACATGTTTTGGTCTCTGATAACATTTTCATGCAGGCAATACATCATTTTATAGTTTTGTCGTATTTTTTTTTGTTGGTGTTGTTGATTCTTTTTTAAAATTTTCCTTCACTTCCTTTTTCCACTTCTACTCTGCAACAACTGTTTGATGTGTAAAACTAATGAATGCCAATATTTTGATCTGCAGTGTTTCCCAAAGAGATCTCACAGGTGTTGACACTTATATGACTGATGCCTGAAATCAAATGTTGTCCCTAATTCTGAGCTGATGACATGTGGCTTTCCCCCAAGAAAAACACCTTTCTTCAGTATTGCTCAAGGAAAGATCTGATACTCGGAGCCGACTAGTGAGCAGAATGTTTTCTTATTTTTATGTCCAGGATATTTCACCAGTCTTCTACAAAACCCAAAATCATTAGTGTCCTGGCTTGTAGAAGTAAATTAAATGCTCACCTGAAATCCTTTTCAGCATGTTCATTTTCTAGGAAAAGTTCAAATATTTACAATATTGATATCTAATTGAACTTTTTCCTAGAAAATGAACATGCTGAAAAGGATTTCAGGTGAGCATTTAATTTGGAAAGGACTAGTAATGTTGAAGTCAAAAATACCACTTTAGGGACAGAACTTGAAGAAGAATTATTACTTATATTCACACAGTACAGATTGAAAACAATTCCATGTAAAGCAACAGATTTTGGAAACCATAAGGGATCATGGCCAGGTGACTCTTTTATTCTTATTACAATAACTCATAGACTCAGACTCACTGATCTAGGTACAGTGAGAAGTACATCAGAGTGTTCCATCTCAAAGAGTTCTGACCCAGACATTATTGGTTTTGAACATCTTCTCTCCCATTTTCACCGTCATTTCCAGGCTTTTACAGACTGGTTGACTAAACATCTGTGTCAACCGTCTTGATGTAATAGGATGTTTTCTAGTGTTAGTATCAAAGAGATGAAGAATATGAATGCATCCTGAGCAGTGCCCAATGTTCTGTAATTATCAGTAATACACAGACACTGCAATGATGTCTTCAGTTGGACATAGAGAGAATCCAAAGACTTCAGAATGAGAAATACAGGAGCAATCGCACCAATCAAGAAAAAGTAAAATCTCTCTTCCAGCTACCATTTCCATCTCCAAATATTAATGTATCTTTGCCTCTTCAGTGTTGTTACTGCTTTATTGGCTGCTGTGGCCAGATAACCCAAAAATCAAGTGCCTCTGGCAGTCCACTGGAGCTATGGTATCACTTATGGCCCTCAGCTTTCAGGGTCTGAGTTGCCATGTGGGCATGTTGCTGCTCATGTCTCCTACTGCTTCCATAAAATTTTAATCTATAGCATATTGTCAGATTCCATTACTGTTTGGACCACACTACCTCAGATCATTTTTTTTTTTGGTGCTGTTTCTCCAACCTGCTGTCATTGTGAATATTTTCCATCCAATTTCTTTTGCATCGCCATACTCAGAAAAACTATGGTTTGCATGTCTTTTGCTTTTTTACTGAAATGACTCACCAGTTTTTAAGGTTTAGACTTTGAGTTAAGATTTTATTAAGTGGTTTTGAAATTGTAAACATAAAAATGCAGAATCAATGAAAAGGACAAACTTATGCTGAGATGTAAAACTGAAGCAGTGTCCCTTGTGAATCACAATTAGAAAAAGAAAATAAACAACTAGATGAAAAAACCCAACAACAAAACTGCTCACGATAGCAAAAGGAATTCAATAAATAAGCCAGTCCAGGTAAAATTGAAACAGAGAATCAGACATAAAAGATTGAAAGAAATTTTTCAGGACACTGCAATAACAGTGACCAACTTTTAAACAAAGTAAGTGCAATAGAGAACAAGTCTCAAATAGACTGTACTTAAACAAACAAACAAAGAAACAAACACACGAGAAAATAATACTTTATTACACCTTAATTGAGATTTAGTCTGAGTCATCAAACTACTTTTCATCAAATTACACAAACCAATTCAAACTTAATAAAGAGAATTTCTTGTATTAGAAGCACAACTTGACTCGTTCACCTTCTTTTCTCAAAACTTTATTTTTTACAATATTATTATAACCCTATTCCCCCAAATTCTCATATAGATAGATGGTCTTCTTGTGGAAATATGCTCCAGGTCTTTCGTTGAGAGGACTGGCACAATGTTCACAGCAGCCATATGTTTCTTGTTACTTTTACAGGCAATTAAGTCTCCATCCTTCTTTTTTATCCTCTTCTTCTCTTTATACAAAGAATGACATGTCTTGTTTTGCTAAATTATAGCTTGTCAGAATGCTTTGTAACAGCCAAGAATTCTTTAAAAGATAGACAAAATATACAGGCTAGATTTGCATAACAGATTCCAGACACTTTTAAAAAATTGTTCTATATACATATGAAAATAGTTATGATTATTTTAAAAATTAATTGATCCTTTGGTTGAATGTATTCTTGGTACAAAACACAGTGAACAGTGACTTGAATTTTTGGGAGATTTTTCACAGCCATTGAACAATACACTCTGATGTTATTATTTTAGTTTTTCAGTTCTAATATACCATATTTGTGTTAAAATATTTTATACTGTAAATATAGAGTTATTATGTTACACTAATGTTTTCCCAGTGTTTCCAAAAAAACAGATGTAATTTGCTTTGTGCCTTGCAGCAAAAAGATATTGATTTGAAGCAGGTGGAAAACTCCAGAAAGGCTGATTCTCAATGTTTTCTTAATTTTTGTTTACATTAAAAAAATAAATTGTTATCTTTGTGCAAATATGACAGAAAGATCAATAAATAAATTAAAGTATGGAAATTTTGAAGCTGGATGTCTTAATTTTTCCAGGAGATTCTGACTGGTATGGTGCACCAATATTTTGTTCTTTGTTCAGATTAATCAGATCATAACAAAACAAATGTTATTTTTTATAATGATCTGGGTTTTTTGACAAAAATACCAGTATGTTTTTGGAATTTAGGAAAGATAAAATGTGGCTTAGTGTAGCTGCAAATAAGGCAACAACTGCCTGCATGCTATAGATTAAGGAATATGAAATACAGAATATTTGTTTGCTTTTACTTTTAGAGTAATAGGCTTTTGTTATTATGCTATTCGCAGCCACTTCAGAGAATTTAACATTTGCGGATGTTGAGAAAACATTTCAAATGCCTTCTCAGAATAAAATTTTAGCTTTATCTTACAGCACACTTTGATTTTATTAATAATTTTGTAACAAAATGTCAACTAATTGATTTTGATATTAAAATAATGTGGTTTGTCACTAGATACAGTTTCATCTATAAAAACCTTCTACTGATTTGAGATCAGTCCCTGATATTTGAGTTTACTCTAATTTCAGAGTTTATTCAACCTTGTCAAAATTTTCAAACTTGCTTTTTAAAACAATATTTCTCGATGCTGACCATTAAGACAAAACAACGCCTTTATCTGAGTTATGAGCAGAAAGGTATTTCTGTTCACAGAAGTTTAACAGTTTAAAAAATAAAAAGTGCTTTTTAAAGTTTTTTTTCTGATACAGAAACAGATTCTTAAGTTCTTTTAAAAGATAGGTACAATTTTATCAGTGAGAAATCTCTATACTCAGTTGTCATGGACTTCCTTTAGGTGCCTGCTCTGGTACTGTGTAATTGGGATGAAAAAGAATAAGGTTACTTAGTAATAGAACCCTAAACTGTCAAAGACCCTTACATTTCAGAGCATCAGTTCCTGGAACACACTTGTTTCTGACTCTCAACAAAAGATTAGATGATGAGTTGATAGATGAGAAGGCAGAAAGCAAAGATCTGTGGATGTAATCAGTAAATGAAATAATTAAAAGACCTCCCTAGGTACTTCCAAGACATTACAAAGATTGCCAAGTATTTTCTCTCATTATTCAATTGGTAATGCCATAATTTCTTGGAATATTTTTATCACCCTGGTATAATTAGGACTTCATTTAACCTCAGCTGAAGAATATTAGTGTCATCATTTTTTGGGGTCAAAATTTTTAGTGTCTACAAATCATCCTCTCTCTCATTCTCATGTTATTTTGTTTACTATACATTGTGCAAAATACCTTTATCTTTTCTGAAATGCAGAATCCAGAGGTATTTTATTTAGATTACCCAGCCTAATCATGCATGACAGTAGGTTGTATGTGCAGGATTTCCTTTCTCTTTACATATTGATGAGAGATGAAAATACTGTATATTTTGTACTTATTACTAATGTGTACATACAGATCCATATAAGGAATATCTGACTGAAATCTCAATTAATTTTCCCATATAAGACAAAAATTATTTAATTGTGTACAGAACAAGAGGGCATTAATATTTCATTAAAAGTGAAATTCTTTCTTGTGGATCCCCTCCATCCCAGGATATTCTGTGATTCTGACAGACCTGTTTGAATTTTAAATCCATTCATGATTTCAAGCCAAAGAAAGGATGAAAAGAGTTCCTTTCACTCACTGTAAATAATAATGGAAAACCCTAAAGAGTTTTGAGTGAACAGATTAGAACACACAACTGGAGACTCCATGTTTACTAAGCATCTCATGCAGTAAAGTTACTATAGAGATTATAGTAGGATTCTAAATAACATCACATTCTTGCATAACTTTATAAAATTCTTCCTTCCTGTCTTCATAGTCAGAAAGCACAGGTTTTATGTTATATAAAACATTCAGATGGTAATTTTTGAAGGGAATGAAGGGAAATAAGGCAGAAAAAACCCAATACAGGCATGATTCTGAATCTTCCAGCTCTTTCAAAACTGTATGGATGAAAAATCAGAGAGGTGTTTGTAGTTTCATAACAAAGAATGTGGTACTTCATCCTGCATAGTGTAAGGATACAAGGTTTTATTATTTAGAGAAAAATTCAGGAACTTCTCTAAGCCAAATTTGTGCTCTCAGCCTTGGTTCAGGAGGTAAAAAGCATCACTTTAAAGAAAAAGTTTTAAATGTAATCCTAGGACATCTGACTTTGGAAATGTCAACTTAAGACTTTAACCTCATGATTTCAGAACTCAAAGCAAGTAGGTACTGAACTGTCACTAAAAGTGTAAATATAGGAAAGAAGGCACTAAAAATCCAGGATAAGAACTCTCACCAACCACTTGCTTTCTTGAATTATACATTAAAACAGCTTATACTATAAGAGTATCATCGTGTGAGTAGCAAGGTTGAGAAAACTACAGAGCAAAGCACATTACTTCTGGCACCTAAGTTGCAAATGAGACGACAGTCATAAATTGATTTCAGAAAAAAAAGGACTGCAGTTGCTATCTGTTCACTTGTTAAAATTCCCTCCACTTTAATAATCAGGATTACCTGATATTCTGAGACCTACAAGAGTTAAAACCCTTTTAGAAAAGTGCATCAGGTATTTAGGCAAATCTAACATGCGCGGTGAAAGTAATGATGTGTAATTAGAATATGAAGTTAAAATTGTTTCTCTGATCAACCTTTCTCAAAATATGAAGTATTTTAATTATCTTTGACTCTAGTAAAATGTTGCACAAATTCAATAGTTCTTTCAGTTATTCAGAGTGAAACAACTAATTAGCAATTTCTAGGAGAAATATGATCTAAATAATTTTTACTCCTATACTAAATCTCAAAACAAAAGACTCCACATTTTAATATTATTCTGAACAGATAAGGATAGTTGGAATCATCAGTCTTTCCTTTTCAGGGATTGTTTCTGAATGGAATTTCTCTGCCTGCTTTTTCTCGTCTGTACACACACTGCACAGAAATATTAAAAAAAAAATTTGAAAAAATATTATTGCACCTTATTGTTTATAGGGATTGTGATAAACAAAAATTCTGCATGCAGTTTGCAAATACAAATGATAAAAAGCTGGAAATATTTAGTGGGGTGATTTTCAATACTTTGAGAGAAAAGTAAATGGTACCCTGTGTTCAAAAATCTGGTAAAATACATGAACAAAACTAAATAATTCCATGCAAAAGTTTGTTAATCAGAAAAAACTCACCTAAGATATTTTACAAAATTTTGTTGATTATAAATATCTTATGTTATCATTGCTAACAGTGTAAGAGTAAAAATGTTTTTAAATATATCATTTTCACTGAATTAATTGACTTTAAAAGATAATATTAATCAATATAACTCAATTATTTTTGATTTTATAGCTGTCCACAAGATATATACAAATAAAATAAACTGCAACAATATGAGTGGCTGGAAAGCTGTCTGTTGGAAAAAGATCTGGGGGGTGCTGATCAATAGCTTGAAGAACATGAGCCAGGGTGTGCCCAGATGGCCAAGAAGGCCAATGGCACCTGGCCTGTACCAAAAACAGTGTGGCCAGCAGGACCAGGGCAGTGATTGTCCCCCTGCACCTGGATTTTGGGCACCTCAGCACAAGAAAGACATTGAGGTGCTGGAGTGAGTCCAGAGAAAGGCAACAGAGCAAGGGAAAGTTCTGGAGCACAAGTCTTACAAAGAGCAGCTGAGGAGCTGAGGTTGTTTAGCCTGGAGGAAAGGAGGTTTGAGGGGAACTTTATCTTTTCTACAACACCTGGAAGTAAGTTCTAGTGAGGTGGCAATTGGTCTCTTCTCCCTAATAGCAAGATATAAGACAAGAGAGAATGGCCTTAAGGTGAGCCAGGAGTGGGAAAATTTCCTTATGGAAAAGGAAGTCAAGCATTGGAACAGGCTGTCCAGGAAACTAGTTGAGTCACAAGCCCTGAAGATAATTAAAAGATGTGGCACTTATGGATATGGTTTAGTGGCAGGCTTGGCAGTGCTAGTTTAATGTTTGGAGCTGATGGTCTTACAGGGAAAAAATAGTAAAACATTTCCATCATGTCTGTCCTGAGAGAGTGGATACGAGTAAGAACAATAAAGTAGAATTTTTCAGATGTTGTTAGATAAAGAAAGGCTGAAATTCACGTGTAACGCCACTGTATTATGTTGTCATTAAAACACAGTATGTAATTCCCATGTTTACAGCTAAATTAACTTGGCATTTGCTGGGTGGGCTTTTTTGTATTGAAAAAGGCCTTGTTATTTTTCTAGGATTAATATCAACTATTTCTTGGCCTATTATAAACAACACATCCTCTAAGCATGGGATTTTTCTAAGGACATTTTCATCTCATCTGCTTTGCAGTAACTAGATTCTATTCCAGAGCTTTTGAAGATAAAAGAGATTTAACTTACTTAGGTTAGCATTGATTTTAAACCAGTCTTGTCTCTGTAGCATTGTTGCTGTAGAAAATCAATAAATTTATTCAGCATTTATGTTTATTATATTTGTTATAATTATGCTTAGAAATTACTAAAAAACATCTTTTTGCACCTACAAAATACCATGGGATTACTTTAATGCTATAAAGGTGTGACAAATGTTAACAGGGACTTATGATACTCCTAGCACCTGTCATACTGATATTTAAATTCACTGAAATATACCTAAGGAATAGAACTTGTTTGCTTCAACAGGATGAGATTTATAAAAGATTTTTCAGTTTTATATTTTAATGGTTAAATTTCAACAAGGGTTTGATGAAACTAGCCAACAGTATAAATTAATCTTTTGTGGTAGGCTAAATTACTTCAGAAAAATGTGATATACCTGCAAATGTGACTCGGAGCTCTTCATCTCCTCTAGAAATTTTAGTTTCCCGAGCCACAGACAACCCTAAAAATTAATTTTGACTTTTTTAGCAGGCTGCACAAATTATTTAGAGACATAATTATCAAGAGACAAAAGGAAAGACGTGATGGGAGACCTTGAAAGAATCTGAAATGTACAGCTGAAATATAGGAAAACCACGTACAAGATGAGGATATCTAAATGAGTTATTATCACTCAGAAAGGAAATCTTGAAATTACTGTAGGCAACCATCTGAAAACATCTCTTCAAGTTACTCCTACTTCATATAACAGATACATTCTAATGGATCTCATAATAGGATTCTGAGAAAGTCAAGGAAGTGTGATAAGAGATAGGGAATTGTTTACAAGAAAACGAGACTGAAATAGTAGGACGAAGCACTAGATGAAGGGTACTACAGAATTTAATTTAAATCCAAGTAATCTACCATATAAGTAAATAGATTTTGAATATTTGTAATTTTCTGCAGTAGTTGAATTAAAGTGTATTCAGTGAAATATTTAACAGGAAGCTTCAAAGCTTGCAAAGCTTACACTTCTTCATGTGCTCAGGAATTGTAGAAGTCTGCCACAGGATGCTATACAGACCAGAAGTATAAATGAGTTCCTGACAGCTTGTTCAAACTCACACAAACTAATATAATCTGCAGAATGAAAGAGGTTTTTTCGGGTATTATCTCAATTTCAAGCACATTGTTGAAACACATGACATCATCCTAATATGCTTTCTCAAGAAACTGACTCTCCCTATAATAACAGAGGTGGCATCTGAGCAGAAGGGATTTCTGTTTTAGTGAGATTTGTCAAGATCTTCCTAATCACAAAATTAGACATCAAGGCAATTTTTTTATGTAAGTATATAAAGCTATTGTTCAGCTGCAAGAGAGTGGTTAATACTTGCTACTGACATTTAATGGAGACTGACTAGGGCCATTTCCCAGTTACTCCTAGTTACCCCATGTAGATAAAGTGTCAACAATTTATTATTTTTGGTCATTTATACATCTAATTTCACCATCAGCAAGTTCCAAGTTTCAAGTTTCTTAGTCTTCATTGTTATTGGGACTGATAACAAATCTCTGGAAGAATTTTTTCATTTAAATGTATGTGTTAATTTTGTAATAGAAGCAAATTTAGGTATTTTTCCTTTAGTCTTCTGATTTTCCCTATCCTTTTAGCTTAGTAACTCCTTTCATAAAGAGCTATTTATTTGTAAGATACCAGTGAAGAAAAATATAGTAGGTGCAGCCATCCTATGAGCAATATCAATGAGAATTCTGGTCTACATTGTGAACTTCTGTGCACTCATGGCAGCCAGATATAATTAATATTAATCAAATAATGAAATTTAATTCAGCCTTCATTCTCTTGTCATGAACAACATTAGAATAATCAGTTAATTCTGTTAAGACGTGCTGAAATTTTACTTTAAGAGCACACCATGTCCCTTGCTTAGTTAATTCTTCTGCTCAGCTCCTCATAACCCCTACATGCTAAATTAACGTAACTTTCTGTGGTAAGACTCCTCTTTTTCTGCTGCTCTGCTTCTGAAGCTGCTAGGACACCTAAAGATTCTCAGAGCACAGAAATACAAAATCTTGTATTTCATCACTGCTTAGGAAATTCTCTTTGTCGCTGCAGCAAGAGCTTTTAAGTTCCACATTGTGAAGACAAACTATACCCATGAGAAGTTCCCCAAAATGTGTCACTGTTTGCTACTGGACCAACCTCTCAATGCGTGTTACTCAATGTGGCTTGGCTGCTGGAGCTGGGGACCAGCAGGGTCTCAGAATGGCTGAGGGCATCCCTGTCCTGCTGCCAGCCACTGGCAGAGGCTCCCAGGCACTCTGCAATGGCCATCACAGCCAGGACCAAACTCCTGCCGATGGGGTCTGTGCTAATTTTTATGGAGACATTGGCACATGTACCCCGCCAGAGAATGCAGGCTGAGCCTTACCCTGGGCTGGCCCTGGAAGGCATGGAGCTGTGGCAGCCTTGGCTCTGTTGGATACTTTTTGTTGGCCAATTCAACACATTCTCTAAAAGGGCCTCTGAAAGAAATGCTCAGTCTATGATGAAGAATGCTTTAAAAATATGTTGAAGGGATCATACACTAAATTTTAACGAGTTTACGTAACATTATGCGCACACAGAAACTAGAACTCTGTTTTCTTTCTGATAGATTGTTGGAGTTGGTATTTTAAGTCCTCCCATTTTAACTTTCTCAGATTCACCCTCTGGTGCCTTTCCTATGCTGGCAAACATTAGAGCTTTTGATGACCAAGTTTGAATGAAAAATACTAAACATAGAGCAAAAACTTTGCAAAGAGTACATACAATCTTCAATTGTTCATGTAGAGAACAGTTCCCCCCTTATATACCATGTGCTATGCCAATAGCTGCTCCACTCACACTTTAGAGACTATAATTTAATGGTTTTATTCAAAAGCAGTTTGGCAGTTTCCTCACAAACTCTCTGTTTCTGAGTCTGACACTGCTCTTTCTCATAGTAACGAGAACCTCTCTTATATTTTAAATATATTTCTTTCTCTCACTTCTTTGCATTATTTTATCTTCATAGGAAAGAAATACAAATTTCCCTAAGCTTGACCTTTGGATTAAAACATACATTTTGGCAAAGCATTTTTAAGTTACATTAGACTACGTGCTGAATACTTGGACTTTCTTAAATGTATTTAGGCTAGACATTTATACGTATAAACTTCATTGAGATTTATACAAATTTATATTTAATTTTCAAGGTGGTATTTTTTCTTTTTAGAAATGATAAAAATAAAATAATGACATAGAGTTTGTGCCATTCCATCCATGAGAAAATTATTTCCAACTGTTGTAAAAAATGTAGGTTTTTACATAATTTTTCTGTGTATTTTTAAAATGACCAAAGCAGGATTTGTTTTCCAAGGAGATTATAGCCCCAAACATGAAATACAATTTAGTACCAGGAAATAAAGCACGACCTAATTGAGATCAAGACATACCTGCAAAGGAGTATTTTCTCATCAGTTTCTCCTCTTGGGACTTTTAATTCCACCACATACTCTATATGTGTGCATTGATTTGTAATTATTGTTGTCTTCTATCTTGGTTCCCTTTTCCTGTTTCATCAGTTTTGCTAATTGATGAAACTTCTTCAAAAACTATCCTGGATGTGGACTAGGAGAAGAAGAGTATAAGGTAAGGAGGAAGAAGAAAAGGAAGGAGTGCGGTAGAGAGGTAGAGACAGATCATTCAAAACTGGATATATATATAAAAGACAAAAAAATTGAAGAGCTGACAATAGTGAAAATGATACATTATCTCAGTTCTGACTTCTAGAAATACTCTACTGATTGTTGACTCATTAAAAAGGAGATATTCCATGGTATTTCATTATTTTCTGCTTGTTATTTTACTAAGCTTTCCTTCCAACTACATTCTCTTTGTTTTCTGCCTGAGACCAGTTTTCCTGTCAATACTAATGGTCTTCCTGAATTGTGTCTTTCAAGGTAGAGTTTAATCATATGCATCAGTTCTATCCATTTTGGCTGCAGTTCTATCCATTTAGAAAGGACCTAAAAATGCTTCTTTTTTTTTTTTTTTCTGATCATGGAAAAGGCAAACAATGAGAGGCAGTTTTCTCATTCAAAAGCTGGAATATGATTTCAGCCTGTACTTACCTCTCCCCCTTAAAAAAAAAAAAATTAAAAAGGCTTTTGGCTTTCTCCAAAGCTACAGTCCTGGTACTTTTTGGAATGACCTCTGCCTTTCTGTTCAGGCTCTTCACATCGATGGTAACAATATCAGCCCCTGGACTTGCAATAAACTTCTGTGAAGAATTGTTGGCCTATCTTTGCCAAGCAAATTCAATACCTTCTGCAGTTTATTCTATGTTAGAAGTATGCATTGCATCAGAATGTGATTTCTCACTATCAAAGCTTTTTCCTATCAAAAGAGAAAAGGCCGATGTAGCCAATAGCTCAAGAGTTATTATTTTAGCTATCCAGATTAAATACTGCTGATTTGTCTCACTCAAAGGGTACTTTTTTGAAAGAAGGAAAATTATCCATATTTCCTGTTAGTGTCCTCACATTCAAGTAGACAGTACAACTGTTCATTTTTCTATTTACTCAGTTATTCATTCAGTGTGTCACAGAGAAAAAAAAAATATTCCTAGAACACAGTGATATTCTTATCCTGGTGTAGGAAAACCTGCAGACTTCAGGTAATCAATCCCCAGATTCTAAGAAGATATGAAATTAAAACAAAGCATATTCACAAAAGTCTTATTTTGAGTGACTGATATTTTTCAAAAGGACAAAAAAAAAGCAGAGCATTCAAGTGCAGCTTTATCTCAGATTGTTTTCCCACTTGTCATACGTTGTATGAAGATGCCCTTCCTTGAACTTTAATTTGTAGAATTTTGTATATATGAATATATATCTTGTAAGCAGGGAGTGCAGGACCTAGCCACCAGTGAAATGATTTAAATATGTAGCCGGCTTTATGTTAATGACTGCTCTGTTGTGTACACATTTGGATACAACAATTTGCATAGCTATTCTTATGTAGATAAAGTAATGGCTTTTCATTTTATTATTTCTACAATCTGCTTTTGTAAAAAGTCTAAGTCAGAGCTGTAAACCTCATTGAATAAATAATTTTTAAGATTCTAAGAGTAACTACTGTTAATAACATGCCATGAAAAGTCTTCAAGGAAAGAAGTATAATTTAGATGATTTTTATATTTAATTGAGCAGCCATTTGTGAGAGGTTTGTTTTCTTCTGTTGTATTGTTATTCAATTTTTCCATACCTGTCAGATAAAGTTTCTTGTTCTATTGTTCTGATATGTGTTAATGAGCTTACAGTTGTAGAGATTTCAGCTTCCCTTTATAACATTTACGTTTAAAAGTGTTCTGGATTTTTTAACAATTAATATTAAATATATTCTCTAGTATCTGCCCTCTAAATTTAACTTCTTGTTACAAGTGTGATATCTTAAAATGTATTTAAACATGTATGTTAACCTAATAAAGAGTTTTCTAGCATAATTTCCTTGGCATACTGGTAAAAAACAGCTACATAGAAAAACATGTATTAACTAATTAATAATTTACTTCCAACTCCTGTGAATTTCTCAGGTTTTAATAGATGTAGATCATTTTTTTCAAAATGCTTTGGGAAAGCAAGAAACTCAAGAAAGAGTTCTGTTTTCAAATTTGGTTTGCTTGTGCTTGGTTTTCGTGTATTTGTGTAATACAATTAGTTTCTTCTAATTATCAGTAACAACATTGTAGCTGTGGTGTAATGCAGTTTTAATAAAATTATGTGCTGCTGTTTACAAAGTCTATAAAAGACCAACCTTTTTCCCTATGTATTTTTACATGAGCTGAAAAATAAAGTCCATTCTGAAAGATACCAAAATATATCAAAAGATTAGATGTCTTCCTAGGACAACCTTACTCCAAAGATGAGTGCAGACTGCAAAATTCTTTTCTTGCCCACAGTCTAGGTTGCGAGCATGGTTGTATCTTGTTCCAGAAGGCGGGTCCTGGATTTAGACGCAGTAATTTCACAATAACCTTCACAGTTCTAGACTCTTAAAAATCAGATAATGCTTTGATCATTCTGATAAATATCTTAGTAGATAGATGTGTATATAGCAATATCATCAAAACTTAGCATAAAAAATTAATTAGTACAGAATTAAATGTGTTTAGCAAGTGTTTATTTGACAGTTTACAATTTATGCACTTAAGCAGTTTGAAAGGCTCACAGAAGTCAGAAATCCTCTGGTCAGTGTATATATATGTATAAATAAAGTCACTTATTTCCTTCATACTGTAGGCTTTTGTATTTAATCTGTTATCCCCAAACTGATTTCAAGAATTTGTGTTTCAGTAAAGCACAACTTCCAGAAGGAATGTCAATCTTCATTTGAAAGCCCTGAAAAACAGAATTTAAAACACAGAATTTAAAACATCTTGTTTAATTTGTTCTGGTATTGTATGAAGTGGTAAGGTCTGAATCCTTCATGCCATGAATACCACCTTGGAATACCCATACACAAGAGATCTCTGATATCTCACTGTGAAGAATCACTTTTCTAACAGCAAAGCTGTAAATCCCGCAGGGAGTTGTAAAAGCAGTCTGTCATTCATTCTGAACATGAATACTTTATTCAGTGGAGAGGTTGGTCATTTCCTGCCTTTTTGAAAATAGATGTTTAAATCAACCAAAGATTTTTTGAAAACATAACTTGCTTCCCAAGATGCAAAAGTGAGGGAGCTGTGTAATGGCAGTTGTAAGATTACAGAGGTACATGACACCAGCAACGAGAGCAGAGTGTGAAAGGTTAAGGCACCCATCAACTTTTAATGCATAAATTTGTGCGGAAATCAAAAGGGCTATTCCAATTTGACTGTGTGTTTCTTACTCTGTATTTCTGAACCTATTCACCTTGTATTTCACAGCTTCCCTATCACACAGACAAGTTTTAGAAGCCTAGAAGAAGAAGGGATCAATAAAGCAGATGCATTTTCTTACTTCAGAGAGAGACAAATATCGCATCTGTTTCATAGAAGGCTAAGGAGATTTTTTTTTTTTCTGAAAACTACCTACTAGGCAAATGTCTGTTTCACTTTTATTTTCACTCTTGACTACATATCCACTTCAAATTCAGAATGCTTTTCTTTCAACTTTTTTTCCCTTAAGTTGTTCAAAGATGTGAATATGTAATCAATAGTAGTAATTATACAGAATATTCTTTTCGCTGAATTTTTGTGAAGAAGCAGCAAAACTGTTCTTCCAAAAGTGCAAGTATTAGATTCATACGCCACCATTAACTTGATTTTACTCGGTTATTTCTTCCCAAA
The DNA here is from genome assembly GCA_025920805.1 of Petroica traversi. NCBI lineage: Eukaryota > Metazoa > Chordata > Aves > Passeriformes > Petroicidae > Petroica > Petroica traversi. The sequence continues at coordinate 15,159,140 of JAHLSL010000015.1, read as the reverse complement.
CCATATGTCACATGTCCAATAAACCAAAAGTGCCTAAGTGCTGATGAATTGTTTTCTTTTACTGAGAAGGAAAACAAAACAAAACAAAGCCCAGAGCTACTATATACGATTCCCAACACACAAGCAGTTCCTGAATTGGGTCGGATATTTCAAGCATAATAAAGTGGTTGAATACTTAGTATTTACCGTTGCAAAGCGCTACTACAGAACCTCCAGAAATTGCTTCTACTTCAGAGAAGTAACCTGAGAGAAATTTGCAAAAGGATCTTGAAGTGCTGGTTCACATAAGATACCAGGCACAAGGAGGATTGACTTTCTCCAGATTGTTCTACACATGACTCCATGCTATCTAAATTATCTTTTTCTTTCTCACATATTTGGAAACTTTATTTTTCTTTATTTTTCTTTATTTTTAATTTTTTTTTTTGTTTGTTTACCACAATAGAACAAAATCTCAGACATCTGGGTTACTAAAAACTTGGAAAGTGCATTTTCCAGTCTCTGGAGCATCCTGTCTGAAGTTTCTCTTTCTGGGGTTTACTTCTGCCGCACAATTTTTCAGGGAAAGGCATGTTTACAAGTTGTCTCATTCTGTCTGTTTTAAAGTAAGGATGGTGGTTATCCACTTTTTAAAAAATACATAATTAATTTATTTAAATAAATAAAAACATATGTATATTTTTTCAAAGTAGAATCACAAAGAAATCGGCTAAATCCAGAACTCCTTGACCAAATAATGAAAAAAGAAAAAAAGAATCAAAATGCATTGGAAAAGCAAAATGACCATACTTCTCCAATTAATATATTCTGGAAAAATATTAAGAAAAAAAGCTTTCACTTATGGATATTAGTCTTGCTCATTTTTTTTTTTATTTAATCTAGAAAAAAAATGCTCTTTTGTCTTACAGAGAAATTATTCTTTTCTATATGCATATTAAAGCTCTTTTACTTAACTAGTCTCATTTAAGTTACTAATATTATTATATTTTTTATTTCCTGTCAAACTTTCTTACAAGACTTCTTTTCTCTAGTTTATAGCACACTCCACAAAAAAAACCTTACCTATTTATTTATGAGCTTACTGATCATCTCATATTTTGCAGAACAGAGTTTGGTTTCTGGTGACATTTTCATCTTTTCCTAACAGTCAAATAATTTTTTTACTACATATCACCATGGTCCTCAATCTTTGGGGTTTTCTGAAATGCCATTCCATCACTTTAGGGAAAGCATGACTTTTTCCAACATCACAAGTTAGGAATCATTAGGAAAAGTCATCAAATTATCTCTATATTTTAAGTGAGCAAGCTTAACATGTCTGAAATTTGGCACTAACTTTGCTGTTAGGTGACATTGTTTCTCATTTGATAGTGCACTGCAAGCCATCTGGGGCCAATGGAAGCCTTTTATTTGACTTTAACATGTCTAGGATGAGGATTTGAAAGAGGAAAATAAGGTACATAACAGTTAAGTTAAAATTTCTCAGAGATACTCTGCAAATGTAAAAATGCATGAGAGAGAAATAAGAGATAAAAATTGTTCCCTTATGGTAGTGAGAAAACCACTGACATTTGCATGCTTCCTTGTGCACTCTTTAATATTTCCATGACAGTTTCAGTATTCAGTTCATAAGGTTTTTGCTTTCGTATAAGAATTTCAATGCCTTTATAAAAGAGTGTACGGGCCATTCTGTACTGAGAAGTAGCTCATCCATATAATTGGAAACTTCAAGCAGTTTTATTAAAGAATATGTTCTTACTGAAGACGACCAATGCATTAGGAGTTAAATCCAACTCCTAAGACTTAGGGAGCAAATTTTTAAGATCTTGGCTCTCTGCTGTCCCTTCAAGTGTAACTACATTGAACTTCCTATGCATACATAAAAGATGATCATGCTGAGACAAACTAAAGATTTATCTGGCATTGCAACCTGTCTGTGGAGTGGCCAACAAAAAATGCTAAAAGAAAGACTATTCAAAATTGGCAAATATGGGTTCTCAGGTTCTGTGAGCTAGAGGTTTTAGAGGTGTATTCAATCTCCTTTTTTACTCAGTTCTGTCTTTTAAAACCTTATATAAAAATTAAGACTATTTTTCCTGTTATAAACTTCTTGCTTGATAAAACAAGTGATGTCCTCATGCATACAACCAATCCATTTCAATACTAGTGTGCAGTTGTTAGCATTTAGAAATATTCATGCAGGTGTTTGTGTGTGGAAACTTGGGCCAACTCCCCACTGGAAACCAGGACCGAGAAGTGTATTCCTCAGTGACTGCTCATTTATAAACTGAGGTATACATTAAAAAGAGATTTATTAGCAGTCTCAGTATGTCGCTGTCATACAGAGAATGACTGAAATGGTGATCATACTTATGGAAGTGACAGAAACACTCATGGCTATTTTTTTGCTAAATATATGGGTGTTACTCCAGTTACATTAGTGAGAATTATGTATGCATATTGAGAAGGAAATAAATCAGCCTTCTAAGCAGTGAAAGTATGCAGGTGTTCCCACTTTTATTTTTTTCTCATTAAACTGCTCATTTGTAATTTCCTCATGTATTCATATCCCCTGGAACTCTCAGCTGAATATTTTTTCCTCACTAAATCCTCACAAACATTTATAAAAACTTGATTTTATGGAAAATAGTCTGTATCCCTTCAGTAAAAGAAGAAAAAAAGAAAAATGTGACGACAACAATGTGGAACAATTTAAAGAACAAATGATAGATCTTAGTGATCTCAGTGTTACAATCTGCAGCATTAATGGCAAAATATCCTCTGTGTATATAGAATATCTAAGTTCTTTCCTCTGATAGAATACGTTCTAGAAACTGAAATGTGACTTGTCTGTTATTCATTTATTCAGAATATTTGATATTGCTCAGCCTTCATTTAACCCCTGAAATTTAGTCTCTATTTTTCAGATTTTTTCTGCAAGACATTTTTATGACCTGAAGCTTCCAACCCCTCTGTGCAATAAAAACACATTCATACCATCTCACATTCTTTCCTGTTGTCTAGAGGAAATACAGAAGAGGGTCTATCTAGTTTATTTTAGAAAGACTCTGTCCCTTATAAATACAGTATTTTCCTGTTTATATCTATCCCAAATTCTGGAAAGATAATTTTGTTAATTCAAAGATTTTCAAATACTGTAGCCTTACTAATGGTGGGACATGACTTCTTTCAATCTGGTTTGCAGAAGACATCTCTGCCTCTCGGTACCATGTGTTGGGTATTGTGTCAGATTTCTGCCCCCAAGGAGTTACTTCTGAGCCATGGTTATCTGCAAGGTCTGCTCCTTTGCAGAGATAGCATGAATGCAGCAGGCTCCTGGCCAGGAGCACTGCAGTGCTCCATGCAGGAATCCTGCACTGCCAACGGGAGCAGACTGCAGAGCAAAAATGAAGGAGATTACTTGGACTAAGTGAAAGGGTGGAGTTCTGACCCAGTACAGTACCCCCCAGAAACATGCTCGACCACAAGAAGGGAGAATGAGACGTGCCAAGAAATGCCTGTTCTAGCAGGTACTATTGGTCTCACCTGCAACTTCCTCTGCCAGTGGTACCAGTTTATCTGAAATGAGGTAACAATTGCTCTAACCTGCCAAATGTTGATATTGGCTTTTTTATCACTATCTCAGGCAGCAGATGTGCAGAAGCTTCTTGTCTTAATTTAAAATAAGCCTTCAAAGCCTCTCATATTTCATTCAGTATCAGATAATTATTTGATTTCCACATCACAGGCCTCTGACCTTCCAAATGTTGCATGTTGACTGAATTTTCAGACAAATGTGCTGATAGTCAGTCTTTAGCAGTGCAAGCATATTTTGCACTTCACGCTTTTTCCCATATTTGAGTTAACAGGAGAAATGTCACATCATAAGTCTTGGGCATATGGCAGAATTCCCATCTCTTTCTGTTCAAATCAAGCTTGAAAGTACTGCTTACAGATATGATTTCTTACAAGAAGAATTTTTAATCCATTTGCATTCAAGGTGAGGCAGTTGATCACTTTAGACCTTTAATTGTTAATTTAACAATACTTTAGTGGGACATAAGTTTTTAAACATAATTTTGAGGGGTAAAAGATTAATATTCCTGTGAAAAATCTTATTAAATCTTGTAGAAAATTGCTTATATTAGCTTGTGACACTTGTATTTAAAAAGAGGTAAAATTTGTTATGACAATAAGATTGGATATAAAATATTATATATCTTAGTACCTCATACTGGACTTACACATTCAAAGCATATACTGCATTTTTTCACATTTCTTCTAAAATAATAAGTATTATTATTATTATCGAATACTTCCACATGCAGAAAAAGCATTCTATTGTACTGCTATACTGTTTACTTAGAATTGTGCGTCCTCTGCAAACTGTTAAATGGGTAAGTGGCAAAAATTATTTTTAAAGAAACATAATGTTACCATAGCACTGAATCTTAGAGCATCAGCTTTAGATTTATAACTTATGGAATGGAGAACAATTTGTATTACTATTAATATAAAACACAGCTGACACTAAAATTTTTAGATAATGCTTGCACACAATGGTTATCATCAACATTAGTATTTATTATATTCCATAATTTCAAAATTTGTCTAATTTTTAATAAAACTTACCTTTCTAATCTATTTTGGGAAAAAAGTGACGACGAGAATTTTTTTAAATGTACAGAAAACATCTTTACCCTAGGCTATTGAATTCCTGTTAAAGCCAACAATGTCTTTATGCCATTTTGTTGTATTAGTTTCACTGATAGGATGGTGAAATTAGAATATACTGAAGAACATTTGTGGAAAATTGAAGCCAATTATTTAGAAAAACTAAGTAGACCAATGCTAGAATAAAGTAATAATTTTATGATTTCAGCCTATGTCCTTATTTCAGTGACAATTATATCCTTCCTCCATATTTCGTATTTGTACAACCAAAAGATGGCAGTGCTTCATCAACAATTCCCATAAAGTTTAAGTTTATCCTTAGGTCATCGTTTACAATACAGGAAAGCTTTAAGAAAATGTGCAATTTTACAAGATATCCAGTCCCCCTCTCTAAGCAAATTTCAAAGGGAATAAAAAATGCTCCAATTTGTTTTTAAGGTGTTTTGGTTCTCTGATGTCTTACAAAGCTTACTTGATTAATATTTTCTATCTCACTTACCAAATGAGATTTTGTAGACTACTTAGTAAATATGAATAATTTAAGTCAATTTTTTCTATTCTAAGACCCCGAAAATTTAGGTAATTCTCTATCTGGCAGTGACTCATCTTCATATGATTATAATATTTCCTCAAACTCCTGATGTTAAAATTGATGCCTAATCATGAACCATTTTAAATAGAGACCAAAGACAGTAGTTTAAAATTTTGTTTGAGTCCATTTATGTAATTTTAGAAGGTTTTTCTCTCTGTTTAGGACACAGGAGCTAATAGTTTTTTTTTAAATAAGAAACACATCTCAGGTTCATGTTTCTGCCTATTTGTTTTCCATTCTTATTTTCCTTGGAACATTTTTTTTTTTCTTTCAAAAGGTTTTTCACAACAGCTCTGTATCATAAATATTTTGGCAGAATCTATGCTAGTGTTGCTCAGCATGTCTGTGTCATAAGCGTGAAACAGATTTATACTGTTTACCATGACCCTAGATTAGCTATATTTTTATGATGCTTCTCAGAGATACATTCTAGTTCATGTAAAACATCTTCCTGTAAATAAGAAAATAATAACATACCAACAGATATATATTAATGAAGAGTCATGCTAGAATTTATGAAAATGTTCCCTTTTAATTCATTTATCAGAAAAGGATTATATCTACCTTTGTTCAATAATGTTTCCTGACTGACAGTTCAGTTCAAAAGTTAATTAAGCCCTGTATGCTTCAATAATTTTTTCTTAAAATGTGGATACAGATTCTAATATTTCATAAATGATTTTTGAATTATACTAATAAGTTATATATAGACATACACACATACACATACATAAATTAAAATCACAGGAACATAGAATCATGGAATTTGGGCTGGGTTAGAAAATACCTGAGAGGTCATGTAGTTCCAATCCCTCTGCCACGAGCAGAGGCACTTGTCACTAGAAGGAGCTACATATTATGAACAGTGTTTTATGTATTTCAGCATCAGTAACATATTTGTTGTGGTCTTAAGTCTAAATTTTAGAAGTTGAGTAATCTAGTCTAATATTTTTCATCTGTAATATCCTTAGGAAAGACATGTATAAACACAGAATTAATAGACTTCTTATTATTTAAAGACGATGGTGTTGGGTTTTCTGAAAGTGATAGCCCAGAAATGCTCAACAAACTGAACATCAGAACATTATGTATCTACTCCTTACTATAAATTCAATTTTTTGAATAGAAACACATCTCACTTTTTTTTTTTGCTAATGTGACTTTATGTAGTGTCTTGAGATCTCTGTTATGCAGTCTACAAAAAGTACTAAAACAGTCTTTTTTTAAAAAAATTAGTGTTCTGCCAGCTCACCTGCTACTTTCTGGCAACTTGCTTGGTTGGCTATCACAGACAAGCTGCTTTTGGTTATGTTGATTGCATATGAGCATTTTTATTTCCTCATCAGTCTGTATTCACAGAAGTGTCTATTTTGCAAGATACAAATCCCTGGGTTTTTGCCTCTTGTGCTTTCAACAGGTGTATGTTATTATAATTTCATTTAAACAAAACTTTATTCAGAACAAAGTAGCTTGTTCCCAAGTAGATCTTGTCACCAGACATTCTGCAGTTTTCACATGAAAAGTTTTTTCCATCAGATGGTAATAACTTGGGAAAAATTATTTCTAATAACAGTCATCTGAGGGGAAAAACAATTTTAAAATAAGAGTAAGGATAGATTTGCAATCATGAGAAAGTGAAAGAGCAAAATTGCCAGTTTCTTCAACACCAGGTATGTAAAATGTTGCAGACTAATTGAAAAGTTATTTCTTAGCCTGATAAAATTTCAGTCCATACTCTCCTTCACCATACATCTGATTTAGATAAGATACAGAAACTGCTCTAGTTTACTTTAGTGACTTAAAGTACATTTTGACAAGGCTTCCCACTTGAAAGAGACTTCTAATTTTAGACAGAATTTGGAATATAACACTATAAAAATAAAATTCTTCATGATTATAAGACACAATTTTGCAGTTTCTGATGACAACAGATTCCTCCTACATAATTATTTTGCCTCTTAACCTGTACGTGATCTATGACATTTTCCCTGAGCAGGTTCTTTTTTAAGATAATCATATTCAGTAACTCTCAAGCTTTCTTATTCTGTGTTAAATAAATGCCAAAAAAATCTCGATATCTGTGAGCCCACAGTTTGCAATCAAAATTAAATTTCTTCCTAATCTTAACAAAGTGTGTCCTTTGGCTATTTTGGAGGTGTCTTGTATAATGTCAGTACTTAGACATAAATGGAACACACATTTAGCCTACATAATAAAACCTTACAAAGCATATTAAGACACCTTACATTAGAATGAAAATTGATATTTACAAGCTAAGGATTAGGTTTGGGTTAAACATAGCACAACAAGCATATAACGATGTACCATATGGTAAAGGTTCGCATTTTTCATTTTATATTTATACAGACATGCAAGGATAGCTGCAGAGAAAAATGATCCATATCTCGCTCCTTGATACTGTCTGTGTGTACAAATCAGCTCTGGTTCAAATTCCCACTGTCTCACACCTCAGCGTGTCATACTGTACTTTTGCTTTGGTAAATGTAAACTCTGTGGATATTTTACATGAAAATAAATTTCTTGGTCTGTGCATTCATCATGTCCTCTTTTACCAGGTTTTTTTTTTTTTCTTTTAGACCAAACACAACCTGATTACCTTGTATTACCCTGGTTTCATGACTTATCCTATTATGCCTTTTGACTCATCAGTGCTACTTTCAATATGGCCCTTGGGGCAATCTCTATTGCAGAGGCTGAATTTTCTGTCAAGCATCTCTGTGCTTTGGCTCATACCTGACAACGGTAAACCAATACATTGTAAATAAAAATAGCACAAATGAAAGTTAATAACAGTAATAACACTATTTATGTCCTTTCACTTGCTGTGCAAGATATTGTTAAAAAGTTATGTGCAATAAGCTATCATCAATGCGCAGGTTTTGCTGTAATCCACAGAATTAGGGTAAATAGTTTTTCATAAGATAGAAAAATGTTTTATTTACCTAAACAATCATTTTCAGAGTTATTAGAATGCTATGTAGTGGAAACATCTAGGCTATGTTAATACAGACGTGTAGTGTACCATACCAAGGAAGCAGAGCTCAGAAGTATCCAGGCTAGTACTGTGCTAAGCCAATTTGACATGGTGGAATTCGTGAGCCTGGAACCTCTTTGATTGTGCAGAAACAATTTCTGGACTTCAGTTGAATCTAGAGAAAATATAGCTGCTTTTACACAATGCTGCAAATGGGTTACTAAGTGCTCTGGCTTCAACCTAGGTTGAAGACAATGGTCTTTAGCCACCTACGTCATGACATGAGAATTTCTTCAAATTGCCATGAATAGGTAATAAACTGCTGATTCTACACTGACCCTTTGGCTTCAGTACCCTATAGTAACATAATTGTTTTCCAAGTTCATTTTTTGTTTCTTATTTAAGATTTTAAGATTTTAAGATGATATATGGACCCTTTAATATTTTTGCACTTTTTTCCTTGTTTGGGGAAATGGATTTAATACTGGCTGCAAACTTCATAAGTAGATGAAGATGTAAGACAATATTACTAAGAATTACTGAATTGCTATGGAAACAAACCTCATCAGAGCACTGTAAATAAAGGAGAACTAAGCAGGATAAATCCAGCCTAAAGACATCAAACCGTGTCTTTTTTGTGCTCGCCTCTTGGTAATGTGACAGTGGAGAATCTAAATCAGCTGACTTAGAGCATCTTGGAATAACCACAAATATGTCTTACCAAACTGCAGCATCTGTCCACTGTATCACTTACTCCCTTCCATCAAGATTAGGTGTTATCACTATGATATTTAGTTGCTTTTGTTATTTAGTCTTACTTTTTAATCTCTTCCCTTTCTTTTTTCCAACTCTGTGCAAATCAGAATTGATACTCCAGCTGTGAGAATAATCCTGCCTACCTTATAATGTTATGATTATAGTCTGTGCTCTGAGATATCAATCAGCTTATCAAGAACATTATAAGCATTAAATGGAAATGTTTAATATATTCAGAAATATTTTGAAATATCTCATTTTTTAAAAATTTAAAATCAAGGAAGATAAAATATGAATAGCTATACTACTAAGCTTAGAAGCAAATTATAATTGAGGATCCTTTTCAATATCTTCAGTTTTAATTAATTGAATAGTTTGAATTCCATATTGCTACAAAATTTTCTCATTTTTAGATTGGTCCTTTCTAGGAAAACAAGGAAAAAAAAGTATCAAATGTTGATATGCTTGGCCTCTGGTTTGCTTTGAGATTTGTTTCAAGTTGTTTTCATTCACCTGTATCAGTTGACTGAGCTGAATTAAAGTGACTACTAAGGGATTAGCTGTATAATCTCTATGAAAATTTACTCTTTCTTGCTCACACACTAGAATTTAAATCTTTCTTTCCATTTAATTGTACTTGAGCTTTCAGAGGAGTAAAATGTTCGAAATACTTTAAAACCATGACCCAGTTACTAAGGGATTCTGGAAGTAGGAAGAAATAAAGCAATTCTTTTTATTGGCTCTTATTTTTAGAAATAGCCACACTGAGGTAAGCCCAGGTACTGGTAATATCTCTAGTGAACGTATCTCTTGTCCAATTGCACATGCTATTTCAAGAGGAGTCACATGGCTTTCAAGCAAGCTAAAGCACTTTTATATGATATAATGTTTAGGCTGATCTGTCCACAGGTCAGATTCTTTCCTAATTTTAAATCAGCTGAGTTATACCAGTAATAACATAATGCATATGATTGATTCAAACAACCACAGAATACTCTGAGCTGAAAGGGACCCTCAAGGATCATTGACTCCAGCTCTTAATTGAGCAGCCTGTAGAGGGATTGAACCCACAACCTGGGCTTTAGCACCATGGTCTAATCAACAGAGCTAATCTCAAGTCTTGAAATTATTTTAGTACTGTTAAATACATTATTAAATAAATCAAATGAGCCTTTTAAATATTGTAGTTATAAAAAAATATAAAAAACCAATTAAGTTGTGTATTCACTAGTATTACCATAAGCTGGTTTATATCAACAGAAAGTACACTGTTGCATCCAGGAAAACAAATTTTACACATGCAGCACTGTTAAATACCTCTTTCATGTACCTTTACATATTGGTGCAGTGTTTTATAAATGCTCATTTTAGAACCTATTCCAATTCACAGCATATGTATCATCATTACTGCAGCATTAGTGATAGAGATCCTGAGATAGAATTTTCACAGATTTGGGGAATTTTTGGCTTACTACTTTCTGTTCAGTTAAGTACTTACATCTAGAAAAAAAAAGATAATAATCTTCTATCCATGAATTAAAGGTAAATAAAAGTAAATTTGATACAAATTAGATAGCCATACGAAGATTTGTTATGCTAAGTATTTAGGGTCACAGTGTGTTTTGTTGAACATTTTTTGTTGCAGTGATGGTTTCTATTAAAAACTATCAACTCCACTAAATATATATTACTTAGTAGGATTTTGAAATTAAGATTTAAATATAGATTCATAAAGCATGTGAAAAAGTAACTCTATGAGTCAGCTCATAAATTTCTGTAAATCACTTTACTCCCCTTTAGTTAGCTCAAGATCTGATTTTAAAAATACAGCTTGGAAATATGGCTCATCCTAGGCATGACCAGAAAAACTCAATTATTTTTTCAGAAAAATTTGTGCTCTTTTCACTTTGACAGATGGCTGTACTGAAGAGAAATGGTATAAGGCACAGTGACATCTGAGAAATTTTAAGTAGCCAGGGATTTACTAATCCTCTTTTTAGCGTACTGAAAAATGTGGAAAAGGGAAATGAAACTGAAGAATGGCATTTTTATGTGCATCCAGCTCTGTCTCTCTAGATAGAACTGTGAAGTGAGGATTGCTTAAATGGGATGGAAGCAGGTGATGAAAAGCAGCATGAAATCTATCCACCATGTGACCAAGGCAAAACACATTATAGAGCTAAAGTAGAAAGGCTTAAACAGTAAATATTTTCCAAAACTAAAAATAATTTGCCAAAAATCTTGATGGATCAAAAAAGAGCCAGGGAGGCGTATTTAAATTTACTATATTTTATTTGTTACGTCATCTATATTACCTATCTCCAAAACTCAATATTTTTAAGGAAAAGTCTGGTGATCTCACTGTTCCTCACAGATTTTTTTCTGTTTGTCCTCATCAACATGCTTTTGTGTTGTTGTTGTTTTATTTCCCCCTGGAATTTCCCAGTTCAGTTTGAAATTTTACCCTTCTGGGTGAGTGAATCTTAAAAAAAAAGGAAAAAAAAGGAAAAAAAAAAAACCACACTAAATTTCTCTTTTACAATTAAAAAATAGAAAAAGCAGAGCTAGGCTTTGCTGAGAGTTAATTTAGCAAGATCTAAATTGTAGTGCAACAGGATGGCTCCCTGGGGACCACAGGGTTATAGGCATGGGGATTCCCCCAGGCTGGCAGCCAGGGCTGGTCCCACATTCCAGCAGGAAGAAATACACATGTACCTAGATACACACTTTCATGCTGAGAAAAAAAATCAATCACATAGAAAGTTATTTTTTCAATTTCTTAATAAAGGTGACAACTCAAAATATAAAAACTGCCTGTGCACAATGAGATATTGTCATGTTTAGTAAAAATATTCTCAAAACTTAATTGAAACAGTTGTTATCTTTACTTGAGGGAACTAAAATACCTTAATTTGGTAGATAGATGAAGGGAAATCTCTAAACAATACCTTTTGGATTTCTGGTTTTGTGTTGTTTGTACAAGTAGCAGTAAATTAACTTTTATTAAAATAAGGAATAGCAGCCACTTCTGGTTGAGTGGCACAACTAGATGAAGGCATCTTCTATAAAAAGTGTACAGCTGTTCTGCATCACATTGTGTGTTACCTTAATAAAGTTTTTAACTAGATCAATTCTTTGGGAAAAGCATGTTTACAGTTAAAAAAAAAAAAAAAGATATTTGCACACAAATATGCTAAGTATTTTTGTCCATTTTCAGATCTTTGGCAAAATTTTTGTTGAGAATCAGGGTGATAGCAAAAGAGTTAAGAATATCTTTCAGATTATTTAACACTCTGCCACTGAAAATCAAAATTCAGCAGCCTTGTCTTTAATTGCTATGCAGGTAGAATATTTTCAGCTGTGTGGACTCAGGAGAAACACATCACAGAAACAGGTGAAGTGATGGTGCCTGGGCAATTGTGATCTTAGAAACAATGCAATGCAAATGTTAGCAAGCTACTTCAGCCACTCATTGTAAGGGCCCTCAACTATTAGTAAATTGAACATCAGTAATTTTCATTATACATTGCAAAAATGTATTATATCAATGAAATATATAAAATTTTCTGACGTCAGAGATAATCAACATTAACTTTTTTTTATTCTTACTAATTTCTTATGCAACACAAAAACCAAAATTTCTCACTGAAATATTTTATAGTCAATTTTGTATTAACCTACTGTATATAACATAGCCATCACTGACTTCTTAGACATAAATCAGCGTGTAGAAGACTGTCATGCTGTTTCAATTGTTTTTAAAAAGATACCTTGTAATAAGACATTACAACTTTCAGTCACAATATCTTAATAATAATAATTTCAAGTGCCATGGGTTTTGAAGGCTGAAAAATAACTTCTAAATATAGTGTTCCATCTGTTGGTCTCTTTTGTTAGGCAAAGTATTCTGTTGTTAAGATGCTAGTCAGTTACAGAAATAATACATTTCTTCTTTGTGAAACAATCCAGGCAAAGAATTTTCCTAGTCAGAAGAGTCTGAAATCTAAGAAATTATTTACAAGAGAATTATCCATTGAACTTGATGAAGTATTGAAAGCAGGAGTGGGTGTTGGGGTGGAGCTGGAAAGGATGTTGCTCTGCTCTATAATTTAATGATTTGAAAACAGAGAATAAAGATAATTTTTACTTAATTTTCTTTCTTGAGTATTCTACTTCTAATTATAAATCCAAGCTGAAACCAAAACTCAAAAATTATTTAATCAGATTTTTAGTATGAAAATCGAACTCATATTCTGACTATAAACGTTATTTTTATTGAAGTTCTCAACTCTAACTTGAACACAGGAGTCTGGAGACACCAGCTATTTTTATATAAACTTACTGGTAGCAAAGCAGTGTTCGATGGAGATGTCCCAGGAGAAGTCAGTGAGATAATCCGCAGTATAGTACTTCATATTATGATTTTTTTAATTCACCATGATGCAAAATTCTTTAATTTATATTTGAGGAGTTTACTGTCTGGAGTTCCTAAGTGGCAAAAGGCATTTATATCTCAAATTCTGTCTACTATAGAACAAATTATTTATTAATAGACAAGAAAACTAACAGACATAAGACTTAAAACAAACCAATACTATACAGGTATAAAACATAAAAGAAAGTAACTACTAGTAGATTTCATACAGTGCACTATAAGGTACCCTTTAAGTTACAGCTAGCAAAGAAATAGTATCAGCTTAGGATTCAGTGTATCTTATCATCCAGTCGTTGGCACACATGGAGATCCTTTCTCTCAATTTCCAGAAAAATAACCACGAGCCTGCATCCAGGACTGGGGGAGAAGTCCCTTGAACTTTCATGGTCCATGTCTGTGGAAGCTTCTGCTTCAGTGATAATTTGTGTATCTTTTATAGGGTAAAATGGTGTCTCTCAGTCAGCAATTTTCTTTATCTCTTCCCACATCTGCTCTCCAGACAAGGATGTTTATCCTTGAAGTTTAAGCCTCCTGGCCTCAGAGATAACCTCTACTGGCCTTGGACTATGTCTTTGTGTACTGGTTCTCTGTGGTATGCAGGAAGTGGGGGTAGGTGGGCCCTGCCACACTACATGCCTTAGGAACTCCTGGATTCTTACATATTAATGAACTGTTAGCCATGGAAACATCTGTCCATTAAACAACAAACCAAAACAAGACCCAGCAATCTCAGCTATCCAAGAGTCAAGAGGCAGTCAGAAGTAGATTGGGCCAACATGCAAGGTTACTATGCTCAATAGTGCTACTGATTTCCATGTATTTTTATGTATTTCCATGTATTTTTATGTTACCTTTATGTCATAGTTGAAAACTAATTAACCTCACCAGTTCTGAAGAAATGGAGTATTGGTTCCATGGGGACAAAATTTTAGTTAAAGATCAGAGAGTATCATAACCCAGGAGTTTATGGACCCAGGGCTAAGACACGTATGAAGGACACAGACTGCTGAAATCATAACAGTGGTCTAAATAGGACTGAACATTAAAACAAAACTAAATTATAACATTTTGAGAGAGATTTCTAGTGCTTGACCATTCCTGTGTCTCCAACTCCATTAAAAAACTGTCAGTATCTTTGAAATGTCTTGGCTAGATAGAGATGGCAGTAAGGATTTTTCCACTTTAATTTACAGGTATTTGTCAAACAGGAAAATTGATCTCATTCAGGTTTAGTGCTACATTCTGCCAAAGTAATTGCCTGATATTTCCAAATTCTATTGTGGTAAAAATAAAGTATGACAATAACAGCTATAATGTTAACAATGAATTGTGTCCTCTTTATGCACGGAAACAGGGTAATTCTTCCTTGCCTTTAACACATTTCTAAACTTACTGTTCATTGTAAGTGTTAAAATCTTCACATATTTACTGCTAGTATCAAAGTCTATTCAGAAATAATTTCAAAATCAAATAGACGCCTATGTCAGCCACTTACAAGTTAATAAAAATTTTTCTTTAGATCAATATCCTGATATCAATCTTTGTTATAGTGATTGCAAAATATATTTTCTTTTGCTTTCAGAGGTTTGTTTTTGATTGTGTGTTTGTTTGTTTGTTTTTTGTTTTTTTTAATAAAAGGTAGGCTGGATATTGAATAAGAACAATTAAAAAGAAAGTCTGGGGAACTAAAGGCCTGCCAATTTTGCCTCAGTGGCCACCAAGATTATGCAGCAGATCCTCCTGGAAGCTGTGCTAAGAGACATGGAAAAAATGGAAGTGATTGGTGATAGTCAAAAGAACTTCAGTAAGAGCAAGTCATACCTCACACCTTGTGGCCCTCTACAGTGAGGTTACACATTTGGTGGATAAGGGAAGAGAAGCTGATGTTATCTGCCTGGACATGACATTTGGCATGATTCTGTATGACATCCTTGTCCTTAGACTCGAGCAACACAGATTTTATGGATGGATGATCTGACAGATAAGGAATTGGCTGGATGGTTGAGTTGAGGTCAATGGAGATGAGTGATGAGTGGCATTCCTTAGGGTATTGGGACTAGTGCTGCTTAAGATCAGCATCATGGACTGTGGGATTGGGTGCACCCTCAGCAACACCAAACTGTGCCATGCAGTCGACATGCTGAAGGGAAAGGTGACATCCAAATGGACCTTTACAGACTTGGGAGATGGGGCTGTGCAAACCTCAGAAAGTTCCACAACACCAAGTGCAAGATCCTTCAGCTGGGTCAGGGCAACTCCAAGCACAAATACAAGCTGGGCAGAGAATAGATTGAGAGTGGCCCTGAGGAAAAGGACTTGGGGGTTGACATGGCACAGCAATGTGAGCATGTCCCTTTCAACCCAAATTATTCTATGATTCTATGATAATATGAATAAGTGAAGAAAAATGTTTTTCTACCATGTTTCTAATGCTAATGGGGAAAAAAGTATATTTGAATTTTCTTTATTCATTCTTATTATTTCTTCCTTCGCTCTTCATCTACTTTAAGAATATACTGATGATGCAGATTTAGGAACTTTTCCACATATTCTCCGTATGCTACCTTACCAATCAGTTACTGCAGTGGATAAAAATTTCATTCTCTGGGATTGATGAGGACAGGAGTAATTTGGTCACTGAAACTCTTCTTTTTTATTCATGCTTTTTCTCTCCCCTTATCTTACTTATTACGAATGATTTTGACACAAGAGATAATGAATCCATCCCTGCTGCATTATTAATTTTGAATTAGATATTAAGCAACAGTTCTTCTGAAGGAAGAAGAGCATATAATTCATACTAGTGAACCACATTAATTCTTATTATGTATATATTTTAAAATAGATGGACTTTATCAGTTCCAGTATTGATATGATATGCTTTCACAAGCTCACATGCATTTGGTTCCCATTGCTAGAGAAACCTTTAGGTAATAATCTTCCTTCAGCAATTGCCATCAACTTTTCTGTCTCCTCACTCTGGATTTTTCCAGCCTACCAATTCAGTTTAATGATTTTTATTGCCAACTTTTGATGCCCCAAATATTTGATATAAATTAGAGTCAATCTAGTAAAGATCAATAACCAAAGCTGGGTAAAAAATAAACATTTGAAAATACGCTCTCTCTTAACAGCTGCTTTTGGCTGTAGGGAGCCACAATTTCTTGTGATAACTTTTCTAAGCCTTTCACTTTTTAAGGTCTTCAGTAATTCATTTAACAACAACAAAATGTGACTGCAGTCTGCATAGTAGACCTCAAAGTAAATTATTGGAGATTTTATTAGATAAATTTATTACTTTCTTACTGATAAATGGATCATCTCTTCAAAAAGAAGCAACTTCAAAAGCTGAAAAGAGTAGCAGATGAAAAAAGGTCATTTCATTTGACTTCTCTCAGCAGAAAAACAACCTGTACTGTTTGCTTGAAGCAATTCATTACTATTACCTTTGAAATACAGAACAAGAGTATAAATGCATAGATTAGCTTCATAACTACCCTTAAACCCCTTCACTCAAATTTAAAGATTTTAAAAAGTGTTCAAAATGTGCAAGAACAAAATTTTTCACTTTGATAGGCTGGCATTATTCTCCTAGAATGCAAAACGTGACATCTAAGATCACCTGGGAGCAGAGTTTTCCCCCTTAGTAACACATGGTGACAGAGATGTAGCCCAGAAATTGTTTGTGAGTTTACCCTTAGGATAACACAGAGAAGACGTGTGAGACAAGTACTGACATCTCACTTGGTTATGTGATATTCAGATGTGCAGAGAATTCTGACCCCCTTCTGTAAGTGCCACATAATTTTCATACCTGCTCCCCTTACCTCCAAACTTTTCCTCATATTTCTCCCATTCAGTTACAGGTTGCCTTCCCCAGTGCATTTCTTTTGCAGCTCTTCAAAGAGACAGTTCTGTCACAAACAAGATGCACCTCTGCTCCTTCGAAGACCCTCAGCTATATGCCTACTCCTTAAAAACAGTGACAGCAATGGAAAGAATTCCAACTCACTATTCTTCGTATCATTAAAGTCAAAGGGATTAAATGTGAATGTTTATTAGCTTACTACTTTGCAGCGTAAACAACTGCACCTCTTTTTTTTTCCCAGTGGTTTTTTTGAGTCTGTTTGTTGGGATTTTTTTGTGGGAGGAGTGATATTCTGGTTTGAGTTTTCTGTGGCTTTTTGTATGTTTGTTTCTTTATTTTTTAGTTTTAATTATTTTTTCTTTTTCCCAGAAATGATAAATCATTGCTTCTAAAGGATAATAATAACATGAGACTTCAGCAGGGCCAGAACTCCAGACTCAGGAAGCTAGGATGGGGGTTTCAGTACCATGAAATTGAAGTAATTTAGTCCACCATACTTAATAGAAGATATCTTTAAAACATAATGGACTTCTTGCTTCCATATCAAAAAAAGGACATCTTCACTGCCAGCTATCAGTGATTTTCCTCTTTTTACTTCTGACTTGGAGTGCTAAGAAGACACTTTTGAATGAATTACTAAATATTCTTAAATACTAATTCATGTGGAGATAGAAGTAGATATTTCCCTTTCTTTGGTACAACCTGCTTACATTTTAGATCTCACTAATGTTAGTATTATGTAGGGATATTAAGGACCATTAAGCTGACTTAAACCAGCCCAGGTTTATCTTTATACAAATGGTGGTAAACAGCACAATCCCTTTATTTATATTTGCTGCTGGAATACATTCAGCTGAAGAAAATTGGAAAATTCTGAAATGTATACCAAAATAAATTAATTTCACCACATAATTCTGCAGTTAATCCATGTTATGGGTTGGTTTGTTTTTCTTCTCTGAATAAACAGAGTAAGGAGAGAAAAAATATATTGTCCAAAAGGAAGATTTAGGATTTTCAGTTTACAGTTTTATATTACCAAACCTGAACTTCACTCCAATAATTTAAGTTAGATCAAGGTATAGGAGACTAGACTAGCACAATCTCATAAATCATCTCTCATTTAAATTAACAATCAGGGTTTTTTTCCTTATATAATTAATATTTTATAGTCAAATAAGTTTTACAGTTGATGGGTTAAAATGAGTAAACTCCTACCAGGTATAGCATGCTATTTTCAGCACAGAAATACAGTATAATTCAAGACTGCGTGTAAATAGTTATTCCATTAATATCTTTAAGAACAGGTACATAAAAAGAAGATACATTATTTTTTTAAATGGCCACTATGCCATTCTGAAAAGCTGATAGTTCATGTTGGCTTTATTTAATTAATATTCGAACAATTCTCTAAAGCCATAGGCTAAAACTCAGCCCATTATATATATATATATATATATATATATAGTGCAATTTTTCATGATCAGATGTATACTACATAAAGTAAACCATACATTCTAGAATTTTTTATGTGGATGGTTATGCAATACAGCCACTGCTTAAAGAAAATATACACAATAAATTAGCCAAGTTTTGTAAGAAGATCAGAGAACCCTCTGAGTTTAAGTACATTTCTGTTTATCTTGTTGCATGCAGAAATTCTTCCTGGTCACTTCTGATTACTGTAACAGGTTTTAATTTTCTGACTTCTGTCGCTTCAGTCCCTCACTTGGTCCAGACAGTCTCTGTCTGGGAAACACTTTGTTCCCTCTTCCGACAGCTGTCATTGGCTGATGTATCCAATTTCTCACTGTTTGCATTTTTTAGTGTCTTTAGTTGGGAGAACCTTGCAGGCATTTACGAAGTCATCCTGAGCTGAAGACAGCTTAGAATTTAGCAAAAATAAGTGTCCATTCACAGCAGCCAACACAAATTACTATGTTGTTTGCTTGTTTTAATAAAATTTATTAAAGAAATAAAAGTAAGGTAGTATTAAGACAGAATTTTTGAGACTGCCCAATTCCTCTGTCCGTCAGATCACTCTTGTATATTGACACTATCATGACAGGATTTTTGTCTTTCTGCATTCCTTGTTTCTGATGTTACATCTAAAGCGAGAACTCTTGTATTTTAGCATCTGGATTTTATATATATTGCTTTTGAAGAACTTCAGAGCATCTGGACAGTTAAAGTCCTACTGAACTTGATTCTTTTTTACTAGAAGATATAGTATGGCTACTATTTTTCAGTGATGTAGGCTTGTCTTAGTATCTGTGAAGATGGAATTGTCTCTTTTTTTAATACGAGGTGTCAATCCTTGGACTTGAGTGACCAATTTATAACTATTTAACTCAGAGAAAAAACTAAAGTCTGTCTTTACTGGTGTAGGCAAAATTATACACTCTAGCTATTCGACCATTTGCAACTGAGGACTGCATAGTTCAGTTATTAGTGCTAGCTGTGACATTCATATAAACATTTGGGGGGAATTTTTTGTTCAGCTCTTCTGGCTGAAAACGAATCCCTTTCCTTACAGAACTGTTTTCAGGCAACTCAGCTATCTCAGAACTGAACTGCTACACATGTGCAGAAATGCTTGCATAAGAGAGGCACAAATGTATTCACTATGACTGGAACAAATATAAATTTTGAAGCAGGACCAAGGGAACTTTGACCAGGTTTGGTTGAAGATGTCAAAGCATGTCCTCCTAATGTATCCATCAGTATGGAGCACCTCCTTTACTAAATCTTGCCTTCCATATTAGTTTGTACATTTCCTAAATGTTGAATAAAAAACAGAGTAAAATACGTTTGATCACTAATAAGCCTCAGTTGATTGAGATTTACACCACTTACAATTGGCAGTGTGCTTGCTGTGACTGATCATTTACTGCCTTTATTTTAAGAGTACTGCATACAGCACAAAGCTGTTCACTTGTACAGAGAAATCAAAGCAAAGCACTTGCCCTACAGAGATTTTATTAATTTAATTTCAATCTTTCCTTAATGCAGAATGAATAGACAAAATACAGCCTAGGACTTACATCCAAGGACCCAGCACAATATTTACTGACACCTTGATCCTCTACTAGATTTAGTGACTAGAGTTAGAAATTCAGTCGTCTGTCTTGTTGACTGGATAATTCTGACAGTCAGCCTCTACTCCCAAGACATTAATATCTGAACTGTTAGGGGTGTTGGGATCTTTTCTGAGTCTTTTATCTTGCTTGTTTTAACATATAGGTAAATCTTGTCTCAACGGATGCAATAATTTTTGAGATCATTTAGGAATGAAAAAAATCGGAAGATCCTAAAAACTTTAAAACATACAAGAACAAACAATTTGCATTTTTATAAAGGACTCATTGTCTCTTCAAAATCTTGCCAAGATGAAAAAAAGTATCCTCAAATGCTTTTGAATTCTATTTGTAAATAAGGACAGGAAATGAAGAATTTAAACAAAATTAGATGTGGGGTTTTTTTTTTGGTTTCAAGTTTTGGGGTTTTTTTGGTAAAGAAAGAATACATAAAGAAAGGACAGAATCATAAAGAGATTGAACAAGAGAGCAAATATATTAGGACTGGCAGTAGAAAGAGATACCAGCAAATTTGCTGAACAGAGATGCAACAGTGCTCAGAAGCCCACAAGTGAATTCAGATTTTTCTTATTAACTCTGGACATATTTCTCACCCTCTATTTTTTAAGTATTTAAGTCCTGGAAATAAAACTTAGAATAAGGATATAAAATTTACTATTTACTGTCATTGCTACCAATTTCCTTAGAGATTATGTACAAGACCATAATCTGTAGGCCTCAGTTTATATTCTGTAAATCAGACACTTTTACATAGGACTTCTCACCAGCAGCATCATAAGATACTGTAAGAAGCATAATAAATATTCCAGAAAGAGTAACTAAATTCATAAATACCAGCAAAGATATCTGAAATATTCTGGGAGTTTATCAAATAACAAACTTGTATAGTTATTAGACAGTATATGATACTGTCCTCCCCATACATGAACTGTGACTGTTTTTTTTTGGTAGAAATAGTTCAAAACAATTTCTGTAATTCTTCTACTCATTACAGAAAAGATAACCAGTCTCCATCTGCAGACTCTGTCTGATTCTTTTGAGATTTTTGATTTGAGATAATTTTAATAAAATTTGGGGGGAGGGGCATATGGCCATTAAAGTCACCAATTTTTTGTGGGGTTTTGTTTTGCACTTTTTCCCAGAATGGCATCCTAGAGTCAACAGTGCCTGAGAGGTAAAACAATCACTCACTGCTGAATACTATTAAACATATGATTGAAATAATGAGAAATACATGTAAAACACAAAGGAAAGTGAATGAAAAAAAAAGGGAAATAGTATGAACAGATATAGAGGTCATTCTAGAAAAGGAATCAGGGATTAGTCAGGAAAAAATCTGCACAACCCAGGGAATTAGAATAACTGAAGAAGAATTGACATGTACTAGTGAGTACCAGCAGAGATGAAACAATCATAATGATGGGGGTGGTGTGTACAGACCAAACATAGTCCCATATTGTAATCCACTTGATCCCAGAAAGGAACTCAATTTATTCTGCCAATAATATTTCTGTGTCCATCATTCTGATATTTGAACAGCCAAAGAGAAAAGTCAAGTTCAAACATTCTTTACTCAACAGAAAATTGGGCCTGCTACGATGAATCTTTTAATATATTTAAATTTAATTTTAATATGATGTCTGTTTAGTGGCTAGACTAGGAGCTGAGTGGAAAGCTAGAGATATAATTCAGTATCTTGTCATTATGCTGAGTGTTTGTTTTTAAGCTTACCCCTAGTGATCATAACACATCTTTATTTTGGTATGAATTGACTCTTAACTCCTCCAATTCATATTTAGACTTTTCATTAGTCAGTCTATTAGACCAGAGATTTTATGTATATTTTTGAATTTTCCGGGGCCTATATGTTTGATATTCATGAGTAGTTGTCAAGTGTGGAATGTTACCTCTTAAGATCAAAGCAGCATTCTGTAAAACGCATGGTGAGGTTCTTTCAATGAAACACATATTCATAAGTGTAAGGCGAGTACTGCAATATCCAGAACAAGCAATTCTGGCAACAAAAGATGACCTAATTTATCCTCCACAAGCACTGATTATAAATAATTATAAATTACGTATATACCTGTGAATAGTACAGTTGCTATTCATTTTAACTTATTAATCTGAACTAGTGAGGGAGATCCTAAAGAAGTTGCTAAAATATAAACCATTGAACTACTTACTACCAGGCAATGTCTTGTCTTCCCCCTTATCCTGTCATAAGTGACAAATTGTATTTTTAATGTAAGAGATCTGTGTAACGTTTTTGTTTAAGTTAAGCATAATCTCTGAGTTTCATGAATCTGGAAAAAATAAAAAGTATTGCAAACAGTCAGTTTGAAGAACTCAGTGTCATATTAATGTTGTTGTATGTGCTTCTATTTTTACTATTTCCATAGTTATCTTGTATATTTATTTAATTTTGTTTTGTATTCAAACTGAAATGAATCGGTAGGGGGAGCTTTAAGACCCGCGAGCCAAAATTGTGTTTTTGTGCAACCACTAAACACTTAATATGCCTGAGGGCTTCAATGTTAAACATATTGCTCTGCTCAAAGAATAGTGGCACACAGATTTCTATAAATGTGAGTTTGTTTCCAAAGCACTTGTAGGGTGCCTATAATCACCTTGTCCTTTGTAACATTGATTTTTAATATATATGACTAGGCCAGGATATTTTGTAACCCAAATGAAAAGCTCCTGCAAGCAAACAGCACAAGGTACTGAAAGTGTATAGTTTATATATCCAGAAATAGAAAATCATTTGTTTAAATAAACTCAAGCTGAGCAGAGTAATTGATGGCTTCTTTACCCCCTGAAGTGCCATGAAATGAGTGTGCCCTTATATAGTAATTAAAATGTGCCAACAACTATTTTATTGTCTCCATTGGAATTGTCAAGCATTGTTCCAAAAACATACCAGAGGCAAAGCTGCTAAACATGGTATTATCTGCCATTGTCGTGAGTTAGCTTGTATTAAATAAGACCAACTGTCGCATCATACATATGCCTCTATTAATAGTGAGGATCCTGAGAATCTCTCTTCCTTTCTTATAACTTAAGTAAAAGGTGATGCCTTTTTCCTGGTGTTAGGAAAATGAAACTAGACACGTGTCCTGGTTTAAGGCAAATATTTAGGAGGAAACCTCTGGAGGGTCT
>JAHLSL010000015.1:15116136-15135553 GCA_025920805.1 Petroica traversi | reverse complement strand
AGGGGACGATTGGGGATACAAACAGGCCACATGGCTAACCCAGGACAACACGGATAAAGGGGTTGGGGTCTTTACCTCAGTATTTTAATCAGGATCCTGTTTGATGCATCCACTTCACCCAGGTGACAGCGTGGCAAAATGCACACCCCCGGTCAATCACACACACCAGTTATAGACTTTACACATTAACATATCTAACAAAGGGGCCCAATAATGAGGTTGGGGTGGGCTAACCCCTAGTTTATAGAATCTGTCTTGCTAGGAGACCTTGGGTTCCTGAGAAAGTAGGAATGTTTGGTCTCCCTGGCTCTGCAGTTCTGGGGTGTTTAGTCTCAGGCCTGCAGACACTTACAAAACACTAAGCTCTAAACTAAGTAAAAGGTTGCAAGTATGCATGCTGCTAATACTTTTGGATTCAGAGAACTGTGTAAAAGGTATATAAAAGAAAAGACAAAAATCATTCTGGCATCAAAGGTAGCTTGTTTCTTTTTCTTAAATAAAAAATCTGTTTTTAAACCCACAAAATGTACATCTTTGTATTCTGTGGACAATGTTTTATTTATTAAAAAGGAAAATTTTAAGACAAATTTAAATAAGTGTTCTGGTTCAATCTTGTTTTGAAAAGAAAGGTTTAGGTACGAGAGTAAAGGAAAAAATGTGTTAGATCACTTAGGTGATAATTCCCTTTCATTGTTCCTTCTTTTGAAATATCTATCATATTTTTATTAGATGTCTGGATTGAAAAATTGTAATATTCTTTAAAAAGAGATTCTATTTCCCTGCATTATTTCCACATGATTTTTTTTGTTTATATAAGTTTGTACCACATCAGCAATCCAATTACAGGTATATATATCTGAGGATTTTTGTCACATTTCTTATCCTTAAGCCTACTGCATTCCAAGGGAATATCCACTCTTGCTTATGATGTGAGTGTCCTATGTCACTGTGTCGTAGCTAAAGTCAGATAAGTACTTAAAAAGGATACTGAAACCCTTGTTACTCCACTTTCACCTGACACATCCTTAGAGTTCTGGGAACTCAGCAATAAAGTAATGAGAAATCACTTGGAGCCAAAATCTGAAATCTATTTTGAGAGTCTGTTAAGTAACTCAAGAAACACACTGAAAACAGAACTGAAACATGACAGCCTAAAACCTGGAGATTTTTCTAATCAAAACCCTATTGATTTGAACACAGCAGAGAGAAGGATGATTTTATCTTATTGTAGTTTTATTATATTGCAGCCTCATTAACTTTTTATAATTATATATATCCAAGCATAATTCAGCCAGTGTGAGCCAAATTTGTCTTAATAAACATTCTCTCTGGAAAACTAAGTTCACAAATAACTTGCCTTTATGCCACCCTGCAGCAATCCTGCCTCACTGAGTCTGAAGACAGAGAATGGAGGCTGCCTTCCTAACTGCACATGACGAAGTTCTTGGCTTCTCTTATTCTTTATTCTGATTTCATTCTAATTGGGATGTACAAATTCTTCTAAAGTATTTGGTAGATGTTCATAAAGTTGAAACAATGTGAAAGTGTTGTCATACATATGTGTGGTTCTCTCAGTCCCACATTTGTGTTACTTGTGGGGGAGGAAAGAAACTTCCCTTATTGCTTTGCCTCATTTTATATCTAAAATAGCTTGTACTAATCAGGAATGAGGAACTGAAAAGGAATAATTTTGAAAGCAAGCCTAATTCAGCAATGGAATGTCTTTTTCACCCCTTAGAAGAACAGAACAAATACACAAAGCAACAGCAGATCTGTTATCACAGCTGCCTTTCCCATCTCTGCCTAAACTAATGTATAACAGCTTCCATATAAGACACTTAGGAAAAAAAGGATAAAGAGCTAAATTAAACTGCAACAATTGTAATTTTGCTAAATGGCTTCCTGAGATGTGAGAATTTTGACCTTCCCTTTGTCCTTTCTGTGAGACAGTTTGCTGCAGCTCTTGTAAGCAGCACTAACATGGCTAGAGCCAGCATGCCTGGCACATACTGTACCCTTAGCCCTAGGGTAGCAAAAAACCTCCCTTGGCTTTTTCTTCTGCAATGTATCTCAGCACAACCTGTTATTATATTTCAATTTAATTTTTAATTCCATTTCTAACTGCTACCCTTACCAGTCTTCTAATTTTTTCAAAAATAACTGAAAAGCAAAACTTTCCTAGTGCTATCCTTTCTTTCTTCCACATTACTTTTTCTCTTTGCTACTCTTCTCTCTTTGTCTACATTCTGTTTATTTCAAAAGTGTTAGTTATCCAAGAGTTCCTTTTACTGCTTACTATTTCTGTATTGAGCTTAAGCAGTGGAGGAGGCTGTTGCTGTGCTTTGTGCTGCAGGGCAGCCTCTTTGAGGAGAGGCCAAGTGTTGCCCTGTGCTGGACACAGCTGTTTCCAGCCACTTCCAGTCAGCTCCAGCAAACCCACTGCAAGGTGCAGCTGGGCCCCTCAGCTGGGCTGGTGGCACCTCTGTGAATATGTGTTTAAGAAAGGCAAAACAATATCAGAACTGGGTGGATCACAACTGGGCATGAAGCAGAGGCAATGCCTCAATCAGAGAAGAAGGAGGGGGGAGGAGGTGCTCCAGGTACCTGAACAGGTATTCTCCCCAAAATCCTTGAAGAAGACCAATGTAAAGGAAGATTCTGCCACTGCAGTCCAAAGAGGATTATGCTGAAGCAGATATTCCTATTATGGAGGGTCCCATGCTGGAGCAGATGTGCCCTGAAGGAAGCTACAGCCCATGGAGAGGTCACACGCTTTTGCAGCACTGGAACCTGTGGAGGATCTGTGCTAAAGCAGTCTGTTTCTGATGGACTATGGAAAAAACCCGCTGTGGAGCAGTTCTTGAAGATTAGGAAGGATACTCATCAAGCAGTCTGTGCATCCCATGGGAGGGACCTGCAATGCAGCAGGCAAAGATTGAGAGAAGGACGAGCTGCAGCAGCAAAGATTATTTTTTACAAACTGTCTGCAAACCAAATTCCCCATCCCCCTACACCATTTGGGAGGAAGGAGGTAGAAGGCACAGGAGTGCAGCTTAGTCGGGAAAGAAGGCGGGGAGGTGGAAATATTTCTTGTTTTTGTTATTTGCTTCTCACCAACCAAGTCCAGTTTTAATTGGCAATAAATTAGATCTTTATCTTTTCTGTCTTCTTTTTCCCCCTGTCTA
Organism: Petroica traversi; assembly: GCA_025920805.1. Classification (NCBI taxonomy): domain Eukaryota; kingdom Metazoa; phylum Chordata; class Aves; order Passeriformes; family Petroicidae; genus Petroica; species Petroica traversi. Next base: position 15,132,368 of record JAHLSL010000015.1, on the reverse strand, counting down.
ATTGAGGAAAAGGAAAAACAACTGGATGGGTAACTAGGAGCCTGCCCAAGGTCAGCCCACTACATATCCTGTAATTCTGTATCCAGAAGTGCAGAGGGAAAAAGGTTTTTAACAGCCTGCCATTGTTACATCCATTCTGTGTCTTGGAGCAACTGCTGTTACAATGTACCTTGCTTCTGCCTCTAGGAGCAAAGGTGTAAGCAAGAATTAGCACCACTGGCAGAAGATTGTTCATGCTATTACTGTGCTTTTCTCACTTTTTGTATTTCTTTTATAATTTTTCTTATCCGTTGACTTCCAGGAGAACCTGGTCAGACCTCTTCTGAAAAAAAAAAAAAAAAAAGGTGACTGGTATCACACATATACCTACTTATTTGGGTTTTTTCTTTTTCTAATTTAAGCAAACATTGCGTGTCTTAAAATCTTTCATTATTAAAAAAAATAAAGAATTTTGTGATTTTGGAAAAATTATTTGAAACATTTAAAACACTGAAAAATGGGATTTTTTGGATACATACGCAGTTATTAAATAACTCTTTTTACCTCCTTCTTTCTTAAAGGAAACAGTTTCCTGAACGCCTGACTGAATTTATTTAAATTAACAAAACATAAAAAGGGAAAAATTAAAAGAAACATTAAAATCTTTTATTATTGTGCTCAGGGCATCATACAGTCACTAGTAATAAAATCATTCTAGAAAAAAACACTGGAAGCAGGAGTCAAATCCAGAACAGAGCAGAGAAAGCCACAATCCTTGATTATCTGCATTACGATTAAACTAGCCAAAGCTTCACTTAAGGACATCTAGAAGATGTGTGCTTTAGCGTGGCAGTGAAAACAAATTCCTCTGTGGTACAGTAAAATGGAGTTAGCATGCTTAAATGCTGGAAGATAGCATATTTGTTCATATTTGTTCCTAAAAACATTTTTTCATATTTGTTCCTAAAAACAATATGGTTAATATAATGCCATGCCAACTCTGATGAACCGTGCTGCACCTGGTGCTGGAGTTAGCACAGTCTGCGCTGGCTTAAATATCACTGTATTTTTCTACATTGCACTTTTTTTTTTTTTCTCTGCTAGGGAAGTTAAACTACTTCAAGAATAAAGAGAGCAGAAAATAAAGTTACGTGTGCATAAAAATGTGCAGTTCAGCTACCTGACTGGGAAAATAACAGCAAAGAAATTAAAATTTATCTGGAATTGTAAGAATGCAAGAAAAATATCCACCTCTTGAGCCTGTTTATTATCCATTGTTATGGTATAGGATTGAGTCCAGGAAAGCATATTACACTCTGGACCAAGCCTGATTCAGAAAATCACTTTGATAAAATCTTTGGACCAAAGCAAGGAGTCCTGTAATCCCAGGTCTGAAGTTTTGCAGAGCCTTCAAGGTTAGGCTGCAGAGTACTTTATTTTGGATCAGCATGAATGAATAGTCCTAAGGGGCTCATTGATTTCACAGAATTGTGATTTTTGAGTATTTAGAGGCATTTCTGCATTTTTCTCTTTATTACTCATTTTTTGTCATGATCCTTCAGCTTCAGAAAACAAAAAAACCCAAACTGTGTCATCTCAAACTTCTAGATTGCAAAATGGAGACAGTAGATGTAGCAATAAAAAAAAAAAAAAAAAAAAAAGGAAAAAAGTACAATGGGCCTACAGTATTGAAAATATTCTATAAAGCACTTTTATATTATTAAAGTTGGTTTAGCCTCACCCAACTGCTGGATTTGATGGAGAGTGAAATGGGCAAGCAACCTAAAAAATGTATATGTTAAAGAAAACGATACCGTTTTCACCCAAAACTCCTATTCAGATTCAAATGCCAGAAGAAAGTTGATGTCATATTTTTTAGGTAGTGCCTGAGACACAGGTTTTAAGAAAGCAATTACTCTACTTGAGAGAGAAAACATTACATTTATCCTAATCTGTGCCAAAAAGAATATAATTATTTTCCTTTATAGTAGAGTTTAAATTTCTCATTTCCTTGACTGTATTTTTTCCCAAGGTTAGCTGAAACTGACAGACTGCCCCTGCACCTCCAATAATCAGATATATTGTCTTAGTAACATAATGATTTCTAGGTTACAATGAACTTGATATTACATGCAAAAGTTCAGTAAAATTAGTGAAATGCCTTTCTACAGTGCAACTAACACACTCTAAACTACAAATTAACACCACAGACAAATGAAAAAAGGTGTGACAGACTCCAAGAAAAGTTTTGTTTGGAATATAATTTGTAACACATTACTTGAATTTAAACTCTAGATCAAGTGCTATATATCAGTAGTTTCACTTAGGACTAGCTGAACTACATGCAGGTCAGAAGAACATTTAAATATGCTTCTTAAAAGTGGTTTTGGAGCATGTGAGCAGGAATTTTGATTTATCTGCATTTATCTGCATTTGATTTACCTTCCATCGGAGTAGAAAAAGGGAGCCATCCCTATGACACTTCAGTGATAACAATAGGATTCTCTTCTGATGGTATTCACTTGCTGTATTAGATATGAATCAGTGACAACTCTAAATGAACTTTTGTTCTACAGGCAGAAACTCTGTTGGCCCATTTATCTTACACGAATCTTTGAGGGTTCATAACACTTCATAGTCCATATGCTCTAGAAATTGTCTGCATATAAATCAGTTAATGTTTCTTCATGAAGAACAGAATAACTTTATTTCTAGATGAAAGCCACATTGAAAGACAAAGTATTTTTTTTTTCTTTCTTTTCTCGCTTAGTACAAGACAAGACAGCTGAATTTAGTCTGGAGTCTATACAACATCTCTGTAGTAAGAAAGGAAAATTCCATTTCTCGTGGCTAAAATGCTGATTAAAAACCTGTGCATGTATGCTATTTGGTTTTTTGTGATGCTACAGATTTTGTGAACTGAGCAGAATGATGAAAATAAGGGACAAGCATTATATTCTTCTTCCTCAGGGAAAATAACCCAGTTCATATTATAGAAATGAATATTCAATACTGAACATTGCTAGTGTCTGACATCATGAGCAGTCATATATAGAAAATACATTTTTATTATTTTGGTAATAAAGTATATTAAAGCAGATATAAAGGTTTCTCAATGTGTGGACCACAATTATTGTCCTTATGAACCTTTAATCCTAACTATGTCAATAAACAACATGGATATTCAAAAAAATAAAGATTTTCTAGTCATAATAAATTGGTGACCCAACATATTAATGCTAAAAGATCTTGCAGACTGACAGCAGATGTAGAGGTCTTAATGTTCTTAAGGATAAGTATTAGATTATTCGCTGAGCTGTTTTTCTTTCCTAGCACAAGGAAAATTTGTTCTATTGCCTACAGGAAATAGAGAATGAGAATTAAGGATATGAATGCAAAAATGTTTAAGAATATCCATATTATGGTAAAAAGTACAAAGGTCTTTTACTGATAAAAAAACAATATTCAGTGATACAAACTCCCTTTCTTAATGCAAATGGCAGAGACTGTAGAAACCTGGTAAAAATTCAAGTGACTGGAAAGTTACTGCTCCTTACATGATCATATGTGCATATATTTTCTGCCAGGCAGAATCATCTCCTACAACATTTAAGTCACACAAATGGATATCCTGCTCTGACTGAAATGTGACCCGTTAGGCATCCACAAGTATCTGTTGGAGACAAATGAACACAAGTAGAGCTGTGCACAGTCCTGGGGAGATCCAAGAGAAATACTTTTCTCAGAGTGAAAGGAGAAGTGAGCGAGTGGCTTTGTGGTACTTAGTTGCCAGCTGGGGTTAAACCACTGCAATGGCCAAATTTTTCTATACTGCTTTTGAAATGGTAATTAACTCTTTCAGTGGCAAAGCAGAAAATGGCATATATGGAAAATGAAAAAAAAAAAAAAGCAAAAAGCATTGGGCTGTAAATAAATCCTTTTTTTGGCCATGGCTGAGGTGGTACCATGGATGGCACCGTTCAGTTGCTGCATCACTGAAAAATACATATCAAAATTCTACATCTTGAAAACTTATAATACTATGGTATACTGTGCTATAAATTGATCTAAAGTATGATAAGGATTACTGTTAAAGCACAAGCATAATATGGGAGCTGCACAGGGCTCTCTTATGCAGCTTCATTGATTCTTTTGTCAGTAGAATAGCTTGTTTAAAGATAAGCTTGCTCACATTTGTATTCTTTATTATTCAACATTGTAGCTATTACATTGTTTTGTTGTTATTTGTGTGAATTTATGTTCCTGTATGTATTACCCCATTCAAAATACTATGAATAAGAACAAAACATCTGATTGATTTCAAGGACTTGAATCAGCTCTGTTCTTTGTCCTTATTTCTGTATTTTTTACAATGGTTCAGAAAAAAAGATGCGCATTTTTGCATTAATCTCTTTCCAGTTTTTGGAGACAATAACAGAAACTTTCCTTATGCAATTAAATGGAAAGGAAGATTATCAAAACTAATCATCTGACCCTCACCTTACAATGAATGAATTCCCAGCAGCTCAGCAAGGTCTTCCATTTTTCAGCACTGAAAATTTTCTGTTTACCTCTTTTCCAGGCTAGATAACAAAAGGTAAGGACTGTTGATGAGGAAAGATTGGTCATACTAATTCAAGTGTATCAAAATGCAGTTCTTACAAACAGAATTATTGTGGACAAGATAAAAGTTATTATTTTAATTGTTGAGTTTTTTCTTTCATGTATTTGTACATTTAAGTATAATAATGAGATCTTTAATAAGACCTGATGTATTGGAGGAATATAAAATGTTTGCTAAAATGAGACAGAATTAACTCTGGTTTTACTGTAAGAGGGAACATCAAATTAGATTTTTGTTTCACTTCCTTTATTTCAGTAGTTATATACTCTGCTTCACTGATTATCAGATTAGTGTGAAAAGAAATATTTCTTTATTAAAAAGGTTTATTTTCTATAAACTCATCATGATGTTGGAAGATATTCTACTTTGTTATAAAATTTTCAAAAAAGAAGCAGTTGTCTGGAACAGTACATATTTTCTAAAAGGGTAAGCAAGGCACTCAAAAATTTAATAAGCCATATGTTTTAATCTAAAGGAGTAAAAGGAGTTTTGAGCAAGACATATTTAGTCTTTTTATCTCATCTGATTTCTTTTTTGTCTTTGAACCTGTGAATTTAAAAAACCTAAATTATTTAAACATATCCAAATTCATCAAAATGGGAGCATAATTTTTATATGATTTGGACCAACTTCAGGGAAGTCCATAATGCACTTTCATATAAAGATATCTGCACATATATATAAAGCATAGTAGGGGAAATACTAGACATTTTTATTAATGCAAGTTATTTTCTCATGCAGTTGGAGAAGTTCAAAATAAATGGATTTTTCAAAAAGAGAATACTGCAGTGGTCTCAAATGTAGAAAAAAATCACATAATTGATATGGCTTAGAGGGACTATTTTGGAACAAGGATTTTCCTTTGGTTGCACAGATACACATATTCATATATATATTCAGTGAAAATTCACAAGATCCTGCTTCCAGTGTGCGTACTGCAATAGTGCAAATTTTCACTGAAGTGGTAGTTATGCCACTAATGCACTGGAGCAGAAGCTGTATGAGAGAGATATTGTAATTTTTTTTTTTACAGAAATTTCTTTTTTAATTATAAACTGAAGATCGAAATTAAGCTTTTAAAGCTGCATTGCAGACTAATGTGATTGAAACATAGATGAGAAGAATAATCAAAAAGTCACACTGTATTCAGTTCCTGTGCAAGGTACTACAAACAGACTCACCAAGGTAGAGTAATAAACCTTTTAGTCTCTAATATTGTCTCTAGCATCATAAAACTGCAAACTAATGTTTAAAATGCTTGTTATGCAGACAGTAGCATTAACCTTCCAGCAAAAATCAATACTGTGGGAATGAAGTCCAATATACAGCCAGTTCCACATTATTTTCTCCATCAGTTTTTCTATAACAACCAAAAGATGATATCATAGGTTCTGTTACAAAGCCTTCTTATGAAAGCTCTTCCACAATTGAGAGATTCTACAGGCACAGGTAGTTTATTAAAAGCTACTTTATTCTAGTAAAGTTATCTGAATATCCTTGAACATCAGAAACCATTATCCAAAATTTGCAGTTGGACATCCTCAGTTCATGTTGAAGCTAAAATGTTTAAAGATCAATTGACATGGGAGGGTTACTTGTTTGCTTACTTTTAAAACCCAGAAGTATCAAGTATTAAGCAGAATGAATCAGGGAATGGAAAAGCAGAAACAAGGAACTGCAACAAATATGGGAGTGACTGCAAGGAACTGTCAGAATATGATATATCTGGATATCAAAAGGGGTGCTACTGACCTTTTGTTCCCTTCTTACCCATGAAATTAATTATGTACCCTTTATGTCAGCAGTAATGATCAAGAGGATGTGCAGGGGATGAGTTCAGTCTAATAATCTCACTTATTCCTTTTCCTCCAATTAATTTTTAGCAGAATCATCAAATTTCATGTTTACCATATGACTCAATAATTATTGCTTTATACACAGAAGGGGATATGTGAAAATCTGTGCCATCTCTTTAAATGGATTAAAATTAATTCTGAAAATGCACCTGCAAGATTTTTCTTCCTCTTAAAGGAATTTACTATATTAAAACCAGTTAGTTGAGTAGTCACGTCATCTATGGAACCCATTTTAAATGTCATCGTCTCTGATGGTTTAAATTACATTTCAGCTCAATACAAACAATAATGGGACACTATTAAAAAGAGTTGACATACTTCTAAGTTTTTCTTGGTAAATAAAACTTTCGATGACAGAAATGGATCTTCTCCATATACCAAACTAATGCAAGAGATATTAATAACTGCTTGAGAAGATTGAGTGAAAGAAGGGAAACTGTTGTCAAAAATACCAGGAACTTTACTTCTGGAGAATCTGTTTGAACTCATAGATTTTTTAATTTCAATAGAAGAAATAAAAATTGCCATATTATCTGCTTAGACTGGATTTTAATTGATTCAGACATTCAAATATTTCACATTTGTTCCAGGTGTTTAGATTAAGGTCTGAGCACAAAGACAGCTGCCTACATTTTAGCGACATTTTCCCCAGTGATCCCATGTGTTGTGTATCCATTGAGCCAACTCTTTCCAGAAAAAAATTCTGAGTTCAGTATTTTGTTAAAACATGATGTTTCCATCCTTCAAAAGTTCTCATTCAGCCTGTCAAACGCTTTGTAGGAGTATGCTGAAAGCTACAGAGGGCCTAATGAACTATGACCAAAATATATAATGTGCAAATGTTTTGGTTATTGGTGTTTGATCTCTCCACTGTTTAGAAGCTCAGCATCTACTGAGCTGTGCACATATTTAAAAATCTCATGTTTATTGGCTTCATGGTGTTAAAGAAGCAGTTAACATAAAATCACAGGAAAGCTGACCTTCTTAGGTTGATACAGCTTTTTCTAAACATTCCTGTTCTCACTGTAGGAAACATTATTAATATTGCTCTTTTTTAAAACAAAAATATTTTAGTATTTTTTGTTTTCTATACTAGCATTTTGAGACTGACTGCTATATTCCTTCATTTGGGACAGATGGTAGGGTTTGCTCATAGCTTTAAATAAGAGGTGATACAGATTCATATCTCTACACTAGAGAGGCGTTAAGTTAAAGTATGCAAGATAACATGAAAATTATTTCTATATTAGGCAACATAATTCTCCATGAGGTGGGGAATAGGAAAACCATTGCATAATTAACCCAGGTCTGACTTTACTGACTTTGTGACTGCCGTGTCAGAGTCAAGCTTGTGAGGTTTCAGACACAAAGAGGCAGAAAGCCTTAGCAAGTTGCTGAGTTTATCTTGGAGATATCACTACTGGCGAACATCCCTCTGCTGTGGTAAGGAGAAAAATCTTGGCTAGTGTATAGTTTCATCTGACATTCCTAAGGATCTCTCAGCCATCCATGCTGGATATATAAGCTCTGTGGGGTTGGTTATGGGTATCTAGGAAGTACAGTAACCCAGGTTAAAAACTGAAACTGCACACAGCATAGGTTTCCAATCAGATGAAATACACTATGAGAGAACAGTGTTTGTGACAAATGCCTCCCAAACTGTACTAGCTGGTATATAGGATTGCTATGAAAACTTTATGTCAATATTTGCTGTTGGCTAGGTTTCTGTACATGACAAAGCATCTAGTATCTATTTCTTTTACTTATTTCTTCATTACAACTGTGAGAATAGCAAATGCAAATGACATTTGCAGACAGAGTTGTTGGTGTTTCTGTAAGGTAAACATGTATCACACTTTAAGTTAAATTAATCAATATTGATATTGTGTGGAGAGATTAGTAGTCCATAGGGAAAGGGATTCTCTACCTAGCACAGGCCAAGTCTGGACAATAAGAAACAAGTAGAAATAGATTTTGGAAAAAACTGCAGAAATGTGGTCCATTTCATAGATTGCTTTTTGGAGAAAATTAACTATTAATCATTAATCATCAAATGGCTATAATGGGCCAGAACAAAGGTCCATTTAGCTAGATGCTCTGTGGCTAGCAGTGAGTGCTAGGTACTCTTAAAAAGGGTGGGAAAGAGTACAAGCTTAGAACATGTCTTGTGTAGTACAGCTTCTCTGCCAGAGGCAAGCAACAGATTAGGAAATCTAACTGTGTGGTATGGTATTAGGCCTATATACCGATCTTAAGTTTCATAAATGTGTTTTTGGACAAGTCATTGTATTTTTTCACATTTTTCATCCCTCTTGTCCTTCAGCACTAGCTTATTTTTTTTTTTTTAAAGAGCATTTGTACAGGGATCTAACACAATACAGTCTTGATCTTCATGGGGGTCTGTAAATATCACTGTGATTTAGTCAAATCTCTTCAGTACTAGTTCAAGATCTACTTTTATTTATTTTGTAGGAAGCATACAGAAAAGTACATTTAAAATTGCTGGCAAAGCAGATCAAAATTATCAGTGGCTGCTTAAGAATTAAGAGTAATTTTTCCTATGAAAATAAATATACATAATTCTGCATAATTTTTCAGCCTTTCAGTTAAAATTTAAGTAGTCTTTGCACGTGCTCCCAAATCACATAATTAGCAAAAACTGCAAGAAGTATTTTGTAACTTCTGTGGGTGTCAATTGAATGGATGCTACTCCTTATTCTTTTCTAATCAAAAAACCTCTAAGGTAAGAAAAAGCAGAAAACATTACATGTGAAGGCAGAAAAGAAATGACCTCTTGTGTTGTTAAGATGAAATTCAGGCATATCATTGCAAGGTATGATTGAGACTTAGAGTCAATTGTGATAAGAAATTTGGATTACCCAAGACACTAAATAGCTATTGAGCTCAGTAATGTTTCTTGCTGAAGCTGACTGTAATGCTGCAGTGTAACATGCTAAAGGAGATGTGTATCCCTAAAAATTTAAAATCTTCATATAAATAATGCATTAACAATGCTGCAGGCTGAACCTTTCTTTGATGGCACAGCTCATATATATCATTTACAGGCAATCTGAAGAATATTCGCGTCTGAAGAATAGAAGTAAAAGCCTTTTCTTCAGTCTGTTTCAATGAAAAAAAAAGGCTGTAACAGAATTTTTTTTATTATTATTTTCCTGGAATTATTTGCTAAATCTAATGCTCATTTCTGTAATACTAGAATATGTCTGCTGTTCCTTAAAATTGTCAGGGCAGTGTATCTTGACAGTAATTTCAGTATATTTTAAAAGAACGAGTCCAAATCAGAAATAGTTAATGTCACTGGATTTGTCCTAATACAGGTGTTTTGCTGTTGAATGGCATGAAAGTTGAGCTTTGAGATTCTTAGGCCTAATCAATTAATGTTTTTGAAGATTCCACTAAGTTTGAAACTGAGTAGGAAGAAAGAACAAGGAGTTTTGGTATGGTGTAGTATAATGTGATATTCCAGCCATTTTTTCTTACCTCTGTATTAATTTCCTATTTATGTGTGGTGGTGTCATAAATTGGTGAGGCATGTAATGGCCTATTTCCTAGCAATTAAAGAAGATACAACATTAGTGTGGTTTGCATCTGAGAGATATCGATGTACACTTACAAGCATTAGGTCTAAATGAACAAAAATTCATAACAATGGAAGGAATAATAACATTAATCTTTTTGTTGAATTTGTTGTGCAGATTCTCTCTCAAGAAAGAGAGAACTTTAAAACTTTGAAACTAAAATTCTATTCATTTTCATTAAGTAATTCAATGAATATACAGGACCTGCTATAAGAGGTTCTTTTACAAATGAAAATTATCTGATAAAGCTTTGTTTTTTCCTCTTGAAATTGGTATCACTGTCCTAGTTCTTCAACATATCATATTTTGATATAAGATGAGCAGATCTCTCCATCCTACTATTTGAACACCTCCCACATGAATGAAGCAAATTAAAATTATGATGTTCATTTTACATCAACCCTATTTCATTATTAGACTTTCCGTTTTTGGCATCAATAATAAAATATTTTGGCCAGGGAATGCAATAACACATTCTCAATAGATCATGCTTGTCCAGAATTACAGAAACTATTATATAATTTAACTTCTAAATTTATAATCCGTAAGGGAGGAAGACTTCTTTTAAACTGAGGAAACTAAATCTTTCTACATATCATTAATGTTCTTGCAACTGTTTAGAGAGATATACTCAATACTGAAAGATACTTATTACAACCTTCTTTTACTTCCTTAGAACTACCGCAAATATTAATCTCTGTGACTGGCATATTCCTTACTTGATTTCTGCTTGAAAATAAACTTCATTAAGATAAGTTTTTGAATAAAAGCTCTTCAGGTGTTTCTGGAATACTTTGGAGATTTTTTTCTTTGTTTAAAGTAGTTATCTTTATGTATGTATGTATTTATTTGTTTATTTATTACTTTCAGTATTGTTAGACAAAACTCCCACCCTTTTCTTCACAAAATAGTCCTGACGTTGTTTACCAAGTGAAAGACAAAAGTTGATGGTGGTATATCCACTTTAGAATGTAATTACCTGAAATGTAAACTACAGATTTGCATTAAATCACACCATGGTGGTCAACAAATAAGTACAAATTCAGAACAAGAATGCTTTTAAAACTTGAACCTGTTTGTTAGCCACTCTATTCAATGAAAACTTTATTTGGCATGGAGTTTTTTAACTTAAAATTATAAAATATTTACTGTTTCACAACATTTAGACATGCCATTAGCTCTGCATGTCAATTTAGAGACAGCAACTCCATGTGTGCACAAACTCAGTCCATCACATGGCTGCAAGTTTGTTTAGTAGAACACTATTCCATGTCTGTTTCTGAACACTATTCCCTGTCTGGTTTGGTTTCTGATGTTCTTATTTGACCTTTAAAATCCTTTCTCCTGTTATGCTTCAAAAATGGAATGTAATTGTGTCTGACCATTGATTCAGTTCAGGCTTGATGGTTCTGCTTATCAGACAGCAAGATTTTAAATCGCACTGTTTTTTGGTTTAGCCCAGCCAGTCTGGCAAGGGGAGAACTGAGAGAGAGAGGCAAAACTGAGTTCTACTACTCCTGACTTCTGATCATCTTGAAAGCTAATACTCATTCCAGGCTTAAAAATATGTTTGACATTTCCAGGTCATCCCCAGTCTCTACTGGTTAGAATATAGTAGCATAGTTTGAAAAATATTCTTGGAAACAGCATATGCAAAAATTCTTAGGCATATGCATATGCAGTGGGATGTTGTAGGGAAACCTGCTTCAAAAACTGCAGTTCATAAAGAAAGACTGGACAGAAAATATGAAAGGTTTATCACTAATCTCTCTTTCAGACATGAGTATTTCTGATTAAGTACAATTTACTTTTGCCCAGAAGCATTTGGAATTACATCTAGGCAGATTTTGTTGGATCAAAACATGCTATTTAGTTAAGGAACACTTAAGGCACATTACTTATGAGAAATGGTGTTTCAAGTAATCTATCTTATTTATCTGGACTCCATTACATAAGGTAATGGAGAAGAATACAATAATTTGAAAATAATATAGCAAAAAAACCCAAGGGGACTAAAATACTTAATCTTACATTAAAAAATTAGATTGCATTTGATTACTATTTTAAGAAATTCCTGACTCAAACCCATGATGCTGCTTGTTCACTGTCCTGTCAGGTTTTTTCCATCTCGGAGAGTAGCTGCAAAATCAACAGATGTTACATCCCGCAGATGACAGCACAGAAACCCTCTGAACATGTGTTAGGAGTAGGCAGCAAGAGAAGACACAGTGGAGAAGTCCTAAATTTCATCTTCATCTAAGAAACAAAACTTTTCTGCTGCCTTCATGGCCCTTCTGAGGAGCTTAAGTGGTGAGCAAAGACTGACCCTTTATTTCCATGGCTGCACCCTCCCTGAGGCTACAGAAAGCTTTTGCTGGAGGTCAAGGCATTGCAATTATGCTTAGTAACCACTGTTTCCTTGTGAAAAACGTTTTCTGAGGGGACTAAAGGGCTTAAACGACATGGAGGAAGGTTAAGTGATCCATTAGAAACGTTTATAGCCATCTAAGGCACAATGATTACATGCAGATGCTGTTGTTAACTGTAGGCTGTTGGTTTATGTACCTGTTCAGATAAACAACTCAAACACTAAATTAATTCTGTGTAGTATAAACAAGATAAATAATGAGTTTAATTTGTTGATGGTAAGGTTGGTAAGAACAGCTCTATCTTTAAGTTTATGGGATTTTACTTTCATTAATTGTCAAAATGTTTATTTTTATTAATAGTGTGATTTCTTGTTGAATTGTAAAATTGGACATATTATTACTTCTATCATTTTTGCAAGTATTACTTCTGGGGGCTGTATAGACACTGTGATATGTACATGTTATTTGACAATGCTCTATAATATCTGAGAAAAAGGTTTTTTGTAAATGAACTGTAAAGGGAAAGTTCAGGAACCACTGATTTTTCATTCTTTTCCTAGTCATCTTTTTAGGGGTCCTGAAGAAACTGCTTTGCTTAAACTCATGTAAAAGTGGATCCTTATCTCTGTCTCACAGGAACTTTGGAAGCTATTTTATTCATGCCTTCAAGACTTTTTTTTAAAATAGCAAATTATTTGCAGGTTTTATGATGTCACAATGTCCCACATTTAAAGCAGAATACTTAATTAAATGTTTAACAATAAAGGACAATATTTTTAATGACAAATTTTAAGCCTAACCCTTGCAATATCAATTGTAAAATACCTCAGTTTTTGAGTAATTCAGCTGTTTTATTAAGCATGTCCTGAAGTAATGTCCAAGGTTATCACCTTTTGACCTTCCTTTAAAACTCCAGTCAATATTATTTAGGAATAGTATTCGCTTGAGTCTGTTATGAATGGTAATGGGAATTGTAGCAACAGATTAACTGGGAAAATATTCTTTAACTAGATAATATTTATATGATATTATTTGTCATAATTTTACTGTAAGTAATTTTAAATACTAAAATTATCGCATGTAAAAATAAACAGGGTCCAATCTTTATTGCCTGGGGTATTGGGAGGACTGATGTATGGAGGGTGTTTTTGAACAAAATATTTTTTATTTGTGCCCACTGCCTAACTTCTTTTAGTGCTTTCATTTCAGCAGTATGATAGCTGTCCTGTTCTAAGGCATATAATACTCACAAGTCTAGTCCATCAAGGAATACTGTTCTCAGTTTTCTTCCTTTGCCTCTTTGGATCCTCTGCTGAGATGAGGTGAGTCGAGTTTCTCAGATTAAGAGGTCAAACCTTTGAAGTATTGAGGTATGAGATTCCAGATCTCTGAAACTTCCTAAGAGAGAGACAACTTGCCTGAAGTGATAGAAGGTGATTAATGTTTGGCAGTGCAGAAAAATGTCTCCTCACCATTTCATACTGGCTAGTTTTTTTTTTCTCTCTTCTTATAAGTATTGAAAGAGAAGTTCTCTTTCTGTGGACTGTACTGAGGAAAGGATTTCTCTTATTGTGGTTACCTAAGTAGCTGGATGCTCCTTTGGCCAAATTGCTTTATTGATAAAATTTATTTTTTGAGCTTACTCCAAAGTACTTGCCTGTACAGAGAATAATGTGTATTTTAAAATGCTTACATGTTGGTTTTTTCTTTTTTGATTGTTTGTTTGGGTATGCAGCTGTTTGGGTTTTTTTTCCTTTAGAAAATGGTTAATCCTTGCTTTGTACTTTCCAAAGTTTCTTATTTTCTTCAAAGAGTTCTTGTATGAAAATTTGAATTCAATGAAGGCAAGTGGCACATTTAAAATGGAATAACATTCTGTTCAGGAAAGACTTTGAGAAGCACTACTTGATTTTAAAGCGTTGAATTACACACCACCTCCTTGGGATTCTCAGTTCTAGTATTATTATTTGCATTTATATTAGAGAAGTGCCTAGCAGTCCAAAGTAAGCACAAGTTTGCTGTGTATTGCACCTTCTAGATAAACAGCAGGAGCAGACTCTATTCAAACAGCTTAAAAAGTAAACAAGCAAGACACACTAACAGAAGCAAATTTTGAAGAGCATTTTGTTCCAAGTCTTACCAGCAGAAATGTGGAAATAAGGTGGTCTGTGCTTTAGATCTATGGTGAAGTATTTTGGTTAGTCCTTAAAGAAACTGCCTCATTCTGCTTAGGATCTACACCTGAGAATCTTGCCTTTAAGGCAAACAACTGCTTCATTTCACTCAGAAATTGAAAAGGAGCAGTGTCTGATTTTGAAACATGGATACAGAATCTGTTACCAGTATGTAAGAACAGATTACAGATATAGGAGTTCTCAGAGGAAGGGGTCTCCATGAGCGTACACGTCAATATATGTTTGTGACAGAAAGAACAGGTAGCTCATAATAAATATGATTAAACAGGAGGACAGAGCCTTGTGATTTAATCCCTGATAATTGAGAGAGTATATAAATAATTCTGGTGAGCTGAATGCAAAGGAATTAATTTAACCATTTTTTGCAACCATGCATGAAAAGTGCCATCTTCTCTGTATTTTAAACAATGGCCATGAAAATGATTCTATTTTTGCACAGAACAATAGATGTGGCTCAATAGCAGCATGCTAGATAAGTGTGATTTGATTAAATTTCTCAAAATGTAGGTGAAAAGGTATCTTTCTTCTAGAATCTATCTGGGCTTAGAAATGAGAATAGCAATAAACAGATAGTAAATAACACAAATGAAAATGAGTTTTATTATATTAAACCATTTAAATCACAAACAAGTTCTGTATTCTTTCACAAAGTTTTTCAGGTTCTGTCTTGAGGTTAAATATCTGGGCTGAAATTCAGTTGCTTAATCTCAAATTCTTAATGACATTTGAGATGTTACTATGTGAGACATCTGCATTTTATTTTTCTCTGGGACATCTACAAAACCTATGACACAGGAACCATGAGATGCCCCATCTACAGAACATTTGTGTGATTTTAGGACAGCAGATTGGCTGATTAACATGGCCATCTACAGTCTATTTACATGCCTAAAATATATCTTAGATCTCCGTAAAACTTACTTTACCTTTTGAATTTTATCTTTTGGTCTACCCTTAAGCCTAAGGCCAAACAAAATTCCTATACAAACCCAGCTGAAAGTCAGAACTTCAGTTTTTCCATGCAGCTCAGAGAGTTTTAGTATAAGACAGATTTTCCTACATTTAATTTTTCCTTGATTTTTTTGGTTACATGAGTGCAGGAAAAGTATTTTTCTTTAAGATGGCAAAACTGACTTTGAGAAGAAACAGGTAAATGTAACATTAAAAAAAAAAAAAAGGAAAAGATATAAACACAGTTGTTATTTATTGCTATTTCACATTTTTGCCAAGACAAAGGGGAGGAACCATTGCTCCTATTTAAAGTGTTACAAATATTTAACAATAAAATTGTTTATACTTGCTTCAGAATCTCACTGAGCAGTCCAACTGTGTCTATGAAACACCATTTCATAAAATTTGAGTTTTGCAGTTATCATTGCTACAACTTGCAAATTAATCAAAAAGACTACTCTATTTGACAGTGGAAGGGGAGGTGGAGAAACCAAACAAAAAACTCTGGCGCCCAATTGTCATTAGTTGCCACTACCAAATATTGTTTATCTGGAGTTCCTCCACATGTCAGTGCACACTAACAGTATGTAAGACAATATAAAATGCTGAGATTAGATATAGATAGATATAGATATAGATATAGATATAGATATAGATAT
>JAHLSL010000015.1:14914809-15116126 GCA_025920805.1 Petroica traversi | reverse complement strand
TAGATATAGATATAGATATAGATATAGATATAGATATAGATATAGATTAGATATAGATAGATATAGATAGATATAGATATTTAGGGCCTAAGCAGTGAAAGTCTTGCTTTCTCTGAGGCAAATTATCTTGGTGTACATTGGATCTATTGAACACAAAAATATTAAATTGTCTACAGACTCTTTTTATTAGGTCTGCAGTAATTAATTAAGCACAGATGTCTCACCAGAAGATGAAATGCAATGTATTCAGGGAAGAAAGGAAGAGGATAAAGAATAATGAGTTCCTGAAATACAATACATCAAATGAAGGGAATAATGTAAATTAGGGCCTAATCGCATTCTGCATTACACAGATGCTCTGGGAGAGTATGTGGACCTTCAAGGCAAGTTGTGCATCTAGTATTCAAATCTGTGCAATGCTGCTCTGCAGATGCTCCACAGCATCCAAGGAGAGCACATTCAGCTGATTTGGGCAAATTTTATGTAGTAAGAGGTACAATATGTGCAGGCCGGAAGTACTCAGGATTTTTCACTTTTCTGAGTTGGTAAAAATTTCCCAGTGACTTCAGAGGAGGAAGACTACAATTTTTGTACATCAACTTCTTATTGTGCTACCTTGTTTCTTTGACAATCGGAAGCCATACAATAGGCCAGTGCTAATCAGGCCACTGACTGCATAGCGGGCATGCAGAACATGCAAACAGCTGATGTTTGCCCAGCTCTGAATCTTCTTCACAATCCTACCTGTAGCAGAATTCGTAACAGAAGAAGAACTTAAATATAGAAATAAGCTTTCTCATTTACCTTCAATGAATCATGGTTGAATTCTGAATACTGGACTGACAAATGGTTATTTTTTATGTCAGAGAAGTCATGCCTCTAGTATCCTTAGAATTCAACTATGTCTAGTGAAGGATTGTTAGTGCAAAGAAGTTGGAGAGGGATTCCAAAACAATTATGACCTCCATCAGAGCATACAGTAGTTACAGAGAAATTTCTTTCTGCCCTATGAGCACAGAGCTAGAAATGCTGGACACTGCATATTGTATTACTAAGGACTGATTAAGAGTCTAATTATGTAAACTACAGCTTTATAATACTGATAAGAGTATTATTATTATTTCTGCTACCAGAAAGACAATGAACGTGTAGTTGGGGGTTTTGGTTTTAGTTTCAGAGAGAACCTTACTAATTTGTGATTGCAACTTTTTGGCGTATATTCATCAGAAAATGTGGGGTTTTATTCAAATTCAAAGTAGTTTCAAATATTGCTTTATATAAAGGTGTAAAGAAAATTTAGTAAAATGTTTCATTTTAAGGGTTTTTATAGATTTAAAATATTTGAATCAAAAAATATAAATTCATTTCATGATTAGTCAAACATTTGATTATAATTATTCTAATGTTTAATCACCTTTTTGTTTAAGGAAATTCTCTTATAGAAATATGAAGTTTGAATATGTAAATTTCCCTAAAAATAGCAGCAGCAGCAATGTCAGGGAAAAGAAGAGATTCCACATGAAGAGTACTATTTGTTCCCGTAATTACTGCTTTTACTGTACCAGTCCTCACATCCCAGACTAGCTGACTATTTGGGTTTGCATAACTATCAGGCTTTCTCAGCCAAAGGCACAAAGCATTGAAGGTCTGTAACTGAAAGTATTGGTGGGAGCTTCACTGATTATAAAATGTGCATGAAACCAGTAACCAACTATGGTCTTAAAAATAATGAAGCTGATATTACAAAGACAATTCTCAGTGGCAGTTTTGTGCTTACCTTTTAACTCTTCCAGTGATAAATGTTATATGATCTGCAAATCAAAAAGCAATACCAGCATGCCATTCTTTGGAAACGGTTTATCCAAGACATGCATTATGCAGGTGAATTTGAAAATATTAATTAACTTATAACGCTTATCATGTGAAGAAATTTCATTTTTTAAAATCTCCCAAACTTCAAAAAAATTACTGAAATGTGAAAGAAGTATATAATAATTACTTTGTTATAAACAGAATTTTAAATGAAAACAAGAAGAGCTATATATGTGTGAATAATAAATGACTACAGTAAATAATAAATGCTAAATCTGTAAATTCCATGTTGCACTGAAAAGAGTGGATTTATGGCAAGGTCTATCCCATATGGGGAAGGGTCCAACGGGTCCATGGTGGCTTTTTACTCACTTGCTTTCCCCACCCCCCCCCATAGTTCAAAATGGGATTCAGTGGCACAGGGTTACATAGCATAACTCAGATATTCCAGACCCAGTGGATGTGGTCTCAAAGCATAGAATGAAGTGGCATTCTGAGCATCACAAAAACACATGGATGTTATAATAAGACAGACAGCACAGACATGAAGAGCTTGTCCACAGAAAGAAGACAGTTTCATCCAGAATAATGTCTTAATAAAAACAAGGAACACAAAATCTTGGAGAACACTAATGAGATTGAATTTGTTTGGGTGGTAACTATTGACCAAACTCATCTGTCTTTTTTTTTTTTTTAGCGTAATAGTATAATTCAACTTGTTTAGTTGTGTTTGTGACAATGGGGATTGTGCTGAACTGTTGCCAATGTGTTCATAGTGGTTTTCAAAGTATTTTACAATCATTGTTAAATATTGAAATATCACATTGTTTTAAGTTTGAAGTTTCATTAGCAGTAGCAGAATTTTTCAGCATACACAAACAAAACATAGATCTTGTTCTCATATGCCTTGATTTTATGAATTGTACAACCCAACAAATATTATAGATAAAAATTCACACTGGCTTAACAGAGGCTAAAAGCTGATTCTACAGGCTTGTCAAAGCTCTCCTGAGAAACCAATCCACTTCCAGCTGCTGAATGCTGGATCTGGAAAGTAATGTCACAAGTATATAAGGCTGATTACATTGAAGTAATTGGTTACAGATTACTTTTTAAGTACTTTATTTGGAACAGCTGCTACTGAGGTGGCTACTATGACTTAGTACAATGATATTGCCTGTAATCAAGTGGTGAGATTGCTGCTAAAAGTAAGAGAGAGTAATTAGGGTGGCATTTTTACTTGAGAAGTGCACCAATAACATCTTAGAACAACCTTTTTTAAAAATTATTTCACTTACTCTTCTCTATTCTGTGAAATCTGCAAGTAGCTGTCTGCTTTCTTCCCCTCTACTGTTCTGGTGCTTTGGAAGAATTGCTGTTATAAATTTAAGCTATTTAGGTACCCTATTAGACAATTATATCTTATATATTCATCCTTTTTTTGTCTGCTCTAACTTGGGCAGTCATTTCAGTTATTTTTATCTCAGTACTATCATTTGTCAATCCCACAGGACTGTGTCTGGCCAGGCTGAAGCATAACACAAGGCGTGGAAATCTGCCTTGTGTCTGACCGGGCTGGTGAAAGGTATATTATAGGTTGTATTATATAATAATATATTTATATTGCTGACTTTGAGCTTATTGTAGAACATATTTCCAGAATAAATTAGACTACTGCTTAAGGTTATTCTTGCATTGAATAGGAACACAATTTAATTGCTTATATTTCACCTTAGAAATGAAGCAAAATTAAGTTCCTACCAATAATGGCAGCTAGCTTTAGAAAATGAGAAACACAGAAATAAAGATTAAAGCTTTTTGAATATGACGTGTCAGTATTTCTGAAGTAAAGAAAGGGGAGGAATTTGTTCTCACTTGTTAGATTGCTAAAAGGTTAACTTTGTTAATAGAAAGTACCTAATACACTTTTTCAGTACAATAAAAGCTGACATTGTCCTCTTTCCCTGGTATTTCATATAGCTGTTTATTTTTTGCCTAGTGAATTCTTTTAAAAATATTTATTTAAAAAGACTCAGGAATTGTATAAATAAATTCAACTTTGGCAAATGGTTGATATATCCTTTTAAACAAAGAAAGTACTTGAAAAGAAATTTTTATTGAATCTTACATGTTGCAGAATAGGCTTTCTTTATGTTGGTTTTAATATATTTAGCTGGACTACATTCTCCTTCAGTGCATTATAAAGCACACATGGTTATATAAGTTGGCAAGACAGCTTATTTTTCCTGATGTTAACTACGAATTGGTGGCAAATTCATGCAGTAAAACCTTTTCTTGTGACTTAATCCTAGGTAATACTATATTAAAATGTCTGTGACTGTGTTATTTTCTTCACATTTTAATCTTCACGATAGATTCTACTGAGGTTCACTATATAATGTGTTTTAAAAAAGAAATGTCAATAACAAATATAGTCAATAACTAAAAATAGTTGGCCACAGAATGTAATGACTACTAGAGAAAAAAGCAATATGCGGACTGTACAGACAATAGAGACTGTACTAAGTACAGAGTTTGGACATAGAAAATGATTAATAGTTTTGACATTGTCTTCACTAATCACTGAAAGCAAAACCAGTTCCTTGCTGAAGTGATGCTTATAAAGATAGGTGCTATGAAGTTCATCATATTTAGGAATACAAATTTAGTGAAGGATAGTCAAAGTAAGCATGGATATCACATCCAAGCATTAAGATATTAAGCAGGTAATAATGCTTAAAATATGCAGTTCCTGATGGATTAGAATCAACAGATTCCTTTGTGAAAATTACCTCAGAAAGAGAGATGAAATTCTACGGAGCCAAAGCAGAGGTTACTGGTGATGTGGCTAAGGGATAGTCCAGTGGCAGCCAACATGTCAGCCTGGAATATAAACGTGATAACTTCTTCAAGTGACACTGTTTTTATGATCAGATTAGTGAGAGATGCCTCTGCCCGAATTAGATGAGACCATATGCTGAAATCAATAATACAGACTTTATTTAACAGTAAAGGTGAGGTAGAGAGATAGAAATAAATAGAAAAAGGGCAGGGGGAACAGGGAGAGATTGAGATCAAGCAGAAGATAGTAAACACCTGTGGATCCACTGGCAGCCTGTTGCTCCTTCTTCACCCTGGGCTTTTCAGTGGTGGGAGTCTCAGATTTGTTCTTCTTGGGGTACCACTTTTATATTATCCTATATTAGCTGTGAGTATGCAACAATGTGTAGAGCTAGTCCTTTATAAAATCTTAGCTATCAGGCTAGTCAGCTGAGTGAGATTGTTGATAAGAGAAGACAGAAATGCAGTAGCTGGATTTTTTCTCTCTCCCAGGTCCTCAAATCTGGTATCTTTCCCTTTTGTAAGACAGTTATGTTTCTAGAGAATTGCTAACTCTTGGCCTCCCATCCCTCTAGACTTTGCACTCTGCAGCACTGAGGCAGGATCGTTTCCCCAGGTCATGGCACGTGGCTGCTTTGCTCTTTTTAAACTTTTCTCACCTGCTGCTCCTTTTATAAAGCAAAACCTCTCTTTACCAGCTCTCAAAGCCATGTTTTCTCAGTGATCACTAATCGACTATCAGTGAATTTTTATTGATCTGGGGCTTTTGTTTTCAACCCATGCTCACTTCAAGACCGATGTTGTTATCCCAAGATAAAATTGCACATCATCAGAAAAGGCAGCAGACACCAAATTCTGGTTCACACAGTGAACTCTCAGAAGCAGTTGACAAGAAGGTCACAAATAGGGCCTTGCACAAAAGACTCAGTTAGCATGAACCCTCTGTTATGTAAAAAAAGAATGGAAATTCTGTTTTTACAGGGCCACTGGGCAAGAAAATGCTTAGACAATTATATTAGATTGGTGGTCTTTAAGTCTGAAACAAGCTGGTACTAAAAGCTGCTTAAAGTAATTCTACTTTTCCAGATGCAGGTGGCCTCTGATATGTCTACACATATTCATAATTTCCAAATGTTATTTACTAATAGCAATATCAGTGACAGTTACTTAGGAAGCATAGTATAAGTTTTTTGTTGGAACACATGATGGAATCAAAATATTTTTGGATACTTAAATACATGGCTGTGATTCGAAGTATCTGGGCTGCAGTCATCCAATCCAGTATCTTTCAGTCAGGGTATTCACTGAACACTTGAAAGTATTTGTGATACTCATGCTTAGAATTGTTCTTTGCAGCAACTAGAGATGTAGTTCCTGCTAGAACCATAAGAGTGTTTAAACAGTAGTCAGATAAGCATGTTCAAAGGTCAGATCCATTGGAAGTGCACACTTGCTGATAATTTGGTAGAGTCCTGTTTGGAATCACAGACCTTAACTATTGTATATATAGTAGCTCAAATCTATGATCTGTTCTGGAATAAACTGAACAACATAACCTGTTTAATATCTGAGTGCATGGATGTGTTATGGCTTCCATAAAATATGAGCAGGAAATGGGCCAGCTGTGGTGGTTTAACACTTAATTGACACATGCGGTGTTACATGCACAGGATCTCTTTACATACAAGGTTATATCATGTTCTAGCCAATATCTGAAGCCACTGAACCTCTTATGGTAGGAATGACCATCCTATTTTTTATGGAAGAAGCCTTTTCATTTTGCCAGAGTGCAATGCATTCAAACAATAGACATTTAGCATTTAGGGGAATTTTGATTTCCAATACTGGCTTTGACCATAAACTGAAAGAAATACATAATTCATTGTTCTCTGATTTATGTCAGTATTCTAAATTTTGCTATTTATTGGAAAAAAATAAACAGGCATAAAAAAGCATCAGCAGAACAGGAGAAAGCATTCCAGAAGTAAATGCCATACAGAATTGCAGTACAATAATGAAAGCCCTTTGTAAAGTGTATCACCACAGGAACAAGGAAATAACTTCTGTGTTTACAGTGTTTATGTATTTCTCCTTGCATCTATTCTCCAGTAATATATTTCTCCAAAGCCTCAGTTTATATGGCCTTTTTTATCTGGTGACAAACTATTATGCTTTCTCAGAATCCTGTCTCACTTATGGAGATTTGACATCTGTAGGAGACCGTTTAATAACAACCTGAATGGTTTGCTACAAAATAGGTTCTTTTTCCATAAATGAAAAGAATGCATTTCTTTCAGCTTTGGTTTACTAATTTCCATTTATTTCCTGCATATATTTTCACAGATTACTGCTATTACTGATTAACACTTAAGGCTGAATAAAGTCCGCATAAACCTGAATTATAAAAAAATCTCACATTTTAGATTCAAAGAACCTTAGATTTCTCTCATTCTTGAGGCTATTCCTTCATGTTGTCATATGTGCAGCTGATAAACTTTATAGAGAAACTCAAGACATGAAACAACAAATGATAACAATATTTCTCTTAGTAGTTTCTTGAGAAACTGCAATTAAACCTGTCTTCATAAAGACTCAGAACTGATTTCTTACTCCAGTGCTTTGAAATCTATTAAATGGTTAGTACCTTCAGAGCTTTCCCCTGTGGAGGGATGCCATGACCAATTTACTCCCCTGTTCTGGGTTGTTCTGCAGTATAAACGTAAGTTCATAATATTTTTCTCCTCTAATGTGGCAACCTGTTTTAAAATAAAAATTATAATATAATATTCTTGAAACTTTTTGTCCTCTGTCCCTTAGGCCAAAAAGTATTTAACAAGTTGATTAATCGTATTATATTCCATCAGACCTATGTCAGCATAGATTTAATTCAATGCAGTTATTCCATTTTTGCACTGGCTAAGGGCTTATCTTGGTCTTCTTTAATACATTGCATTCAATATTGTTCGAACATACCCTTTGGTAATAGAATCATAGAATCGTTTTGCTTGGAAAAGGCCTCTAAGATCATGGAGTCCAACTATTAACCCAGCAGTGCCAAACTCAACACTAAAACATGTCCTTAAATACCATGTCCTTAACTCCTGCTCAGGCATGACTCCACCACTTCCCTGGGCAGTCCTTCCAATGCTTGATGACCCTCTCAGTGCAGATTTTTTTCCTGATTTAAACATTGCTTGAGGCCATTTCCTCTTGTCTTATCAACTGTTATTTGGGAGAAGAGACCACATCCACCTCCCTGCTACCTTCTTTCAGGCAGTTGTAGAGAGTGATAAGGTCTTCCCTCAGCCTCCTATTTTCCAGGCAAGACAACCCCAATTCACTCAGGTATTTTCCATAAATTTGTGCTCAAGGCTTCATTTCTGTTCTTTGGATATAAACACAAGGTGAGTATTTAGAACTAAAAGTAGAGTTTTTACTAGAGTATAATCTGAAAAGATGGTTACATGCTAGGCTATGCTGTTCTATTATCATACTTTCATAGAACGAATCGGCCTTTTCCTCCATGTTATGTCTCTACCTTTACTGTGCCCTTATAAAAGTCATCTTTGTTGTAAAACTGGAGTACAGATATCTTCCAGGAACTAGTTCAAACCAACACCTTTCTCCTCCCTCTCTCCTCTCAGTGAACATCATTCTTCTGAGCTGATGAGTTAACTAGAAATGGTAAAAAGAAGAGAAAGAAAATGTACTGTCAGAACTACGGCAAGAGAAAGGAAGGAGGAGGAGTAGAAGGTAAGATAGCATAGAGATCAAAACCACTTCTTTGATAGGAGATTGACTCAACAACCCTTGTCACTTCATCCTCAAGCTGAAAGCTGAAAATCAATCTAAAACTCTCTCTGTCTTGTTTAATAAAGAAAAAAACTGATTACATTCCCATTTAGTGAAATTTCATTTACAGATGCACATTACAGTAACTGTTAATTTCCTACACAACCTGGTATCCAAAACTTTCATGAAACACTCTCACAGCTGAAACAGAAAACACTCCTTTGTAGCTATCACTGAACTGATTAGTGGATATTCCATTTCCCATGTGCCATTGCTGGTAGGGTTGAGACACCAAAGGAACTATTTGAAAATGTCCCAAGTATTTTTGGTTTTTGAGATGTCTCCTTATAGATTGGGCTAAATTTCATATCCAAGTTAATGTCTCTGACTATAAAGACATTTTAATTAAGAATCATGAAGTAAAATACATAAAAATTCCTATTTTTAAATATGCATACAATAGTTTCAGGTTAAAAAATATGCTCCCATCCTCTAAGACCTAGGATATTTTATAATGAAGAATGACAAAATCCTCCCCTCATAGCTACTGTTTTCTTTTTTTTTGTTCAAATTTTTAGGGTCTCATTTGTTGTTTTCTGTTGATGTAAATTATAGGTGATAAGCATCATCAGTTTTATGAAGCACTTCCTATGCACGGAGAGACTAAATGGATTCCATACATGAGGAAAAGAATTGGCTGAAAGGAAAAATCACCTGAAAAATCATGAATAGATTGAGAGAAATTATCATTTTTAGAAACATAAATTAATGCAGACAGTTTAGATTAATGGAACAAGTATTACCCTTGTTATATTCTTCTCTGGAAAGATTTTTGTGAAAAGAGAGATTGCATTGATGTATTTCAGTGTATGTTTAATAAATAATCATTTATGGTTTTCAAATAAAACACCAAAGCTATTTTTTGGATTGCTGGAGAGGCAAACTGAACCTATACCAAAAGCAACTAGAAATGCAGAATGAGAAATATAGTGACCGAGCTGCAGGACCACTCTTTACTTGAAGTCTTTTGACTTGCATATGTGAAAGAAATAGATTGATATTGTTCTTTCCTTGGGGGGGGCGGGAACCAAAACCATCCAGATCTTCCAATCCAACGGTTTGGTTTGGGAGAGAGAAGCATTTGCTATTACACTATTTACCACTTGTCACTGCCCCACTGTTTTCTTCCTCGCATTTAGAAGTAATCTGGTAATTTGATGCAGGGGTAACATTTTGCACTTTCACAATCAGCCCACTACAGTCTATACAATCATAGAGCCATGGAATGGCTTGGGTTGGAAGGGACCTTAAAGACCATCTAGTTCCAAGCCCCATGACATGGACAGGCACACCTTCCACTAGACCAAGATGCTCAGAGCTCTATCCAACCTGGTCTTGAACATTTCTGTTGATGGGGCATTCAATTCTCTGAGCAACTTGTTCCAGTGCCCCACTACTCTCAAAAGTAATGAATTTTCCCCCTAATATTTAGTCTAAACCTACTCTCTTTCAATTTGAATCAATTCACTTCTGTTCTGTCACTAAATGCTCTTGTCTTGTTTCATCTTTTCTGCAGGTTCCCATCAGGTATGGAAAGCCCACTCTTAAGCCTTCTCTTTTCTAGGCTGAAAAAACCTAATTCTCAGCCTTTCCTCATAGGAGTGGTGCTCCATCCTATGTACTCCTTAATAGTTTTTAAAGCATAATTTTGCTGAACCAGTCCAGAGTATTTCAGTTGTAAAGCAGCTGAAATATCTCATATAATCTCATAAACCTGTGGTTTAATGATCAATTGGTAAGCTCTTGATTAGCAGCTACTGAAGTTTTTAAAAGTCTATCACCTCCCAGAAGCCTTTGACTGGCTTTCCAGGTCCTCAAAGAAAAATGAAATTCTCAAACTAATCAACAGCAGTAAATCACTGGGCTTTCTGCTGATTAGGAATCATGTCTTCTACTTTTCAGGCTGGTTGTCAGCTAATATCCTATTTAAACATCTAATGTCTCTCAAGGGGGCTTCTATAAAGTTGTTGAAGAAAAAAACTGGTCAGCTCAGGAAAAAAAAATGTGGTAAACAATCAATAAAAGAATTATATTTTATGCTTACCCATGTCTATGCCCAAATTAGAATAATTTTACCTAGTTTCCTAATACTAATTAATTGAATTACAGCTACTAATTGAAATTATAATTATTTATTTGACATTAAAATATATTTCAGGCTTTTATGTGGCCAGACACTATGTAATCTACTGAAGTGAATGCAAGTTAAAGCCCCAGACATAACATAATATTTCAGTATTTAAATATGTATGAAAGATTAGGTGCAGCTTTTAAGGATTTCCTGGTATTACTCAAATTCCAGACAGGGTCTGACTGCTGAGTTTACCTTGTGCAACAAACCTGTAGTATTGACAGACATGCCAAAAAGCAATGTGTTACAAAACAGGTGTTAATCTTCAGCAGAAGATATGGATAAGGCAGATATGCTTTACTGTTAATGAATAATGTATCATCAAACGATATTTTTTCAAATGACTATTATTTTAAATATATTAAGGAAATCTTTGGACTTATGGAAACATCTATAAAGAACAAGAATATAAATTGTATACATAATTATTTTTATATAATGAAAAGTATAAAAAGGACTGAGTTTTCTTAGACTGTCTGTTTAGATCTGTACTGCACAGATGCTGAATCCTACATCATGTAACACAGTAAAAAATGTGACCTGTGACCTTCTTTCACTCACCTCTTTCTTAAACAGAGTGCTATTCTTCTCCGGCTGGCTGTGCCTTTCATCTCAAAGGAAGCAGGGGCACATAATATTCTAAAAGAACGGTGTAATTTGCAGGTTGAAAATATTTTTTTATAAAAACAAGATCACATAGCATATTAAAAAAATAATGAGGGTGAAGATAAATAGGCAAAGTACAGAATATCATTATGTTTTATTTTAATTGTTACACAGACACAGTTTAGCTATTACACAATTAGAATCTAAGGGCCATGATGTTATACATGACCCTATTCTCTTGATCTTTCAATCCCCTTCTGCAGCTTCACTCACTTTATGCTGACTTTCCTTAAATTAAAAGAATAAGAATGAAAAGAAAAAACACTCAATAAGCAAACAGACATACTGCAACATACTGAGAACATCACGAGGGAAATTACAGACTTACATGACATGTGTTTTTCTTCAAAGCCAAAAATCTCCAGTCATTCCTTCAACTTTAAATCATCTTTAAAGATCTACATCAGACTCTTTCACATCAAGTTGCTCTAAAATTAAAGCTTTCAGTGATTAAAATTTTTCTATAACTGCTTCAGAGTATTTAACTCTATGGTGCATTTTATTTAATAATTTTGCTTTTCTGGGGTGTAATATCAAAGATTCCATGGAAAAGAACAAAATGGCACAAATTCTTTGGAAAAAAGAAGGCCTTGAATTCAGAAGTTTTGTATAAAACTAGAAAATTATCTAATCATAATAATCTTGTTGATTCTTTCTTTTTCTTATATTTATTATTTTTTAATTATCACTATGATGATGATGATGATGATGATGATTATTATTATTACTTATGATGGGTATGTGTGCTGCCATAAAGCAAATTACTTAGAATATTTCAAGAGGAAAAAAAAAAGAAAATATGGGCTTTCCTAAAAAATCCCTCAATCCACACCAAAAAAACCTCCAAATCAACTGCTTTCACAGCCTTATTCATTCAGTTTTGGAAATGTCCACTCAGGTTTTTTTAATCATGAGTGAATAGCCTTGACAAAATTATTTCTGCCAGAAACAAAAATGAGAGAAAATATATATTCACACTGTTATGCTGTTAACTGTGTGGTAAATACAAATCTAAAACACTAGATCTCCTTGTAAGACAGAGAAAAGATTTTCATGTTCACATGCTACAGTACAAGCTGATGAACTGTCATTAGACAAGAAATATCCATGATGCCTAAACGTACCTAATAATCAGATTTATGGACTGTACCTCTCATGCTACAGTCCATAAATCTGATACAGTGAAAGAGTTTTATTCAAAGCAATAGAATTTTATTACAACTAGATATTTGACACAATGGACAAGAAGACAATATTCTTTTTTTAAAATTTATAATGTATGTAAACTCAGTGAAATTGAAATATACTTTAAAGAAAAAGGCAAGCAAAATGAAGCCTTCAAGAGATTGTCAGAGAGGTCTCTTTCAATGTGATGTGAACTGGAGGTATAGTATATTAGAAGGACTGTTAAGCACCTCAGTTATTTTATTTTGTCAGAAGGAGTTCTAGGTGAGATGAAATTGCAAATGCCGAGTCGTGTCTTATTACACCAGAAGGTAATAGCTACAGCTTCAAAGTCATATGCACAGTAATATGTCTGATCTACGAGGATTAAAATGGTTGGATAACTTAGGTGATGAGATAAGCCTCTATCTCCCACAAAACGTATACATCCACTTAAAGACAAATCTTTGCAATTTATGGAAGAAGAAGGAAAAAGAGACTTATCATTTCAGCGCAAATATTAAAATTCACCTTGTGCAGAAGGGCAGTGGAAATACTTTTCTTTTTCATTTCTCAAGATGAAGAAAAGAGAAGATCAAATGTTAAGCAGTGAACTGGTAGGAACAACTATCATGGAAATTATTATATTGCTGAATTCCTTCCCAAACTATTTTTGATATTTGAATTTTACCTCATATACCTTTTTATAATTTTTTATTTTAGAGAATCTTTTCATTATTAAGGAGTAACTACTCAGTGTATACAAAGTATCTGAATACTGAAAGAAGCTATATGTTCCTTGCAGAAATATCACTTCAGTCAGATAACTTCATAAAAACACATGCTAAGCATCTTAACATTGGAAAGATTATCCAAAATCCAAAGCTTTCTGAGCTTCGTTCATCCCTAATTACAAGATGAAGATTCTACATCATCTGGTTTAGACTGGTTCTGTTGAAAGTTTCATTTCAGTAACACAGTGAAAAAACAGGGAGTTCTGAATTAATCTATATGAAAGCATTTTTTCTAAAGAATAACATAATTAAGCAAATTAAAACAAGAACTATTAGCCACTTCACTAATTCAATCTACTTATTAACAACTGTTTGAAATGTGAGTCACAGAAAATATTTTTATGCAAAGAAAATCAGCTGACCATTCTTATAAAATCTTAGCAACCATCATATATATATGTGCAATATAAATGAAAGTTCCTCTTCCCTGACCTCCCAGAGGAATTACGCAGTCTTGGCTCAGACTGCCATATCTTGCTGCTCGTGCAGGTTTTGCCATCTACACTTCTGAGAGATCTTCATAGACAGAATGGTCAGCTGTGTTCACCTACTCAGAAAGACAAATACGTGTATCTTCACCCTTCTGGTGCTCAGATAAACTTGAACATGAGAAACATCAAAAACAAGCAAAAAAAGGAAAATAAGTATATTGAGAAATTTGGATTCCAGTCTCCACAGTCTCAGTAAATGTTTTTGAACTGCGCTCAAACCTCCAGCTTTGGAGGATTTACATGTTGGTCTTTTAAATAAAACAAGTTGTAAAATCCCCTTCCTTCTTTAGATGCAGGAGTCTAGGAGCATATAACTGGAACCTCCTGGAATACTGAGTTGAATTTTTTTCTCTTTTTTCTTATTCATTCAAACACTAGTTTACAACTAGATTTACTACCTCTTCCCCCACTCCAGTCCTGTTTAATTAAAGTGTTATTTCTTATTGCTGAGGCCAGCAAATAAGATCTTGGAAAAGGATGAAAACATACTGGGAAACAGTGTAAGCCACTAAAACCTGCGCAATCTCAGTGAATGGAAGAGCAAATTCCAGTTATGTGTTCCTTATTTTTGGACACAAAAGACAAATAGTACCATAGCAGACAGTCAAAAAGCAAATTGAAAAGGAACTGTAAAACTGAAGTCATGTGCAAATATCATTAAAATCAAGGAAATATAATACATTCAATAAATTCAATGGTGTCTATAGCATTAAACTTGTAATAAACAGAGTAGAACACGCAGTAACAAAAGCAATCTTCTTCCAATATCATCCTGAGAGTTCTATAGAATATGTTGGAATTTTCCTTCAAAACATGTGGTTTTTTTAAATGAGACTTTACTTTTAAAAATGCATCTCTATTTTCCCTTTTTAATAACAAATTCTAAGAAAAAATTTAAAATATCTTGAAAAGTTAATTTTTAAAATTTAAAACCTGTTCTTTTTTGCAATTTCATTTTAGAATACCTGAAATTTCTACCCTATAGAAAGAACTTCCAAAAAATAATATCTGATATCAACTTTGAACTTTTCTGAATACTCTCTTGCAAATGCCAACTGTTTCTTTTTATTACTATTGAAGACTACTAAGGAAATTCCAGACACAATTTTGTCCCTTAGTTTCATATTTTCGAAAAAGGTTTTTGATACTTTGTTGTGAAGTGATGGGTTTCAGTCTTTAGCTATGATATTCAAAGATCCTGCACATCTTCATTAGAATCTCATAGAAAACTTATGATTATCATATTTATTTTTAAAATTGCAGTTTTCATTTTAAAAAAATAGTAGGGATTAACTTTTACTTGCAAGTTTTATTTTTCATATTATTACTGAAAACCCAGAAAAGTGGCATAAAATATCACTTGAAACTAGTTTTAGTTTGCTTATTTTGTTTTCCTCTCCTTTATTCTCCTTTACCTCTCTATAATTGTTAATATATTCCTATCTACTTGGATCAATTTTAGATTTAAAAAAATGTGAAATGTTATTTATATGATCTTACAGTTTCCTATTTTAAGCATTGGGGGGGGGGGGGGGGGGGCCCAAAAAACCACGTTTTTTTTATGAGAAAAATCACCCTGAAAAGCAGCCAATTCAATGTCCTTCCAATTGTAACAGTGTTTGAGATTTTTAAAAAAAGCTTTTAATGTATCAGTTTGAAAGGTACCTGACAATCAAAGATCATCAGATATATGTGGCCCACAATCTCATGGCCTTAACTAAAGACCACAGTTATACACAATAGTAATTTATTTTTATGTAAGCAAATAACTCTTTTTAGATTGCAAGATTACTTACGTCTATCAGTTGCTAATGTAACGCACACCTGTATTCTTCCAGTCTTTACTCTCTTAATTCTAGAAATCCATTTGAGAGTAATTTTTCATTTCAGAATTCTTTATCCTTTGTTACTTTTGCTTTTGATGCAGAGAAGGTTTCCTTGCTTTGCTTTCCTCTCTGAGTTCTGCCTTTCAGAGTCAGACTCAATGGGCTTCACTGACCTTTCTTTTACAGCAAGGTCATTGGCAATCTTTCGTAATAAGCTTTTTAAGGAATATTCTAATAAGACTTTTCTTTATCTAGCTGTTACCAGAGCCTATGTCTTCACCCTCCTCAAAACCAATTATCCAGTGCTTAAGAGATGAGAACTAAATGGCTTTGAGTGTATAATTACTGGAAAGTACACTTTGTAATCCTTAGGCGTGTTTTTATTTATGTGTGTGCTTTTGTATGAGTATTGTTTATTTAAAGTACCTGCTTTTCCCCCCCAAATGTTAAAACAGTCTTGCTTTAGAGAGCTAAAGATTAATCACAATGTAAGACTTTAAGTAGAGTTCTTGATGACAATATCTAGTTCTCAGAGGTTCCTTCATTTATAGAAATATGAATAAGAAAATGCAAGCTAAAACAGAAGAAAATTATTTCATTATACCTTTTAAAATAACAAAATAAAATAAAGACAATGATTACTTCACAATTAATAAAAATTTAAATCAATATAATAATATAATTAAATCAGTTCATTATTAGTACAGGATAAAAGTAATATTAAGCAGACATCTGGAAAATGTGTTTTGTGAAATTTCAATAATTTCAGTGTCTTCAGTAATTTCAATAACTTCAACAACTTCAATAACTTTTGTTGTAAAACCCAATTAAATATATTTATTGTTGATTTTATCTGACTTAGTCAAATGCAGTTACACTTATCACCACAAAAAGAAAGTTGTCTAATGCTTTAGTGGTGGTATATGAAAGAATACTTCCCTCTATTCAGTGGCTAATATATTAAACAATATATAAGTATAAACAGTGTCAATAATTTCACACATCATTTAATCCAATGTTAAGCACTTGGTCTCCATTTATAATTCATAATTCATAAAGAAGCTTTTCTGAAAGTGCATGAGTTGCTTAAAATCTTTTTTTTTTTTTTTTTTTTTATGTTGCCAGATAACTCAGAGAATCAGACTATCAGATTATAATCTCCTACAAAGTTATTGGTATCATAGCTAGTAATGGGCAAAAAGGTTTGAATTATCCTCTGGAACTAGGTAATGTATATCAGCAGCAGACCTCACAGTTTTCTTTTGGGAATTACCTGATTTCAAGCAGCTTCATAAAATGACTAAATGCACGCATTCAGCAAAAGAGTGATTATTTCCTGGCCATTAACCACGTACATTCTGTTATGTGTCATGAATAAAATATGACTGTCAAATAAATATCCATCATGTTCCCTAACAATCACTACTAAGACTTGCAGCAAGTAATAAGACAGCTCAGTATCTAAAGGATTAAAAGTCTAGTCTAAATTGAATGGAGAAGTTTGCATTTCATAGGCGGATTTTAATGAAAATGCCACAGCTTGCTTTAGATTTCAGATTCAAATCAACCAAATGTGTCCTGGCCAAATTTTGTTGCAGTAAATAATAGGGCAAATACAATGTCATACAAAAAGCTTAGATGCTTTTAGGCAATAAAAGATACTGCCTTTCTTTAAAAAAACCTATTTTTTAAAATAAAGACATATGTCTTAATGTATATTCTCATAAAGAAATTTACATCCTGGTACTTATTATAATCAGGAAAAGTGTTTTAAGTTGGCTTTAAAGAATGTGCATCTAAATGACAGAAAAATTTTGGAGCACATGAACTCTATAGCATTGCTCTCTGCCCAATTCCTCATTCAGGTTGTCCACACAAATTACTCATCTCTTAACTTGATTGGTCTCAATTTATGTCTTTTATTGCTCTTTAGAGTACTTTAATAAAGAAATAATGTAATAATAATAATTATAATTATAATGATGATATGATATCTCAGTGCTTAAGACATCTTTGATTTGTGCTTAACATTTGTGTCTTTGTTAAATTCCATTAGATGCTTTTCCCCTCCATTACAACCCAAAGAAAAATAGTTTTGGATCATAAAACAACAATACCCAGCTAGGTTTGTGCCACACTGTAGAACAGTGAGGAAAAATATTCTATTGCATTGTCTTCTCACAGAGTCCTTAATATTCATTGTTCTTAAATGTGCAGTTGGATTTGATGATCTTGAAGGCCTTTTCCAACCTAAGTGGTTCTATAATTCTGTCATTCCATTTAGCTGTTTCTTTTGTAATCGAGAGATACTCATGCTCAGCTGGAGCTATTACAATCAGCCAGAAAGGTGGAAATACAAAATGTTCTTCATGTTTTGACTGACACTTTTTCAAGCATATTAATTAATTTACCTGATCTAATAATAGTTTAGGTATTTAAGGCTTCTTAGACAAGCAGGAGGGCTACAACTAATTTTGGTGAGAACTTAGTTTTGATTTAATGAGTCAAATTAATCTCTGAGAGTAATTCAACTGAAATTAATGGAGCTGTCAGTGAGAAGGTATCTCTCTGGTATTTATATGGTCATCCATATTTGGCAGTTGATTTACTGAATAGAGTCCGTTTTACAGAGGAAAACAAAAGTCCTTTCTCAGAAGAAACTGTCCTGTGATCAATCCTGCTGGCTTATACTATACTGAAAGGTAATTTTTTTGTTAAGTTTTCGTGATGCAAAGTGAGGCTGCAGAAAGACATCCTACCTGTCTCAGAGAAGCAAGCAAGCATATGAGTTTAAAAGCAGTGTGTTAGACAAAGAGAAGATTGTAAAAACACAGAAATACTGCTACTTACAATCAGCATATGTGGCATGGAACAGCACTGAGCAGGGTGAACATAACATTGCTACACTAACATAATGAATTTCAGTTTCTGTCCTTAATGTACTCCTGCTCAGATATACTCTGACTTGAATAGTTGGATCTAATTAATTTTAAGGCACAAAACTGCATACTGACATAAGAACATGTAATTCCACTCAGTGTTCCAGTAGATCTCGATTTCTGCACTGATTATAAATGGAAAGCCTCTCTTCCTTCCTGGTTTCCTCTAAACTCTTTTGCACATATCGATGGTAGGTATTTTTAATTGTGCAATCTAATCTTGGAATGTACTGATAAAACCAGTTTTGTCATTTCTATGCAAGATGCAGTATGTCTGAATCTGCCTATCCTATTACAATATGCAGAGTTCAATGGGGCTTATACAGATCAATTTACAAAAGAAATGTTGTGCAGGAGTACTAAAATAATTTTAAACTTTCTATAGCATTCTTTTGAAGAAGTGAATTTTAAAAGATAAATTCAGTCATGAAAACTGGTATAATTCTATACAAACAAAAAATATACATGTAATAATTCCTTCAATTTTTTTTCTTTTTGATAAGGTGCACATGGATTTACAGTAGCTGTACTTGAGGCTCTATAATCTTAATGCTGTCCTTAAAAGCAATTTCAATCTATATGTTGTATAGTTCAATAGCTTTTTTGGTTGCAGGGTAAGTGACACAGATAGAAATAGAGACACTAACACATACCCCCTAACTACTAATTCTGTACTCTTGACATTAGCTTTTATTAATAGCAAGTATCCCTTCAGAGGTTTTATTTATGAACTCCTGTTATGTCTGCACACCCTTACAGATCTGTGCTACTCCAAAGTGTCCCAATCACTCAGTCACAAGTGCTTATACTCTAAAAGTATTTTACTTTTGTGAAGTGATACTGCCTGACTGCACTTTTTGATGTATGATATGCTAAGCTTTACTGCATTACAAATGTCTCTTTTAATTTGAACTTGAGGATATTCTAATTTTTACAGAATAAAATCAAAATGGAATCACCACTTCTTCAGAATATGCTCAATTAACAGAGTTAATCAAGTTAACATAGGTTTCCTAAATCACACCACATAAGTGATTAAAGCAATACTGTACTTATCTTGCAAATATATACTCTGGTGCTAGGAAACAAGAAAGGCAGAATCCAGATCTCAGCAGCAAAGCCAAATTTGTAATAACTCATTGTTGGGCAACTTTCACCAAAAGCCAATTTTCTTAAAGGATGCTAGGCAATATTTTTATTTCAGGACGATCCTCAATGAGTATTTCAAGACTTTTTACAGAAAAAAAGTAGGCTAATTGGCTTCACTTCCATACTTAGAAGAAAGAGGATAACAATACTTTCTAGAGGTAATGAGAATTTTTATAAGCCTATCTGTTAGTATGAGTGCAATAGTTAATTACTAAAAAACATTACAAGAATGTACAAAAATTACACTGTTTAAGCCTTCCACTCCTTTATGCCTCACACACACAGAGGTACATGATTCCATATAAATAAGGAATAATTTTAGTTTATTTCATTCCTTCATGTGAATGCTCATAAGTGAGTATTGAGCAAAAATTGAGCAAGAACATTTGAATTGTATGGAAATCATTTGTCATTCACACAAAGTAGTCACATGACTTTGTTTCGATTTGTTGACTTTTTATGATCTATCTCTTCTGTCAGACAGACAAGTTTAATAAAATAAATAGAGGAATTAAAGCAAACACCCATGAATTATATTAAATCTTCACATGATGTTAAGAAGCTGTCCCAGTTATATTCGTCAAAACACAGATCTTGTCAGTTCCAGAAAAGTCACCCTGTAGGAACTGTTCCTTATAAGTGCAGACCTATCACATTTTTTATACCATATGGCAAATCAGTATTAAATCCTAGGGGAAAACAGCTTTTAAAGTGTTTCTATCTCTATGTTCACCCCATTTAAGCCTACATTTTGGTAACTTTTTTTTTTTTTTTTGTGGGCTCCTTCTCAGTCCTTCAATCTAGAAGTTTAAATTCTTTTAATAAGTTATTTGAAAATTACTGCCTGGTCAGTAGACACTTCAAAATGTCAAGCCTCCCACACCATCACCATTTAGATCTACTTTAAAATATTCACACTTATAGGAATAACTCATTTTTTTTAAATGCTAGGAACTTTGGAGCTATAAAAATTTTTTCATGGCAGAAAAGTCAGAATCCTCTAAAACGTTGCATCTGTGGTATGGTATTATGTATATTCATTGCAGGGGACAAAACATCTTGTTTCCTGTATGGTCACAGAACGAATCAAACTCATTATATGTTACACACTACTGAAGTTTCAATTATTTGCTATTTTGCTGAGCTACCCTAAATGCTATACTAGCCATCATCATCACAATAATGTTGGTTCTGTAATAATAGATTTATTCAGAAAGTCAAATGCACAATAAATTATTTTAAGAGGGATGGAAGGAATTATTTTTCATACTAACTCATAAATTTTAGCACACCTAATCTCTCAGGTAATTTTAATTCCCTTTGTGAAT
This sequence comes from Petroica traversi, assembly GCA_025920805.1. NCBI lineage: Eukaryota > Metazoa > Chordata > Aves > Passeriformes > Petroicidae > Petroica > Petroica traversi. The sequence continues at coordinate 15,095,133 of JAHLSL010000015.1, read as the reverse complement.
AACATACAAAATAATTATTAATATTTTGGTTATATTTAGATAATTGATTGATAAGATTTTTCTAATTACAGGGAAAAGAGAGTTATATTTCAAAAGAAGTAATTAGGTAGAGGTTTATTGGGTTTTTTTAAGGCTTTTATAATTTAGATAGAAAACTTTAAAATACTAGTAAAATAATGTGAGGACAAGTAACACTGAGAAAACCTGTTTTTAATATTTTCAATTTTTTTCATGAAAATCCTTAATGTTTCTCATAATAATTTATTTTCAACTTTCTTTTTTGTGTTGCAGTCTTTGGGCTATCTAGGAGCTAGTACTGTGTTTTTCTCAAGAGTAAGTGACACAGCTAATGTGCAGACCTCTTAGAGAGTATCTTTTCTCCATTTTCCTGCACTTTCTCTTTTTGAACCTCCAGACAATTTGTTCACAATTTGATTGAATTTGTTGAAAGACAAAATCAATCCTTTGGTGCTGATATCGCAGCCAAGCTATTAACTGGCATATGAGAGTAGTAGTAGACATCCCACTGATGCTCCTCAGCTTGTTGACCATTCTTCTCATCCCACAATTACAGAGTTGTTGGCTCCAGAGATAGAAGCACCCCCAGTCTGAATGTCCTGTGGGCATTTTCGTCATAAGTGACGTGGGAAATCAACAGCACTTTGTGCTGTGGTGATTAAGTTTACCCAGATCTTCTTTGACATTTGCCAAAACATTACCAATTCTGCAAAAGGTGATGCAATCACTGCTGGTTTTATTCATCCTGCTTTACTAAGGAAAAAAGCAACAAGGTTCAAATTCCTACTAGTGACATGCATGCACAACACAATTGCAAATTTGCTAAAAGCATAATGATCTTGCCTTACTCCTCTATAGTCCCAGGAAATAATTAATTAGTGCATCTCTAAAACTGAGATCAGATGTCTGTGAGCAGATCTTTTCTAAGTAATTGACTATTTCTTATCTATCTGCATAAGACATATTTTAGGAAAAGTTTTCGTTTATTATACTTTTTTTTAGGTCCTTCTCTGAACAAAGATGTAGTTGCATGAAATTCAACCAAAATCCCTTAAATATTTTTAAATTAAGTACAAGATTCTCTATTCATAATTATCACAGAAAGATATTAAATTACTGTATATATTTTTATCTGTTTGTTTTAAAATACAAAAGTATTTAATATTAAAAAATAAAAATGCTCTATAGTCATGTAAAAATAAAATTATTTTTTTTAGGAAAATAATAAATGCCCTGTAATCAATAGTTTATTTCCATAGTTTCATATTCTTCATACTTTGTCTCATTTGAGAATTCATCATAAATAAATCATTATTGCTGGCTATACTGTGATCTATGCGAGTCTAATACCTTGATTTGTTTTTCATTTCTCCCAAGTCAAGTAAAAAACAAAACTCACAAACTGATAACTTCAAATGTCCAACATTGCATTAAGGTCTAGTCTTTATCCCGTTTCCCTTTTATTCTGTTTTTTGGTGGTTTTGTTTCTGTTGAGGTTCTTTAGTTGTTTGGGTTTTTTGGGGGGGTGTTTGTTATGTTTAGTTTTTTGTTTGTTTAGTTGTTTTTGTTGTTTTTATTTGTTTAATTTTTTTATTTTATTTTTGCCTCTATGAATTTACTTATTTTCTTAGACCATTATGTGCTTTTTCTTAGAAAAGCATGTTTTGCTGATTTGATGTGGTACATGAAGCTTCTTTTCCATGCGACTTTCAGGAACTGCTTTAATTTATTATATTCTTTCTTTGTTTGCAATACTCATTCCCTGGAAAGGAAAAAGAGTCAATACTTCAAGATTGAAATCAAATCAATTTTGGTTGGACATTTGGATTTTGTGAACTTTAATAAACATACCCCTTTGAGAGGGACCAATCTGAGTTTTTATTATGCCTCAAAATGTGATACACATGAGGTGGAGAATGACTCCAGGGGCTGTGCCTGTGCTGGGAGCCTGTCCCCATCTGCCGAGCTGACACCAACAGCGCACCCAGGCTACAGCAGTCACGTCGTCTCAGGGTTCTGTCCCTCTGTCTCCCATTATCCGTTTCTGCTGTCCTTTCTATCCCCCTTTGGTAGGAACCTTTACCTTTCTTTTTCGATAAACAGTTCTCAGATACAATATTGCCACAGTTGTGGTTTATTTTTGCCTGAGAAATCTGTCAAAAAGAATCCTCCCTGACTCCCCTTTTACAGCGGTACAGGACACCCTAGAGCTGTCAAGTTCATGGTAATGTTGTGTTTCCTTTTTGTAAGTTAGTAGAGACAGATCTGTTATTTTATTGATTACCCCCATTACAATGTAAAGGTAAGCCCCTCTTACCATTTTATTCCTGAAAACTGATCTCTGTACAGGTGACAGAATCACAGATTAGGCATGATTGGAAGGGATTAGTGGAGGTCACTTGGTTTAAGCTCCCTGCTGAAGCACATGGGTGCCTCAAGGGATGCCATTGAGCCACAGGAAGTGGTCCTGAAATACTGACCTGCTCTCTTGGACCCCTGTTCCCTCTAGGGTACATTCCCATGAGCTTCTGTGTAGATTCCTGAAAGGTCAAAGTTTGCTGTTCTGGAGTCCAAGGCTTTTGGCTTTCAATTATTTTATGGCAAAACCAGCTCCCAGAAAAATCTGAGTTATACTTTCACTTTTCTCAAACATATCTGCATTGCCCCATGTTCTCCGATGTTTGGAGGAGACATAGCCAGGACAGGTGACCCAAACCGACCAAAGGGATACTCCAGACCAAGTGGCATCATGCTAGGTATATAAAGTGGGAGGAAGAAGGAGAAAACGGAGGAAATGGCATTGGTCTTCTCAAGTAACCATTGTGTGTGATGGGGCCCCTTTTTCCTGGGGATGCCTGAACACCAATCTACCCATGGGAAAAAGTGTATTAATTCATTGGTTTTCTTTGTCTGTTTTCTGTATTAAGCTTTCTCTCAACCCACAAGTTCCCTAGGTTTTACCCTTCCAATTTTCTCCTCGATTCTTTTGGTGGGGAAGTGAGCAAATGGCTGTGTTGTGCTTGATTGCTGGCTTGGGATAAACCATGAGACCCCCCCCCATAATGATGCCATCAATACACTGCAGGTGTTCAGGACCTTCATCCTGTACCTGTGTGCTCTCTCAGTCCATAACAAATGGTTGGGCTCTGTTACCGCCCCTAGGGCAATTGATTCTAGGTGTACCAAGCACCCCACAATGTGAACTGCACTCTCTGTTATTAACACTGTTTTGGTCTTGTCCTGGGTTAGCCATATGACCTGTTTGTATCCCCAATCGTCCTCTTACTTATGCTGGACATTAAGTTCTGCAGCTTTAAGTTGGTCCAAGGAAGACAGTGAAAGTGAAGGTGGAGGAAAAAAAAAACACTCGCCGTTTGTCTGCAGGATACTACGAACCAAGGCCAAGAGAGCGGAGAGGCTGCATTCCAGCAGACAGCGTTATCTCTTTTTCTTTTTTTTTACTCACTCTGTTGTGGGGGTGCTGGCCGAGCTCACAGCAGAGGGTTTTTCCTCGGACTTTTCCCGGCTTTTTGCAGGGAGAGACTTTGTTTCTTTTGCTGGGAATTTTTTCTTTTTTTTTCCTCTTCCTGGGGCTGGTTGGCATCTCGTGGGCCCAGGACACCAGGGAACCCCTGGGCCCCCCCCCCCCCCCATCCTCGCCGACTTCTACAGCCGGGCCCGGCAATCGGCCCCCCCACTGGAGAACTGAACCGGACGCAGACGGACTCTGAATCTACCATCTCTTCAGAGGAAGGAGAGGTTTCATTGTTTTCATATTATCCAATTCTTCCCTATACTTGTAAATATTCTATGTGTTAAATAAATAGTTTTTTCCACTTTTCTCTAAGGAAATTCTTCCCGGACCGGTAGGGGGAGGGGCGATTGGAATCGGCTCTTCCTAGAGGAGACCCCCCAGAGGTTTCCTCCTAAATATTTGCCCTAAACCAGGACAGGTCTCAAACCCAAAATACAGCCCCATGAAAGCTACTGTGAAGAGATTTACCTCTTTCCTAGACAAAACCAGCACAGTAGCTAAACGCCTTTCTTTCAAATGGCAAATTTTATCCCTTTTTTTTCCTTTGCCTGAATACTAGTAATTTGCCATGTTATCTTTTTTCTTTATTATCCCAAACTTCTTTCCTCAGTAACCTATCATTATTGCATACATTTATTGAGAGAATTTCACTCAGCACCATTGCAGAATATTGACCACAATGCATCACAGATAAGCTGAGAAACAACATACTTACAATACTTAAATTAATACAATTTCCAGAACACTTAATATTTCTACTATAGTACCAGTACTTTATTTCTTCAACATCTGGTGAGAACCAGTCAGTATAATATATGATTCTGTAGAAAAGGTTTTCCTGAAAAATGCAAAGCATTGATATTTGACTATTGCATTGAAGAATTTGCAATTAACATGTAATGGCTCTTAGTCCTTTACTAGTAAGCATGATTGTATATTCTCTGCTGCAGTTTGAGTTCTGTGATTTTCTTATGCAAAAATACTTTATTTTAAAATATTTTGTGTCATTTCTTCTTTAGCCACAGACAAGTATTCTTAAAACAGAGTGGTTAAGACTGTTGATTGCTTCACTGCATTACAACTAGCTTGTTGGCATTAATCAGAAGGTACTATATGATTCATTAGCTGTGAAAGGCTTTAAATAATTGATTTGCAGCATGGGGGATTAACATGGAATCTCATTAACCAAGAAAGTTTGCTATAGTTTTCATTTAAGTAGAACTTACGCTTTGGAAATTGCTTGATAGGGGAAAAAAGCTATAGCTGTCTCATCAGAAACTCGACACTGCCAATATTAGAAAACTTCCATCATATTATGTATCTTTTTTTTTTAGTAGTTGACCATGCGTCTGATACTGCAACAAACTTCTGATGCATGGGGGGCATGTATTGTGTCATTGAAATATTTGGTTGATGGTTTTAATTATATTTTTGTTTGTTTATTTGTTTTGCTAAAGATTAAATTTACTTCCTGTAAATTGACTATAAATATCAGAATTTTTTAATACCAGTGGGGAATTCAATTCTCATGGATTAAACTACTCTGAGGTCCTGGATCTTTTGCTATCTAATGAGAGCTGGAAGTGGGTTATCTAGTGAAGACATTTTTGAAGACAAGTTCCTCCATTACACATCTACATCTTTCTTGTTAATAGCTGCTTTTTCAGTGTTGCAGATCAGTTTCCTGAGAAGAAGCCTCCCATTGCTTATATATTGTGTCTACTCTAGGTATTTTTTCTTCTATTGAGTTCTAACATCAGTGACCTGGAAAGGAGTTTGTTGAATGGAATTTTCTATATCTATACCTGACTCGTATCAGAGATATGCTAGAAAATAATTATTCTGATTCTTGCACAAACTCTTCTTTATCATTAAATAAATGTATTTAGCAAAAGTTGCTACTACTTTGTTAAAGTATCCCTCTAGGGTGAAATAGAAGAATGAATATATATATATATTTTTGAATGACTAATATTTTTACAATGATTTATTTATTAAAAAGTACTTTCAACTTTATCAAAATCATCCATCAAAAGATTAAATAGGGTTTCTTAATGTCAGATCAGTTTTGTCTAGCCTTCCTTTTTATTTCTGATATCTGCCATTTTTCGATCGCTATAAAAAAAACATAATTATGAAATAATCTATTCATAGAAGAACTGTCTTTCTCCAAGTACTTAATTAATGGTGCATGCACTGAAGCATAAGTGTTTCTATCCCTCCTAGACTTTTCATGCACATATTAGACATCTCTACACATCTAACTTTTTGGTTACTAGTTATTACTATATTATTAAATCAAATTTCTTCTGCTCTCTGTGTCCACAGCAAACTTTGCCCTCAAGAATATTGTCTTTAATATTCTTTCCCCAATGAAACAGCCTATTATATTAGTGATTTTTTTTTTAATGGAGTGGATCAAACTGTATAGATTTTATACAGACTTTTTTCAAATTCCATACAAGCTTATATGTGCATTTCTACTGCACCGCCTTTACGTTTTACTATGCTCTTTCTTCATTCTTTAAACATTAATTCAGGAATATTTTATTGGGTTTTTCAGCTCACCTAAACCAAGTGGCAGTCAACAATGACCTACCTCTTTTATTTGTTTCTTCTTCCTTTAAGGGGGAGAGAGCAGGGGGAAGAGCTTTGTGTTTGCCCACATGTATATTGATTTAATGGTGTATTTGACCTCTTCATTTAGGTTTTTTCCTCCGTCTGGTTTTATAACCTAAACCATTCCTGCTCCTTTTCTGTTGCCAGCAAACTACTAGAACCTTGGTTTGGGATGCTGGCAATCTACTAGCTGTTGGCTAAAGCAAAAGTACTATAGGTCTTCAAAGCATTGTAAATTTTAAAATCTTTTGCTGATAGCATTTTCTGAATGACTCAATGAAATTCTGGAGTTGTTTATGCCTACCTACACCTGCATAAAAATACAGAAATATTTTAGAGCAATACCATGAAAATTTCTTCATTTCTAATTTCTATATTTCTCTGTTAATCTAACTATATAATCTCAAATTTGGCACTAAATTATATTCTGAAATTCTTAGTGTAGTTATGTAGTATCTGTTTTAATAAGCAGCATATTAAAAGGTTTGGATAGAAGTGTTAGCTATGAATTTTTATTATCCATGCTATCAGTTCACATAGAATTCCAGCATAAGTCTTACAGTGTTTTTTACCATTTTATGGGAGGATCACAGGTCCTCAATGGACAGTTTTGGTCCACTGCCCTCCTAAAGTGTAGCATGACTATTTTACAAGAGAGATGATTTAGAAAAACTATCAACTGGCTGGAAAATATAAAACAAAAAACAATATAAAAAGACCCTAAATGGGAACGTTTATGAATATTAAGCGATCTTGCCTCACTGGGCAATCTCCTGTAGAGGTGAGGTTCCTTAGAACAGAGGAATCAAGGACCTGATACTGCTGCCACATAATATGAGCTTCTATTGCCATTAGTCTGACAGTTCTTGTAGGTAGAAATTCCATTCTGTGTCTAAGAAAGGTCACCATTGAAAATTCAGGCACAAAAATTAAATAATCCACACACATGTAGCAGTGTGGCACTAGCTTACTTCCTTTATGAACATTAGCAAAATAATTATCTTCAACAGCTTGTTCCAAGTAAATCATTATGATTTTAACATGATTTTAACATAGAACATTTTGTGTTGCAGCTACATTATAGAGGATAAAATATAGAAAATTAAACATGTGGAGCATACCTCTGTCTGTACTATCCATTCCTGTAAGACAGAAAAAAAGGCAAATAAAATTAATAAAATAAGCAAATATGTTTTTTGAAGTGTTCTAAAGGTTTAAGAAGTAATTCTCCCTACTAAACGAGAAAAATCAATACAATTATATCTTTCCAGTTTAATTAAAATATATTACAGCATATATTCTTTTATTGAATATATGCTGTAATTGAATCTTATCTAACTTTGCTAGAATCAGGTCAAAAGCTGGGTGAGGATCAGATTGGCATTACGTCTTATAACTGTTTTCAATTTAGGAGCAAAACTATCTGATGTTGACTTCATGAACTAGGGTATACTAGTTTACTTCAATAGATAAGTTCAAAAACTTGGTTTATTAGTTATTCTTTGGGCTTAATACTTTAACTTTAACTATAATATTATGTACAGAACAATAGTATAATTATGCTGTTATGATATCCGATTGTGACTTAGTACAATTTAATTTTTACTTTGTGATGATGATTCTCTTCCACCCCTTTCTTTCTAATCCATTGAATATATTAAAAAAATGGAATTTGGAAGGGACATAGAGGGCACCCTTGCCTGGAGGAAATTAAGAAATGGAAATGGAATCTGTGAATTTATCCCCCCTGTTTTGCTTTTGTGATATTCTGTCACTGGGAAAGCTATTGATCCTGCATTTGATGAAGTGGATTTTAAACTTAATAATTCTTCCCTGCCATTTCTCTTTTCCTTAATATCATAGCTACCGCAGACACTGAACATTCAATAAGTAAACCAAATACATTTATTTTGTCTTGGAATAAGGAAGAAACATTATTAATGTTAATCCTTTTTTTTATGTTCTTGAAGCCACCACTGCCAAAAAGAGTGTTATTGTTCTCTTCCCTCACATGCTAAATTCGGTAATTTTAATTGTTTAATGATAAATAATGAAACTGTAGCCCATATAAAAATATAACTAAATTGCTTATGAATTTCCAATGTGATTGATGCGAAAGAAGAAACACCATGCTCATGACATCATAAAAAATCAGTAACTTAAAGTAGCTATTGACTGATTTTCAGATGGAAAATTGATTGCCAAAATGCATAAAAATTACTTTTTGTCCCCAGCACAAATTCACAAACAGTGCTTTTCTCTAAAAAGTAACTACAGTACTGAAAAGACTTACTTTCATATCTCACAGTTATGCTTATATGCATTCTCTATAGATATACATGAATATTTAAGAGGGAGAAATAATATTTTAAGCAACATAAGTGTATTGTATAAGACAATATACATTTTTTTTTATATTTGTGTTCATTAATAATAATAGAAAATGTAAAAGAAATAAAAAAGAAGATAAAAAGGCTTTTGGAGGTATACATAATATTAAAGGTCAAAAATGGGGATTCTGAACTATTCAAAATATGACTGTTCCTGCTTCAATTTAATGCCAAGGCTTATTCATTAATTTCTAATTTGGTTTCATGTTTGTCTTTAAAAAAACATAGATCTTACTTGATCATATTTTTTCCTTTCTCAGTCTACTTTTTGTTTTTCAAGACTCTCAAGTCCAAATATTATCAGATGTTTTTCTCTGTCTTCACTCAACTTACGCAGATAAAAGGTATAACTGAGTAATTGGAAAAACTGTAAATAACAAGAAATGTAGCATGAAAACTTTGTTCAATTTAATCTCCTATTCTGGCATCATATAGCATAGGAAATATTATTTCTGTCAACACTAGCAAAAGGTCATTGACTTTTTATTGGTCTGATCTGACGCTGATAGCTTTGATAGAATTTGTCCAGCAGACAAGTGACTATTGCCTAAAATTATTTTAGTTAAACTTTATGTTCATAGTAATGAGAATAAAAACGTGTATACTGAACTGTTGATGATTCCTAAATAAAAACTGTTGCAGAAGGTAGATACAGAATGATACCTGAGGCCCGGGCATGAAACCTCGTGAATCAGGCAGAACTGGACTTACATGTAATGGTATTGTTACCATCACATTTATTTTTACCTGGAAGTGCCAACAACAGTGGTAATGAGAAAACAGCGATAAAACTCTTCATAATCCGAACATCATGGACTGCTTCCCCAGATCCCAGCTGGGAAGCAACAGAACCCATGGAAACTTAGATCTCAAAGAAACATATTTCATTTAGAATTTTAGGAGGTAAAGATTTTGCTTAAAATTGAAGTTACACAATAAAATATGGAGGTACAAGAGACTCAGAATAAGAACAAAGGAAAACAGTAGTAATATGAAATTTAATATTATTGGGAAAAAATAAAGCACATGTTCTGAAATGAGCACATGTTCTGTACTGGAATGTATTTAAATGCATTCTTTTTACATAATTCTTGCATTTGTATCATAAATGCAAAATGACTGATGCTTTTTAAATTATCTTGAAAAGTATAAATTATATTTATCTATAGATATGCATATAGATATAGATTTAGATGATACATATATTGATAGATATCTGCTGCAAGTACAAATTTATACTTAAGCTGACAAATATATTGTCCATTCTTCATAGTACTTGTCTACTCTTTCTACATTAGAGGAACCTGGTCTATTTATTTATTTCCAAATTGTTTGCAATCCTTATGTTTGATGGCCATCCAAGTTACTCTGAGGAGGATTAAATCTCAGTAGGGTGTATTTTTGTTATTATCAATCATGTTCACTAATATTTTCTGGTGTTATTTTGTCTCATGGTAATTTTAAACCATTTCTTGTGTCAAGTAACAGACATAGGCACAGTGAAGGAGTTAAAATCATGTTTTGGTTGCCCAGCAATGCCAGAATTCAATAGATTCAGGCTTCTGAAAACAGAGAAGTCACATCTCTCAAATTAAAACTACTTCAGTGCAGCACATACAGCAGGCAAGGACTAGTTTCACTAGTTGGCTTTATGAAGACATTGGATATATTGCAAAGCTATTATTGTCTTCCTCCCAGACTTTTCACATCTAAATAAAACTGATTGTATCTCAGAGATCATGTTTCTCATTGTCTTACCATTTGTAATACCATCTGTGAATGATTTATTTTGCCAGAAGACCAAGTGACAGTTTAGGAATGGGCTCAAGCCGCTGGCATAACTGCAGATTTTAGTTAGATTACATTATGTACAGCTGTGCATGGCATGGAAACATTTTTGTTAGTACTTGAAATGACAGATAAATTAAACTGTCCTTCCTGCTCTATATAATTACTTACCATATCAGAATCTGATAGGAGTCATTGCATTGCAGAAACATATTGAGATGATAAATATGTTATAAAACCTAACACTGCTTGGCATAAAGATGCAAACTGCACTCCTGAAATCTTAAGTGTTCCTTACTTCACAGATTTGGGATCTTTAGGATCTCTTCTTATTCTTCAGTTATTTTTGCAGTTTTCTCTTTCTGGACAGAAGAAGAAGCAGAAGCCAGCAAGAGTCAACTTTCCAAGTCTTTGCAGACTACAGGTGAGAACTGCAGTTACTGATGCATCAGTTCTTCTAAAGTCTCATGCAGAGAAGCCAATGCAGAGTGCTCAATGCCTGTATAACATCCCATACTCTCTCCTATATTTCCTCATGAGTTTCTGCTTCTGGTGTTGCTGATTGTGCTGTTGAGCTGTTGAGTGTTCAAATACAATAATTCCAAAGGAAGCCTAACTATCTCAGGAGTAAACAGGAAACATAAGATGTAAGGTGTGAGTGTTTTAAACTCTGTGATGTCTGGAGTGTTTGATTGTTTAAGCACAGAAAGGACTACTGGGATAAACGAGTAGAATATAATCCTGAGCTGGAGCGGTTTGAATAATATCGTAACAATCACAGCCACTTGATGGCTTTTTATGTTTGACTCCAAGAACCAGACTCATGGTATTTTTTTTTAATTGCCAGATGAGATTTAGTCATCCAATGCAAAGAAAAAAAAAAGAAGAAAAACAATACTTTTAAATTAATCACATATTTTTTACTGAAGTGTCTGAGAGACCATTGTAACTTATACAAACAGACCTCTGCTGGGATTTAGCAATCAAATTCTATTTTGTCTGCTGTTTTAACAGTAACAAAATAGTTGGTATTGTTTCTATTTAGTGGAATATTCATTGCCACTCCTTTTCTGTGAATAGGTTTAATCTGTTTTTCATTCATTCACTGTTATTTTCAAATGCATTACTACAAAACTAAATAAAACAATTGATTAGTAATGTTTGGATAGATGCATAAATAGATAGATGAACATTCTTTAATGGCATTTTTGTTTACACAAGAAAAAAATTTTACACAAGGCAGTAAATTTTAAGATACAAATAATTCTCTCAATTACTATTATTATTTTGGAGAAAGGCTGTCTCTGATTTATATTTAAATCATTACAATCTTCTGTGTCAATTGTATTTAACTTTTTATTCAGTCTATGCTATTATGTATCTAGCTTTTGGAATCTTTAGAGAATAATAATTTAAAAAAAACCATCAGTGACCTTAGGAAGTCCTAATAAAAATATTATACAAATTTGTATTGTAACATTTTATTGTATAAACTTAGACCATGGCTGAAGAATATATGTTCATATTTTTTGTTTAATTCCTGTGTCTCTAATCTATACTTTTGTTTTATAATCTTTATTAGAGTATCTATTTTATTTTACATTTTTTGCCTAGGCAATACATAGTCCTTATTTTTGTTCTTATGAAACACAGTAAGCAGTCATTTATTCATTTAGTCATTGTAATCCTTGTTTGTGTAAATAATCACAGTTCTAAATGTTCTCATGTGAATAAGCATCCACCAACATCTGGATTTTCCAACCCACTATGAGCTTTGATAATCATGACAAAAAGATTGCATTCTGCCTATTGCAACAATTAATTTACACGTGGAGCATCCTAATAATTTTCACTGTCCTGCTTTAACTAATGATTAATTGAACAATAACTTTAAACTTTAATGAAGTCAAAACCCTCAAAGAATAAATAGAGCTTTGGAAGAAAACAACAAGAATTTGCATCAACACAGATTCAGTTCTATAAAACCATAAACAGGTCAATCAAAACCTCATTATTTCACTTTAGAATTAATATAATTGCTATTGAACATGAGCAATAATGCATATTGGCAATGTAGATTTAGGAATATTCTCTTAGGAATACCAGAGGATCGATTTAAAGTATATAGTTATGTATAAGCCTATTTTTTCAGATACTGCAGTTTAGAGGTAAATAAACTACCTAAAGAACCTTGGACATTAAGAAAGGTAGTATTTAGAATTAAACCACAACAAGTTTCAGCACTTACATTGTATACACTAATAAAAATATCCTGGTTTCTGATGGGATAAAGTTCATTTTCTTGTTAATAGCTGGTACAGGGCCATGTTTTGGATTCAATATGAGAATAATGTAGGTAACACACTGATGGTTTAGTTGTTGCTAAGCAGTACTTAGTGTCTGCCAGTGAGGAGGGGTTCAAAAAGCAGAGAGGGAGCACAGCCAGGACAGCTGAACTGAACTGATCAAAGGGACATTCCATAACACAGTGTCGTGTCCAGTTTTTAAACTGCAGGGATACTCTGGAAGGTGAACCGATCACTATTGGGGATGGGCTGGACATCACACTGTTGATAATGAACTATTGAACTGTACATCACCTGTTTCTCTTGGGAGCTGTTACTGCCTCACCCTCTCATCATCATCATCATCATCATTATTATTATTATTATTATTATTATTATTATTATTATTATTATTATTATTATTATTATTATTATTATTTCTATTATTATTATTATTGTCATCATCATCATCATCATCATCATCATCATCTAATTAGTAGTAACTTTTTTTTCAGTTAGTAAATTGCTCATAACCCTAAAGGTTTACCTTTTATTTCTGCTCACCTTTAAATAATTGGGGAAACAGAACTTTTTTCCAGTCTTCAAACCTGTAATAACCTAGTATAGTAATCCGAGTTCTATATGTAGTTGCACACTAAGAAACTGTATAGTACACTTTTACTTCTTCATGGCTCCACAGGACACTGAAGCTCTTGCTAATGCTGAATTAACTCCCTGGAATTTAAGCTAAAATGTTGAATAGCCTGAGAATCTTTTAATAACTTTCTGCAGAGTTTGAACTTGCATATATAATGAGAGGATAATTTTTTTAAAAATTAATAAAAATCATTTTTGCAGATCCATCACATTTCCTGATACTCCATTCTCCTGACTGCAGCTCTTGTCCTGCAGACATTGCTATCAACAAACAAACTGTGAGAGCTAGGTATTAAAAACAATCATCAGTATTTCTCTGCATCATTAAACCTAAAGAACATTAACTAAGAAAATCAGTGCAGAGCCAAATTAATTACAAAAGAAGTAGCAGCAGGGAAACAAAAGTTCTTAAATGTGCTCAATAACCTCATCTCAAGCATTTGTATATACACCCCAAAAAGCAAAGCTATTTAATCTGTAACGCAAATATTGAATTAAAGAGAACTATTAATTATGTAGCATCTGTCCTTTTAAAAGTTTTCTTCCGACAGTTTATTTAGGCAGTAATATCCTTCATTCACTTTAAAAAACTCACTTTAAAACATCAGTTAATGAGAAAAAAATCCATTGAGCAAAATCCACAAAAAGCAACGCATAGAAATACATGTCCAGATATAACAGTATATCTTAACTTGTTTAAATATAACATATGGAAGAAAATTTCATGGAGTTAGTAGCATATAATAGAAATGTGCATGAACATTTTAATTAAAGTAAAATCAACAGATTTTTTGAATGCGATCATTGAAGTTTGGTTTCATTTCTTCTAAAGCAGCAGCCTAAGTTCTAGCTTGTTAGATTTAAATATAACCTTTCCATCCAACCCAAAGAAAAAAATTAAAATACTTTTCTTTGGGAAATGCCTTTTTCTCCTCATGAGTGATGCAGGAAAAAGATGAAGTTACACAATTTGAGTTTTCATCATCAAAAACTGGATGAGATCAAACCACTTCCAGTGGCTTTATTAGCACACACTGAGATATGAATTTAAAAATTGTCTCAGTATATGACGGTTGAGAAAGAAAGAATGGTGTTAAACAAAAAAGGAAGAAAAATTATTAACACAAACTATGAAGATATGACTATCACAATCATTGACAAGCTAGAAACAATAAAGATATTTTACTAATATAATATATAGCCCTGTTCAAGGTAAAACCCCAACAAAATTATCATTAAGCTTTTGAATAGTTCTATGATTCGGACATGAAGAGTGAATACTAAATTTTATGCATTTTTTGTTGGTTTACAGCAAGATTGCAATCACCATGGTAACACTTCTCATATTAAAAATATAGGATAATAAATTTTGACTAGTTGCTCATCTGCATCTTAATTTTGAGACAAAAAAAGATAGTTTCAATTTGTAAATGATTACAGGATCACATTTTTGTCTTTATTAATAATTAATGAATTAATATATTTTGCATAAATATATGGGACCTTGAAGATTAAAATCTTACAAATGGTGTGACTGAAGTGCACTATAAAACAACAGAAATAAACAAAGTCTTAATAGCTTTCTCTGTTATTTAAACAATCCTGATCCTTAAACTGTATTAGAGAACATTTGGGGTTTTTTTTATTGCCAACAACTAACATTATTTACAAACAAATCATGTCTACTACTACTCTATCCTAGTCTGAACAATTGACTTATGTAGAGTAGTGCTGCATTAACTTCAAAGGAAATCACTCACTGAGCCTTATAAACAAGGCCACCAGAATATTTGTATTTACTGCTTGGTGATTTCATGTTTAACTACCACTGCAATACCCATCGTATTCTCATGGCTGAGATATCATATGATTCCTGTTTGTCCTGCTTGCTCTGTTCCTTTCCTAGCCTTTGTTTTGGCATTGAAATTTGGTCATTCAAATGATCGAAACATTGTCTCGCTCGTAGCTGTTTGCTGCTTATGTGATGACAGTGATCACATAGTTATCCTAGTTTTTCCATTCTGTGTAACATGATTTTGTTCACTCATAATAGCATTCACATTTCATTTATTGAAGTATTTCTTCTATATAAGTTGTGCTTTAAAATTGAACTGTGTGGTTGACATTCAGAAATAAAGATCAAAATAATAACATTGTTTTAAAATCTACTTTAAAAATTAACGTCTTTAAATATGAATATGCTACTAGATATCACGTGAGTGATAGACTTTATTACTTTTTAGAATTAGAGCCTACACATCATTTCCTGACATTAAGATGTTTCCATTTTATATGAATCTAAACTAAGCATCAGAACCTATTTTGGATTGGAAAAGACCTTAAAGATCATCAGTATCAACCTTCTGCCATGGTCGGGACACCTTCCACTAGACCAGACTGTTTAGAGCTCCATCCAGTGTAGCCTTGAACTCCTCTGGGGATGGGGCAGCCATTTTCCCAGGGCCACCTGTTATAGTGCCTCACCACCCTCACGGTAAAGATTTTTTTCCCTAATATCTAATCTAAACTTATTATCTTTCAATTTGAATCTATTCCCCCTTGTTTTGGCACTACATGATCTTGCAAAAAGTCTTTCCCCATATTTTCTGAAAGTTCCCTTCAGGTAGTGGAAGACTACATTTAAGTCACCTGAAACCTTTCCTTTTCCATGGTGAATAATACCAATTCTTTTAGTTTTTCCTCATAGGAGAAGTGCACCATCCCTCTGATGAACTTGGTGGCCTTCCTCTGGACTTGCTCCAACAGGTCCACGTCCTTCCTGTTCTGGATGCAGCACATCAGGTGGTTTCTCCTGAAAGCAGAGAGAAAGCAGGTGTTTTGGAGTAACTTCTCGTTCCATGATCTTCCCAGTCACAGAGGTGAGGCTGAAAAGTCAGTAGTTCTCAGTGTTGTCTTTTCTTCCCTTTTGAAAACAGGTAATACGTTTCCCTTTTTCTATTCACCTGAGACTTCCCCTGACTGCCATGACTTTTCAAATATCATGGAGAACGGCTTGGCAATTACATCAGCCAATTCCATCAGGACTCAGTTGCCTCTCATGGGCTCCAATAGACCTAAATACATTCTGGTTCTTCAAGTGGTCGTGAACCTGATCTTAATGTGGGAAGCACTTTGCTTCCTCAGACCCCATCCTGTTGTCCATCCACTTGAGATGTGTGGGAAGAATGGTCGCCATAGAAGACTGAGGCAAAAAAAGTTGAGTACCTTCTCTTCATCCATGTTTCATTTTGTTTACTGGAGGGCAGACACTTTCTTTTAACTTCCTTTTCTAGTTAACATATCTGTAGAAGTTCTTTTTTTTATTCCTTGCAACCCCTTTAGAGGTTCATGGCTGGCTTTTGCTTGGCATTTCTCATCTAGTCTTGTCTCATCTCGTCTCGTCTCATCTCATCTCATCTCATCTCATCTCATCTCATCTCATCTCATCTCATCTCATCTCATCTCATCTCATCCCTACACAAAAAACTGCTTCTCTATACTCATCCCAGGTTATCTGTCCTTGTCTCCATTGCCTGTGCATGTTCTTCTCTTTAGTTTAATCAACAGATCTCTACTCAGCCATGTCATTTTCTTGCCTTCCTTGTTCGATGTCTTGCTCTTCCTTGTCCTTGCACTCCATGGACTTGCTTAGAGAAATGCCAGCTCTGTTACACACCCTTGTCATCAAGAGCAGTCTCCCAGGGCATCCCACTGACTGTCTTTCTGAAGAGCTTTCCTAAAGTTCAGGGGCCAAATTTTACTCCCTACCTGACTCTTATCCCACAGACTGGATGCTCCAGCAGTACAGGATCCCTGCATTCCAGGCTGACTCCAGTCTCTATATCCCCAGTTTGTTCACATGTGTTGGTGACCAACAGATCTAGTAGCATATTCCCTCTGGTATTGCTTGGCTCACAAAGTTATCCTTCATGCATTCTAGGAGTGTCCTGGATTGCCTGCAGCTCACCTACCATAATCATAGCTGTACTTGATAACAACTGCTACTTTTCCTTATATGTGGGGATAGTTGTTAAAGGTAAAGATAAGCTCTAAGAAATTATTAATTATCATAGATAAATTTAGATACCATGTGGAAACTAAATCAAAACATTAAGATAGGTATAGATTTCAGTAACTAGAACCATAAATAGAAGCCGTATCCTTTCAGATGCTGATAAATTGAAAATTTGGCTCTTGAAGGAAGAGTTAGAGTTCATTTGATAGCTTTTACTGTGTTGTTGAATAGAGGGAAGAAACATAAAATTAATTACATATATTTAATTGTTTATAAATTAAATGTTAACTTGATTAGAGGACAGAAATACGGCACTGATAATTGATCATATAAGTAAAGATAAAACTTCAAATTTAGAAGTTCATATGTCTGAAGCAACAGTAGTAACTATATTGAGAATTAGTGTGCAACCAGATCGAAAAATATATATGAAAGATTAATTTTCTGTTTCAGCAGAAAACTTATTTTCTTTTTAAAATTTTAAGCTTTCTTAGGCAAAGTACATGCCCATTTGTATGAAATTATGATCCCTCAATATCTTCTCTTTACCTATCTTGTATTTCTAGTAGAAAACTAAGTATTTTTACTGTTTTTTAATTGTTAAACCGTTTTTTATACATATGCCTACTAATCTCTCTGTGACTGGTGTGTAACAGGAGCCATCCTCATTTACCTGACATTCTTGGGGTGTGATTCTAACACTGTTTTCAGTGTTTGACTACAAGACAAGCTCCTGGTTGTGTATCAACAAAGGAATGGGTATAGGCAAATGGTGACAAATATGGTGTCCCAGGTCACTAAGTGATTACAACATTAAGTGCCAAAAGGACTTATGAGATATCAAAATTATTTCTGCCATAAGTCCTAACAAATACCAGGCACAACATAAGAGGATTCACCAGAGAATGAATACATTCATTAATTACTCTGGCTAATGTCAGATTATTTTTTTTTTTTCCATAACTTATAGTAGGGTCAAGTCTGATTGTAGGTGATTGATTGACATATCAAACAGTTCAAGGAACAAATCTGTTTGAAAATAACTTTTTAAAGTGTAACATAAAATAAATTACTGTTTAGGGTAGGAATCTCCCACAATGAGATAATTTTCACCATTTTAGAAAGAGTGGTGGATCCACAGTGGATTTTCAAGCTATCTTCAGCTTGATATCTCCACTCTCTCTCACCTCACATCTCTCTCTCCCTCTCTTCATTTCTCTTGTTGTCTTCCACTTTTGGTCTTATTTGCACCTTGATACAGGCAGAGGCAAGCCTCACTATAGAATCATAACCGCCTGTAACTCAGTTTTGGTTAGACATTTTCTCTGATCTTCTTTTTGTGCATTCATGTGTGTAGAGTTGAAAAATACTTTAAAAAATTCTATTTAGTTAGCACTACTCCATGGAAGTTCCATTCTTATTGCAACAGTGTCAAAGATAATACAAAACGAAATGCCTCTTTTTTATTCTGAGAAAACAAAGGATAGATAAATAACATTACAAAATTCACTATTTCTTATTAACATTAGAAATTTGGAACATTTTGTTAAAAATAGAATGTTTTTCATGATCTGTTGTAAGTTGTATGAAATAATAGTTAGAAAACTGTGGGTAGGAAAGAGTCATAGCAGTGAAATTGTGACAGTACTTCTTCATAATGAAGAATAAGAAAAAATATTTCTGTCACAATAGAACCAGTATTACAGAGGTAAGTATTGGTAGAAACATTTAAATAAAAGGAATAAAATCCTAACTAATTAAAACATGAAAAAAATACTGTAAAATTGGAGACAGATGGTATGAAGGGAGAAGAAAATCAGAAGGAAGAAAAATTAAGAGTATCCGTAAGGTTGAGAAACATGAAAAACATATGCAGTGTTCCTCCTGTGTTCTTCCTTTTTCCATTTTACAAAGGTGACTGCTGTTTTTAAACCATCACAAATTCACAATTAAGCAGGGCACAAATGTGTAGACAACGAGTTAAAAATAATTCACTTCTCCATACGATTCAGCCATTCACCTACAGTAGCAAAGTTATAAGATGGATGTCTGAAAGTAAGAAGGGAAGTGGGTGGTGAGAAAATAGAAAAGGAAGAGCTGATGCTGAGCAAGATTGGGATGCACGATTCTTGGTAAAAGTAGTATCAGTGGGAAAAGTGAAGTTTGCTGGAGGGAGATTTTAATAGTTTCTTGTGGAGCTAAAGAAAATTGACAGATTGGCACAGCTGAAAACTTATGTGGAGTTATGTAGCCTGAGATGCTTTATATGTTCTAATATACACACAAATATTTTTATTGTGAAATATATTACTGCCTCAAATATTCCGTGCTGAAATATTTCCAGCTTATTTGTCAGAGCAGTGTAATCATTTTGGCAAATAGCAGAGCTCAGTCTCTAATGATGACAGCAATCTGTCATCATTAGGATTTCACAGTGTGGAAGTGAAATCCAGTTACAATCTGTTTTTCTCAATCGCTACACATTCTCTATTTTACTCTGAAGAACTTTCTCGGGCACCATCCATTCGCAGTTAAAAACTGTGTGCAAAAAAAAGAAATAAAAATGTTCCTGTTAAAAAGTTAATTACAGCACTTAAAAAGCAGACATAAAATGAAAAATAAAAACAAAAACAAAAACAAAAAAACCAACCTAAATCTCTGTCCATTCACTTTCCTTCGTAGTTGAAATTAGCAGTTTTAAAACCGAAGATTTATTGAAAAAATATTATGATTTTTAATGAAAACTATTAGGATATCCTAATCGCAGCTGAAGCATCTCATTGACAACACTGTTACTCTGCTATATATAAATATATGGATTTTCTCCTGTTTTGACTATTTCTTTTGATCGCGTACTTACAGATATTTACAGAATTCCAAAAGCTAGAGGGAAAATGAATGAAATATGATCTGTTTTAAGAGTATTGTGGTCAAAATTCTTCTGCAAGTTTTGTAAGAGAATAAATGAAATAAAAAGGAAATGTTAATGAAAATTAAAATTTGATTTACTCTCTTCTAAGGTGTGGTAGTTCCTGCATATAATTCTCTTTCTTTTTGTTTTTCTTTATATGAAATTATAAATTTGTCAGGGGAGACCTAATTGCAGTCTTCAACACCCTCATGAGGGGAAGTGGAGGGGTAGGCACTGATTTCTTCACTCTCATGATCAGTGACAGGACTCAGACATGAAACTGAGTCAAGGGAGGTTTAGGCTGGTTATCAAGAAAAGGTTTTTACCATAGTGGTTGGACACTGGGACAGGCTCCCCACGGCAGTGGTCACAGCACCAGCCTGACAGAGCTCAAGAAGCATTTGGAAAATGCTCTCAGGCACAGGGTGTGATCTTTGGGGTGTCCTGTGCAGGCACAGGAGTCAGTCTCAATGATCCTGATGGGTCCCTTCCAACTCAGCATAATCTGTAGTCCTATGGCTGTTCTTTTTAATGCTGTATTTAATCAGATAGGTATTGAAATTGAAATGTGTAGTGATGTTTATACCGATGGTAGGACTTTTCTGTGTTTTCTTCTATTTCATTTTAATGGATTATACAAAATACTTGTCTTCATATTGGCAATAAAACTTCTAGAAATAGTAAGATGGATCCCTGTTTCTTTTAACTCTGTCATAACAAGCAGGAAGAACTACTTTATCGCCTCACTTGTTAGTAAGCTCGGGAAGAAACTAACCCAAAATTCAACCTTGTATTAAGGTAGATTTTAAGATTTTTAGTACTCCCTGTGTAAGCAGGTTAGCAACCACAGGGTTGTCTCCTCCCTCAATTTTCTTTACAAGTTTAAAATATAAATCTTAGACAATGGAATATTTTCCCATCAAAAAACTTCCAAACAGTGGACAAGACTGGAATTGAGCTTGAAAGGCTAAAAGACACAAATATATCTTTACATTTCCATACCTTTACAAAACAGATGGTTTCAGTATTCTTCAAAGTTATTTTGTCTTTCAGATGCAGGCTACAAATGCTCTAGTGAGCACCTTTTCCACAAGAAGTATGCATGTTTAGCATGTATGGTTAGAATTTTCCGGTAAAATGAGATATTTTGAGCTCATAAATCAAATCTTCAGGAAGAAACAAATTTTAACCTAGGTGAATTTTCCAACCACAGGAGAGAAATCTGTTTTCTTGTTCCCTTTTTCTAAAGGAACACCTAAAGATTAGTCCAGTAAATATAGCAATGAATGCAGTCAAATAATTTCCACTGATATTCTGAGTTAGACAACCGAGAGAATCTTAATATTTACCAATTCTCAAATCTTGCTTCAGAAAATATGTTGATACAGTAATTTGTCTATAGTTCACCAAAAATCAACTGTTTTTTGAAGCATGGTGTTTACTATGTTTTCATGTAGAAAAAAAAAAAGACACCGGTTTTGGTTCAACTCATTTCTTTATGCTCTCACTTAGTAATGTACTGTCAACAAATGCATAATTCATTCTACATTCCATAGCCAAGAAATCCTATTTAGCTGGCATGAAAGCCCTTCCCTATCAAGAAAAAACAGAAAGTGTTAAATGAAAGAAAAATTATTTGTGTTATCAGGTTTTCATTAATTGGTAGACTTACAGGAGATGCAAGTTTATTTTCTCTGTGTCTAAAAATATTCAGATCATAATTTATCTCCCAAAACACTGGTTCAAGTATCTAGTTAACTGGTTTTCAGACTACTTTCCACAAATTAGTGAACTACTTGACTAGTCATACTGAAAGGGAAAGGTATAAAGCAGTGGGTTAGTGTGCTTGTTAAGGGAGAAAAGTCCTGAGATAAGTCACTGCTACCAACATTATGTATAAGGTGTGGAAATAGTCCAGGCAACACTTTTAGCATTGAGATAAGAAAAGCTTTCATCCAAAAAGACCCCTCCTGTAGTCTGAAAACTTACGTATGGAATAAGATAAATACCTTATGGCAAGAAGAAGGAAGTGATTTTTCATCTCTTAATGTCATGAAAAAGAACTTAAATTGCCTGTAAGTGGGAGATATGATGGCCAGCAATGATTGCAGGCATCTGTCTTCAGACTATATACTAATGATTCTGTTACTCTGAGAAAACCATGCAAATTCCTATTTCATGCAACATGATCTCATCTGCCATATTAACTAGCCATATGCACATTTGGTGTTTGATTCAAAGTACCTAGAGAATTGTCTGGTTACAGCTAGTGTTTAATGCAGCCTTCAGGGGTGTGTGATTATGGGTGGGGCTGACCCTGGCTGAATGCCAGGTGCCCACCAAAGTTGCTCTGTCTCTTCCCTTCCCAGATGGACGTGGGAGAGAAAATATAATTAAAGGCTTGTGGGTTGAGGTAAGGACAGGGAGAGATCACTCACTCATTACCATCACGGGCAAAACAAATTCAGCTTGGGGAAATTACTTCAATTTATTTAGAATAAAATTGAAGTTGGATAATGTAAAATAAAACTAAATCTTAAACCTTCTCCACCACCCCTCCCTTTTTCCTAGGCTCAACTTCACTCCAAATTTGCTTACATCTTCCCCTGCAGGGGCACCGGGAAGTGAAGTTGCAGTCAGATGATTGTATATTGTTTCCCTCTTAAGTTGTTATACCAGCAGCAGTACCCGCATCACTGGTGGGCTTTACCTAGACCAGCTGTAGGAGTTGCCTGGCATTGGCTCAGTTTTTAAGGGGATAAGATTCTAGCATTTTTGCAGAAAACACACTCCTCCACACACTGCTACCAAAATATTGCCATGCGAGACCAACACTAATTAACTATTCTAACCCAACCAGTAAAAACCAAAAACAGAACAAAAAAGAAGCAAAAAACCCTAAAAAAACAAACAAACAGTTTGTTGGGGTTTTTTTAATTGGTAAGATTAGATTTCTTAAGGATTACAAGCATGTCAGCATGCATTCAGTTGTCTTCAAAATCAGGGGTTCTGAGATTTATTGATGGAATGCCTCTTTTATCAGTTGTGATTGGGCCTAGGAATGAGCAAAATCTCAGACTGAAAACCCCCAGAACCATATGGAACACAACCACAAGAACCTAAAATCAGATAGTAAAGTTCCTAAGTTTAAGTGTGTTTTAATTCTGAACTTCTCCTTGGACTGCACTATTGTATTTAATTGCTGAAGTTCTAATAACAGTCTGGTACCAGTGGTCTGCATTGAAGTAACTATGATCTACTCTTGATGCAAAAGATTACACAAATATTTGTAGCCTATTAATACTAGACACCAGTCATATAATAGAAATTCAAGCAGAGTCATAGGGTGCTCATAAAATGGGATTCAATTTAGTGACAAATGCTCTCCCATTTGTCAGATGGGGCCAGGAAGGACTGAGAGCATGAGTGAATAAGTTAGTAGCTACAGGTGGTTGCCACTGAGAGTTAATTTCCCTCTTCATTAAGCTCCTTATACACAGAGCCAAGGGAACTAAGATGGCATGATACTCAATGAAGCAGGAAATTGAGTAATCCTAGTCAGCCTTCTTCTAAATAAACCTTTCTATCAGAAGCTGGCTGCATAAGTAAAGTGACTAGTTCACTTCCCTCTTGCCTCAGCCTTTTTCTGCTTAATACCTTTGAGAATAGATGTCAATGTCTTGTAAACAAATTTTTTTAAAAAGTAAAAAGGATTATGTTATTGTAGCGTCAATGAAAGAGATGTCAAATACCCCCACAAAATGGGTCAATTAGAAACTGTTCAGACTAGGGTCACAGATATCTTACTCATCAAGGTAATATTTAAGGGTACTATCAGAAGGATATTCTGGTAATAATAGTCTTATAAGAGGACAATTCTCTACTGGGGAAAGTAACTCTCCTAAAGAAAAGCTTTCAAGAAAGAGACAGGATTTATGGTGGGTACTAGTTTAGTTGGCTATTACACTGCTACAGTACTAGCATGTTACAGTGTTCCTTTTTGTATGGCAAACCTGATATTGCTTAGTTTTTTTGAATGAATTTTTTTCTTGAAAGTTTATAAATATTTTTAAAAAGACAAGATGTACAGCTAATACAGATGAAGGCTATCAAAATAAAAGTTACCCCTTCAAAAAAAGAGTATAAAAACCAGTGATTCCGGGTAATGAGAAAATCTTCTAGTCATAGATTACTTTACACTAAAAGATGTGGAAGTGCACTATTTAAAAAAAACCCACAAACCTTTATGAAATGGCCAGTTTCTGATTGACCTCAGTTCCCTCAGTTCCCCAAAGAGCTAAGAAAATTCCTCAAAGGGTGTAAAGAATACCGAGAATTAGGTGCCAAAGATTTGTGTTCTCTCTGACAATCTGAACTTCTGCACAGCAAACTTCAGCTGCTATTGATTTCCGTGTCTCAGAGACGTGGTGGGGCTTCTAGAGCACTGGGGATGGGTCAGCATAGATCTGCAGTGAAACACACTTAACCATCTGGCCTACCTTCTGGAAATCTCTTCCCTTGGCCTGGCATGGGCTGAATAAATATCTTCATTTATAATAATTTCCATAATGACTTAGAATGTTGACAGTGATTACTCACTATATTTCCCTCTATATGACCTAGCAAAAAAAAACTGCCCAAGAGCATATACAGTTTAACTTTTCTATTTTAATTTTTCTGCTAAATAATGTCCCTGTAATTGGCAGCAATCAGTTCTGGATTTAATTATTTAATATATTTTAGAGTGCTAACTACCCACTATGCTTCAGATTAAAAAAAAAAAAGAAAAAAAAAAATATATATACACATATATATACATATACATATATACATATATACGTATATATCTCAGAGCTTCGATAAAACTTATAAATTGTATAAATTGTATAAATATGTAATCAAAAAAATTCCCATGTGTCACTCTGTTGATACTTCAGCTGCAGACCTATTAAAAAAAATATTTTTTTTTAATTCTGTAATGTGTGCCCCTCCTCAGAAAACCCCACAATACCACTGAACAAAACCAGTGAAGAATCTCAACTTTTACTATCCCCATTTTCTTCTTGATGGCTTGCCATTAGGTTGTGAAGCAAAAAATATCTATCACCTTTTTTGCTTGGTTTTTACAAAGTAAATTAAAAACTCCTGTAAATATACTGAGCTTAGTCCTTAGCTGAAGAAAACAGATGTCTATGTTGTGGTTTAGGAATGGTATTCTCCAATTCAGTGCTCTCACCGAATCATGTGCTTCTTGCTCAGTCCCTCCTCTCCCTCTGTGCCTCTACCAGGAAAGGAGAAATTTGTGACACAAAAGGCAAAGATCACAGGGTGAGATAGAACAGTTTAGTGGAAAGAGCAAGGAGATAAGAAAACAAACAGTAACAGCAACAATACTAATGACACAGGGTACAAGAAAGAGGCAAATGATTCATACAGAAACAACAATACCCAACTGCTCCCTCTGCCACCCTCAATAAATGGGGAGGGATTTTCCCCTGGTCCAGTAGCAATGGTGGGAGGTGGTTTTTCGGCTAAAAACCGACAAAAATTAACCCTCTTCTGGCCAGAACCAGGACACTTTAAAAAGAATTTCACAGGTGGGCTTTCCTGATGTCAAAAGAGAAGAAAATTGCTTATATCATATGTTTCTGTGCAAGATTTTAAAACATGTTTTCTAACACTTCGTATTCAAGAAATTGAAACGACGTCATTGACTGAACTCATCGATACCCTTTATTTAATTGTACTTCTAGAGCAAAATTGACAGTAAAGATAAGAAATAGTATTCTAATGTTAAATATTAACAAAAGCAACAATAGTGCAACGTGTCTTCCGGTTAACTTCTTATCTCATAGATACTTGAATGACAGTCACATGTTGCCAAAACAGGTAAAACAAAACTCCTTAACAGCAGTTTAGCATTAAGAAGCAGGCATTCTCATTCTGTGCTGGATGCATTGGGGATATTTTCAAGCCTGTCATGAATACCAAATATAAAAAGGTCATGTTTATGTACTATATTTTATATACATATTTATTGGTTTGCCTGGAAAACACATAGAGATGATAATAATTTCCCCAAAATCATTAACATATCTTCCCTCCCACTGAAGAATGCAACCCCTCTCTTGGGAGTGACTCTGGTGGTCCTTGGTTGTCAACCCCTAAGTTTTACCTGACAGCTCAATGAACTCAGTGTTACTTCCCAAATGTGGAATTGAGTTGATATTGCAAGACTGTTTCATTATTTTGCATTCTCTTCTTGGTTGATGTTTCACATAATTTTACAAGATGAGCACTGTGAGTTCCATAGGCTCGTGGTTTATCAGAATAAGCATTGTATCTTTCCACCAGCTGAGCAAAATAGTTCATCTGGCAAAAATGAAGATTTTCCTTGGCAAAGAGGAGATTCTGAGTTCTGTATGGGAATAGTTGTAAATTCCCTAACTTCATGATGAAGATAACAGAATTATGAGTGTCACATCACTTTGTAGTCACCGTTTCTTGCCTAGACATAAAGCAGAGATGAAATATAGAAAAATTAGAAAAACCTCTGTATTCAATATAATTCAATTCAAATTCCAATAACTATGTCTTATTATACTTGATTAAAAAAATTATATTTATTTAGTTTTAGGAAATGGTTTTTCTTTGCTTCATTATGTAATAATATTTTAATATAATGCAGAAAGCTAACTACAATTTGCAGAAAAATAAGAAATTCTGTAAGAAAGCCCCATCAGCAGTAAAAGTTAAATCTAGTTTATAAGATTTTGGTTTTTTAACTGCTTCCTACTACTTTAATAACATCAAGATGCTTATCTAGATGCACACAAGCAAATGTATATACATACACATAGGCGTGCACATTTATATATATATTTTGTACCTGACCAGTTTAATTTTTCAGAAAAAATCCTGTTTATTTTGTAAACTGTTAGTCTCAAAAATATGTAAAACATTTTTCCTTCCTGTTGTCATCCAGAAACTGTAAACTGTTACCAGGGATTTTATTATCTTGTAGGGTAAGTTTTGGACTGCACTTCCAGACTCTGAGCTCCTTAATAAAAATCATATTTTATTATTATTTTTCAATAAATGTCCTCTCATTAGGTAGTAAGTGCAAAATAAACATTTTATGTTATGCAGTTGATTCAAATAATGTTGACAAATAGAGTTTCATTTTATCTGTACAAACAAGAGATTCTCATATTTTTGATCTCTCCTCAAAGGAAACCTGCATGTCTGAACTAAATAAATTGAAATCAATTGAAGGATTTTCAGCTATTTCAATTTATACTAAAATCAGTATTTTGAATCCTCTGTAAATAATGGCATATAATATTAGCAATGGAAATACAAAAAACTATGTACTTGAACATATTAAAATATGGAGAAAAGTTATTTGTGCCTTCAAAAGTGACAAAAATCTCTGTATCACTGAGCAGTATCCAAAAGAATTTTTTCTTCTGATAGTAATTAATGATGTTAGGTTTGATACAGTTTTCAATTAGAGTTTGTTAGAAACCAGGATCCTGGATGACCTGTAAGCAGCACAGACATTTTTAAACACAGGTTTTACTTAGATTACTTTGAAAGTAGGCTCACATGACATTATACTTCGTCATTGGTGTAGACAAGTTAAGATTTGCTTTTTATGTAAGAACTTTACGAAGGAATCCAAATATAAAGTTGTTGATAATTTATTTAATTTATTTTTTTTCTTAGATTTTCTTTTTCTTTTTCTAACAAAAATGATCTTATGGATGTAAAAAATATTTAGGTTATACAAAAAAAAAATCTGTACTTTAGTCATTATTGCATAAATTTAATATGCAGACTAACAGTTCTTGAATTCATGTGTTCTGGAATATTATGAAATCTCATTAGGATGACCAGCTAACTCATTTAGATATCACTTCCTCCCCAAAAACTGGTTTGAATAGTAAAAAAACAGTTTAAAGCTATATATCAAATGATTAAGAATAACTCCAGAGGAAGAAAAAAGTACTGGTTAGAGGATATCTGCTGGCATGAACGTAGGAGGATACAGTTTCATATGATATCTTTAACTATTCAAAAACTGAAATAAATTCAACTTTTGATTCTGGATTTTTTTGCTGCTAATCTCTACAATAAAATATTCCAGTTTTAGACAGGCACTCTCACATATCTTTCTGGCTGCAGCAATCAACTTCTCAACTGTCTTACTGCATACAAAACTAATGCTCTTATTCAAGATCATATTCATGGTTTCATAATTTTCTTCAAGACACTTCCAGAGTTAAAATTAATGAACCTAGGTTTCTCTCATTTTCGCTCAAACCCACAGAAACCTATCTGTGTTGTAATAACAGCAGACTTGAGTAGACAGTTAAAGAAAGAAAGAATAAAGTATTTTAAATCAAATGGAAAGTTCTGGTCATACTGACTTTCAAGAATTAGAATTTAGTTACATAGCCAGGGTGACACATTCACAGTATTATGGAACAGCCCGTAGCAAAGTAATCTTATTTGTGTAGTTTAAAATATGAACAAACTGGCATGTTCGCAACTAAACTGACATGATTGATTGCTACATGGTTTAGAGATTGGGTACATCCCAAGGTATGCTTAATCTAATGCCATCCCAGTTTATGGGTTTTAAAGAAGATAAACAGGGGTCTGTTTATCTTCTTTACTTAAGAAAGGAGAAAGAAACTCAACATAACAGAGACATACAGGTAGAAACCAGAATGTTCAAAAAGGATGAAGAAATGTTGCAGATCTAGAGCCTTGCTGAAATTAACCAGTGATATGAGCTGAGGTAAAAAAAAAAAAAAAAAAAAAAAAAAGGAAGATGTTCCTTTATATTACTGGCAATTTATTGTGAGACAAATGTCTCTCTGGCTTGAATAAAGCTAAATATTAGATCTTGTCCTCTGCTAGGCTACTGACTATATTTAAATTTCTCAATTCAAAAGCAAAACAATCAACACAATTAAAAATGAAAACACTAGAAAAGCTTAGTTGCAGTTTTAGTGGGAAGGGACTATAACTTCTGCTCTGTCACCATTCATGTTTCTGGCCAATTATGTAGATTTGAAAGTTTCTACACAGTCTCAAATAAAAACACCTTGCAATTCCCTGCTAGATTTTCTTTAAGTACAATGCAGAAAACATCACAAACCGAATTTGAAACTTTTTTCCTACTTTTCTGATCAAAATAGTTAGGAAATTTTGTGTATTTACTCTTTTGTTAATTGCCTAAATGCAGAATTTCATAATAATGTTAATATTTTAATTCTTCACATGCTTATAGCCATGCAACTTCTGATATTCCACAACAGATATTTTCTTAATCTTTGTAGCTGAACTCTTCAGAGCTTGAAAGGGATATCAAGCTGTCCATTTTTACGGATCCCTCAGATGCTATGAGTAACTTGGCAGTTCACAAGTAATTCTTTTATATCCAGACAATATTTGATTAACTGATAATTCTCTGCTAGTGAAGCAGAAGTCTTTAACCTTGATATATTGTGGTACAGATCTCTTAGATATTGTGCAAAATGTCTTATGAAACAATTTGCACTTACTTCTTGTAGCAATGTTTTCCTAGCTAATTCAAAAAATTTGAGTAAATAATGCAAGAAAATATCACTATCCTTTTATCAAATGGGTAAGAATCCCAATTAAAAGCAGCATAATGAGACATAAAGGCAATTAACTGTCGGATATATATCACTTTAGGTGGCAATAGCTTATCTTGTGCATCTATAAAGCACTCTTGTGGACTACACACCTTAATTGTCGAGAATTCTGGAGCATGTAAAATTAGAGTATTTTTTATGATGTATCCAAGCATCTGTAGATCATCTGAATCTGTCAGTAGTTGGAGGATCATAATTTTCAGTGCCAATTTTTTGGCATGGCATTTGAAGGGACAGAAGGGAAATTGCCAGCTTATGAGGGAAAATCAGAAATATATAAACTGAAAAACAGACCTCAATATTTTGACAAAAAGAAAGACATTTCAGAGGAATGATCAATTGCCACATTAATGTCCTATTGTTTCTTAGATTTGGAAAAAAAATTAACATCCTTTTATCCATGCAATTATGCAAATGATATAATAGTACTGTATTTTGAAGTTCAACATCTGAATGTAAAAATATGATAAGACAGATGTGAATAAATGCTGCTTTAAAAGTTCTGATAAGTGCTTTATATGATTTTAGTTGCATGCTGTAAGTAGTATGAAGAAAAAAAAAGGATAATTAAACTGTGAATAGTAATAAATAAGAGTATTTGCATTGGATTATGTTGTGACTAAATATACCATAAATCTGTTGCTTACATTGATGGAGCCATGAATGTCTGTTATCATAAATGAGCCCATAAAAAATACTTCACACATTTAGAGTAAATTACTCACTGATTAAACAGTTGCTACACTTTAGGCACCATTTCCTTCACTTAATTCAAATATTTCACAAATACAAATCTGCCATCAGTTTTAGAAGACAAAATGACTTCTTACATTGAGTTAGCTGTGCAAAAAATGTGTCATGGCACATAATTTAGCTTGGATCCCATTGAAAAATATGCATAAGTAGGAGCATTGTGCTTTCTCCTGTCAAAACCCTATTCTTTGTGCTTACAGAGGGTATAGTATTTAATTAAAAATACATGGTAGTCTCTGAAAATGAAACAAATAGTTAAAGAACAATTCTTCGCTTAAAGTTTTTAATGGCATTCGGCAAAAACTCTGCAGGGATACCTGAACATAGAATCACAGAACAGTTTGGGTTGGAAAGGACTTCTGAAGGCCATTTTGTCTAAGCCCATACTGAGGGAGAAATAAATAAGGGTGGTCAATCCTGGTCAGTGCCTTCCCCAGTCAAGGCATGAATGTCTTAAGGATGAGACTTTCATATCTTCATACTTTTTTGAGATTCTCTTTCATTATTTGACCAATCTTGATATCTAGCCCCTCAAAATTTAAGCCCTTCAAGATTTGAATCAAATTTTGCAATTTTTTTTAGTTGCTAATAAGTAGCTGTAGCTGCACAGCTATGATTAAGCAATTACATTGTGTATGTTTCATGCTTGACTAACCTGGGGTGTTTTTAAGGAATAGCAAAGACAATCCCAAAATGAATGTGCTGTCTGCACTAGAGCCACCTGGAGTGAAGGCAGAAGAACTGAGCAGTACCTGTTGGAAAGTAATTCCTACAGTGGGCAATAGTGACGATTGACTCACTGACCACCTACTCAAAATGGACCTTGGGCTGAGATGGAGGGAAGGGCTGCAGGACTGTGGACTAATCCATATGAGAAGCAAGCTATACAAGTAGCAAATATGTCCATGGTCCTATTTATAGAAAGAAACTGAATTTGTTTTTTGAGTTGTATAGATCACCTTCTGAATCCATATATCCACCTATGAAAAAAGATTTGGAAATATTATGGATAGTGTTGCAGGTAGTTATTCAGTGTTGTAATTTTAAATTCTGAAATTTCCATCATGCTTTTCTTAAAATACATCAAGCAGAACTATATAATAATAAATCATCATCACAATTTTTTTTAAATATTGTTTTGTTTGTTGAAAATATACTTGACAAATAATGAATAAACATTTTATCTCAGAAAATTTACCAAAATTTGACATGAAAAGCCTTGTCAAAGTGTTTAAAAAATAATTCAGAAAATTTTATTACACTGTGAAAAGGAGTTTGCCAATGGTCCTAAACCTGTTTTGCTAACATACAGCTATCAATTACTAAACTCACAACAAGTGAACATAGTATGTTTTGAAATCTATAATTTTTTGCTTTTAGTCAAAGCTATGAGTAAAATGGTAAGAAAAATATTTTGTGACATTAGTTATGCAAGTACTCTGTAAATTTTAATCTAGTCTTAATCTGTGGGGCTAAGAGTGCCCTCCCTCCCTCTCTTTCTTATTCCTCTTTTAAATAAAATATATCAAGTTTTTGGCTCCAATATCTAACCTGGTTTGGATTTAATCATGTTTGTTGGGTATATTTCAAATCTTTCTGTGTCTGATCCATTTTATTCACAGAGGTTTATTTTTCCTTGGTCTGCTGTGATAAACAAGTTTGTTACAAGCCCATATTAAATTTTGGTGGTCTGCCCTCTTGCATCTATCTGATTCAATTAGAATTGAAATGCAATTTTCAACATTCCACAAATTCCTTGCACCTTGATTAGACTGCAGCCATTTCATCTGATATTTCTACATACAAACACTTATAAAAACCCCCAAATTCATTTAATCTTTTGCTAAATATTTTGAGGCTGTTATAATTTTCAGCACTGTGAACTATCTTGTCCTAGTTCTGCCATTTAGAGAAGTGAACAACAAACTGTGGTCTTAAAGGAGATTTTTCAGGAGCACTTAAGTTGCTGGAGTAGAGAAAACAGTGTGAAAATTACTTGGATTGAATTCAGGAAAGTACTTTTTAAAAAGAAAAAAGAACCTTCTGGTCCAATTAGTAATTTTTTTTTTATAAATGTATCGTCATTATATTTAAGGCCTGAAATCTGGAGCAAATATTATCAACATAGCTGAACAAAGTTCATCAATCCATTTCACCTCAACTGATGATATGACCCTATCATATTAAATATCTATTTGTTCTGCCCTATTTTGAAATAACTAAATGACATTTATTTCAGACTCTAGCAGAATTCCTTTGGTTGATTTTTAGCTTGGATTTTTCCTTAATTATCAGATTTAATTCTCTCAGTTTCAGAAATTGATTATGTTCCTAAGAAGAAAGTAGGCTTAGGAACTGATATCTCAGTTATTGAGAAAACAAGGTTGATATCCTTCCTTCAGTGTGTTTGTATTTTTAATTAAATGGACTTGAAATAGTCCCCTACATTAAATTTCCACTGAAATTTAAGACACATCTATTCTGATACACTGTGAAAGCAAACTCCTATGATAGAAGACTACATGGTGACTTCTGTGTTCTCAAAGAAGTTTCCGACAGAAAAAGCTAAATTTCTAAATCTAGGATGCATACAGTAGATTATGCTAGATTACTGTCAGTGAAGAAAAAAGCAGATGTCAGGTAAATATAGCACTAAGAAAGAGCCGGATTAAAATTTCCCACCCAGGCATTCGAGATCCAGTGCCTTCTCCTGTCTGACAAGATAATGCATTAAAGGAGGAAAAGTACTGGATTTTTATGACAAAGTGCAAGTAAAACTCATTTCTTTGATAACTGCCCAGTTGCATATATTACTGATATGCATATGCATAACTCCCCAAAGTTAGGTATAACACATTTAATAGAATCATGTTTTTCTAAAATGCATGTGGCACCATTTGTCTTGGGGAGCTCCCCATTACCAGTCTGACGGCTTTATAGTTCTGTTGGGAAATGAAGTATAACATTAGGTTACTAAGCAACTCCACAGCATTTTAAAAGTACTTCTTAGAACTTACTTGCTTCTCCTAATTGATTCAGTCCACATCATTTTGAACATAAATGGGACATCATGTTTGGAAATATGCTGCATAACTACTTTTAGCTAGCATGTCTTGCTACCTCTGCATATCTAAATCAAGCTCTGGCATATAAATGCCATATTGAAAGCAAATTTTATCTTCTTCCTGAGTTGCATTGACATTTAATATATATAAATTATTTTGACAGTTCAAGCTAGTCTCTGAAGTTGTCTGCTGACTGTCAGAAAATAGACAAAAGACTAAATAACAATTATATTGTTCAAGTTTTATATAAAGTTTTAATTATTCGATCTGATTTCTTTAATAATTTTTGTTATAACACATAAGAATTAATAGGAAATATACCTCTGCACATTGTAATCATGTTGATATTTTCTTGAGTTACTAAAGCAAGATATCATCTCACATCATCTCTGAATATTAGTAGAAAATGTACTGGTATACCACAACTTATGACGAGTAAATTAGACTTTAAAATTACTGACTTTTCTCCCCATTTTGGTGGAGGTAAGTAACAAATAATGAAGCACTATATAGAAAGGCTGACTTTGGGGCTCTTTTCTCAACTTAACATATGTTTCTTTCTTTAAACTTCCTTGTTTTTCAAAATGTTAATACTTTTGAAATGAATGAATACATTATTGGGGAAAAAAAGTGGACTGAGGATCAACTACTAATATGTGTTTTCTCCCGGTATTTTAAACCCTCCTCTTCTTAGTTTGCTTAGTATTTTGTTGATTGGCTCCCTTTTTTGCCTTCTGTTTCACAGTCTGTAATTTCCTGAAATATTTATTTATTTATTTATGTATATAAATTTTTTATTTATATTCATTTATTTGGGAGACAGCCTTCCTGCAACTGTGACTGGAAAAAATAATCATTATATCTTGATCATCACTCAGACCTGTACTCTTTTGATTGTGTTCTACTAATTTTAATATTATTGATGGCTTAAATATAAGGTGAGCCCTTACTGATTTGATTCAGTAACTAACATTTTTCAAGGTTAAAGGTTTAAGTCATGCGTTAAAGCACACACCATATTTTAAAACTGCTGAAATTACTTCCTTCCCCTCTCAATGGAAGGTGCATTACATTTACGAGAAATGTTTCTTGCATACTGCAACTTATATGAGTTCCTGTCTTGTGTACGTCATACATACATCTTATATAAATCTATACAGGCACCAGACTGTGAGGGGGAAGGTTCAAGATCTTGTCTACTACAGGAGAGAAACAGACAAAGGCCCTGACTGCTACTTTTCTTGTGCTGCACCTTGGAAAATTTTGGATTTTAGTTTTTATGAATACTTTTCTAACTTACTGCTCAATATGCAATACAAAAAGTTGGTACCATATAGCTAGCACTGATGACTGCAGTCCTTGGTGATTTTTAGTCATTAAGGTCTCAGTGTTCAGTCTTAAAAACTGTTTGATGAGAGATGTCAAAGCCAAAGTGAGTTCATCTTGCTTCTTCTCCAATTCCCCTTGTTTATATCTAATGCGCGTATGCTGTTGTCTTCAGTCCCCAAAGGGGGAGTAGGAGGTGATGTCTTATCTGCTCCCAGTACTGCTTATCTTGTTTTTCTTTTCTCTTGGTAATCATTCTGCTTGCATATTCATTAGAACGTCCCTGCCTATTTGCAGTTCCTTGGGCTTATCTTGTTCTTAGTATGGCAATTTTTGTTTATTTTGGAGCCCCCTGCATAAAATTACAGCTCTGACATTTTGGTGGTCACATCAGTCACTATTCACATAGTAAATATATGTCTGGCTCTAAAATCACAGTGTTACAAATTGTTTATATGTTGTTAATGATACTATTTCAATATACTTAAATCCAAGATCAAGGCAAGCTAATATTAATGATATCCTGAATAGGACATTTAGGAAATTTACAGTTGTCAGAAGCCTCTGACAGATAAGTTACTAGCAGAGGAATTATGCCAGCCAGAAGATAATTTCTATTTTTTTAATATGTGTCCTTTTTAGAAAAGAATGCTAGTTGAAAAGTCATTTTGTGAAATGGGATATATTCTGAATATCTTTTATAATGATACAGGAGAACCTTACATCACAATATTAGTAATGAAAATGTATTATTTCAGAAAGCCCACAATGTTTAGTTCGTGCAAATATCTCCAAGAAAACTATCTTTCCCCTGGAAAAAGAACTCATTCGATCAGGAGCACTGAATGCTTGGGTGTTAGCAGTATTTTTGTTCCAGTAGTGTTCACCTAATCCAGACAGGGGGAAACAGTAGAAAATCAAGTTTGAGTCATGTTTAAAACACAGCAGTATTTCATCTGGACATAAATCATAAAATTATACTATTTAACTGCAAAGAACTGACAGAATTACTTGTTTAGCTTTTCATATGTACTAAATCTATATAATGCAGATGAAATAGAACATGAAAATTCATTCCATTTCACCTAAACATCTCTAATAAAAAAGAGGTCAGCACACCTCATCTAGTTAAATGTGACTGGTGATCCCTAGGTTTATATTCAAAGAAATTTAATAGTAATAAATTCCTGGGCACAGGAGAGGTGTGTCTTTGGCTTATTACACTTGAAAAATATTTCAAGTATCTATCCTCTGATATAGATATTCTGGTGCCTTTATAGGTTTTACCAGAGTTTTGAGTTTGGAAGTTTCCAGATGAGTCTCAGGACTGTTCATGTTCTCCTGAGCATCACAGCTGAAGTCAATGAAGACTTCACACTCACTATTCTAGTTAAACACCTTCACACAGGAGCTTTCTGAGTTTATCACAAACTCTTGACCATCAAAAATTCTTCATACAAAGAGACATGATAGGGATTACATGCAGCTGAGGTGGAGAGAGCAGAAGCCATGCAAGAAGAAGAGCCTTTGAGGATCTGGATAATTGGCTGGTGAAGCTACAACTCTACACACTTCTCCATTATCCCAGAGGAAAGTATTGTACAGCATAATTTCCTTCCTAACCAAGAGAAAAATCAGCCTCCAAAGTGTTTCAAGGAAAAACCAAGTCCCCAAATCAAGAGAAACGAGGACTTGAAACTGAGTCGTTGCAATAACCTTCCTGGATATTAGCAGTGAGCTTGTCTTCCACTTCACTCTTGAAATCCATCCAGGGTTATCTTTATACAATTTAACACACTTTGCTTACGTGCTCTTTCTTTTCACCAGTTCACAGTCATTCAATTTTCTGCTTTTCTTTGTTATCTCTAAACCCATTTCACCTCATTCACAAGGCTGCCTTCACTGCACCGTGATGTGTCTGCACTATTCCATGTCACTTTTTATTCTAGAGCTGTAGAAAATTGAGTCTGATTCTACTATTATGTGATTCCTATAAACAAAAGCTTAATTGACACAAGGCAGTTGTTATTTAGCCACTACACAATTTTAACCACAGCTGAAACAAGTGAAAATAAACAGTACGAGGAATCATAGCACTGTCAAGTAAACATAAAATTAGTGGGTTTTTAGTAGCAATGAAAAAATGATCTGATCTAAAATGGTGCCTTGGGTTTGCACAGCCGGGTTTTGTCAGATGAGAGGCTACAAGGATGGCTTCTGTGAGAAGCTGCCAGAATGTCTTCCCCCAAGCCTGACAGAGCCAAAGACAGCTGGGTTCAAGATGAGTGTGATATTGACCAAGGCTGGGACGATTGGAGATGATGGTAACACCATTGTAACATATTTAAAAAGAAAAAAAAAAAAAAAGTTACTGCTCAGATGTAATTACGGACAGAGAAAAGGAGGGTAAGAATATATGAGAGAAACAACTCTACCGGCACTGAGGCCAGTGGTGAAGGAAGGGGAAGAGGTGCTCCAGGCACCAGAGCCAGTGGTGCAGACCATAATGGGGCAGCTGTGCATCTGAAGTGCATGGAGATCCAAGGGAATGCAGAGATCCACCTGCAGCCTACGGAGGAGGCTCACTGGAGCAGGTGGATGCCTGAGAGGAACTTTGAATCCATAGGAAACCCATAATGGAGCAAGTTCCTGGCAGAGACCTGCACACACACCTGGATAGAGGAGCAGTGAAGGACTGTACCCTTTGGAAGAATGACTACATTGCAGAAGCTCACGGAGTACTGTTTCCTGTGTGATGGACTAATTTTGGAGAAGTTAGTGGAGAATTGTCTTACCATGGGAGGGACTCCACTTTGGAACAGGGTAAGGACTCCTCTCCCTGAGCAGTGGCAGGAACAATGCGTGATGAACTGGCCATAACCCCAATTCCCTGTCTCCCTGCACCTCTGAGGAAAGGAGGTAGAGCTGGGAAGGAGGGGTAGAGGGAAGTTATTTTCAGGGTCATATTTTACTTTTCATTATCCTGTTCTGATTTTCTTAGTAATGAATTCAGTTAATATCCCTAATTCTAGCTTGTTCTGCCTGTGATGATACATGCTAAGTGATCTCTCTCCATCCTTTTCTCAACTCATGAACCTTTTGTTATATTTTCTCCCCTTGTCCAACTGTGGAGTGAAGGAGAGCAATGGGGCAGCTTTGGTGAGTGCCTGGAATCCAACCAAAATCAACCCACTACAAATGGGCATTCTGTTTAAAGACTGCAGAAACAGACTTCTCCAGCCCATGGAGGAGACCAAGTCAGAGCAGCACATTGAGAACCCCATGTCAGAGTGGAGCTGTGCCTTGTAAAACATTTGAATCCTGGAGAGAGGCCCTCACAGGAAGGTTTTCTGGCAGAGACTGCAGGACATGGAGAACAGACACTGAAATATGCTTATCATTAAGGACTACAGCCCATGAGAAGAAGCCACATTGGAACAAGCAGAAATCATAAAAAGGAAGGAGTGACACTGACAATTCCCCTCATTCCCCATCTTCCAATGAGCTGTTGGTAGGGGAAGTAGAGAAGTTAGGAATGAAGCTGGGCTTGGGAAGCAGGGGGAAAGTGTTTAATTCAGGTCTCTGTTTCTCACCATCCCACCCAATTTAATTACCGATATATTAAATAATTCTTTCTCAAGTTGAGTTCGTTTTGCTTGTGACAGAAATTGGTGAGCGATCTCCATGTCTTTACCTCAACTTATGAGCTTTCTCATCTAATTTTCTCCTCCTATCCTGTTGAGGAGAACAAGTGTGGGTATCCAGTGGCTGGCCAATGTCAAATCTCCACAAATACTAAGCATTTTTCAGCAAATTCAACATTAAAGAGAAAAAATAACATGAAAAAACTCCCTACCTATTATATTTTACATTTCTATAACATTTATGTTCTCTGCAAGATATTCTAAAATTATATTATTTTATAGATAATGATACTATTTATAAGATGTTACATGGCATTTATTAAAGACAGGTGGAATTCTGTTTTATTTTAAAAGCGCAGTTTATTAGGATACAATAATTTTATTTTTCCTGCCTTAATATATTATATATATATTTTTTTAAAAACCCAAATTTCAAATTATAAACAGTTCTGAAATTTTTATTAGATTTTCTTTTTGTAGAAAATATTGTTTTAAGACTAAAATTTCCATTATCTAATTCAGTTTTCCAAATATTTTGACATTTCAGTAGCCACAAACCCAGAAGATTTTTTTCTTTCCATTTCTCTTTTGTCATCAAACTAAAGACAAAGTGAAAAAGATAAAAAAATGGATCCTAGCAATTTTCAGGCTATATGAGGTATTATTGTCATCTTCACTAGGAACTTTGACAAGTAAAAACCACATCAGTCTTCCAAACACTGAAGAGGAAGATGAAAGTGGTCTTTTCACTTCCATTTAGCGTGAGTTTGTGGGTAAATTTTTTTTCTTGTTTTGTTTTGGTTTTACTTTTCTTCTAAGATGATATATTTTTTCCCACTTCAAAGTCTTAAATACATTCTGGATAGAATCAGACAGAGGAATACTTGCTTTTTGAACACTGAATTTTACTTTTTCCTGATCTTCACTGACATTTATAACCCTTACTAAAACCTAAAGCACGTATGTGGCGCTTTTTTGTTGTAGTGTAGATAAGGTTTTTTAAGGGTAACACAAAGAAAAATGGACTTTGTTTTGTTGTTAGAAGTTGTAGGAAAAATCCTGCCATTAAAAAAAAAACAAAAAACCAAGAAATGATAGTTTAGTTTATTACATTTTGACTTTTCTTTTATTTCTAGATTCTTATACACAGTGCAAATCCTCTATATTATGTTATCCTGAACCCAGCATAATACATTTCCAGGCACTAGTCCAGAAGTTTATTTCCATAGATTCGGGTTCCTTTTTCCTCTTAATTTTTTTCCTCCAAACAATATTTTTCCTGGTCTATAGTGTCTTGTCCTCTGTCCTTTCATTATTTAGCCAGTTTTGTTTAAATTAATATGCCAGATTCTCTCTTGTTCAATGATTTTGAACCTTACACAACCTCTGATATTAAAAAGCTTCCTGAGAAGCCATTAAGTATTATGTCTACACTGCAATTCCTTTCTCTGCTTTGGCAATCATAACTTCATAGCACTAACAAATTAGTAAGGCATAACCCTCCTATTCCAACCTTCATTTAATCAAGTTGTGCTTTTCTAAGCATTTTCTGATCTGGTGGTTTCAAGTAGTTCCTAATAGTTTCCTGCAAATTGAAGTTAAACTGTTTGGTCTTTAATTTCATGCTGTGTCCCAAAGTTTTTTCTTAAATAAGGGCATTCTATTGGCTTGTCTGATTTCTGTTCTCATTCCCAACAGCAGCTCTTGGGCGATAACTGCTTCTGGAGTCTTGATCAACATTCCATTTTGCATACTTAGTAATTAATTTCTTAATTTGTTATAATTTATCCCCTGTTAATTTGATTTTTCTACAAGTAAAACAAAATTCAAGGCTATTTTGCAGACACCCTTAAGATTTTTCTTCTGCTTTGTTTTTATTGTTATGTTATTTCCTTTATTTGCATTTGCAATATATCAAATTTCCTTATTAAATTTGGAGTTTATTATATTAAAAAATAACTTTAATTTAAATGAAAGTGCTTGTCAGGATATATTCTGATGTGTTTTCTTTTTCTTTTCATATGTTTTAACTTAAACATAATTTCTAATATTTTTCTAACCTTTCTCTTTCTAAATTAAAACCTCAATATGAAGCCTTCTGTTTCTTTGTAAATTACCTGTCTTACAAGTATTGAACTCAGTCTTTATTTGATACTATAAACAACTGACCCAATCTATTTTGTTCTTAAATTTAAATTTCCAGCATAAAAATTGGACATTTTTATTGTATAAAGAAAAAAAAAAAGATTCTTCTATAAAATTCTATAAAACCATGTGACTGAAGTCTGAATGCCACACATATGTAGTCATCACACTCACTCATCCCCACATGGACACATTATATATAAATATCTATATCAGTATCTTTTGTTCTTTAAAAAAAAACTATGAAGAGATATTTTTTGTTGTGCATCCTAAAAAGTTTAAACAAAATAGAATTTTTTAGCATAAACAAGGAAGATTCTTATTTAAACAAGTATTTCTTCTTTTTTAATCTTGCCTCCCTTTTCTTATGTTAATGCAAAAGAATGCTTATGTTCATGACAAAAAGTGTTCAAGATGTTTTTATATCTAACTCTTCCACACAGCAAAGTAAAATGCTTTAAATGCAAAATAAAGTTTTTTCTCTG
Organism: Petroica traversi; assembly: GCA_025920805.1. NCBI lineage: Eukaryota > Metazoa > Chordata > Aves > Passeriformes > Petroicidae > Petroica > Petroica traversi. Next base: position 15,053,808 of record JAHLSL010000015.1, on the reverse strand, counting down.
ACTCCCTGGTTTCAGTGAATTACTAAAAAATGTGTCAATGGGCTTTTTGTGAGGCAAACCATGGTCTGTTAACCTTTCTGAACAGTCAATACCTAGCCAGAAGTGGAACCTAGAGGGACCTCCTATCTCATGTTTGTGAATTAATCTTGGAAAAAGTCTGCATCAATCAGAAAAAGGAAAAAAAAAGATGGAGAATGGGGTACGTCTTGTCTAAAAACTATTTTAACAGCAGAAGTCGAGTAAGCAGTTCAAGAAAGTGTAAGAAACTAAATTATGATCTTAGTATGAGCATCTGTTTTGTTTATTGATGTTATTTCTTCTTATCAATGCTGTTTCTTCTAGCTACAAAAAAATGATATGTAAGAAGGTCATTACAACAAATGTTCAGTTTTGTCTCGTTTGGACACATAAACTTATATATCATGGTTTAAAAACATATTTGTTTTCTTCAGAGGCTATAGCATGTCACAAATCACTTCTAGTTTATTCGCAAACATCTACCCAGTAATATCATAATCCAGTCTTTATTAATTTAGAATAGAGTAAATCCTAATGAAAAACATGAAGAGGTGCAGGAACAGATATATCCCTTGATGGGAAGTTTGAAGCGTTTTCCAGCAATTCTAAGGCATGATCTGCTCCTGATTGCCAAGTAGTGCATTATTGCCTGTGGCAAGTGACTTTTTTGTTTGTTTGCTTTTTATGTCTGGTATCTTAATGAATGATAGTGAGGTATGTGCATTATTTACTGGTAAAGAGTTATTTTCTTGGTAGTGTATAAGTAGATTCTACACTTTATTTAAGAAACCTCTAACAGAACAGAGGAAAATCTCAGAGAACCTCCAGACATATGCGGAAAACTGTGGAAATAAAGCTGGAAAGAGGTTGGACTATGAAGAGATGGGCCTAATAACCATCAGTCTTTTTGTATTCAGAAATAGACCATACACTTTAAATCTCCAGAAATAATATCTAATGGAATTTTTCTGTTTATTACCTTCAACTAATTTTTTATCAAGTTTGATTTAACTCTCCACTTGCATGTTGGGTCAATGGATACTCAGGGATCCCATGTGCTTGCATAAACATAATTAAAACATTCTGTGTATGTTTTGCCAGAAGATGTACCATGCACATGACATAAACCTTTCAAACTTGTACTTGCTCAGTCACACCATGGCACGTGCATAATACACAGGCACTTCTAAGATGTGTGAGGCTGTTGCTCTGTTCGACAGGAGTTTTGATATTCTTCAGAGAGTAAAGGAATTCAACACAGGCAAGAGAGTAATACTATTATGCAGCAGTAAGAGAACTAATGAAGAGACATGTGAATCCTCATTCCTGTTTTAAACAATTTTTTCATTTGTTCTTAGTTATTTTGTTTAATATAAATATTATTTTTCCTTCTATTATTGCAATAATAGAGTCAAAAACCTTGCAAATTCAGGTTTTACATCCACCCTGTTTAGAAAGTGAGCTGCTGGTAAGGTCAAAACTCTTCCTCACTGTTGATTTTCTTTGCCTTTATGACAGCTGATACTGAATTCATCTGAATATGTAAAATTTCGTCTCCTAAATCTACGGAAAACTTAATTAAGTCTTCCCTTTCCTGGTGACAGCTTAGAAAATTTAAAAACAAGGCTTTTAATTCAGAGTTTAAATTTTAGGAAAACCTCGGTGGGTTTTACTGAATTACTGTGAAAAGAATGTTTATAGGAACTTTCCATTGGAAGACAATTCTAGGACTTAGGTCAATGTATATGGAGAAGCTTTTCAGAGGATCTTACTTCTTTTTTTAAGTACACAAGATGTAAGTGATATTTCTTACAGGTTCATTGTAAGTGTCTTGTCAATTAAAGTGTGGTGGTTTTGTTTGGTTTTCTTTCAAATCACCCATCTTACATTTCTACTTATTTGGAGTTCCTTAATAAAAAGTTAATTTCAGAACTAGTTTCCTCAAAGTAGGTCTGTCACTGGGTGTCATCTCCAATGTGCTCATTGCAAAGTGTGGTTTTTTAGAGTCTAAGCATCAGCATTAAGATACATCTTCATTAATAGAATAAACTAATGTTTTCTTTTCCTTTTTATGTACTTCCAAATAATCATTCAGCACTGAACCTTATGACCAAATTCCTTACAAAGGAAGAGTGTTCTACAAACACTCAGTAATTTATAAAACAAAGAATAATAGAATCAACACTTCTCTTCCATATTAATTTCCTAAGCTATCTGATAATATCAGGGTTTGGATACACACCTTGCTATTAAGCCAGCATGATCACTGTTCATGCAATATTCAGTGACATTTTGAGTACAAATACCAAGATTATTATCTTTTAATATTAAACGTTATATGAGTGTTTAAAGTGCCTGTGAAGCATATTCATATTAAATATTACTGCTGACATTTGAAAAAGGTCAAAAGGGATGGCCTTATGCAAAAAAACATATTAACAGCAAGACAGAATTATTACAATTATTAACAATAATAATTTGATTAGGAAAAGATTAAGTTTGAGAATCTTCTCGTCTTTTTGCAAGTTAACACAGCTACCCATTTAAATTTCATCAAAATTGCAATCTCTTGAGTAAACTAATATCAACATCAAGCTTTTCTGTCAGTTCCATTGAGCACACTTTTCCTAGCCAACTACATATTGAAAGTATAAAGCCACAGAATGGAAGATATCACTTTTTCCCTTACACAGCAGATATAATTACTAAGCTCCCTATGCATCTAGCAGAGGTGAGTAGGTGAAGCCAAGAAAGATGTTTGTTTACTAAACTCTACAGCAGAAAAAGCTAACGTTCTATAACTAATCTAATTCTGTGTTTGAACAGAGGGCTGGATCCTCTGCAGTCATCAGCCTTTTTCCCTAGACAGTCAAACTCTTGTCTGTAATCTGAAACTTTGTTTTGCTTAGAAACTTTATTAGCACTAAACTCATTTTAAATTAAGGTAATAAAAGAACTGAAGAGGAAACTCCAGATACATTAGCTGCAGCTGTCTTCCTTCTTCTTCCTTTCCGAATTTTTCCAAGAAAGAAAAGCATTTATCTTAATTTTCTGACTCAATTTCTTCTCATCAAGGGTTGTATTTTATTTAGCTGTGCATGTTTTGTTTCTGTGTATTTTAAGACTACATATTCTCTCTTATTTGGAGATTCATATCTGGTTCAAAAGTCAAAGTACAGTATAGTTTTATGGTTTCTAATCTAGAGATAGAAGTAGGTTATTTGGGTTTGAGACACAGACAGAGGTAAATAAAATCTACAAAAATAAATCAGAAGCCAAGTAACTTGCCTTTTATTTGTTCCCATGTACAAATTATTAATAGAGAGTAATCTACTATAGCTCTATCTAGCTGATTAGGCGGAGCCATTAGTAGCCTCTCCTTCTCTATATAGATATATTTTGGCTCTGCTTTATCACCCACTAAGTAGAATTCTGATTTCATGTCTGATATCACATAAATGGCACTTTAAATTGTCATTCATAATGATATCAATGTGCATAGCATAATCTAATAGGGTAGTTCAAGAATTAATATTAGACATGTCACCAATGGTCATTTATCAATGACCTAGATTGCAAATCTAAATATCTTTGATAATAAAATTTGCAGAAGAGAAAGACTTAGGGAAAGAAAATAAGAGGGTAGGATACTGCTATCATGATTTTATTATCTTGGCTAAATGGATTGAATAAAAAAATTAAGAGCATATGAGAACTGAGAAGGAAGGTCATATCTGACATTTCTGCACTGGGAAATTTTAGGGAATAGTAATGTAGATGGTAATGTAAGAGGGTATTATTTCTGAAATTCCATAGGTGCTGTGCAATGTAGAAGAACTGGTTGCATTGATTACATCAGAGATCTAAAACCAGATGGGAGTAGAGAAAGCTCTCTATGTGTTTGTACAGCTTTGTTATGGCCACTTCTATGGTATCCATGTGGGAAGAGGAAAGAAATCTTTGAAATATTTCCTGAGCACTTAAGGCAATAAATGGCTGGGACCTGAATCTTTATCTGCATAATTTTGTTAATGAATGCCATGTATGCAATGGGTCATGTAGGCTAAGGAGAAGAGGAAAATGTTTATATTTCCTGGATGACTTGAAAAATAAGGGCAAGTGTTGACAGAAAAAAAAAATAAGACTGAAGTATCTGAAAGGAAGATTTTGATCATTGATTCTATTTGCAGATATTCCAAAGATATAAGCAAGCACATAACTTGTGGCAGGAAGTAGTAATTTCATATTACCATGGAGTTCATCTTCTTAACCTCTTGTTTTCTTCTGATGCTTAGGATGTCTGAAGTAATATTGATATGCAGCAGTCAAAATTATGGGACAGAACCAAAATTTAGATTTAAGTTTAAGGAATCTCCATATCTAACTGTATCATATAGAATATATATACTGAAAGATGAGAACTTTTTCTCATTCTTTGAGTATAGAACTTCCAATGCTGGGACTTTGTCAAATTTAAATTATATAAAATATTCCTTCCCTCATGGAACACATTAACAGTGTTCTTATCTATGCAGCTACATTTTTAAAGAAATTGTAGGAGTTTAGTGTGTTAGTGATATCTTCTTCATTGTTTCATTTACTTGAATTTAGTCTGAAGACCTCAAAATTACCAGAGGTAAGGAGGAAGTAGACAGCCAAATTAACTTATCTTTGCTTTCTTAGGAAACAAACTTTGAAAACTCTCCTATATATTAACTGTAAATCCCATTGCCAGGTATACTTTTGCTGCTATGAGTAGTCATATGTGCCCTTCTGTGATATCTGCTGCTGCCTACTGTTATTTTCAATGTTATTTTCATAGTAATTATTTTCAGTCTCTTCTAAATGGAATAAGACATGCATGCCTTTTTCAGAGGCATTTTTTTTTAATAATAAATTGTGGAAAGATAAGTAGATCTCTGTCTAAGAAGGGGACTGTTTATATAAAGATTTATTTCCTTCATCCTAGCTAGAGGTCTGGAGAAGTCTTCTTCAGAATTGTACCTCAAAGTTGCAGAGCAGCTCTGCAAACAGCAGAACGCTCGCAAAATTGATTGGAAATCCAATAATATTATGCACTACTCAATGTTAAGCTTTCCAAAGAACTTTTTTTGTATGGTTAATAAAACACAAGCAGTTAACCACCTGTGAATTTATTAGGAAGAACTGAAGAAATGTCCCTAATAATCGAGAGACACTGCTTCACGCAAGCAGCTTGTCACACCTGCATTAAAGCATAAACAAGTAAAAATTCTACTAAATATGAGATTGTTCTAAATTTACACAGCAGACACAGCAGAAACTACTTAATTGATTGTCATGCACACCACAGCAAAACCAGCAATCCTAAGCAAATGTGAAAATCTCTTTTAATTCTTTTTCTAAAGATTTTAATAAGACTTTCCAGGCAGCACTTTTTAATGACATTAATCAAGTCTTTGAGAAGTTCCAGTCACTTTTCCTTCAGTCTTCTGCCATAGAAGAATTCACCTGAGGCATTTTATAACCATCAAGAAATGTGCTGTCTATTGTATCTTAGGATGAATTGCGAAATGGCCAGGAATAATGTAACTAGCTCATGAGATGACAAAAATGTGAGAATGAAGTTCAGGCAGCAGAAATGCTTGTCAGGAACTCTCCTTTCAGAGCATGCTTTTGTCCATTAGAATTCCACACTGCAGGTTGGGTTCCTTATTCATAACATATTGAGTAATTAGTTTGTGCAAACTTATAACCCTAATTGAAGTATAATTAAAAGAAGTTAGAAGTCAGACTGTGTTAGGAAGTTTTTGATGTAACTTTTTTCTGGAAAAATTCAATAAATATGTTTGGATTGAAGTATTTAATAGTATTTACCTCTTGCATAACATTTACCTCTCACATAGCATTTACCTTATTGTCAACAAGGCTTACTTTGAAATTAAAAAATAAAAATAACTTAGACTGAATCTAAATTTGTGTGTGGTTTTGCCTTATACTTACAAAATCTCAAGATGTTTTTATTTCCTTAAATTGATTTTTTTTCCAGGAGATTAAAATCTTTTTCAAGATGTTCTAATCATAACAATAATATAATGGTTTAAATAAATGGATGATGGTACTACAGAAAAATAAGTGCTTGGAAAGCCACATTCTAAAGTACATGAAATAACCTGTAGTCCCTTTAGGATTAAGGCAGTAGGGAAGTATTGATACCAATGTTTCATCTTCAGTGAAACTCATTTTTTAGCATGACAAAGAAAACTCTTGGTTTGTTTAATTTGTAATAAACATAGTTGGAAAGCTTACAGTACCACTCAGTTTTCTATGAGGGGTTGCAGCATCTAAACTATAAACATATACTTGGTTTTCATGACTGTAAATGAAAACTTTCACAAAAATAAACGAATTTGAAAGTGCTTATCTAAAGTTTAACTGATAGGACTGATACAATTATCTTTCTAAGAGCTTTTCTCAATCAGTGCCATGTACTTTCTTTCCACACTTTATGTGGGTAATATCTACCAGGTTAGAAAACAAAGCAGGGATGGTATTTTGAGATTTTTATTTGTTCTGTCTCACTACATCTGGAATCCACATAAAAGAAAAAAGAAAGAGAAATCCTTAGATGTCAACTGGGAAGAAAGACTATTGGAAAAGAGAATAAGATGGAAATCACAAATCCTTCTCAGCATCTGAAAATAAACCCCAAAATATATCCTGGATTTGAAACAGGCAATGAGTAATTTTCTTTTTGTATCAAAAATATGTTGCAGGATTTGTTTCAGGGGGGTTTACATAGATTATTTTTGTATCTTTATACAAGTTTGGATGGAGTTCTTGGTTTTTTACAAGTTTTCAGTCTTTATCTTGCAGCTGTAGCTAACAGAATCAGTAAAATTGGACAATCTATCTCAGCGTATCTCATCCTTATGAAGTAGAAGATATTATTGGGAAGGTAATATATTAAATTATTTATTTTTAAAATTTTGGTTTTGTTCAATTTTTCAATTTTTAAAAACTGAAAACTTCTTAAACACCCCATAAAATTAGTGTTTGACTGTATAAATAAGTTTATTTTTCCAATTATTTTCCTTGGAAAATTTTAATTACATTTGTATTATTACTTGTGGAAGACTCTTTGCACTGAGAAATATTAAAGCACTGTATGCCTAGTTTCATCAAGGAATATTCATGGTTATAGTTTTACTAATATGTTAATAATGTACAAGATATTGACCTTATGATCTTTTTGACCCTTTCTGAATATACATGTGCTTTTTTGAATGGTTTTAAGGTCTTTTACTTTATTTTCCTGTCAGCTTTGTTCAGCATTAATCAATTTTCTTTAAGTGATGCACTAGATGTTTTTTTCTTCAATAGAAATTGTTATAGGAAATAAGTGTTTTCATGGAAAAACCCCCCGAACTTGCATAACATATAGGATTTCTTTATATTTAATAAATGAGTATCATCAACTTGACCTAAGTCAGTGGAAATTTACAGCCTGGTAAAAGGCAAAATATTTGGCTGTCCATATTTCCTATCCCTGTGCTACATGAGAAACAAGAAGAAAGCAAGTAGTACCTTTCACTCATATTTAAATTTAAATCATTTAGTACTGAAATTGTACAAATATTGGCTATTCTATTTACTGCAATTTCAGGTATCAGAGGCTTGGAGCACCTCTCCTATTAAGACAGGGTGAGAGTTGGAGTTTTTCAGCCTAGAGAAGAGAATGTTCTGTGGAAGCCCTATAGCAGCCTTCCAGTACCTGAAGCAGGGGCCTTGAAAAAAGCTAGAGAGCTTTAGAGTATCTTTTTATTACATATAAGGAAAAAAATTTTGCTGTGAGGACAGTGCACTGGAACAGGTTGCCCAGGGAAACTGTGGATGTTCCATCCTTGGAAGTGTCCAGGGCAAGGGTGGATGGGACTTTGAGAAACCTGGTCTAGTGGGAGGTGTCCCTGTCCATGGCTTGGGGCTTGGAACTAGCTGGTTTTTTTAGTCTCTTTCAACTCAAACCACTACATGATTTTATGAAACGTATTTCAAGGTAACCTCCTGGCCTACTTCACAAAGTGAGGCAGTCCTAAATTAACTCCAGAGGGCACTCAGTCAATATTGTATAATAAACATCTTTGTTGAGTGAATTGTGTATAGAATCATATAAGAAGCTAATGTGCATTAACTCAAAGATACATAAATATTGGCTTAATAGCTCTCCGTAAACTACACATACAACTACCTAGTAACATCAAATACTGTTTGTGTGGTCTCTGGCCCTGGTTCAAATGGGTACTTTCTTGAAGTCTGCTGTGTGCAGACTTCTGGGGGGGGGAAAATTTTTGTTTTTAATCACCAAGGTCTGAGAGATATGAGGTTCTGCTTCCAAAACTATATGGACATATTTTCTGAGAGATTAGGGGAAAATCAAGAATTAGTGTTGTATAGCATGATTTTTTTCACACCATCAAAACATGAATAAGTAAATTTCAAGGAGTAGATTTTATGAGAATATATCAATTCAAATGCTTTTCGTTATGACCTCAAAAGGGACAGCACTCTGCAGTAATTAATGAAAAGTTAAGCACCACCAAAATCAGTGATATCAACAATGTTCCTGATTTTAACAGATTTATGGATTTTTGTTGCTGTTTAAATCATAGAGAGAAATGCATCCTTTATCTATTTTTTCCTGTATATGGTCTTCAGAAATGATGAACAAGTTAAATTAACAAGCTGCTAGATCTATTGCTATTATATTTTGAGTTATGTGGCCGGTTGTATTTTATTGACTTACTATAGCTGGAAAAAAGTGATGAGTACTTGACTTTTAACACTAGTTCAGAACTACAGAAACTTGGTACACACTTGTATATGTCCAAACATACATAAGCTGTTCAGGCTGTAATTCTATTGCATGTTTTATTCCCCATTTCTTGATAAGTATTTTTAGAAGAAATACATCAATTTCCCTGTTCCTTGTGAAAAATAGGGGTTTTCTTTTCATTAATAAGAAATAAATATTCACTCTCTCTCAAAATTTTAAATAAAAAAATATGAAATCAGATCAGACAGAAGACAAAGGCCACTTATTTTAAATTTTTTTCTAGCTAAACCAAGTCAGCTTATGTATGCAATACTCAAGCACTCCTATTTTCTCCTGTTTAAGTGGAAATGAGAAAGTTCTGATAGCATCTTGCTTATCAGATTTTATTTGTAGAGGACTATGTTTTTTATTGAATATTTTAGAATAGGAATATTTGCATACTCACACTGAATGTCAAAACCCCATGATTCTTCTACTTTTAGCAAACCTGAGGATTACTGTCAATTGAATCAAGTCCCATACTTGTCTCTTTTTTCCACTCACTTCCTTTCTTTGCAATCACAAACACAGAATCTGAAAGAAACAACTAAGCTGTTTTCAAAAGCAAAGAAACAGAAAAAGGGTACATCAGCAGTGAATTTTGGAAGTGAATTTTTGACCTAAATAGTATTATACTCTCAGTCACCAGCACTCAGATCTCTGATTCAACTTTTTCTGTGACAGCTAGGCAGGATCTCTGGTCATTGTTTTCTTTCTGCTTTTTAATTGATTCATGATTAGCACCATTATCCAATAGCAGAGAGCCTTTTATTCACATAAAAAGGTGAATAATGTAAAAAGTATTTATTAGATAAATTATAGGGGACTTTAAATTAAATATCTCTGCAATATTCAAAGATATGTCCAACAAAGAATGTTAACATCTTACAATGTCAAAAAGCTTTTTTGAAAGGGGATTTGTTATCCCAGTTTGCTCTTTATCTTTATTAGCAAACCAGACCAGTTTAATGAGTTTGCAGAAGAGAACCAATGAGAGCCGAGATAGTGGCAATAGTTTCTAGCAAAGACAAAGATTCTGATTATTACAGTATGTGTGTTGATTTTCTGTGTAACAATGAGTAAGATAATATTTTGGATGGTTTTGATGTAGCAAACCTAGATTTGCTCTGTTTTCTGCATCATTCCTTGCAATCTTACAATAATCTTAATAGAATTTTAAGGCATTTGATTTCAGCATGTGAAGGAAGAAAACAAAATTGGGAAGTAAAATCAGGAAACCATGAGGATAATAGGAAGCTGCAAAGACTTCTGTCCAGGTTATCAAACCTTTGATTAGAAGTTTTCAATAATATGACTCAGAAATACCATGGCCATGCCTCAGTGGAAAGAGTAGTTTATCAAGTCTCTTGACATCCTCTTCAGTATTTTACTCCACATGTATTCTTACCGAGCCATTAATTTTATCTTTAGTTCTTCTTTATGGAGCTGTCACTGCAAAAGTACTCAGATAATATGCCTTCAGACAGTCATGTATTCATTGTCAAGGTAGAGAAGAAGCAAGTTTGCTTCCTACAAGAAGGTTAGTTGTAAGCAAGGTTGACCACAGCACAGGCTGTGCCCTTACTGTTGAGGAACAGCCCCACAGCATCTGACCAGGGTGGACAGAGACAGGTGCCAGTTAACAGGGTCCCTCAACAGAGCCATGAAAGGCAATGTGAGAATCCGAGCCTGGGATCCATCCAGGGGACTTGGATAGTTGGGAGCAGCAGGAAGGCAGGACTAGAAACTGTGAAGATATGTGGTCCATCCAGGGAGCAGGACTGGAGGCAGGACTGAACACAGGCTTCCCTGTGGAAGCAATGGGGTCAGCCATAATGGGGTTCTGGGCCCATGAGCCCACAAGGGCAGGGTGGAGAGGCTGGGCAGACTAATGATGCCATCAGAACCCTGAAAGGCAAGAGCACCACTGTCACATATTTTCTCTGTGTATTCTTATATGTCTTTTTCTGATCAGTAATTTCGTAATTATCTAATTTATTTATCCCCACCAAAACTAAGATACTAGTTTAGGTGTGTGACTGACTAGGGCTCACACTGATCTGATCTTCAGAACAGCAAAGAATATTTACATTTCTGTGTTTTACAATCATTACAGTGAAGCAGTTAATCACTGTATCCATATTTTTAAAATCACAGTTCACTTTATTAGAAAGCTACATTATATTAAACAATAATATAGTAATTATATTGTATTAATTATAGATATTATGTTATACTACATTGTATATGCTACCACATGGTCATATTTTGTCAGTCTTATTCACTTAATTGTACATAATTCTTTCTTAACCAAACATAATTCTCTGTGAATAAGGAAATACAAAAAAAAATAAAACCCAAAACAGGAGTACATTGATGTAGACAATACTAATTCTAGTTGTTTTGCATATCCTTTCAAACTTTTTTATAACAAATGGAATCACTCTCCAGTTCACTATACTTTAGAGTAGAATGGTGCAACTGAATATATAAATTCAGATATCAGAGAATCAGAAATTGCTGTGATGGGAGTACTTATAAGACAAATTGACGTAGGTACAAAATATCTTTAAAGATAAAAACCCACAAAACCAGAGAAAAATCCAAACTTCACTCCTCAAAAACATTTTTTATGTAAAGATTATTTCTTGCACAACGTTAATAAAGAAAACTATTAGCTATAACTATTTATAAAAACTAAATAAAAACTATAACTATTTATATCCCAAACCAGCTATAAGTATACATATCATGGTGCTCCTACTGTACAGTTAGTTACAATAGCTGTGGTTCCTTATGGTCTTACTCATGTGGGTTGAAATTATCATATTTGAAAGCTCCCTGTGAGAAGCTGGACCTGAAGCAAGTTTTTTGTCTTACCCCATCCTGCCTGTTTGTGCTTGACATTTTTATGTTTATTTGCTCTCTTCATACCTTTTTGCAGCTCATCTGCTCCCAACACTGCTTTTTAGGGTTTTTTGGCATTCATTTTCCTTACATACTTTTCAGTATGTCCAGTTTTTGCAGTTCCTTATCTTGTTCTAGCCTAGGTACTTATTTTTACAGTTGAATACCTCCTGTGTACTACTCAACTTATATCTCTCTTGTTGGTCACACTGATCACATACTTACAGGAAAAGTTTATGCACTGTCTCTGGTATATTTCAGCATGTTTATATTTGAGTTTTAGGAAAGCTAATATTAATCATTTAGTGTTTAACACACTTTGATGTAGAGGCACCAAAGACTTCCACTTTGACTAGAATGTTTTACTATAATAAATTCCTTGAAATGAACCCATTTCTGGGAGGAATAGTGCCGGCAAGCAAACACCACTGACTTTATGGTCTTACGCAAAGTGCGGTTGCAAGCATGACATCAGTGAAGGGGATACAGAAATAGAGTGGGAATGGATGAGGCATAGAAAATAGGATCAGTGTTATGAAAAGTCTTGGTGAAATAATTTTTTTTTCTGTGAGTAATCTCTTCCAATCTGAACAAAATGCCCTTTTTTTCTTGTTTGCTGTTTTAGATATCTAAAGAAGTTTTATCCAAGTTTCTATACTTGTATTGATTTCTTGCAAAAGTGTAAGTAAAGTTTTACTGTGAAATCTATCATGTATGTGTGAATATTTCCTCTTTAAATAAAATCTGCAAAAGTAGAAATAAAAATGAAAATAATAAGTTGGTATTGCGGTAACAATGTGGAAATTCAGTGGTAAAACAGCCAGAATCCTCAACTCGGTATTCCTTTCCAGAGAGATGGCTGAGAATAGCAATGAGAAGAGTCTGGACTTTATCCCAGATAGTTTCCTGAGAAGACAAAAGTACAGTTTGGTGCAGCTTAGTCCACACTAACTTTCATATTATTATAAGTCATAGCCATGATTCCAATCAATGAAATCTTGGTTAAGATTTAAAACATGAAAAATTGTATATTGTAGCTATAAATTTCTGAAAAGCAAATTAACCAGGTAAATTTGAAACTCTGCCTTAAATTTTATTAAGAGAAAAATGCTAATCACTCCAATAAATAAATAATACTTGGCTTTCCAAAGCACATTTACATATGAAAGATGACAAATTAAATGCAATTATATCGTGGAGCGTCTTTATCTCCCTCAGCTGGGCTCTGACAAGCTAAACTTTGCTTTTCTAAAATTAAAAATTTTGTCTTAGTACAAACTACCAGAGTGTTCAGCTGATCTAAAACTCCTCAATATCATGATTGCTGCAGGTAAGGTTATTAACTTAACATTTTTCTGTAAACTGTGATAAAATAATTTCTTATGCTTACAGTAATTTTTTTAACCTGGCATGTGTATGGGCACAAGGGAGAAAGGGACTTCTTCCTGACATATCAAAAATTTAGGATTATTGTAAAGGCACATCATGGTTCATATTTTAAAGGATATTGTGTTTACAGACATTCCTTTCAAATATCTTGTACTTTCTATTGCATTTGTTTAAATTGAAATACTATTTCATGTTAATATGTAAAACAAGCAAATACCCTAATTAGACACCACTTAGAGTAAAAATCTCTATTTGATATATCAGATAGCAGTCACAAAAAAGAGGTCACTTATTTGAAACTGTACTCAGTGGATTCCTGATTGTCTTCTCGTTTTCTTTTTTAGAATTTTCTTCTTCAGACTACGTGCCATCTTGTTTTGTTGACAAGTCTGAACTCATTTGTTTAAGCCTATAAGAATCAGACAAAAATGAAAATCATGCGGTTATGTTTTGGAATCTTTTTAATCTTCTATAGTAACATTCCTGATCCTAGCATTGTTGTAGTTTTAGGACCAGCAGCCAGGAACATCCAAAAGTTCCAATAACTGCGCATCATACCACTGGAAAAAGATGTGGAGCTTATTTCTTGCATAGAATATTAATCCCAAAAATTGATCATTTCAAGTCCTTTGCAACACTCGTGTAGTCTGATGACCCTGATATGTCTTAATAAATATACATTAATATTTCTGTGGATATATATACATATATACATATATATACATGCATACACACATAAATATTTCATTGGAACTATGAGACCCTATAGAAATGATTAAAATTTCAAATATTGAAATCCATTCAAATATTTAATATTCTCATGCAATCTTATTAAGGATATAAATATATATATAGTATTATTTAAATGTTTCAAAGATTAGTTTAACTCTTTTTTTCAAATTAATTTAATAAGTTATGACTTCTCAACAAAATAGCTAATATATGGCCATATTATTTCATATTAATTTTACAATGAAAAATATAAGTTAAATTAAACCCTTTATTAATGTCTCATAATAAATCCCTTTGGGATACCTACTTTTTTTTGCAATGTAGGTCAAAACCATCATAGATTTGCAAAATTCTGATTAGTGATATTTTCATATATAGTACATTCCTTTAAGCATATGAATATTCAGTTCCTTGAAACCCAAAAACTAGCCACTGAAAGCAAATACCACTTTTTCTGTTTATGCTGGTGCATTGCTTTAAACACTTCAACAAACTGCATAATGATGGATTTAGTCTTAGCAATGAATGTCATGATCCCTAAATCAAATGTAGTAAAACAGCATAGAATAGTGATATAAGGATTTTTACTTTTTTTGATGCAGAATGCACACAGACTCTTTGTATCTGGTTGAGATGCAGTATGCACAGCCCAGTACTATGACACCTGCTGTGACTTTGCATTATGTTTGAAAATAATAGGTTCTTCAAGAGGAGCGGATGCCTTCTAGTATAGTAATTGATTTCAAGCATCAATACAGCAGCTGCTTTTGTGCACTCAGGAATAACTTTATTTTAGGATTGTTGCTTTTTTAATAGCTTTATGTTTTTTATAGCAGCTCCCATTATTCTTTAGGGATTTTATTTCAGAGGCTTCTGCTAACAGTAGGGGAGGGGCTATAAAAGTGAAAAGATGGAACCATTTTTTTTAGTAAGCATGTCCTATTCAACTTGTTAAATTTGACATCTCATTTCCTGTATAGATATAGATACCTGCCATTAGCTAAACTCCAGTGGAGGGACAGCAGTTGTTTAACGGCAGAAAACTGCTCCTGCAATTTTCATTATGAACAGCATAAAATGTAATGCATAATTAAAATCTAAAAGACATGTATATTAAGCAAGAATGTACATCTTCAGTCATAGCACTTACAGAGCACTCAGGAACCAAGAAAGAAGGTCAGCACTTCTGTGAACTGCCTAAGCATTGCTTGATCTCATTTTCTTTCACATTATCCTAAGAAATCTCAAATTTGTATTTATTATCCTCAGGGACTTAAAACAAGTATAGCATAGACACTCATATATGCATCATATTATTGAGTTCAAAACTTTCTTGTCGTACAATATGGGATTTTCCAAAACATTTTATGAATATATTGCAACATTATAACCATCATCTTATCATTAAACATACTTTCCCATGAGGAAAAAGAATTTTTTTAATCTTCATTTCACACCTTTTACTGTTTTAGCCTTTAAAATGTTTCTAGCATCTTTATTTGTCTAAGAGCTCCTCAGAAGCCATCCTGATTTTGGAATTTACCCAGTGTGAATGAGTTCGACCCATTTTGTGCCTCTCATGGCTAAGGTATTATGCAAGGTGGAAGGAGAATTAACCAATAGAAAAAGAGAGAACAAAATAATCTACAAAAAACCCCACAAACAATTAAGCTAACCACCAACAACAGAAACCCAGAAACAAAACAGAAATAAAATTTTGTTTTATTACCTAAAATAAACAAAAAAAACCCAACAAAAAAAATCACAAACAATCAAAAAAAAACCCAAAAAAACCCCAAAAAACACACTCCCCTCAAACACAAGCAGCCAGGATGAGCAGGGGTTAAATTCTCAATTTACTGAGACAGACACACATTGATATCCCACCCTCTTAGAAATTAAAGTCTTTTACTTATTGTGGCAACAATTACACATGGGTCATTTCACATAACTAAAAGAACAACTAGACCTTTGAGTAGGGAGGAAATAGGAGGCAACAAGAGTTTTACCTCAGACTATTCTTTTAAAGGAAGACCAGGGCATTACTGCTTTATTTATGAGAAGTTCTATCCGACGAGGAACATCAAAAGCGGAAGAGTTGTGTTTCCTAGGCAAAGAAGATTATTACACTCCTACAGTTTATGCTCTCACATCAGTTGAACTGCCATAGCTAGAGGGTGGAATCTGCCTCACACCTCCTACCCTCATCCAAACTCCACTGGGAAAATCCTGCAATCAGATCAAGTTTGGGTATTACTTCATCCCAAGCTAATAGCCCAGGGCAGGACTGAAGCACCTGTGACCAAATTCAAAAGAGGAGCTTAAGGTGCTATGAAAATTTGATACAGAAATTTCACCTTCCTACAACATGTAAGGGCATGCAGAATACCCTGGTGTCCTCTGGAGATGGAAGTTTTAAAGATCTATGTTTTGAATTGAAGCAGTGTATCCAAAATTTCATTTGAATGCATTTGTTGTCTGTCTACGGTCCTTCATAGACCATTCCTGCAGTTTTACTCTTCTGATCATGAAATACAGAATATCTAAAACCTTTTTCCCTTTAGTGGCTGGGCCATTCCGGAAAGACAAGTAGGAAGAAATCCAAATAACTACTTTGCTCTTCCTCACCTTGAAACTAGATGAACCTTTAATAAAAGTAAGGAGAACAAACTAGATATATTATAAAGAAGAATAAAATAGGTATTTTCTCTGAAGGACTCTGTGACTCTGCAGGAGTCACATCTTATCACTTAGAAAGGCCATAAGACCTGTTTGTATCCCCAGTCGTCCTCTTGCTTATGCTGGAGATTAAGCTCTACAGCTTTAAGTTAGTCCCAGAGAGACAGAGAGAGTGAAAGTGGAGGAAAAAAAACCACTCGTCATCTGCAGGATACCTTTACTCCTACGAAGCAAGTCCTTGAGAGAGCGGAGAGGCTACATTCCAGCGGACAGCGTTATCTTTTGGTCTCTCTCTGGTGTGTGCGGGAACGGCACACAGCAGAAGGTTTCCTCGGATTTCTCTTGGCTTTGTTGCAGGGAGAGACTTTGTTTCTTTTGCTGTGTATTTTTTCCTTTTTCCTCCTCCTGGGACTGGCTGGCATCGCGTGGGCCCAAGACACCAGGTAACCCCCGGGGGGCCCCCCCTCGCCGACTTCTACAGCTGGGCCCGGCAATCGGCCCCCCCCCCACTGGAGAACTGAACCGGACTCAGACGGACTCTGAATCTATCATCTCTTCAGAGGAAGGAGAGGTTTCATTGCTTTCATATTATCCAATTTTTTTTTTCCTATGCTTGTGAATATTCTATTTGTTAAATAAATAGTTTTTCCACTTTTCTCTAAGGAAATTCTTCCCGGACCTGTAGGGGGAGGGGTGATTGGAATTGGCTCTTCCTAGAGGAGACCCCCCCCCCAGAAGTTTCCTCCTAAATATTTGCCCTAAACCAGGACAAAGCTATAAAGCTCAGATATCCCACAAGATAGCAGAACATAAAAATGCAAAATAACAGAGTAGAATTTAAACATATTCATATTCTTCTGCCCATTTTCTGAGCTTGCTTGATGTGAACAAATTTTTTGTAGGAAGCTAAATAGCTGCTCTTGTGTGGTCAAGCCAATAGGCCATTTCTCTTAATATTGTGTGAATTGTTGATGTCCTAAATGTAGATGCAGATGAACTGTTCACAGCACTACACTAACCCAGATATATGTCTTTAATGCTTCAACAAATATGGATCCAGCCAACTTAGAAAGTTCAGAGGATCTTATCTCTCTGTTGAGACATAGTAAGAGATGAAAATTAAAGCACATAATTTATTTTACTAGCCTTACTTGCACTTATATACTCCACTCTTGACAAACTGATTGAATAATAATTTGTACATTTTTAGCAATTGAACATCAGATCTGATCATATGCTAATCCAGTTGTATGCTAGCAACACATTCTAGAGAAAGGTTAAAGAATGCCATAATCTTTTATTTCATTCCCAAATTATCTATTGTATTGTCAAAGGTAGTGAGTGAGAGTATATAAAATGAAATGTTTTCTTGTGGCTAGAGAAAAAACAAACAAGCAAAAAAACAAAACAAAATGAAACTAACCAAAACAAAAGATCCCAACATTTGAATTATCTCACTTTTATGTCCCTTGGAACATGCCCGGGACTCCAGGTGCCATAATTCTGGGACAGCCAGGTCTTTTTTGGAAAACTGAGTAATTTTAGAACATCTTTAGAAAACTCAGCATTCTTAGCCAACCAGGGTGGGTTGGAAGCATGGCATATGACTTCTTCTTTTGAAGCTGTACAGTCACAAAAACTGGTAGTCCTGAGATGACTTGAAAAGATTAAAAGATGACTCTTAAAAGATTTTGTAGTTACTGTCCCTGAATTGATGTTCAGTGAAATTCATATTTTTGTAAGTTTCATGATGGGTAGAAAGCTGAGACACAAAATATTTTTATATATAATATTTTATTTAAAATATATTATAATTAAGAAAAAGACTGTGAATATACAAGTAGTTTCACATAATGTAATGTCAATACATATTTAGTATTACATATTTTTGTGTTTCACAACTGAATTTTGGAAATCTTGCATTTTGATCAGCTTTCCTCAGAAGATTATAATCTACTTGTACTTCTGCAAAACCTCTCATATATGACATTCAGAAAACCACTGATTTTTGTTCTTAATTTACAAGATGGAGGAATCAGCTTCTATCTTTTCCTTTGTCTTCAGTTTACATTACAGAACCTGTGCATGACACCTTTTACATATCTCCACAGTCGGTGTCAGAGTACAACAGGTCCTCAATCTCAGCTTTAATCTAAACTTTAATATGATAAAATATTGAAAATAACATATATTCATTCAATTAATTGTTTTCAGAGCACAGCACTTAAAAAAAAAAAAGAAAGTAACAGAAGGCATTGATGAAATGGATAGAGTCAGGGAGATATTTAAGACTGAAAGACTTGTTGCGAATAATTTTGTATTGGATTTTTCCTAACTTTTATTAATTGCTTAAAAAATGAACTTCTAATGAGAATGCTATTTAACTAAAAATAATTTCTTCCTTATTAACAGAGGTCTGCCATTAACAGCCAGTAGTCCTCCATGACAGCTTCAAGAACAACTGGGAAACTTTGGCTTTGCAGGAGCATTTAATGATGTCGTGGCTTCCAAAGAAATTGAATTGAATTTCTATCAAAAGCTATTGCTGCTGCATGTATTTGAATATTCAGTGATGTACTTTAGCTAGGCTAAGCAAACAACAAAAATTATTCCCAACTTTGCTTAATCTAAAATAAGAAGGTTTAAAGGCTGTGTAAGAAATTGTTATTGTTCAAGTCTGTCTACTGAAAATTTGGTGAGTTAGAGACATGCATACAAAACAAGGCAGGGGAATGTGGTTAGAGATGATTTTTTAATTTGTTCAGGGGTTTTTGAGCCTGTTAATTTATTTGAGCAACTTTTTCATGATGTGTTGGGACCTAATTTTGTAAGACACATAAGAATCTCAGTGGTCATAGGTATTTTTAGATGCTTAAGTTATGCAAAATCTAGATGAGATTTCTAATGACTAAAAGTTTGTATTGATTTTTTTCAATAATAAACAATACCTAGAGAAGAATTACTAAGTCTCTGAACAGTGTAGAGAAAAAATAAAATAATTTGTTTGGAAAACCTCAGCACACTTCTGAATTATAATATACTAGAAGCCTAAAATAACTCAAACAGAGCGAATGATATTTCTGATGTGGTACCATTGTGTGTAAATTATAAGTGCACAAGTATCATAAGAGTTTCTAAAAATCTTTAATATTTTCCTACTAAGATCAATACAGAAGTTCCTTTGACTTCAATAAGACCAGACTTAGCATTACTGAATCCTTTTGAAAATCCCATTCTGTAGGTCTGGGATCTCCTTTTATTCTTTACTTTTCAAAAATTTCTGTTATCATCTTGCCTTTCAAGATGGAAAATAACAGTATAAATAAAATTCACATTATTATTTAGGGCACATAAAATACAGAAAAAAATTACTAAAATAATTTTTTTTCTACTATTGTCTGCATATTTTTATTGGATATTTTGCTTGGTTTGAAGCAGTGAGTTTTCTTTTTGTGGTGATGGAAATAGGAGAAAGTCATTAGGTAGCTACAGTGAAAATCAAGAATGACCAGGAATAGAATGGCTGAATTTTGAAATAAGTATGACATTTTCAAGAGTCTATCTCAGCAATAATGGAAATGGCAAGACATTGATTTTTTTTTTTTTTATGCTTCATTTGCTAAGCTGAACAAAAACTTGTTTCATTACAAAAAAGTCCAAACTGCAATAAATATGTACAAATGAAACCACATTCTAAAGTAAACTGACAAAGAAGGAAGTTAAAAATTTTCACAGTTTTATAAATAATGTTTTTTCTTCTGAATAACCTGATAAGGAGATTAATTTCTTCAAGTCTGGACTATCAATTTTTATTTAGGCAGTTTCTGTCTTCATTAACTGTCTGCCATGACTGGAAGTGTACTTGTTCTTGGAATTAAAATTCAAAATATTCCCCATTAGGTGAATTCAGAAAATAATATGATAGTGCAATACTATATACTTGTTGTATGACACGGCAACATCGCTTATCGAAGGCAGAAATTTCTGTGTATCAGAAATTAAAATTATTCCCTCTCCAAACGGGAAATTCATTTAATCCATTAAGTCTGGTGGTTAAAATTTAAGAATGCAGAAATAGATAAATCAAAGTTCTTCTAGATGTCAAAGTCCTGTTCCTAAGATGTCCTGCTCTTTAATGACTTTCCAGGCAAACTGCTTCTGACTTGTGCTCCAGACCCTTCACCATATTCATCTCCCTTCTTTGGACTCACTCCAGCACATCAATAACTTTATTGTAGTGAGGGGCCCAGTACTCGAGGTGCAAGGCAGTATTTGAGGTGCAGTGAATACTGAGTATGTGTTCATGATTCCATATGATATGGAATAGCATTTTGATGATTTAGAGACAGCTGTTCCAGCTGTGTCGCCTCCCAGAATCTGTGGACTCCCAGCCTCCTCATTGATGGGGCAGCATGAGAGGCAGAAAAGGCCTTGAATCTGTGTCAGTACTGCACAAGAGTAACTAAAATACCCTTGTGTTAACAACACTGTTTTCATCACAAATCCAAAATAGAGCCATAGATTAGCTACTATGAAGAGATTTAACTCTGTACCAGATAAAACCACCACACATTAAGATGTTATTTAAAAACCAAAAGATACTACACCTGGCACTAAATTTGTCTCAGATGTACATTCGTCAAATGGACAACAAATAACAAAACCATATCATCCTAAACTAATGAAATATTGTGATTTCATCTAATCAGTTAACATCTGCAGGGACAAGATTAAATTCCCATATTTCTTCCTTCTCATGTGAATATTTCTTTCAGAAACAATTTTTTGTCTTCTCATTCCCCAATTTCAGGCATTGAGAGTTTAAAATGTTGTCTGTATTATTGCTGTCAATGGCTGGCCTTACATTTTCCAGTTGTCCATTTCCAGTTTTAATTATTCATTATTAATATGTAACATTTATTCTTAAGGAAGACTAGATTCAGACTGTGTTGTAGGTGTCTTGGCCCACTCTGGAATCTACATTTAATTTTTTTTCCCATATATAATGTCTATTACATGGATTTGAAAGAATTACCAATTTAAGTTCACACTCATTCTTCAAAAATGTCATGAGTGACCATGGGTTTTCTTATATAAGATCACCTATGTCTTTCAAAGAGGACTTCTTGCCATCTAGTAATCCCTGTTATGGACTACTACCACTAAAAGACTAGAGACTCAGATGGAACCGCTGTTAAAAAACAGAAATATTACATTCTTTCAAAATTTGAGGGGTTTTTTACCTACACTGAAAAGATTTTCCCCTTCATTTTTGGCCAAATGGCCTGAAGTCAACTTTTCATTTTAGTAGATTTTCCACTGCACAGTTCCATTAAAGACAGAACAGCCTATTTGCCATATTCACTCTAGAACTGTAAGATAGAAATGCACGAACTCAGTGTTTGAGAACCTCTGATTAATTATTTAAATAATAATTTGTGTTCAGTACAAGTTTTATAATACTTTTCCATTTTTCCTTCAGTTATGTCTATGTTCTTCAGTGTCCCAAGGCATAAAAGTCACTAAACTGCCACTAACCTAAGCCAATTGATTAACGCATTAAAATATCACCCTGAGGTTAATAAGGCTTGGCTGCAGCTCATGGATGTGGCTATATTACTTGTCAAACCATTTGTGTATCTATTCATTGTATTATGAAAACAGTAAAGACCTTACGTGTGTATTGGCTAACCTCCTAAGACACTGCTGTGCTTGCCATAGCAGCTGGTACTCACATATGCATCTATAATTGGAGGAGATGAAAGAATGGGTAATTAACTAAAGATATTCTATGAACCTACCCCCAAAATGCCAGTGTGGGATGCTTTCTGTGGAGCTGTATTCCAGCATTAATTTGTGTCAAACCATTGCACTTGGGTAGACTCCAGTGCCTCCCTTAGTGTATATGTACTCCCCAAGTGTGCATATGTGAGTACAGCTCTTGTTATCGACACTTGTACTGACTGCAGTGTCAGGGTATTAGGATGATCTCTTTCTAGGACAATAGCAATTGTGACACATAACACTATATATGTGAGATAAGTTATTCCCTTAATGTTATTCTTTTTTTTTTTCTCTCCACATTTTTGTCTACAGATTAAATATGTAAAGCTGTAAGTAATCCTTGACCAAAAAAAAAATTGTTTACTGCAATATATAGCAAACTGAGCTCGGGAAGCCCAATTCATTAATTTTTTAGGTACTTCCAGTTAAAAAAGGAATTAATTAATTTACTCTGAGCTCTGACCTGAAGCTCCCCAGCTCTCTTATTGCCTCAAATCCTCAAAGTTATTACATGCACATTTTACAACAACCATGGTGTCTCTCAGCAACGTGTAGCCCCCAAAAAAGGCACTTTATAAAGAATAAAAGACTATCCACTTACAGTGTTTCTGAATTGTAAAAATAAATACTTAGAAACAGGAACAGTAACACAAGGAAAGAAAAAAAAAAGGCAAAGAATTTCCAGGGGTACAAGTGAGAAGAAAAAAGAACTAGTTTAAAGGACATTTTTGCCTACTTTGCTGGGCTCAGCAGAAAGTGAATGCCTTCTACAACAAATTAGGTTTCACCAAGTGCAAGCAGGTGCACTGGATTAATCTATATATCAATGAAAGGATGAACTGATTCAAACTAGGAGCTTTGAAGTCAGGTGCCCTGCTGTCACTGAAATGTCCACTTAAAATTTTCAGACTATTTTATATTAGTTTAATGCTACAGTTCATCATTACCTTCACAGATGTTGGCAATAGACAAAGTAACTTACTTGCCCTTTATACAAAAGTAGCAAAAAAAAAAAATAAAAGTACTAAGAGTAGAGGCATAGCCTAGTACTGTATGTGCTGTGCTGTGTGCAGGCTAAGTCAGGCTACATTAATATCTGTATTCTAGAGGATAATAATATTCTTAGTGTGTAATGTGCATTTGGCAAATGGAGTATAAACTTACTACTCAATTTAACAAAATACTAAAGGAGCTTGCTACAGCATCAGGCTAATTATTATTTAAAATTATTTTGTTGCTCCTCGTTCAGTACTAACATTATTCATGATGAATTATTTGATTTTTATGTGATTTGCATGGAATTGTATGGGGACCCCAGCACAATTTAGCATTTATTTTTGTTCGTAATTTTAGCAGAGAGGCTTTTTAAAAAATTATGTTTCTTCACATAATATTCTTCTTTACATGCTGTAGGATTCTATTCATTCTGCAACTACAAGAGCAGTTTTCATCATCTTGCTTCAAGGAAATATATTCAGGCTGGCAAATTTTCACATCGTCCAGTCACTTCTGTGCTCTAGGGTAATTTTTCTTCTGGCTCACTCTCTTCTACTGGAGTTGTTTCAATCTGAATTAAATGTTTACTGAGCCGAACAGTGTAAGCTTGAACCCTAGTTGCCTGCACACCACCTGTACTTATTCTTGGCATTTTCCTTACCTGTTTATTCTACTTCACTTTCTTTCTTCTAACCTTCGCAACATATACACAGAGAGGTCTGCGACTGATCCAGTGGCCAGGGACAGACTTTCTAGTGACATCAATGGATATTGCAGAACATCCTTGTTAAATATGTCCATCATTTTTCCCAAGATACTTGTATATAATGTATACATTGTATTACTTGTAAAGTAATATGGGCCTAAATATGAGAAATTCTGACAAGCAGGAACATAATAAAAATAAGAAACTTCTACAGCATATGTTCTCTAAAGTGTTCTCTAGAATATTGCTTGTATTGTTTAAAAGAATCCATAGATCTAGTCAAATTCAGTATTCTCAGCAGTATGTATAGTGAACTGGGTCTTTTTCCCATTCAGAAATTAAAGTTTCATTTAATTAAAAAAATACACATAGTCATCATTATTATCCTATAGTAAGGCACATTGAATAACACACCAGTGATACTGCTATCAAAAATAGATGTTAATAACTAGTAGTTATCAGGTATTAAATCTATACATGTCTTCTAATGGATTATTATTTTATAAAGTTAACAATCAATGACCCTAAAACAAGGACGTACATGTCACCACACTGTGCTAATAAAAAATTAGCTATGTTTCAAAGAAAAACACAGTTCAAAGGCTGTTGAAAAAAAACAGTCACTAGCAAGTTAACAACTATTAACAAGTACAATTGCAAAATGGGATCAGAGAGTCTAAAAGTGCAGATGAAGAAATATAAGGGAGGCACCAGGGATAAAAAACCAATTACCAGTGTTCAGTAACTGGTGAATACAGGGATACAAAAACTGGTAAGTAACTGAAGCTGATCACAAAAAAGAACTAGTTCTATATAGGAAAAAATTAACATACACAGCAAAACTTGAGTATAGCATATTCAATTCAATAGCATATTGTCAGTTTAATGAATAAAGAGCAAGGAAGCTGACAGTATTAAAAAATGCGCCAAAATAGACCTGGCAGACTCAAATGTAAAGAGAATTAAAGAATACCCTTCAATCCCATATTCATCCCGCTGAAGAGGTGGGATCAGGAGTGTTGATCACTTGTGCTATCCATGAAGCCCTCTTCCATGAAGAAATGTCATGGTCCTGAGGACTCTGCCAACTCTGAAAATCTCTGCCCAGCTCTACCCCACCCTGCCTAGGGACCAGTACCTCACTGACCGAGCCCGCTTTCAACAAACTCTTGGCTCTGCACCAAAACAGTGTTTCCTGTTTAAACACATACATTAGAAACATTTTCAATCTGATGCCCTCACAATCAGTCTTTGCTGCAGTTTGACTTCTGCATGCCAGGGGCTGTACATAGCCTGATGCAAACCATCAGTTTGTAGTGGCTCTTTAATGGCCAATGTCTCTATTGCTTCCTGCCTTCATCTAAACCTATATGGTCTGTAGAAAGGTTTCAAATAAAGTCAAGAGAATGTATTGTTTCACCTTTTCCTCCTACTAGCCACTGGAACTGATATGCTAGAAACAGTATGTGAAAGATGTCATGCATATGTGTTCTATGTTTTGGTAAATGAAACAGACCAAGACTTTTTTTGTTTTTTAATTATTATTATGATTATTTTTATTTCTAGCTCTAAAAGCAAGTTCTGCAATACAACTCCTACTTCCAGGGCTCAACTCACTACCCCTTGCAAATCCAGGTGAGCAAACAGAAAGGTCAGGCAGATCACATATGTTTCACCATCTGAGGGCGGTTTTAAGGATTGTATTGGAAGAACTTACTCTGTACAAATGGTGTTCTAGCTTTTCCTATTGTAGCAAACAGAGTTCAGGAGGGGGATCAGGCAGGTACAACTTTGAGTAACATACTTGTAGAAGCCCTTATTGTTCTCTGCATCCCTTGCCAGGTTTACGTCCAATTTTGCCTTGGCCTTCCCTTCCTGTCACCCCAAACTTCTCTATACACTTCCCAGAGCACCTATCCTTGTTTCCAGTCATGGAATGCACTTTGAGTATTTGCTTCTTTCCGTTTAAATTGACCAGCAGGTCCCTACTCAGACATACCAATGTCTTAACTTCCTTGCCCGATTTTTCGCTCCTGGAGATTTCCAGTTCTTGCACTCCATGGACTTCCTAAAGATCTGCCAGGTTTGTTCTACTCCCTTGTTCCTGAGGACAGTTTCACAGGGAATCTTACTATCTCCTGGAAGAGATGGAGGTATACTTATATGTGTAGAATATATGTGATGCCACTTGGGTCTCAAGAAAGTTTAAGTATTTGGAATCACCTGCACTTGACAACTTAGCTTCTGAATGAACACAAAAAACAGGGGTTGCAGAGTGAAATCTCACTCATGATATAAAGTCATTATGAGATTATGCTGACGGGGTATGGCTTGTGGGAATAAATTGGGTTTTTCACTTATATGGTTATTTTCTGTGTGAAATGCCTTAAGATCATAATATGTGAGTTCATTTTAAACAATTGCCTTTCTTGTCTGAAAAGAAATAATTTCTGGTAAAAGGTTTTTTTCTAATATATTGTGTAAGTCAGTTGTACAGGTAAATACTTGAATTGTATCTGCAAGTAAAACACCTATGCAACTTCGTGAATATTCATGTCAGGTGGCCACTCAGTTTTGAAGTTTTCATAATTTAGGGGATTATGAAAAAAAAATGCTTTCAGTTTTTGAAGACCTGTACTAACTAGTCACAATTCATAACAGGTGTTCTCTGAAAATGTTTACAGTCAGTCATATATAATATGGCAACACCTAGAAATCCTTTACAGACCTATATCTATAAGCAAGCACTTAAACATTCTGTTGTTCTGATCTACATCTTTTTTCTAAGTTGTTTTTTTTTTTTATTTAAGTAAAATAATTCATGTATCAAATAATATTTGTCTATGGATATTTTAGAATGTATGGACTTGTTTTTCTTTAGCAGCATCACTGACACTTTGTTCTGCACAAACAGATTGTTCTCACTGAGGAGACAATCTTCCTTTATCTGCTGGAGGGGATTCCATACTCCTACTGTACTTTCCTAAATTATCACCACAAGTCAAGGCATATATTACCCAGTGATGGAACTAAAATATCTTCTGTAAAGGCGCAAGTCCAGACAAAGAAATATCTTAATTGCTTGGCAGCAGCATCTTATTAACATTCTAACATAGTAGTTCCTATACAAACACAGTCTGTTTTTTATCTAAAAAAAAAAAAAAATTGTCCTTTTGCACCCGATTTTTAATTCTCCTTAACTGCAGTCACAAACTTGCAGATGCCTCAATTTTCTCATCAGTTATAGTCCCAGTATATTTACAATTTCATTAAAATTCCTGAAAAAAAAGAAAGGAAAGAAAGGAAAGAAGGGATTACAAAAATGGTCCTTATGACTAGCCCAGAAAAAAAACCCCACAGAGAGTATATTAAAAATAACTTATATAGCTAAGCATTTAGATTTTGTGACCAAAGTATCGTATGACCTGGATGGTGAAAAACAATGTTTTTTTCACAGAACAGAATAGAACAGAACACCATTTCCTATCCATCTGCTTCCTTAGGTAGTGTCCAAGTTAAAAATATCAAGGAAAATCAGACAACTCTTTATGCTTTTATGACAGTTGTGATCTCAGGTCTCACAAAACTATGCTATGACTGCCATAGTTAGCTATGCTAACTACTGAGTCAGAACCTCACACATCTGCAAGAGCTGAATACAGGGATACAGAGTGAGAAGTTTAAGTCCAGTTCTAAGACAACACGGAAATAAATATATAAAGGAAAGTGATGCTGGCTAAATACAGTTAGAGCCAGACAAAAGCACTGCTTTCAACTGCCAGGATTGTCAAGGAAAACACTTCAGTAGAGAAACTGATAGACCTAATTCTGCTTATCAGGTCTGGCAAAGTGTGAAAGCAGATGGATGTGAGTTTGACCTGTCTGTTTTAATTAGAGAAGATGTTGCATTTTTACTGTGTGTCCCCAGGGCTGAATTTTTGCATAGCAGTGTCTGAATGTCTGGGGTCAGAGTTATTTTACAGGTTGGCAGCTGCATTTCTTTGAAAGTCAGAGAATGATTCAAGGGACTAACTAGCTATAAAAACTAACTGAACTGATGCACTGATTTCCAATTCAGTGATTCAGTAGCAAGCCCAAATTTTCTGTATTTTTGTTGTTGTTTGAAAGGAATGTGTTGTTAGGTGTGGGGATCTTTAAATGCATCATTTATATGATATTCACTCTTTTCCTTTAAACATCTTTTTTCTCCTTTAATGTCTTTCTAAATAATGTAACTGACATGCTGCAGCATGACATATTAGAATTCTTACAGCATTTAGATTATCACTCTGTTCCATATAGTTTATAATCTTAATCCAGATCATCTTCATCTTGTGTCAGATTTAATTAATTCATTGGTACTTGTGCTGCTTCATTAAAGAGCCTATTCAAGAGAACATCTATCAGCAAAAGGAAGTAATCCCTTAGTCTACATTGCTTTTTTCACCCTCCTCCTACAAAAAGCTATTCACTGATGTCATTTCTCTACTGAATAGGATAAAGGCTTTAAGACTCAGAGTCTATGTTTTTCTTGTTTTGCCATTAACTTGTTACAAAGTTTCAACTCTTTCCACGTTCTGTTTTCTGTTTTGCCTATTAAGACTGTAGACTCTTAGGTAAAAAGCTGTTACCAGAACAAAGTCTTTATCTCTTGGCATTTTTTCCCAATGTACAAATAACAACATTAAGTAACACCTTTTCTGAATGGAAGCCCACTGAAATGGGTGAGAGCTTTTATGGTTTTTCCCGTGTATGAGATCACGCTTAATGGAATGATTGTGCTGTTCAATAAAATAAAATACTGAAAACATATCTGTAAGTTACATAGTCTTATACTACTTAATGTCAGAACTGAGGGAGGTTTCTTATTTTTCACTATTTTACCAGTATGAGATGAATGACTTTTTCCCACTGAAGGTGTGATCCAAGAAAAGGTTTTAAGAGTTTGTAAGTTAGGTGATGTATTTTTTTTTCTGCAGTGGATCTCAAAAAGAAATAAAATTGCAGTATTGGTTTTCTGAATTCCTTTAAAACATTTGCTGTGGAAAAACAATTAAAGAATTGGAATGAGAAAATTCTTCTAGCCCATTCAGAAAATTCTAAACACATCTGTAAAATCCACTCTCCCTCTGATCCTCCTACTGAAATGTGGGTTCTCAGCACTGGACTGTGAGTGCTTTTGGGATCTAAAACCTAGAATTTGTGCTCAGAATAGAAGACTGATCATTAGAAGTTATTACTTAGAGAGTGAAGTTGCCTTTATAACAAAATTTTAGTTCAGGTCTTGCATTTTTGAAGCAAAACTTCAAAACTTTTTTTACCTACCACAATGTTGGTTCACACTGTGTAATGGCCTTAGAGTCTTAGAGGGAAGAAACTGAATTCCTTTTAGATAAAAATTCATTCCTTTCAGATAAAACTAAATATAGGCCCTTGGAGCTTACCTAATGCACTCGTTTCTAGCTGATATTCAGTCCTGTATCACAGACCACTACTCCTAAGCATAGATTTCCTAAAAGCACATGTTAAGTACCATCTGCTCAGCACACTCTGATTGTATCTGTGAAATGTGTCCTTTAGGAGAAACATACTGTTCTGCCTTTTTCTGAGCTTCAGAAACTCTTAACCAGAAACTATGCAATGCCTAGGTCATGCCTGAATTCTGAGCACGCATGGAATCACTGTTGCAGATCTCAGAGAAACAATCACACTGAAAGGAATATCAACACCTGAGTGTGTCATCAAGGGAGAGAGAAAATTATCTGGTTCCATTTTGTAGTAGAATGCTCTTCAGTATGCACAGCTACTCTGTGATATAGAACATTGTATTTCCTACATTTTTCACTTCCTTTTCTCCATCATTCATGACTAAGCTACCAGATATGCAGAACTTGTAAGCGGGAAAGGGACAAAAACCTTGCGACAAAAGGTTTGCGAGTGATAAGTAATGGTATGGCATGGCAAAAATGGAAGAACTGAGCACTAGTGGGATCCCTCAATCTACTCCTTGAGGTCAGCTACAATAAACGACGCCTGGAACATTTCCATGCCAATGCATGGAGCATAAGGAACCAATGGTTACCTCAAAGCTTTATACCAGTCTCAGAGATTTGACATCATTGGCATAAATTAAACCTGGTGAGATGAGTCCTGTGATTGAAGTGCCATGTTGGACAGCTACAGCCTCTTCAGGATGGATAGACAGGGCAGTCAAGGTCAAGAGTTGGTGTAGTATGCCATGGAGGGACTGGTATGTTGCTTGCATTTGATGATGGCATGGTTGAGAGCCTTTGCAGATTATACTAATTTGGGAGGAGCTGTGGATTTCCTCAGAGACAGAGATGCCCCACAAAGAGATCTGACTAATGAGAAGGCTGGGCACTCACCAATTTTACGAAGTTTAACAAAGCAAAGTGCCATATTCTGCATCTGGAACATGCACTAGAGAATGATAGGCTGGAAAGTGGAAAGGGTCCTGAGGGTCCTGGTTGATCGTAATTTGAATATGAGTCAGTAGCGCTCTGGCAGCCAAGAGTCAACTGTACCCTTGGGGCATCAGGCACAGCATCATCAGCCGGGCAAGGGAGGGGATTGTCCTGCTCTGCTCTGCACTGGGGCTGCCTCACTGCCTCACCTCGAGCCCTGTGCAATTTTGGGCATCACAAGATAAGAAACATATCTCTTATAGTGTCTAAAGGAGGGCTGTGAAGGGCATTGATGGAAAGTTGTAAGTGGAAACTTGGTCTGCTTGGCCTGGAGAAGAGGTTGAAGGGAAATCTCATTGCAGTCTCCAATTTCCTCTCAAGGGAAAACAGAGGGAGGCACTGATCTCTTCTCTATCATGCCCAGTGACACGACCTGAGGGAATGGTATGAAGCTGTGTCAGAGGAGGTTTAGTCTGGATATTAAGGACAGGTTTTCCACCCAGAGGGTGGTTGGGCACTGGAACAGGCTCCCCAGGGAAGTGGTCACAGTACCAAGTTTGACAGAGTTCAAAAAGGATTTGAACCATGCTTCAAGCAAATGGTGAGATTCTTGTGGCTGTCCTGTGCAGGGTTCATTCTTTCATCATTTTTTCCCCATTACTTTAAATACCATTTCACTTTATCTAAAAGGCTATTTTAGCTGTGAAAATACTTCACCACACATAATTTTCTCCTTCTGATTTCTATCCCCCACTCCCCATTACATGTTTTTTTCTCTCCTGCCCACTCATTTATTGTTTATCCACTTCTTTGCTTTTCTACTCCATTGTACTGCATTTTGTGTATGGGCAACAAGGTAAAATGACAAAATTTCTGATCTTTAAAGACCCACTTTCACTTTTCCACCTCCACACAAAAAAAAGAGACATATGAACCAGCAACACAACAACAACAAAAAAAGATAACCTGCCTGTACATCATATCTTCACATTTTGACCTTCTTTGAACTCTGTATAGGCAACTTTGGACTCCATCAGCTACTGCAAGTACAAAATGTCAATAAAGTTAGGGACAGCTTTAAAGATGATAAATTGGAGAGTGAATTCTTGCCTGGAAGAAATATCTCAGTGAGCTCAACCAGGAAGAGATGCATATGTCTGGTATATGCCACCACCTAACCCATTACTGTCAGGAAAATAAAGAAAAATTATATGAAAAGATCTAATACTCAGTCCATAGTAGCCATTAATAAGCTTTTTCTCAGTATGGTCAGGATTCTAGGGTTAATTTATTAATAAACTTTCCTGTCTCACCATCCAGAGCCACTCTGACTTTCACACTTGCACCACCTGAGCTGGAACTGAGGTCCTTTTTCAGCAAGTGTCTCCAATGAGCTGCTCTGCTTGTCTCCTACACACACCACTCGCACACAGTCAGACCAAGCTTCCTTACCAGCTCAACCCTAGGTTTCCTACAGTAGTCTCAGTCGTCTGGATCCTTAAATGAATTTAATCATAGTGCAAGAACAACATAACAGCTCGACATAACTGGGTGCTTCCAAGGAGTGTCCCCAAACAAAGGAAGCCCCAGGCTTTTATACCCTCACAGTCTAAAGTGTGATAGTCTGTGGTTTCCTAGCTAAGTCCTTGGTTTCTGGCATGTCTCTGAGTATCCAGTCCCCCGACCAGGTGCCACAGGCCCTTGTGCCCTTTGTTATGTTCTTGGCCTTTTACCTTGGGCTCCCATCCAGAGCTCAACCTGCAGCTGACACTGGCTACCAGCACTCCTGGTATTCCTCAAAAAATTAACCAAAGAGCTTAAATTTTTAAAAAAGCCCCTACACCCACCCCACCACCCCCAGCTCCAAAAAATGAAAGTGTCTGAACAGGGAAGATAAAGATCTATCTTTCTTTCCCACAGTGGAAGTGTGCCACGGAAAGTATGAAGAATCTTTTAGAATTGTGAGTGACTGACCTTCTGCGATCTGCTCGTTTCAGTTGTCATTTATAAGTAGCATATAGCCCCCACAGCTTTCATCATCACAGACACAACCACACATTCATACTTGTCTCTAAATATGTTCTATAACTATGTAATCAGCACATAAGTGTAAAGTGCAACTATTATAAACGAGGGAGCAAGCTCTTCCTTTGTCTCATCTATCCCCTCTAACCACTTCTAATTCTTGGCAAACATACATGTTTCGATGTGCTTATTTAAAAATCCTTTCCAAAAGGCCCTTCTGTTCTTCTTAGTTAGGACCAGACTGGCATGCAGGGAGGAAAAACATGACACCACCTTCTCCGCCAACAATCCAAACAGAAGCCAAAAAGTATCTTGCATTAGCACTTAAAGAAGAGACATCTATTTAAATCTGTTGAAACTGATAAAAGTGTTATTTTATTCCAGTTCCTCTTCATAAGGGCCCTATTTCTTAAAGATCAGTACTGATGTCTGCACTGTAAAAGTCTCTCTACGTACTCTACCCTGCCATGTGTCTCATCTACTTCAGCTTAGTATACTGTGCAAGATAACACCATTGCCGAATATGTTATACTCAAAAACTTATGGGCAGACATTATATACACATCAAGTTTAAAGTAAAAAAATTATTTTAATTCTAATTAAATCTTACTAGTCTAATTAAAGAAATGTTTCTAGACCAGCTTTATTAGAGAGAAGTGGGAAAAAAGGTATGAAATTCCTACTATAAAGAAATTCTTAATCAAAATATTCTTAAAATTATTATAGACTTATTTCCTAATTTGTACCTTTTTTTTCTGTTGTAATGCTTAGATTTACCTGCCCCTCACAGTGCTAATAATAATGAGCTTTACAATAGAGTGAACTGTTGGTATTCCAAGCTCTTTGAGAGGATTCTGGGGTTGAATGGCTTTTTTTTCTTTTCTTATTTTTCGCTCTCTTTTTCCTTTTTTTTTTCTTTTTCTTTTTCTTCTTTTTTTTTTTCTTTTCTTTAGGCAGAAAAAAGATTCATTACAGCCTAAATGAATTTTCAAGGGGAATAAGTTATATCATCCTTATTTTTCTGACATAGTTAAGTTCCTCTTGTGTCTCAAAAAACAGATACTAGTATATTCTGGAGTCAGCTTTCACAGTGTGTTCCCTTGTCCAGCTGTCCTCCCACTCGGCAGTATGAGACAAGGTTTTTTGGTTTGTATTTTGGGTAGCTACAGAAAATTAAAGGAGTTAGGGTAGGTTTTTAAACTCACCTCCTCTTGTTAACATCAGAGAATATAGTTATTTTAGTCTAAAGTACATTATGCTGTTTGCATCATAACTGAGAGGTCCTTTCCAGCAAAAAGAGAGAACTAAATATTCTTGTTCCTAGAATTTCTCAGTGAGGACCTGGTGGGTGAAGAAGATATTGAAAGTAAAGAGAACAGTTTTCTAGTAGAAGTTGTAGAACAAAGGGAAACAATAAAATACATATATATAATAAAACAAAACATCCCGTACTGCTTATTAAATCACAGGAAGAGCAGCTGGACTGTCTTCACTCTCACTTCAACAGAGTAAAGCCTGAATGAAGGACAGCGTATAGTTACAAAATAGACAGAGAATAAAGACCACATAAGTCAGAAACAATGGTACTGAGGTTACATCCACATTACAGGAATGAAGTCCATTGGTTGACACCACTCTAAGTAAAATTCACTCAAAGCTCTGAACAACTTGATGTAACTTCAAAGATTCAGCTTTGAAGTGGCTGTGCCCTGAGTGAGGGTTCCCCAACCCAAATGAAATTATCCTATATTCCATCAAACCTACATTATTTTATGATTCTGTGAAGATAAAACACCCTGCTGAGATACTTTCAGGATCAATTTGGTAGGTGTACAGTGCCTCACTTTGATGTGTCCAAAATATTCAGCTAAGGTCTTGGTTGCTTAAGGGTCTGTCTTACCATACACGCTGTGCACATAACCCTTCATTTGTCCAAATGTAGCTACTCTCTCTATTTCTTTCAAACTGCATCTAATCTAGCCTTGTGTCAGTTAAGTGCTGACTTCTTATTAAAGTGGTGGCTTCCAGACTATTTTCCCTTAGTAATGGATTATACATCCATCATAGTTTAGAAGAATCTGTGTATCTGTCTCAAAATCTTAGTTGTTTTAGATAGGACAGCCTAATCCAGCCTCACCTGCAGACTAGTTTGCAAGATTTGTAAACAAATATCAAGGTAAATCAAAATAGTGTTCACACTCAGCTCTAGAAAATGTGTATAAGTTCTTCCAAAATGACAGAAAGGAGAAAAAAACCCAAAAACCCCCAAACCAAATACAGATAAGAAGTCCTCATTAATAAAAGTCTTCAAAGATCACCAAAAATACCTATAAACACGAAGAAAAATTTCTCCAGAAAGCCAGGATCCTTTCTTCACAGAAAAAAACCCCAAACCATACCTACCATGCAAGCAAACAGAGCTTGTCAGAGAAGAATCCTTTTGCAAAGGTTAGCACAGCATAGCTTCCATACACATAGCTTGTACCAGAGGAAAAGAAGCACAGGGTTTGCTTGCACCATTCCATGAAGCATAAGGCAAGAAGTAGCAGGCAGCAAATTATCTAATTCCAGAATCACAGACACATACCTCTGTCAAATGTAATTCTACCCCAAAGCTAATTAACCAACTCAAGAAATAATATTAATTAGCCCAAATACTTCACTGCACTGAATCTCATTCCACAGCTACATGCATGGAATTTTGCTTTACCTGCCTCCAGACGTACTAAGCAACTGACATCTGGCTCATGGACATTTAATCCTATGCTCAGGACAAGAATGCATGCCTATGGAGTTCTACTCAGGAACCCTTACTGTCTGTTCAAAACAGCACTATTTATTTTAAACTCTTCTCTGTTGTCTAAAGTGACCATTTTCTAACTCCTTATTTCTGTGTTAATATGTGTCTAATACTTTGGTATTAGAGTCCATGGATGCACATGGTCACTTTTATATCCCTGATCACTTGCTGCCTTATTATTATTCTCGACCTACAAAACATTAAAAACTAACAATTTTATACTAAATAAGAATAAAACAGAAACCATCAACTGTCTCTAAGCCTTCCCAACAACAAGAAGAGATTTGGGGAGAATAGCATTCTAAAATTAGGAAAAAGCAATACTTTTTCCTCACTGCCATAATGTATAAAAACTAGAGATTTGATTTCTAGCTCTCCTAGCTCCTGTGCAAGGTAAGACAAGTGTTGCCTAGGCTGGAATATTCTTAGTTGCAGTATTCTTGGCAAATTTCTAGTTATAATTAAAGAAATTAAATGAGACTTCAGGTTTCAGCCCCATAGAAGAGAAAGAGAGAGAGAGTGGAAGATCTCCTGAGATTTTATGTGTAGATTATTTCTAAAACTAATTATTCTGCAGAAAAATGGGGACCACACAGGAGGAATTGTAGCAGTTTACACAGAAAAGAAGCAGACAGTCAGCCAGAGAAAAGCAGCTAGAGGACTTTAATGAAAAGGTTCTTCCTAGCATTAAAATCCCATCAAATAAGCTTAGGAATCTGTATTTATAGCAGTAGTAACTTTCTGAATGTCTTGCAGTTTTCTTCATATTCCTTATCATAAGACACAAAACCTGGCTATCTTTGTCAAAGTCAATCTTATTTCATACAGGCTGGCTCACCGTCCTTCCAAATCAAACAAGATTAATAGTGCACATTAGGCCATTATATTTATATCCATATATTTACATATTTATTGCATTATATTCTTGCTACTTGTTCAGCTTTCTCTTCAGGTTTCTAATCCTGGACATTTAGTCTTCTGTTATTCACTGCTCTGCTATTATGCAAAAGCTTACTTTTCAAAATCTATTTATATGAAGATTTTAATAGTTGATAGTCAAAGTGAATGTAAAAATGAACAAATTAAAACCAAAACAGTCATCATAAACTTTGATGAAGAAAGTTTTTTAAGTGAGCAATTGCACATTGCCGGCAAACTATTTTGCACTCACAAAATTTGCAGTTTAGAATTAATGTCTTTTTCTCTCCACTAACTTAATACAACATTGTCTCCCACATGCAGGTATTACCCATATTACTTTTATTACATTAATTCTTTAGTCTGACACAGACATCTCAGAGATTCCAAATTAGCATATTCTCAATCAATGTGTTCCAGTCTGCTGAAAACCGCTTTGGTCATTTGATCTTTTTATTTTGTATTATTAAAATGGGAACAAGTGTGGTACTAAGTGTAGTCTACATCTGTTGACTTAAAAGCATCTTTGATACGGGATGAAACTATATGAAAACCTTTAAGTTGAATAAAAAAATAATTTATGAACACTTTTTGCAGTGTTTGTGGCAAAAAAATGCTTTCTTCAGCAATTTATCTGTAAATTAAATTCCCCACACTTATATTGGCATATTAAATTTACTTAGATGCATGCAATTTAATCACATAGCATATTTTTAGTTATGGCATTCATGAGTACATGAAAATTGCAATTTCAAAATGGTTCAAACGTTTCTTCATGGATTACCTTCTTATTTTGTTAGCTTTATCAAAATATTTACCCATGACAAAGATTAGGCAGTTCACTTTTCTTGCTGGAAAGTTAAAAAAAAAAAAAAAGTAAACCAAAATCAATAATTTTTTTTTTCTTCATCAAACTTTAGAAGTTCAGTCTAATTTTTAAGATTTATTTTCACATGGGTATGTAATTTGCAAACAGGGCAAAGGAATACACATTTAATCTTTTTCTTAAGTACACATGCACAAAACTTTGTTCAAGTCCACACTTTAGAAGTTTTGTAGTCTAAATAGCCCTATGTCCAGTGAAACTTTGAACAGTTGATTATCTATGTTGGAGCTCGTCCGTACTTTGTAAGAAGAGAAATAGCAAGTGTCTGCATGGTAGCTGATTTCCTTTGGGAAAATCTGCTGTAGGAAATTTTGTGGTCCTCTCTGTTCTCTGTTTTGTCAAATGTCCTGGATTCATCTCAATAGTTCCTTTCCCCCTAGCGTTTCAGCTCCCAGAGTTATCCTAAAGTGACTAGTAAGGACTGGAAGAGAGGCTGCTAGCAAGCTATGCAAGCTTTAGATGAAACAGTGATATTTTAAGACCCATTTAAGATAATGAAGTAGCAGGTTAGGTTCAATGCATTCCAACTCACAGAATGACAGAATGACAGAATGACAGAATGGTTGAGATTGGAGGTCATCTGGTCCAACCATCATGCTCAAGCAGAGCCACCTAGATCTCATTGCCCGGAACCATGACCAGATGGCTTTTGGATGTCTGCTCAAATGGAGATCCCCAGCCTGTACCAGTGCTCAGTCACACTCAGTAAAAAAAGTTTCCTTATATTCAGATCTTCCTGTGTTTGGTCCCATTGCCTCTGGTCCTATCACTGGGCGCCACTGGAAAGAACTCAGGAGTTTTGGCTAATACCAAGTTTACTGATTCCAGTGTGCATGTTTTCTGACATATGTGATTTAGAATGGTCCCATCATAAGTTTTAAGCTTTTCCCTGTTCTAACATCAAACATGACAATTTGTATTTCAGCCTAACATATCTTATGTGTTCTCTCTGCACAGAAAATTTCTATTCCCTTTTCAGATTAACTTCTAGAAGATAAAAAGATAAATATATAGAAAATATTTTAAAATTATAAGCACTACAAGAAATTGGCTCAAGAAGTACTTGAAAGATGGGAAATGCCATTTTTTGCAGTGTCATTCATTGTTGCATGAATGAACTTTGGCTTAAAAGTGTGTTCTGAAAAGGGATCTAACTCTGTTTATGAACCCTTCAATTGAGTATTGAAGGGTTGCTAGAGAAGCAACGACTGTGTGCCCGATTATTTCTCATTTTCAGGAGATTAAAACACTTGCAAATAGCATTTCCCTGCATCCTTCCTCTTTCTTTCTTCTTTCTTTTTTTTATTTTATTTTTTTTTAATTACTTATTTCCCTTTAGGTAAGAAGTTCATACAAAATTCTTTCCTTCCACTGGATCTTGTTCTTATGTTAGTACAACCTCCTTCATTTCTTGTTCTGCCTTTTGGAGAGGGCAACAAAATGAAAATAGTTAACTGAGCTCTAGAAAAAGTAAAAGCAAAGATGGAAGTTTGAGATTTTTGAGAGGAGTCGCTAGACGAGCTTTTTCATGTCAGTGAACCTGTCTTACAGTAAGCTTCATGCATTAATTATCTTTTGCCTTTTCTAGAACTTCACTGGTGGCTACTTTTATGTCAACCAGACAGTCATTACTCAAGCTGTGATTCAAAGTTTGCAAGTAAGTAGAAATAAGCAGCAGCCTTGCCCTAAAATTTTAAGCAAGCCAGAGACATTTTGTCGCAGATATGAATAATTTCATAAGTTTTAGGGACTGAGCACTGGTTAAGTTATAAGTTTTTAGTCAGGAAGAAGAGATTTTTCCACAGTTCTTTGGCTCATAATATCTTAATAATAAAAAATCTTCTTAATAAAAATAATCTTCTTAATAAAAGATTCTACCATGACCAGGAACCAAAATCATAGATGTTTCTTCAATGAGAAAGAAGTATATAAATGAGCCTCCTGGAATATTGTGTTTTAATTGAATTATTTTGAATTGGCATTTTAAATAAACCAACTAAGCTATAAAAGAAATGAACATGCATATTAATGAAAATTCAACAGAACATAAGAACATTTCATTACATG
Organism: Petroica traversi; assembly: GCA_025920805.1. Taxonomy (NCBI): domain Eukaryota; kingdom Metazoa; phylum Chordata; class Aves; order Passeriformes; family Petroicidae; genus Petroica; species Petroica traversi. Next base: position 15,014,625 of record JAHLSL010000015.1, on the reverse strand, counting down.
ATCATGTGAGTTTTTTCTGTTTGGGAAAATAAAAACTCTTTCCCTACAAGAAAAAAACCCTGGATTCTGAAGACAAAAACCAATATATTTTATTTGTAAATTTCCAGTTCATTTTAATAAACATGTATTACTTTTAAGGGCATTCCAGAGGTTTTGACAAACTATGTGTGTAACAGAACATTAAAAAGGAGGAATATTTAATTGCATATTTTACAGTTTCTTAGATCAAAAACTCTTCAGCTTCCAAAATATGTTAGACACTGGGGAGACAGTGTTTACTTCTGAGGGTTTGTGGTCTACACTTAAATCAGATAAAATGTATAAAGTATATGTATGAAAAAGATCAAAGGAAATGTGTAGATTGACATATTTTTTATGTTCTACGAAACTGGATTTTCAAACATGCTAAGTGCTGAGACTTCCATAGGAAGTTGTATGAACTTCAAATACATAATAGTGCAACAATAAACTTATTATTTTCTGATTTTTGCCATTATTTTTTCTTCCTTAAATGTACATGCAGACACACATGCACACATAAGCACACACATAGAAAAGTTATTTCTATTTTCCTCCAAATTAAAAAAAATTATATTACAAAAAATTGTGAAAAAAATCAGTAAATTGTTTAAAACAGTACGTTTTTTCTCTTTTGTTTTAGAATTTTGTTTTCTTTATGGGATCTAGTATTAAATATTCTCCGAAACACCCAGCTTTCTTTATGTAAGTTACCATCAGTATCCATCTATTCACTTACTTTTAATTCTGCACTTATAGTTCAGCGAAACAATCAGAACCAGATGGTCAGAAGTAATTATAAGACTAATTTCATAGAAAAGTTGGAGTTTCAGATAAATGCAGCACCTTCAATGAATTCCTTAAACGTGCTTTCATGGATTCTAGGTATCACAGAATCCTCAAAATTTCACAAGATAGTTGGAAGATGTAAGTGCTGCCAAGCAGTATTCAAAGTCAGCCTGCTTTTATTTGAATATTTAAACATAGTAAACACCTAAAGTATCGGATCTACTGTGTTTGGCTACTAGCTGTATTAAACCCTCTTACTTCATTTTGGAAGAGTCAATATGTGTTAAAGTATATGCACAAGACAGCTTGCATACATTGTACTTCAACAGTGCATTACGTTTTTTTTGTAAACATATCTCTGAGAGCTGAAAACCATGCTTCTCTAAAGGTGAGAGCTACACATGACAGCTGCAGTGTATGACAGAAAAATAAGTTACCAATGAATCCTTTATTTAAAAAATAAAACAATATTCACCTGCAGTTAAAAAATAGAAAAAATCAGGAAAAAACAAAAAAACCCAAACAAACAATAAAAAATCAAAAACAACAACAAAAAAATCCCAACAACAACAACAAAAACCTCCAAAACCCCAAAATGGACTAATTTTAGCTGTTAGCTAAATTTACTAGCCTGCGTTTTGCACTCACTGAAAGTTCTTTTTGCTTGCCCTTGCTCACTCGTTCGCTCTCCCTCTTGTTGTCTGGACACCTGCTGACACCTAGGCTACATCCTGCGCTTCCACTTTGTCTCCCTCGCCTGCTCCACCATAGCCTTTTCTGCCTCTCTGCATTCCTGGCTGATGTCCTACCTGCTTCGTCCCTGCCTACCTTATTCCTGCCTGAACTACCTGCCTCCCACCCTGCTTGGCCAATCCAACCTCATTTCTGCGTGAGCCACCTGCCTCCCACCCTGCTTGGCCAATCCAACCTCATTCCTGCCTGAACCACCTGCCTCCCACCTTGCTTTGACAATCCAGCTCACCATGGGGATGCCCCCTGTGACCCTGCCCAATGCCCTGTACATCCTGCCCCAATGCCCACTCCCTCACCACGTGTGCAGCCACCCATCCACGTAGGAGCTGTGCACACACCCCCTGACACTTGGACAGCACTCCCCAACCTTCTGCTAGTAACACCTGCGTTTCCTCTCTCTCTCTCTCTCTGTCTCTCCCTCCCCCCACCCCCCATTAATTTTCCTTTTCCTTCCTCCTTTTCTGCCTTTCCTGTTCCTCTTTTGTAGGGCAACACCCTTTTCATTACCAATAAATGGTTCTCATATAGAATATTTTCCTCCTTTGGCTTAATTCTGTCCTAGATCATCTGTTTTAAAAGAACCCCCTGCAGTTCACCAGCGTGGAATGCGATACTATTTCAGCCAGTTTTAGTTTATAAAGGATAGTGGTGACATTGAATAGGGTTTATAAACATGAAGTCCCTTAACTTATTATTTTGCTGACTTCTTACCGTTCTGAATTCTTTAAAGATTTTCCAGATCCTCAGTTTAATCAGAATAGAAGTTGCTTCAATCACCATGTCAGTTGTCAGTTAGAATCAGCAAACATGATTTAACTGCCTTTATATCTTTCATAACCGGTGGACACATTTCTAAAAGAACTGTAGTTACATGTTTAATGCATAATACTGCAATATGACAGCAAAAGGAATGCCGTAAAACTTTAAAGTTTGAGACTTTATTTAAAATCTCCAAATCTTGCAAGAGAACACTCCATTGTGCTGCTGGTAAATGTCTGTGTAATTTCTTTGTTAATAAAAAAAAAGAGCAAAATTGAATGGAAACAACTGATAAATACAGTTTCTAATGTGCTGTAGTAACTACCTGTGATTTTTACTGTTAACCCTAAAAATTTTTAAACCTTGATAGAATTTGACATCTCTTCCCTAATTCACAGAATTGCAGATTCTCAGATTGGAAGGGATTTCAGGAGGCCATTTAGTCAGTTTCCCTGCTGAATTAAGGTCACATAGAGTCCAGGACCATCCCCAGGTGGCTTTTGAATGTCTTCAAGGTGGAAACTTCACAGAGTCTCTGGGGAATATTCTCCAGTGTTCTCAGTAGAAGGGTGCTTTCTTCTGTTCAAAGCGAATTCTCTCCACTTTGGTTTGTGGCCATGGCCTCTTATGTTATTAAATGTCGCTGAAAAGTCTAGCTCCATATACTTTAACCTCTTGCTTCTATTTAAAAAAATATGTATTAGAAATAAAAGTTATAGATCAGAGTAGTTTCTAAGACCCATAACAGTTCATACAGTAGATACTATTAATCCTCTTTTCATACAGACTGGATGAGAGGACAGTGAGGCAGATTGAGAATTGACTGAATGGCAGATCCCAGAGGGTCACAGTCAGCTTCACAGGATCTAGTGAGAGGCCTCTCACTACTTGTACCACTACTACAATTGCAGAATACATGTCTCCTAAAGTATGTATCTTCTCCATATTTCTGTTGAGTTTCACCACTGGCAACACCAGTAGATTTTTCCATTCACAGAATTATCTTTATTGTATTTCTTTTGTCCTGTTTTCCAATAATCACTTTAAGACAGGGTGTCTCACAGAGATCAAGTTGCAAGCTCAGAGTGGACAGCAAGCATTGTGAGATTCTTACAACATATAGGGCACAACAAAATAGTCCCAGCTGGCCCCTGTGAACCCAGATCAAATGCTGGTGCCGAAAAAGCCTCTTCAGGTTCAATTAAAGATTATTGGAAGGGCAATGGAAGGCAATCGAAATTGGAAGGAAAATATTTTCCTAAGAAGTCTCTCAGCTCAGATGAAAAGACAAAGAAATTGTGGGAAACAGAAGGAACAATAACCTTGGAAAGGGAAAATTAGGGATTGGATGAAATAATTGGAGGGAAAAACTGATACACTAGGTAAAGTAATATATTGGGGAAAAAATCAATTATTGTATGACAGAGAGGCAGAGAAATGGGAGACGACTTTTTATTGGTGAGACAAGTATTTTTTTATGAAATATAAAGGAACATCTCCAGCATTCAGTTTTAGAATGGGATTTTCTGCAGTAAGAACGATGTGTTTCAATGTTGTGAGATATGCTACCTGTCAGAACATTTAGTACCGTATTAGTTGCCAAGGGAACGGCATCTTTTTGTGAAGCACATTCTGAGTCTAGCTTTCCCTTTTGGAGTTATACCCCTGTGGTGCATAAATAAATGTGACCAAGTTATGCATGAGGGCTCTGAATTTGATGAACCATAGCAAACATTAAATTACCTGTGTTTTGTTCTTCTGTAGTATAATTTCCAGAAGACTATTGTCACAATGATTAGTTTTTCATGACTACGGTTCAAAAAATTGTAATTAGACGTAGAAACTCAAATGTTCACATATCTAGGAAGCTCTATTACCACTTCATTATATCTGAAAGCTAAATGAGGGTGCAACAGAATAATTTTCTATTCATATAACCAGAATATTTAAGAGGAACAAACACACTCTTATATAAATATAATGCACTGCAAGAGCTCACTTGTATACAGCATATATGTTAAAACTTGATATATTAATATGACACAGCTTTATGCCATGTGTTAGTTATTTGTTAACCCTCTCACTGACTACTGAGCTACAGAGTTCCTGAACTCTTTTACTTCTTCCACATTTTTCTCTTCTCCTTAATTGTTGACTTTCTCTGTATTCATGCTTTTGCTTGTTTCATTTACCAATTATGTTGCCATCTTTGCTTATGGGCATTTCTTTTCACTAGATATTTACATTTAGTAGCATAGATTTTAACTCTAACCAATCTGGGGTACAGATAACTATTTAAAGGTGAAATAGCAAAAGATGATGGATCTTACAGAACTGAAGGCAGGGGAAACACACATAGCTGCTGCTTAATGAAATTAATTTAGTCTAGAAGGAATTAGAAAGTGTGAATCTTATACTCAATGGCCCTGTTTCCAGCCAATGCCAAGAGCTTTGTTTTCAGCAGAGAACATGCCACAAAATCATATGATCTTCATACTCTTAACTGACAACGAAAGCTAAACACTACCATAGTTCTGCAAAAGAAAAAAATTGTGCCATTTTGATGATTGGGCCAAATTTTATATAGTTGATCCTAGCAGAATTTCTCCTAAGAACATAATTTTTATCTGTTTAGGAGACACAATTGTAAACCCTGTCTTTCTCTGTAGTGTTCAAATCTTGGGTATTTCATCAGAAAAGATCTGAAGCAGGTAAGCATAAATGGACATCTTTTCCATTTGGTTTTTGACCAAAATTAGCAGATAATTTTTCAATCTCTTCTTTGACGAGTCACATTCTTTGTAAGATCTAAAAGAACACTTCCTCAAAACCTTATCTCAAATGGCACCACCTTCTGCAATATCCAAACAAATATATTGGTTATTAGCAAGGGAATCACAAGATCCTTAGTAGACACATATGAACCACTGGGCAACGCAAAATTCTTGAAACCATATTGAGTAAAATAAAATTTTCTAAGTATTTTAAAATAAATTTCTAAGAATTTTAAATAGATTGATATGATACTGTTGCATATGAGTCCTAGAAAGCTCCTGATAAGCTGTTGAACACTGAGTTACACTAACCAATGACACCTTGACATTAGGACAAAGAGTAGCTGGCCAGTCATGAATTCATCACATTGTGTAAACTGTATAATAGTTAAGTTGATAAAAAGTCTGTTATTCAATGAAAGAAACACTTTAATATCTTTTTATGAGAATCTAAGAGGGAAGAACCACAATAATCAGTATAGAGTGGTAAAAGTCTATCAATAGGCTCATTCATTAATAAAGAATGCTTCTGGATGATCATTTTAGTTTAAATTTAGGATGAGTATATATAATTTCAAATGGAAAAATACAGTTGAAAAGTACATGTAATAATCTTCTTGAACAACATCAGCACTTACAGTAAAAGAACCTCTCAGGTTTAAAATCTGGACTTAACTGTGTGGTGGAAAATGAGATATGAATGGCCTGATTTGCCTTGTTGACTGTTTAAAGATATTTACATGTTTTAACAAAGTCTTGATAAAACGCACATCTGACTGATGAACATCTGTTATTGTTAATGAATTTTAAAAGGCAATAAATGGATGGCAATGGTGGTGGACAATTTCCCAGATAACTGAAGAAGACAACTAGAGGTCTCCAGACACAAGTGTGAAGTCTGTGGTGGGAAATTAAGTGTTTCTGGCAGACTTTCCAGGGAAATTTTCAGAAATGCACAGGTATATATGATCTTCCCATAGATAAGTTTCCAGCCAAAGGAACAATGTAGATTCTTTCTAGATTCAGTAAATGACTGCCTGTCCTCTGATGTTTACTCCTACAGAGTTCAAAAATAAGGGTTTAAGGAGGTCTTTGTTCCATCAAATTCCATTTCCTCATATTGAACTTGTTACTGTTAAAAACATATTTATGGTCATGTACAATAGATGACATAAAATGTCTTGGTTCTCACTTGGAAAGTGGAAGAGTGTGATCCCAGTTTTGATCTGACTCAAATAGAGGGATATTTATGACATACTGATGAAGCCAGCCAATAGTTGATTGTTCTGATTGTGTAGTCTTTTGCAAACTGGTTTACTATCTATAGATATATAAAAGTACAGTTCATAATTTTCACCCCTAAATCACAGGGAACTCTTCTGTCCTCGAAAAGAAATCAAGGTGGTATTGTTATAACTCATTAACATTTAACAAGTTACAATAACTGCATATCACGCCAAATTACTATGTGTTTATAATGACTGAGACACTAGGTTTATTTATGATTGCTTTTTATCACAGATGATGTTAAGTTGCATGACTCAGTATGTCATTTGGTGAACTATTATACAAATGACAAATTATTAAACCCTGGGAAACAGAGACTCTTTTTTTGTATCAAAATTAGTCAGTGACAGAATCAAGCTATTCCAAAATAGGAATTGTCTGCTTCTCACACCTCGGAATTCAGCCAGGAAATCTGATCAAGTGACTTAAGCCATGCATGTTATTCTAGGTGGGATCACCAACAGATGAAAAGAAATTATTGTAATTTCCTATAACAGCCTATACAGAGAACTCCCACGAAGTTCATATTAAAAAGTAAAAGCTATTTAGCAGTAACTATTTTACACCTGTGTCTTCAGCAGTGACTCCTTGCTAACAACTTTACCTTATTAGGTGGCAATTGCCAGTGTGGTGTCATTTTATATCATGATTTAATGGATATAGAAACCTTTCCTGCACAACAATTAAGAAACTGGGAGAACTACAAGACTGTAGATACAATAGTGTAGAGACAAAGAGCATTGTAAAAGAGATTGTACCTTTTTAGGCACTAGATAATTTAATTTAGATTTGCAGAAATCACAATTTCAGTGTCTGATGTGAGAGTATCCTAAGGGGAAATATGGTGGTGCAGTATAGTCATGAAATAAACTGCAAACTACACAGTAGTGTTATGATTAGGATTTTCATATACACACAAAAACAGAAGCACAAATTCTTGACGATGCCCACAGAGGAAAAAATAAACAGTATGGAGTTAAGTGCATAAAAAATAAAATGGTAATTTGGATCATTTTCTGGACTATAATTTTGAATTTTTTCCAATTTCTGCTTTATTTATATAAACCTGAATATATCTTTAAAAAATAATCCCAAAATTTCCTACTTTTAACACATTAGCTACTTAACTTTGGCCTCATTGAAGTTTGCAGCAAATCAGATTTTCTGAAGTTTTGTTAAACATCATGATCTGATACTATTTTAAATTTGTGTTCATGTGGTGAAAAATGTAACACATATTTCAACATTCAATGCATATATCAAAAGGACAAAGTATAAAGGTGAGGTCTTATTTTCTGTTCAAACAATAATATTTTCCATGGCTTTGATGGAATTTTCTCAATTTGAAAAATAATTATTAACACCTCCACAGATGAAAGCCTAATTCTTTAAAAACTAACTTTTATCACCATCTGTGCACCAGCTCTACATGCAAAAAGTAGTGAGCTACATATACATCAATGTTTTATAATGCATGGAGAAAATCAAGGCAAGTCAATGTAAAAGAATAAACTAAAAATTTGGAATGTGGTAGATACATTTGTGAACAGATTGTGGTTATTTAATTTTCATTATGCTTCTCTTTGATAATAATTATAATATCACATAGAAGACCAGTAACTTGCATGATTATTGTAATTTTAAAGGACAAAGAAAAGCAAGTTAATTTTCAGGTTAGTACTTTATTGCAATTATTTTTTGATTAGTTTTTAGTAACATTTTGCACAAACAGTTTTATTCTTTATCTTAATGAGCTCTTTATTATCAAATTTGTAGCTTTCATATTCCTTTTTCTACTTTCACCTTCCAGGTCTTTATTTTTAGTCTACTATTTGGAAAAAGCTACAAATTTGATAGAGGATTTGAGAACAAGTTTAATGCTTAAAGCTTTATTTTAGTGTATACATTTGAGATTAGAAGTATGTATGTAAAATCACACATGTACATAAAACTACACTTACTGAAGAAATGATATCATCTTTGAATATGTTTAAAATACCAAGCATTAAGATTACTTTAAAAACATGGTGCTTTTTGGTGCAAGCATTCAATTATTGTTGTCTGCAAAGGCTGTGGAAACATTTTCTTTTAAGGAAAACAGAAACACACATTTTTAAATTTCTATATAGTTACAAAGAGGAAATGTAAAATACCCCAAAGTGAAATGTAGTAATACTCTCAAAGAAAAAGAAATAGAGATTGCCCTGTTCAATACAATAATCTAGCAGTAAGACATTATCAGAGACAGAATAGTGAGCATAAGAATGTGATCATTGTTGTAGAAATGTTAATGTGTCTTGGAAATGTATTTTTTTATGATTTAAACAGTGGCCTGGTAACAATGGCTGAAGAAAAAGATCTTTTCCAAGGGGTATCTGGGGAAAATTCTCAGGCTTGTGTTATTTCAATACCCAAGTTAGTAGGAATTTGGATACCTTAATGCTGTTTTGAAACCACACAGCAAATACCTTTCTGTTCCTCCTCTACCAAACAAAGTTGCCACCCTTTCCCCTTCCCATACAATCTAAGTAGATATGCCAGCAAATAAAGAGCTGCTGGAACTCAGAACCTTCTTAGTCAAAGCAAGCTTCTTGGTCAAACAAACAGAGCAGAGCCCCATGAACTACATAAGAGTCAAAAAGATCACCTAAAGAGAAAAAAGTGTAGGGGGCAAGAATAGTCATGGATTTGCCATAGTCTTTTGTAACCATAATGTACATGACAACAATGGATGCTCATAATGCTAAAAATTAACATGTTTAGCAACTATACAGGTTTTGGAGCGTTACATTTCCTAGTCAGTTTGTTCATCAGTTATCAAAGCTCTATTTAGCACGCACAATGTAAACTTCATGTGCACACAAGGTACCCATATAATCTGCGCTAAAAAAGCTGAAAACATCTAATAGCTTTTTCATAAACTTGCCCTTAATATACCCCTGGGGGACTGAAAACTACTATTGTACATTCTAAAGGATATGAAGCTGAAGGACAGGGAAACTAAAGACTTCTTTCTCCTCAGGAAAAAATTGCCCCAGCAGCTTCTCTAGAGTAGCTCTTTGTGTCTCTCTCTGTTAATACTCCTTTGCAAGTGAGCACAAAATGCTTTACCTTGAGGCATCCTTGTCTCAATATTCTTAGTATAGTACACACTTGCTGCTTCACTCCTGAAAGCTGCCCATACGATCAGAAGCCAGTTCTGGGAGAGTGCAAGCCCATAAGACTGAAACTTTCAGAGCAAGCAAAAATATGCCCTGCATGCCTGTTTTAGTAAAACCTCCAGATGTTTAAAATGTAGGTAGATCAGGAAAAGACGGACTTTTCTAAACTCAGGACTAGGCTTTTTCCCAATTTCTTCTGGTCATTTTCTCACACATTGATGAAATGTCTGTCATGCAAAAATGAATAGAAATAATGTCTGAGACATATTTTTAGCAAAGAAATATTGAGGTCTAAGTATATACCTGGTCCTGGAATATTTTCTTTGTGTTTTTTTTAACTCAGAATAATAGTATCCACTGTTATGGAATGTTTGAATGTTTGTTCTAATAAAGATGAAGTTCAACAATGAAAATTAGAATTTTCTTATTCCAATCTGTTTTTTGTTTTATTTTTGTTGGTTTTTCTTTTCATTATTCATTTGATTTAATTGACCTTTTATTTTACTTTTATTTTGACACTATTATTTTCATTATTCTGTTGAGCCACCTGATATCTGATCTTCTCTATTACCTTATTCTTTAGAATGTAGCCATCATATAACTGCAGAGCTGTGGTTCTTAATTAGCCACTGGATGATTATTGTTATATCTCTCCCCTCTAACTCTGGTGGAATACTCTTGTAACTGTAAGGGAAGCTTACCACTGATTTTATCTTGAGATATAAATTACAAAAATTTCTACAACGTAAAACATTTTCAAGAGTTTTCTCCAACTCTGAGTTAGAGTATTTTTCTTTTTCACCATCTTTCGTTAAGTATTTTATTAATTGTTTATTATTATTTTGACCTTTTTTCCTGTACTATAATTGTACTGAGATACTTACAGTCCTTCACAATAATTCAAGAACAGCATTACCTTTCATCTCTCCAAAAAAGTAGATGATTGTAACACTTCAGAAGACTACAGAGCATGAAGATTTCATCAATTTGTGGAATGTTATCCACAGGCCACAGCTTCCAACTCCAATCCTCAAGGCCCCTTGCTGTCCCACCAGGTCTGAATTTCTCTGCAATATGTCAGTGTGTTGGAGTCAAATACCTGACTGTTTGTCAGGGCTATGTATATAGAACTGATACATACATACATGTAGGTACATACAAATTTTGTCCTTTTTTGTCCTTTTTTTGGACACACAAAAGTAGCAAATAGGATTTATTCTCTGTGGAAGAAGCTGTGAAAGGAGTCTCCATGTAGACTTTTTAAAAGCCTCACTTTTCCACAGAAAGAAAACTCTATCTTTTATCTGATACAGATGTAAGATTTAAACAAAAGTTCTTCCCCCTAAGTAAGATTTCTCTTGTTACCGTTTTACTAATTAGCAGTGCTCTACTTACCATGTTTCCACTAGATCAGCAGTAGTAATTAGAACAGATTGAATGCAGTGAATTAGGTCCTAAAGGATACTATGCTCAAAATTTTGTTTATAAGCAAAAAAGGAAGCACATCTTGGATATAAATAAAATCAATAATTTATTGTTACTGTAAGTGAAATCTCAGGAGTCTAATCATTATTAGTTATTTAAAAAAGATAATGATAAAACTAAAATTGTTCTACAAAAAGTTCTTCTTTTCTACCCCTTTTCCTGGTGTTCTGCTCATGCTTCCCCTGTTCCTCTGGCCCTAAGATCTGTATTTTAACACAAGAGGGAGGGTTATGATGAATTGTCAGCATTGTCAGTCCTTCACCAGGAGGAATTTCATGATTGTGTTGCTGGTTTCTCCTTTAGCCTTCAAGGGTCAGCTTGGGATTAATTTTATGTGTTTGCTAACACAATTTTACACTTTCTTATTGGCTTATTGGCTCCAGGTTGCAACCAAATTTTACTGTATATTGTGACCTTTATTAGACACTATTTCCTCATTTCTTTTTGTTAGCCTTAAGCCCAGCTCCAGGTATATAGCCTACATATAGGTGTATAATTACCTAGAGTATGATTTTTTAACATAACTTCAAATATTTATATTTTTCAAGTAATGAAAATATTTCAATGCATTAAAATATAAGCAGGAAAATTTGTATGTAAGGTTAAAAAGAAAAAAATATTGCAAGGTATACATAAACCTCGCTGAACACAAGAATTAAGCACAGACAAAATAATGCTCTGGACCAGATATGTTGAAAAATGGTCACACAGACAGCTATAGGAAAAGTACCATTTCAATAACAGATGCAGGATTAAAGCAGTTAACGCCAGTTCACATGCTACTGGATTATATTTTAGTAAAAAATCACATATGCTACTGCCTTGCAGCAGTACATGTCTACTGCCTTGCAGTATATGACTATCCCATCTGCTGAAAAACCTACTGAAATCAAAAGAATTCCATGAAGAATTAAGAATATTCCTTGAGATTTTAAATATCAGCGGCTTCTCATGAAAGTTGTTACAGGGACCCAAGACCTGTTACATAAATCTTAAGCCCAAATTTAGTAGTGATTTTGCATTAAATGAAAAAAGATTTGCTGACAACATGAGACTGTCTCTGAAAAGTGAATGCTTCTCCTGGGGCAAAAAATTTACTTCATGTAAAAAATTGATTTGGAAGTGAGTAAAGAGAGTGTTCTTTCTTTTGTTCATCAGAAGATAGCAGAGTATATTATGTTTAGAACATTATATGTAATTAGCTGAAATAAAAAATGTCTGTAAAAGGTGGTACTATATTTGGACAAGCCACTAAACAATGTGACTAAATTACTGCAGTGCATTAAAACAACCATTTGCAAAGAATGCATAGGGGTTTTTTTGTTTGTTTTATTTTTGTTGGGATTTTTGGGTTGGTTGCTTTTCTGTTGTTGGCTTTCTCTTTTGTGGTGGTTGCTTTTTCCAGGTGTGAAAAATATGATTCAATCTCCCTTGGATATTTTTAAAGGGTATACATGACTGTTTGGCAAACAGACATCAATCTATGTGATATCAGTACAACTGCTTGGACAACTAAGTGTTCATCAGATTTTGAGGAGGCAAAAGAGGTACTTTTTTCCTTTCCCTAAAATGAGGTGAAACTCAAACCCTACAAATTTCACACCTGCAGTTTAGGGAAATAAGATTATTTTGAAAAATTGTTGCCACATACTGACCAGCAGATTATAGGAGCTATTATTAAGAGCTTTCATTTATGTATGAATTTCCTGAACTGCTTAGGCAACATGTCATTCAGTTACGTGAAAACTTATATTACATTGAATCAAAATCAGTGGTATGTTCTGGTATGCATCCTTTTCATTGTATATTAAATAATATAATGAAAAAATATTAAGCATTACTTTTTCAGTAACTTTTTAGAAAGCATTTAAGCTCTATGCAGAAGCATAATTAAAACACTTTACTTTTACACCTGTAAATATAAAAATAGGACCAGGTATACAGAGAGATCCTTTTGTGCTGGTAAAATGTCTCCTTGCATGTCTCTCTATGTGGAAGTTTAATCCAGGGAAATACACATTATCAAAAGTCAGATACTCCATTGTCCTATAATATTCAAAAATCATTTGTAAAATGTTTTAAACACTGTCACTCTAAAAAATATCAGTTCAAACTTGGTTTGACTTCTTACCCAGAGTCCAACTGGGCTGACGTATAAATAGAGCTTGAAATAAAGCAATACATATTTTGATTTTTGTGTCAAAAAGTCATCTTGTTTAGATGAAATACTATATTTCAATAACATCACATGTGTTCAGGGACATCAATTTTATAGAGGTATGTAAAATTGCATCATAGTTCTCATTGTTAATGCCCTATTTCAAACTGCAGAGATTCAGAAGCATAGGAGGTTTGGTTTTTTGGTTTTTTTTCTGCCGAGGAATTGCTTTCATTGAGAGACATTATTAGAATGAAATCTCCCTCACCTACCAAAATTAATTTATCTCATCAGCAAAGTCTGCTTTTCTGAGCTCAGCTTTCTGGGTTATATTGTCTTTTGTCATTGTTAAAAACACTGCAGGAATCTTGTATTTCCTAGGCTTAATTATTTGTGATCATTTTAAATAGATCAATGCAAGAAGTATCACAACCCTGATGGCTGTGAATTAGTTATCCATTTAACCCTGCCAGGGACTCCCTTATTCACGTTAGCTACTCTACTATCCTCTTTTACACAATCAACCATATATAACTTGTTATTATTTCATTTCCTATGTTCTGCTCTTTCCTGGACTGTCATAAATCCAGTGAAAATTGTTTTTTAAAAATCTTTTTCTGTCTGCTCAGGTCTTTGCTGCATTAGAAACATGCCAGGATTTAGTTTTATTTACCAGCTAAATGTTTTCTTAAAGTATAAACTTTCTACCCCTCTGTTTGATTTTGCAATGGGAAGAACAATTGCTCTCCATAAGTAAACACTAAGAATCCATTCTTCTTTTCTAGAGCAAGCTGAATTTATTTCTATTTATATAATATTTGTGTGGGACTTTTCTGTTTTCTTTGTTTTATTTCATGTGGAATTGTAGGAAAGCAGTTCAATTAAACATTTGACTGTTTTATAATAATTTAGTAAGTAAATTTTGTGTTTGTACAAAAAAAAACACCATCCTTCCATTTTTTTTAAAACTTGGATCCTCTTATTCTGACAAAAACCACGTGCAACGTGAATACTTGCTTGACCTGCAGAGTAGAACAAGTCATAGATTTGAGAGGTATGAATTATTTTGGTTTTGTGAATTATCAACAAAAGAGGCAGGTTTAGTCCTGATCATTAATCTTTTTAATTGGCAAAATTCCCCATTTTAATTGAGATATGCACAATAACATTAATCTATATGTCTCCTGCTCTTTTGCTTATTTTTGTAGAATCAGGATCCTATTCTTTATCCCTGTCTCAGTAGTTTCTCTGCTCCTAAGTGTTTTTTTTGCTAATGTTCAATCCATCTAAAATTCTCTGAGCGTTATTGCTTACTGGCTTGTTACAATTTTTTTTCCCCACAGCATTATTCTACTACATGTGCTAAAACAGAGGAAGAGTAGACTCAGATGATATCTGTCAACTTTATTATGTAAGATTCCATTTTAGATAGCTTTTAAAGCAAGCAACAATAGCATGCAGCAATTTGCAGTGATTTTTGAGATGTTGATCTTTGCTCTAAAATCCTAGAGAAAAAGAAAGATAAAACTTAAAAAACATGTGCATGATGGAAATGAAAAGAGTCTCTTTTCTCTTTCATTTTGAAAAGAATGAAAGGGGGAAGTGAGAATCTCTGAACCTACAAAACCCATAACTTTTGTAATATGTTTAAAAGGGAAACAGAATGGAAATGAAATAAACGAAATCCAATCTTAAGGACAAACCCAAGCCAAACAACTTTTCTGGACAAGATTCTAATCTTCCAGAAGGGCAAATTAGTACATGGAGGACTGAGACTGCAGAATGGCCCTGCATATCAAGTCCACTGTTCCATAGACTTGCGCTTGTCTGTCCCTAGAAGACAATAAATAAAATCTATTGCAAAACCAGTTACACTCCTCATAACTCTCATGCTTTTTTTGGGTCTCACAGAGAAACTGAGAGTAAAGAAGGACAGAAATTGAGTGTTTTACATGAGGTGTGAATTCAGCCTTGGTAAGAGCTGAGGAGAATGCTTGTATACTCCTTGTATAGTTACTGTAAATAATACAGTAAACACGTCTGCCTAAAAAAAAAAGGGAGAGAGAGAGAGAGAGAGAGAGAGAGAAAAGGAAAAAAGACAAAAAAATAGAAAAGAAAAGAAGATAAAGAGAAAATAAATTTATAAAAAAGAAAAATATCAGATTATGTTAAGGTAAATACATTCCTAATACTAAGCAATACATTCAGACAAAATTAATAATGAGGTAGTCCTCAAAGAAAAAAAAAAATAAAATAAAAATCCCACCAAACTGTGAGGAAGCACAGCCAGGAGAGCCAGGACAGGTGACCCAAAGTGACCAAAGGGCTGTTCCACACCACAGAACATCAGGCCTAGTTATTTAAACTAGGGAAGCTACCAGGAAAGTGGGTTCTGGCATCCATCAGCTGGCGATGAGAAATTGCATTGTGCATCACTTAGGATTTCTCTTTTATGGTGCTACTGCTGCTGATAATATTATTATTGTATTTTACTATATTTTCAATTATTTAACTGTTCTAATCTCAAGTTTTATTTTGGTTCTTCTCCCAGTTTCATCTGGATGTGGGGGGGAGGAGTGTCTGTGTGGTGTTTCATCTCTGTCTGGGCTAAACACCAGGACACATCAGTAGTTAAAAAAAAAGCTAAACAAACAAACGAACAAATAGTTTATACTTGTTTTATCAAGGAATTTGAGGCACATTTACAGAGTTCAAACTTCATCAGGCATAGATCTTTCAGCTAGAATTCCAGATGTTATTGCCTGCTAGTGACAGATGAAATCTGATTTCTATTCTATGCCAGCTCTGCTTGTTACAGCCCATATTTGAATGCATGGTTAGTAGTTTAGTTACTGCAATTCTTTTATCTGTGGATTTTACTTTCAGGGCGGGAATGCTTGAAGATTCTTAATTGCAGGGGAGGATATAAGAGTGGAAATACATTTGTACATCAATAAACTGAAGCAAGCTCTGCTGAGAGGCTGAGAGTTCTGGACTTGTTCCCTGGAAAATGAAAAGCTTTGAGAGGAGTTTGTCACCAAACCAGCAGGGTTAGGCTTTTCCCAGAGCTGCCTGGAGCCAGGATGAGAACGAAAAGCCATAAATTGAAGCAAGACTGGTTCAGACTGGCAATAAAAATAATTTCACTGAGAAAAAAATGGGAATGTTTTCTACTGTGTCTTATTCTAGGGGCTTGCAGCTGTTCCTAGGAGGACTAAGAGGAGTGTAGGGTCATGGCCAGGAGCTGATTGCCCCTGAGGAAGTTCGATGGGAACAGCTAGGCCTGGTAGTGCCCTCAAGACCTTGATCTACTGCAGTGAAAATAAAGATATTAACAGAAGCAGGAAAAAAAACCCACAAAAAATGGTTTTTTGTCTTTTTTTTCTTTTCTAAATATTACTAATTCATTATTTTATTCACCCAAATACATGTCAAATCCATGTGTCCTTGTTTGAGGCAAATAGTCATTTTTAGCTACATAAATTAACAATATTGCTTTAAGTAGAACTTTCCAAGTTGAGAGCCTTGAAATTCTATTTGTTCATTTCAACAAAAGATATAATACAGAACTTCATAAAGTGCAGAAAAAAATCGTATTTCACTTTTTTTTTTTTAACCTCTACAATAACCAAATATCACAGGAAAAAAACATTGGCCAGAAACATGTAACTGAGAGGAGTAATCTCATTTATTTGCTTACTACTACTTTAGCTCTTTGAACTAGACCAAAAAAACATTAATTTTTGATATTAGTGTCATCATCAATTACTGGGTATAATTGTTCTTCTATAATAAACTTTTCAAAAATAAACTATTATTTTATCACAGTCTTTCATCAATTGCATATTTTTCTATAGCAGGATCTTAAGCAACAATTGCCCAATGGATATCAGATTGTTCTGAGGCAGAAAAAAAGATGAAAAATGTAGAGGGTATGAAATAATATATTCATTATATTTGGCATGTTTATGAGATTGCAAATATCTTGGTTCACTAACTAATGCAACTACTGAAATTATCTTGGGTATGACCTTTGACTGAAAAAGCTGGATATTTAAAAAATGTTTTTGAAAACACTTTGAAAAGGTGTTTTCCAAGAGAATTTACTAAAATTTACATCTGATGAAATACCAAACAAAAATTAGAATGTAGTGTATATTGACTTATCCTAAATGACATAAGAATGATCCTGACAAATTTCCAGCAAATATGTTTTCACCTAAAATGTGAGTATTTTATCTCTCAAATAATACCATGTAGGTCAACTTTCCATTAATAAGAATGTCCCCCACAAGACAGCTGCCATCAATTTTACTGAACAACTGATTTCTATTGTTTCAAATACGTTTATAGTTTAGTTTGCAATTTTGTATTGAAGGAGATATTAGCCAGATAATAGTAGTCAACCATTGGATTTATGAAATCTCAAAATTGTTTATAAAATGTGAAGTGTTAAATTTAAAATTACTAGAGTGCAAAAGACATTCAGCAATAAGATTCTTTTTTAAAACCCTGTATTTTACATATTTCCAATTGCAATAACTGAAATTAATTTTAATAATTGACTTCCAAAAAGTTTTCTGCATAATCAAACACAGCAAAAATATTGACAAAATTAGCACAGGTCACCTTCTATAAGGGGAAGTAGCTCACATTTGTGAGTAAGCCCAGTGAAACTTATCTGGCCTTAGTTAACACTTTCATTGTCTCCCTCTGATTGCTATAAGAGAAAATTCTCATGCAAAAAAATAAAAGACCTCATATTCCAAGACATCAGAATCATGACACACACTGTAAATTTTTCATTCCATACAATTTAGAGGTTTAAGTCAAGAACTGAGATTTCCTTACATGGTCAGAAAAAGTAATAGGAACTTCTGCATTAGCAACAGAAACCAATTCAATTTTTATCGAAGACAGTGCTAAGGAATATTAGTAGTAATTTACAGCTCAAAGCTGCTACTGAGGCTATTGAAACCAAAGGTGTGAATTTACTAAGTACTTTCTTCAAGGAATGAATCAAGGAGCTTTGTGTTTTCATTAAAAGTTCTTTTGAGAATATGACGAAGGCCTCAAATTAATTTTTGCTAGTTCTTAATCAGAAATTATTGTTTTCAATTTGATTCACAGTTATACCAGTCTAGACTGAAATCCAGCTTGAACTTCAAGGCCATCAGGAGAATAATCTTCACCATTACTGATTTATCTGAGAAATAAAGAAGAGGTTATATGTAAGGAGTATCTGGGAACACAATGGAAATCATTTAGCAATCACATACAAATTACGTCAGTAGAAATTAGAGGCTAAAGTAGTAGTAGAAATGTGGCTTTGAAATAGTTTAATTATTAAAATAGTTTACAAAGCTTAAAAACTATTTAAATTAAGACCCATGCAGTTTCATATAGGATTTTTATTAGATCCCTTTTCCATGCACAATTAAGCAATCATACACTCTGTCTTGCCTGTGCAGAGATTGTAAATGAAAACTAGAGCTGTCTAATCCTTCACAACCACAGATGCAGTAAATTCTGTTTGAGATTTTTTGGGAGAAGGGAATGAGTCTTTATGTCATTATCTAATAGCTTTAATAATGAATGCAATGTTAGAAAGGCATTACTCATTTTAAAAAATAATACATGTTTATGTGATGCAGGAAGAAGCCCTTCGGCATTTGAGTGTACAAAAAACCCAGACACACGTAAACTTGTAGTTTTACTGGGAAAAGAGAGAGCTCATTAGAAGCAAACAAGAAGAAATAATATATTTCAGTGTGCTGGATCTGCTATCAAGGCATATCTAATTTTCATTCAGACTTTTTGTATAAAACTACATGCTACAGCCTTTAACAGCAGAGCTCAGTATGGCAAACTAAAGTCCTCATTAATTCACCTTTTAGAAAGCAACATTCATGGGGATATTTAGGTATTACATTCTTAATACTAGGAAAAGAAAAAATCATAAGAACATACTATGTGTTACACCTTAGAAATGTGGCATTATTTAATACATTTACTAAATATGCCCAGAAGAAAATCTAAGTTCATCTGAATTTGGAAGCCTCTACATGGATAGGCATAAAAATCTGATTGAGGTTTTTGTAGCAAGGATTGGGTATATATTTTGATTCTTAGTAGAAAACTTTTTTTTTATTGGAATTACAGTTCCTTTAGTTACAAAAATTGCTTCAGCATGGATCACAAGTGTTTTTGTTGCTGTATTACTGATGTTGGGTTATTGTGCAATGCTTTTTTATTGCTGTCACTGACTGTTTTTCAAATGAATTTCCAACACAGCAGAGAACAATAGCAATTAAATGTAGAATGCTATATAATCATAGCAATAGAAAATATAAGAAAATTGCACTCAGAATCTGCACAGAAGCTAAATATCTAATTTTTCTGTCTATTAGCATATTCATGACAATGGAATGCATTAAGGTATACATATGAATGTTTTGAAGATTTACCTTCATGACCACAGCGGAAATAACAAAGTTTTTCTCAGTGCTTTCCTTTGGAATTGTGTTTTGAACCTACTACCTCTTAACTTGGAAAAATTATCCCCTTAAGAAACATTATTAATATAACCTAAACAGAAATATATTTTAAAAAAAATATTTTAAGAAATAAATTAATACTTAAATTTATTAGTTAATTATGACTCTTTCAAAGTACAGCTTACTGGAATCCATTATGATTCTATACTTGGCCCCATTTCTCAGGAATGTCACTTCATTGAAACTATGCAATTTGTCTGTCTATGATTCTAAGATAGTGATAAAAGCTAAAAAATTACCTGTAGTACTTATTACACCAAGCAGTTATTGTTTTCAGTGGCATAAGAACTGTATTCTTATTGTAGCTATCACAATATTACTGTGGAGAAAGAATGGTTTATCAGAATTTAGTAGCATTACATGTGTTTATGCCAATAACTGACAGAAAAGGAGTTTTTTACCATATTTTGTCTTAATAAACAGAAGAAAACAAGGGGGAAAACCCAAACAAAACAAACCCACTAATCCAAACCAAAAGACTCTTGTATTTTTCAAGTCATTTTTGTATTTATTCAACATCTATAACTGTGGAAAATTTATTCTTCAAATTTTTAGTAAAAGAGTATGTGCGACATTATCACAAGCAAAGTTTCTGAGAATAAAAAGCCCTAAATATAGAACATCTCATTACACTACAGTTAATAATAAAATTCTGTATATGAATTAATCTCATATAACATTATATACCTCCATCAGTGACTCCTGAGAACTTGTCTTACTGTATTCCTTTGGAATTAATGGAGAGGGAAAGAAACTGTTAGTTTAAGTGTCTTCCTGAATATATCTATTTTTTCCCACTGACTGTGAATGGATCTTAATTCAGAAAACATATTTGCATTTTCTTAGATTAGTATCAGCAAGAACTTCAATGCAGCCAAAAACCTGACATCCCAAGGTAATAGATACATCATTCTAATACCCCCTAATCATAACTTTCTTTCTGTGTAAACAACCTTAGTAAATGGTAGACATAGAATCATTACACAGTAATTGCGTATGTTTAGTAACTTCAATTTTGAAAAAGAAAATCTTAATTATGTGTAAATCAGGTCATCATATTGATTTTAGCAGTGGTGTAAAAATACTACAGAAAGCATAATTCTATTTCCTTGAGTCTCACTTTCTCTGCTTTTAAATTGCCTCCTTACTTGTCTGTTGATAATTGTGCGTAAATCCCCTTTTCTGTCTTTAGCTAAAAGTTATTAGATCAAGCAGAGGTCAGTGTAAGGCAATGACCCATAACTGATGTGCAAAGGAAACTGTTAGAGATGAGCTTGATACTTCAGCTTCAATAAAAACAGCCCTGAACATATCCCTTTGACAGACTGTAAGCAGAAAGAATATATATTCCATTTTCGACAGTGAAATTTATCTTTGTTAAGGAAACTTCCCTGTCTGACCACCAGGAGCCACTCTGAGAGCCACACTTGCATCCCCTCAGCTGGACCAAAGCTGCTTTGCAGCTACACACAGCAAAATTGTAGTCGGAACAAGATTCCTTATGGGCTCGATCCAAGTTTTCCCATAGCAGAGTCTCAGGCATTGCAATCCCAAAAATAATTTAATCTTGATGCAAAAATTAAATAACAAAAGAACAGCTCAAGCTGGCTGCTTCCAAGGAGGGACCCTGAACAAAGGAAACCTGGGCTTTTATATCCTCACAGCTTAAGAGCACAAAATGTCAGGGTCATTGGTTCCTGCCATGTCTCTGAGTGTATGGTCGCCAGGCTGGGCCACAGGTCCCTGTGCCCTTTGTTCAGGGCAGTTCAAGTCCTCTTCCCTCATAGTCCAGCCACCCACAGCTCCATGTGCTGCTCCCCCTGCAGCTGCACACTCAGTTACCAACACTGTGTACAATCCTCAGCATCTTCATGTGTACTTTATGGTTGCAAAAAGTTTCCTACAAAACTTCCTTGGTCTAATAATGGGTGCTTTATCATTAAATTTTAGGAAATTATTTTGAATTTTTAAGTTCTAGATAAAGCCAAAACACGAGATGACAACAACAGAACAACTGCTGTCTTCTATTGAAAAGTTGGATCTTTCAAAAATGCAATTTTTACTCCTGTTCTACATATTACACAAAGCACATGTTTCACTCAGAAAGGACCAAAAGCCAGAGAATTTTTATAATCTATTATTTCAGCCTTCTCAAAGAGATTTTGAGAGGTCATAAAGGCCATAATCTCCCACTGAAATATCAACTATTTCAGATGTCAACTTCTTCCATTTTTCTGCAAAACCCCACTTTGTATTCAAAGTGACTACCATTAACTGGCCAATTAGTTAGAAATACAAATTAATTTTCATTGTGATTATTCTCAATTGGAATGCATGGAAGTAGAATAGAAAATATGAGACTATATGACCTGGTTGCCTACTCATTAACCCAAAATTAAATTTAAACCACAAATGCATAAAATTAAATTGTTATATTTTTCTTTATTTATAAAAGGTGAGTGAAATTATTTGAATTCTACTTAGGTTTTAGTATAATTATTTCAGTTTTATCTTGAGAAAATTTTTAAATTATAGAATTGTATGGGTTGAAATAGACCCTGAAGGTCCAAAGTCTCTGCAGGGAGCAGAGACAAGTTCCACTAGACCAGGTTGCTGAAAACCCCATCCAACCTGAACTTAAACACTTCATGTGTTTTAACCTCTTGTGTTGTCCAGGCTGGTCCGAGGGCTACTTCATGAACTGTCTCATGTTGATTTGTTTAATGGCTTGACATTACTCAGGGCCTCTCTTGAAATTATTTTTCTTTCTGATTACCTGATAGAGAGGGCTGACAATCAGACTGTAATTTGGAATGCACATTATCCAAAAAAAACACAACACCCAAGAGTGGTTATGTTTCCTTTTTGTTAGTTTGTGCAGACATTGCTCTTATTTTGTTGATTGCATTCATTGGGATCTAATGACATCCACCTTGCCATTTCATTCCTGAATCTGTTCTGTGTCAGTCTCTTAAGTTTACTTTGCTTAATGGCAAAACTGCCTTCAGAAGGGCTTGAACTATTTTATTTTTCCTTTTGTCAAAAAATTGTGCCCCGCACAATGATATCATCAGCGTATTACAGGTTCTCCCTGTTCCAGTGAACTATTATATATATATATATATATATATATTTCTTTTTTTTGTGAAACTATTAATGAAGTCTTTGTATCTTTATTTTTCTCGCTAAACCTAAAGTGAAAATTGAGTATGCCGTTTCTATTTTATATGTACATTACATAGGTGGCTGAGATGCAACTATTTTTAAAAATTACATGATAGAATACTCTGAGTAGAACAAATAAATTTTCACATTATGTAATCCTCACATACATTTCTAGCATTTCCAAATTGGAATTAGAATGAAAATTCTTCAAGAATATAGTATGGTAAATTTATATGGTATTATAGCTATTGACTCAGGAACAAAGTAGGAAGCTGAGAGAAGCTGTAAATAATGTGCTGGTATCCCTTAAAATTTTGACAGACTTCTCACAACAAATCAGTGAATAACTCTAAGAATCCACTTCTTATACACACACTGTATACAATCTCATGATATTTGGAATCCATGTGATGACTTTTATAACCTGAAACACTTTTCGTTACATTCTTTTTCAAAGTAAAAATGTATTAACTACTTATAATTATTTATGATGCTTATACGAAAAAATATTCCTCAAATATGGTATGTAATCCAGTTACTCTGGTGGCTTGAAGTTTGTTTCTACTTTTAAAAAATCTGCAGTACATCCAGTCTTTCCAGTAATTATCTACAATGGTATTAAAGTCATTGAATTAGAGCATATTTAATTGACATTAATAGTGAATTTTTGGGCTTTGTTCTTTATGTTGACTATGAGCACCAACAGAGATAGATTTAATAGAAGATGCTTGGTAACCCTGCAGGAGTCTCTGAAGAGTTATTTATTTTGCTTGACAAATAAATAACCAAGATAGGCAGACACAGCTTTAGATATATCTGTCTTTCACCATTAATGGTGAAGGCAGCTTAGATTTTGCTGTACTTATTGACGTTATTAAGGAAGACTGAGGCAGACAGTAAGAATTCTTGAGCTTTCTCTGCCATGTCTTGAATTCATATTAAAAATATTAATTTAATTATTATAACACTGACTAATATCCAATAAAGTAAATCATACTATCAATGTGATTTAAAATATTAATGTTTTAAATACAGTCTATTAAGCTGTATCCCACTTATTTATCTACTATTCTA
The DNA here is from genome assembly GCA_025920805.1 of Petroica traversi. NCBI lineage: Eukaryota > Metazoa > Chordata > Aves > Passeriformes > Petroicidae > Petroica > Petroica traversi. Next base: position 14,990,645 of record JAHLSL010000015.1, on the reverse strand, counting down.
GGAAATAGTACACTTTCCCAAGAAGACAGCATAGGGAACCTGTGTTGATGTAGTATAATATTTTATTTATTAGAAATTTTAGCAGACTTTGCTGAGAGTGTTTACTCTGTATTAATTTTTGCTATCTCTGTAAAGATGGGGTTTCTTTTTTGTAATTGCAGTTCACTGTCAATTTATCAAATACTGAAGACTTGTCTAAATTTTCACCCACTAGAATATTAGGAAACCTTGTACTACCATAAATTAAGCAATGAAAAGACCACTGTTAATGGTCTGCCACACCTATAAAACTCAAGCACTTCATATCCCTTTCAAGTATTTTATTGTAGATCACAATTCACAAAAGTCTGTCTTGAATGACAATACAAGGCACTGGCTGATGGACAGGGAAAATAAATCCCTGTTACACAGATGCAGTGCTCTAATGAGCTACACAGTCTGCATGCTTACTTCTCAACTGCCAAAAGTTGTGAGCTAGACACCAGCAGGCTTTGAGCAGATAGCTATGCTTTATATGAGCTGAAACAAAACATGGTTCAAAATGTTTGGAGATGTTTAACTTCTTATTTTAGTCATTTTTGTAAGACTAGTTTTATCAACTAAGTGGGATTAATATAGAAAGAAACAAGATGTGTCACCGCTCTGAAGTGCTGGCCCTCAGCATCCCAATGACCCATGAGACTATTCCTCACTCAGTGCAGAAATTTCCACTTCCCTTTGTTAACTTTTCATGAGGAGATTTTGTTAACTCATGCTGACTACTTGCAAATACTTTCTTGTCTGTAAGGGATGTGGAAATGGTTTCCAGGATTAGTTGCTTCATCACTTTTCCAAACATCATGATGAGGCTGACCAGCCTGGGTTCCTCTTTCTCTTTTTGAAGATACTTAGCAGTATTGACTCAGAGATGCTCTGCTCTGGAGCTTTAGAAAGAAACAAAAATCATTTTCTTGGGAACCCAAGGAGTTAATAGCTCTAGATGAGACATGACATGCAGCAAAAGCTAAACAGAGTTTATTTGTTGTCTGCTAGTGCTATTGATCCTTTTTTTTTTTTTTGCTGACACAGTCTCCTGTAGAAAACAGAAATACCTTCATAGAAACTATTGTCACCATGTTAAAGTATGCCTTGTTGAACTAATTTCCCTTTGTTTTGGTATTTCTGACTATTATTTCAATTTGAACTGCTGCTGAGACAAATGTTCTATTAGGAGAATTCTAGAAGAGTATTTTATTAGAGTATCAGAGACTAACTTTAATTAGGGTTCCAAAGGTTCTTGCAGAGTTTAATGTTATCATCAAGTTCAAGTGCTGCCCTTTTTCTGACAGTAGTTTTCTGTTGATGATGCCACCAATACATCTGCTCTGAAAATTGTGAGATGTCTGAAGCCTGTCATTGACTTCCTAGAAGACAAAAAGCAAGGAAATCAATGAAACAGAGTACATACTCTTAGAGTTATTTCCTTTACAGATGACAATTAGAAGACTTGCACAAATAGAAACAGCTGATAACCTTCCCCTATCTGCAGAAGACTGAAATACAATCAAGCAAAGTAAATATTCTGGACAGGATTATTCCTTGTTATAAGTACTTGTAAGAAAATAAAATGGTAGAGGTATGACAAGTGTAAAAATATATAAGGACGTGGCTGATTTTGCATCCAGACATTCTTCTGGATGCAAAAATAAATATTTATCTGGGTTGTAATTATACTTTTAATATATTTCAAGCTGGATAATATATCGATTAATCAGAATCTGTTTACTTCAAGTTCTGTTTTAATAGTGTAGAAGCCCTTCCTGTAGAGGAAATCTTGTTAAATGAAACTATAGATTTCAGCAAGTGGTTTTGCACAGAGGCATCTAGAAACCCCATTTAAAACACCTCTTTCAGTAAATATTAGCTTGTTTATTGCTGTAACATCTCAGTCAAACTTTTCCTTAAAATATTTGCCTCAGAGAAGAAAGTGAAGTCTCTGTTATCTACCAAGTTCACAATATTGGAAATCTATCTATATTGCATCTTAAAATAAGCACACTCTAGAGCTCAGCATTTATAATATAATATGAAAAACAATTGTTATGTAGCTCTGTCACAGCACAACCTGATGTCACCTACTCTGAAGGAAGCTCGTTGCATCTCAGAAGCCAGATGAGCTTCCATTGTTTCCTTGTGGGTTTTATTTATCCATAGACTTCTATTTTGACTAGTATATGAATGTATATATTTACACTTCCACAATTTGGTTTTAATGTAGAAATATACAATTTTTCAATAGGCAAAGTAGTTATCTTCCCTTTTCCCCTTATATCTAAATTTCTTATTTTTATGCCTCTTCTCCTCTAATTCCTCTTTCTTGCTGTAGCTGAAACACCAGACTAGTTCAAATCAATTGGATTTCTACCATTGATTTGAAAGCAATCAAGATGTCACTCATGAAGTTCATACACTGCAAATAGCTACAGAAAGCAAGCTTTCACTCTTCTCTCTTTCCTAAAACTTCTACCAACCATGATTACTCAGCTAGGTTTACAGTTTATATTCAGCAATACTTTACTGTTTTGTAAAAACATCATATTCTCCTTTGGTCTTGTAATGTTGAAGGTTTTTTCCTTGTTTTAAGCCCCAGAATTTCTAAAAGTAAAATTAAAATTACTAATTTCTATTAAGAAAAATTATTTAATCAAACTATTCAAGAGTTCTATTAAAAATATGAAATGTTGAAAAATATGTATTTATTAATTTATTTTTAATACATAGGATCATTAGCATGTTCCACTGCTAAGCTATTTCATAACATTTTAGCTACTATTCTTTAGTTATTATGGTGTGTCAATCCATTTCATTATACCAGGTACAAAACCAAAGAAGGACTATGGCTTTTTAGTTTGGTAAAGTAACCTTGGAACAAAAGACTGCAAGATTGTCTTAAAACATTATATAGGATCATTTTCTTCTGATGCTTCTTCTTTCCCTATAGACCACAGTTACGCTAGATTTTGTGCTAATGAAGGATACTAAATCTATGTAAATGAAGTAAGATGGTAAATCTTTTCTGAATGGTTCCACTGTCTGCCATCCAATGTCTCTTCCTCATAGAATCCAGCTGAGCATATGCTTGGATCAAACTTCTGAGAACATGCATAATTTGTGAAAAGAAGTTGTGAGAAAGTGCATAAGAGAGAGCCATAAATGATCATAAGAGTAAGAATGCAGGAAGAAGTAGAATAATTGACATAGGACAGCTAAAACCTAAGGAATTAAAGATGGAAAACACTGATGTAAAATGTAAAAAATCCCAAGGGAAAAAAAATGCATGCAAAGATGATGATTTAACAACATCAATGATCAGCCCATGCCAAGAAACAAGAGAGGCTGCCCTTCTTCCTCTGATTAATGATTGAATCAGCACAGATAACTGACATGTCTCATCTCAAATAGCAAACATATTAATTGTTAATCTGGATTAAATTAGTTTTGATAATTTATTGAATATGCATTGTAATCTTAAATTATGTGAAACCTTCCCGAAAAAAATCTCTTTGCAACTTGGAAAAGTTGCCTGTACTATGCCTGAGAAACAAAACGTTATAAGATCATCTGAGCTGACATCCCAAAAATACAATGAAAACTATGGAATTTTACATCTGTAAAAATTGAAAGATTACATTTTTAAAAACATTAATCCATTAAACAATCTAGAGCTCTTTAATGACAAATTAAACAATTTCGTGTGATTTATTGACAGACTTCCATCAATTTGACAGTGTCTGTCTTAACTCTTTGAATGTATATAGTATTTTTTTTTATTCAAGGTTATACAGCAAATTCATTTAAGGCAAATGAATTGTCTGCCTTTTTTTTTTTTTTAATAGCTTAAAATGCAATAGTTTTTAATTATATACTTGCCTTTGTTGTCTTCTTCCAAATAAAATTAATCTTTGATGGGAATATTCTTCACATGCTGCATCACATCAAGAAATATAAACGTTCCATCACTATTTTTATGTTACTTTATAGCTGTGGAAGGACTAGTGATTTATTAGCCCTTTTACATTGTCATCATTGTCATGTATTTCACATAGTGAATAAATTATAAACTGTGGCCACAGACAGTATTTTAAAACTAAAAAACCCCACCACCCTGTCAGAAAGTGTAAAAAGCCATACCTCTGCTTTTACCTGAATCCTAGAACAAGAAAAAATGAGCTCTTTTGTGCTTTTGGCACCATTCAGAGAATGCTGCCCCTGTGAGCTACAGTTCAGCTTGCTCTACACAACCAAATGTGAGAGGCTCTGTATTTGAAGTTCTGCGGTCTCTTATTTCCCTGAATCACATCCACTGCTTGAGGAGCAAGGGTATAATTTCTAAATAAAAATTTTTAAACAGTAATGATGAAAAAAGAAAGCTTCGGGATCACAAGTGTCATTGATAATGATATTAAATAGTAATCATGGCAAAATTTGTGAGCAGAAGTATTTTCAGGATTTCCCTATTTCACAGATTGAAAAGTATATTTCTTGTCCTATGAATGTGAATATTAAATGAGGCACAGGAATTATTGATCATGCAAAATTAATTTTCCTTTCTGAAAACAGATGTAGTAACAAGCCAGAACAGCTTGAAAGTTTAGGCTTTTTGAAGGGAAGGAGGAAGGGAAGGAGGGAGGGAGGGAGGGAGGGAGGGAGGGAGGGAAGGAATGAAGGAAGATAAAGTTTGATATGCACAACTTCATAATGGAAGGTGCTTATATTACACTAAGACATTATCTGTAGGATCCACGGAAGAGTATATATTTTCCTGAGCAGCAAGTGAAAGGAGTAGGTGTGCCAGGAGCATACTACTCATCCTTTCAGAAAACTAAATAAATACAAATGGTTAATGATTAACCTGTTATTAATATGCCTATTGACAGCAATATGTCAAGAAGATGAAGATAGTTTCCAATTCCTTCATTAAGATGAGATTATTAATATATAAAATTGTAGGCATAAATCTGAAATAATCAACTCAACCAGTCAGTGTCCAGGTGTCCAAATTATAGAAAGAGTTTATGTGTCAATCAACAAATGTTCACAATTACAGCTGATTTACTCACAGAGAAAAATTTCAATTGCTTTTTCTATGCAGCCCTCTACACAAAAATACATATGTGAAATATATAGTTATGAACTGGTAAAAAAAAAAAAAAAAAGCATATTCTGAATCTGCATGTAGAAATGTCATAATTAAACAATGGGTTGTGTTAACTTCTCAGAAACACTAGGGACAGAGATCAGAATTGTTTGATTATTATAGTAATTATTCAAAAACTGACTAGATAAGATGCCATCATAACACTGATTGATATATGGCTATTATGTTGAAAAGGCACAGGCTTCATAAATAATCATGAAGGCCAATGACAAGGGTTATGATCAGATAATTTTTTTATTTCTCTGTTAGCTCCATCTTATAAAATATTATCAATCACTAAGAGTTGTTCTTGATGCATAACTTAAGGGAGAATTACAAGAGGAAGTTAAAGGTCATGATTTAAAAAAAAAATCTGACTATGTAATAGAGCTTCTGCAATCAATTCAGTGTACATAAATTCTATAAAACTCACTTATCCTTAATCATAAGTCCCATGAAATGCTGATACATTACATATCTTCTGAGACAAATATTTGGTTTTTTATTATTATTTGTCAGATGGTCTAGAACAAATGTAATGTATCAGCATTTCATGGGACTTACCTGTTATTTAAGCTTCTGCAGGACAGGAGAAGGGCAATCCTGATACCATAATTCTGAAAACGCTTTCACTTATTAGTTTATATCCAGATAACATATGTACACTTAACTATTTAAGCATATCTTTGCAGTTAATTATCTCTAAAGTGTTTTATGAAAATACAGTCCTAGTACATGAAACTCTAGGAGACAGTCAAATATTGTATTAGATCTATGTGAATTCCTTCTAAATTTTTGTATTTTCTAACTGTTGTATCCTTCCTGTTGATCTATTCCAGATACATTAGTAGAAAGGTGTGCCATCAGGTTCATCAGGAATATGTTGGCAATTTTTTTCTTTACAAAGGATTAATTCATCAAATAATTTTTAGCTTTAGTGGAAGCATACAGATTTTGAATGCTTTGATCATAAAAGATTTCCTAATTCTTTCTCTCTGCACATCAACACCCAAATCACCAAATCACATGTCCAAGTCACAGGTGGTAATAACGTCTCAGAAAATCAGTCTTTTACTGCTTGAAAATATTTTCTGACATTTTTCCATTCAGCATAAGTTCCTCCTATCCTTGACTTTCACTTAAAATTGCATGCTTTTTTTTGCATATATATTCTTGGATTTAACAGGAGGGAGAGGATAGCAAGGAGGTGTGTTGAAATCCACCAAAAGGCAAAAAAAATGCCTTTGAGCAACTCTTTGCAAGCAGTACAGAGACAGAGAGGGTTTTCTATCACAAGGGCTTTTCTTGCAGCAGAATGAGTAGCTCCTAGAATGAAAAAGCTCAGCTGTGGGTACTCTTTGGGTGAGGGGCACCACCCTTTGGCATAATGATGGTTCATGGTTATTCTTTGAATAGAGTACTCAAGCCAAAAGCCAAGGAGCAGCCAAAGTCTAGAAACAGCAGTGATGGATTATGCCTCCAGAGAACTGAAAAACATAAAGGATGAAAAGCACAAAGAATAAATACTTCCATAGAACTAAAAGAATAAAAACTATTGTCATAGTTATGGTGGGAGGAGGAGAGAACATCCTTGGATTTTGTTCTTGGCACTACACAAGTACCTTACATCCCTAACTCCTTTGAAGATTTTCTTCTACGGAACTTCAAGGCAATCAATATCTTTACCAAGCTCTTCCTATAGCTGTACCTAGTCAATGACTGTAACATTGTGCCAAACTCACTGTAATCAAGGCTTGTCCAGTGGGCAGCCAAAAGTCAAGAAGTGAGAGAAGAGTTTTTCTTAAGGAAAGAACTACTAGCCAAAACTTCTGGTCAATTCATAGGAAAGGGCACAGAATTTATGGGGAAAACAGTCATAGTAACCATGCATGTCCAAAAGGGAGGTCTGATCATGAGTGAACTGGTTTGGAAGTGGGTATGAAGATATTTCCTATTCTCTTAAACCAAATTTGACAGAATAGCAAATGACTTACACTAGTTCAAATACCTGCTCCTTAAGGGAAAGGACCAGAAAGGGGACTGTAATCACTTCGTTTAAAATATCCTCCCAGCCTTGCTGCTGCAGCTGCTCAATTGACTTCAACACCCTTCTGCACTGTCCAAACTCATAGCTTGGAGGTTGTTTGATCAGACAACTACTCAGAAAAAAACCATGAGGCAGAAGAGTAATACTGCTCAGATACTCAGGAGATAGGATCACTAATATATTGTCCTGTGAGAAAGATAAAAGAACCATATGGTTCTTCACAGAGGAGCCCAGTGTTGGGGTAGGAAAATTTCTGGGGTATCTTTTCTTTCTAATGCTGTGAACTATCTGTGTAGTAGAGATGTTTGACACCGGTAATCCGTATCTCTCTAAAGGTTTTCAATCCCTACCCCATCCCAAAACAAACCAGCCAGCCAAACCCACCACCCACCCCTACGGAAGCATTAGTAATTTGTACACCAACTTACTCAAACTATTGATTCACAAATAATTTACTGAAAGAATAGTTATCCGATGTTTAATTTCCATCAGGAAAAATATTGAAGTTAGACATTGTCAGCACTTAACAATACAAATTGGCACTTCATATCAACTAGAATATATAAGTCTAAGACCCCTATGAAACAGCCAGCAGGATCTATCAAACAAAAAAGTGACTTCAACAAAACTGTGAATGCATGAGGTGGTGCTGACTAAATTGCCGTCACATTGTTTTCAGCTATTGACTGTGAAAACTGACAGTGCTTGAATAGTGTCAGATTTTTAAAGCCTGAAATACGAAGCAGGAGGGGAATTGACCAGTTATGACACTCTTAAGGCTTTGAGATCTCAAAATTCCACTATCTAAAACCATCATGTTTATTTCAGCACTTTGGTATATGTGATATAAGAAAAACCATGTTATGTTTTCCTCATATAATTTTATTAATTTTGAAAAATGTTTTATGCAACAATATGTTAAATATGGAATTAAATTAAATATTTAGATTAATTATTTTATTATTCAATTATAGTAAATGTTTATTACATGTTTGCAAAAATTATGTTTTGGCTTCATTAACAAAATTTTCTTTTTTTGGAGTGAAATATTTATGGATTTTTTTACATAACAAGGCAGATGGATTACTTTGAAAACTTAACAGGTACATGCTATTTAGAGTCTCTTAGAAGACAAGTCTTGATTACTGTGACTAAAATGGCAGATGTTACTCTGCATTTCCAAAAGCAATCTCGTATCTTACTTGCTTTCTCATTCAAATGTTTTCTTGACAGATATGTTAAATTAGCTTTCTATTTGGCTTGGAAAATTAATCCTATAGGTCTTTTTGCAAGCATATTTATTTTTGCAGACAAATGGAACTAGGTGAATATTGATATATTTCATAAGCTGTTCTGTATTTGACTAAAAAACCTGGTATAGTTCCCACTAATGTCTTCAAGATTCTTTCCTTTGGTAACTATATATGTTTAAGTAGCTGTCATGTACTGAAAAATACAGGTGTCATATTTCACTCTTTTTCAGGTGTCTAGCGACTGATATTAATAATATGCCTATCCTTGATGATTTATTTTCAATTTCATTTCATCTGGGTTTTATTTTCTTGAAGTCAGACCATTTCATGAGAAATTACCCTTTTCCACATTTTTTGAATAATTGTCATTGTAAATAATGTTTGAATTATATTAAAAAATGGGTAAACAGGCAACTTTTCCATGATATTCATTCCATGATCTTTCATGTCCTATGTTCAGCTTTTCTGAATTTCACCATAAACCAACACTAATTTATGTGGCTGTTTCAGCATTTAAGAAATGTAGATTAAAACTATGTTACATTAAGCATTGCAGAAACATGTAAGAATAAGTTTAGCATCTGGGTGATAATTCCACGTAGATAAGATAAAGAGAACAAGGAAACTATGCAGCTGAACAAGATACAGTCTGGTAACTGCAGCTTTATTTGTAAACATTGGAGTAATAATGAAAATATTCTCATGCAAGTCACCTATAACTAAACTGACATTCAAATGGAGTTGGCAGATTGTTTCTGTCCATGTTGCCCACACTATGGATAGTTTGTTTGAAAGCAAGCAAGCAAGCGAGCATAGTCAATTTCTTTGGTCCCTTGAATATGTAACTCTCATGTGGGAAATGTCTAAAAAAAAAGACCATTAGTCCCTGTCCAGACAAAATTGGAGTTTCTGTTGCAAGATTCCATTACAGAAACTTTAGCAGAATTGTGTCTGACTCTTCTGCTGAAGTCTCATGATGCAGATGGCCCATAGTCTTATGTGACCAACTCAGCTCCTGTATGATCCACTGCCACAGATTTTCTTAATCCACATGTAAGGCACCTCCTAACTTTCTTAAGTATGTACAAAGGACTGCCCTATGTGTCCAGTTTGGCATTTGCAGGAAGTTTTTCTTTCTTTATTATAAATCTTTTATCTATGCACAATTTTTCATTTTTGTAGCATGAACCACTTAGGGAAGTCTCTGGAAATATGAGCCAGATCCTCCACAAAGGACATTAGATAATATACTTAAGGACACAACTTCGTCCTTCCAGAGAAGGAGATGCCTGGAGGGAGTTTTCAGGAGAGTCTGAAATTTCCACTCAGTGAAGCCCTTCTCCTATTAAGTTGTGAGTGTCATTATGAGTTCAGCGAGTTACCCAGAACCAATTCCTCCATTGTCTCAAGCCTGTCTATTATCTCTTAATTAGCATGTTTGGCTGGGCAGTTCCTGGACCACCCAAAGAACTAAATTTCCTAGGGAATATTCTGGGTTTTTTAATAAATTGTTTATTTGGAATAATATTCTTTAATTATTTTTAAAAATAGATTACATATTCTGCAGTTGTAAGTTGCTCACAGAAGAAATATTGATCTCTCATGTGAGTTTGATTTTATGGCTGAAGAATATGTCTGTGCCCAATAATCTAGAGAACCTAGTGAACGTCAGAGTATTTTCAGATTAACATTTAAGAGTAATGTGGCCCTTTATATTAAGAAAGTTAGATTTTTTCATTAAAATGCTGGGTTTTCAATATATACATTACCAATTTCCTTTTCCCCCCTCCTCTAAGCTATGTAAGTGTATCTGATACCTATGTCTCATTGACTCTTCTAGCAAAAAATAAGATAAAAATACTAGTGATAGCAAGAAAATAAGTGTGGCATTGTCCAGGTTTCAGCTGGAGTAGAGCTAATTTCTTTGTAGCTGTTAGAAGGCTGTGCTTTGGATTGGGAATGAGAATGGTGTTGATAATATACTGACGTTTTGGTTTTTTGTGAAGTTGTGTTTCACCTAAGCCAAGGATATTTTCCTTGTCTCATGTTTTGCCAGGGAGGAGGTGCACAAAAACTGGGAGGGGGCATAGCTGGAACAGGTGGCCTGTACTAACCAAATGGATATTCCAGGCCATAAAATGTCAAGCCCAGTATATGAACTAGAGGAAATTACCTGAAAGGGCATCTGATCTGGGTTCGGGAAGAGGGGCCTGGTATTGGTCAGTGGGCAGTTAGTAATTTATTGTGCATCACTTGGTTTTTCCTTTTAACTATCATTATTATTATCATAATTTATTTCATTTATTTTCAATTATTAAACTTTTTTTATCCCAACATACAAGTTTTTCTTTGATTCTCCTCCCCATTCCACCAGGGTGGAGAGGACAGAGGGAGGATTAAACAAGCTGCTGTATTGTGCTTAATTTCCAGCTGGGCTGAAACCACAACAGACACGCTGACATGAAATAATGTTTATATCAAATATCACAGAAGAAACAGGAATAGAATAATAACATCCAAGAGTCAAAACAAAAAGATGCTAAAAATCCCTGACACTTTTATACACATACATGTTAGACTTTGCACTTCTTTCATATTCTACCTGGTTATACCAAATGATGTCCCAAAAATAGGTATAAATGATATTGGTATGTAATTATTTCTATATTTCAATAACATTCTTTTCCACTTACATGAACTTTTACTCACTAAACAGATGAAATATTTGGAATTTCTTACTGTTTGCTTACTCCTACATGGACCTTTGAAAGTGTTTATGCTTACGGATGTGTGTACATATGTATGCATAGAGAGTGAGAGAGAGAGACTAAATTGCATTTATATATTAAATGAACTTTTCCTTAAAATTGAGATTTGTTTAATTTAAGATTGGATTAAGATTAAAAATCTTTGTATATATTTTATATTTTTCTTAATAATTAGAAACTTGTTTACAAATTTCCTATTCAATTACTAAGCTGCGTAGAAAACCTGTGAATATCTTAGTCTCTCATTAACTGATTTTCAGTTTTCACAATTTATTTGCTTTTAGAACAGTCCTTGGAGATAAAATAATTATAAGAACTTTTTCACAAATAAAGTAGCATAAACTTACACAACTACTGTTTTTTTAATACATACAAAGAGAAAATCATGGCTTTTGCAATGAGGGCCAACCGAAACAAGTAATAAACAGTGGATATCCTCAAAACAGTGATACTTTTTTTTTTACATTAGTATTTTCCGAACCTGAAGAACAGTTTCACAAGTGCTAGTTTATCTCAGTCTGTAAATCCTTATCATCCTGTCTCCAAATCTATTCACCATTCAGAGAAAACTTATTTTCTAAACAGGTTTCTATATTAAAAGCAACAAACAGCAAAATAATACTTCTTTTCATGACCAGAGTCTAAATATTCTCTGAGCAGAGTCTAAACTTTCTCACTTCCACTTGTGAAATAACATTTTTCGTACATACTAATTTTTGTGTTCATCTCCTTATGACAAATAATTTAAATTGTATTGATGTACTGTATTAAATAATTTGGTAATATTTCTCTTCCCCCTATCACCTTTGTTGCAAAGAAACTTTCCTTCTCCAATATCATCTGATAATCTATTCTGCCCCATCACAACTTGCAGGGAAGACCTTTATGATATTCCTTTTTCCCTGAGGAAGGTTCAGTTATTCTTAGGAACACTTTCACTATTTGTTATCCTCTTTTGACATCAACCGAAACAGTAACACTATGGGGCAGAGGTTAACTTCAAGTGAATATTGCAAGTCAAATGCAGTACAATATGGGTGTTTTTTAGGTCCTAGGCTGGTGAGAAGAGTAGTAATGAAGAGAACTGTTTTCAAAAGCCTGAAGAATCACCTACAACAGAATCACACAGGGCAAAAATGCCAGCACCTTCATCTTGACTCCTGTTTGTAAAGGTCTGATGCCGCATCACTACACATCCTGCATATGTTTTCAGTCTCTCCTTTTGCCCTTCGCCCCCAAGACCTCACTGCAATATGAGCCAGTGGAAATGCCCAGGGCAGCTGACAATGCAGTGACCTCACCAAGAAACGTGGAAATCATTCACAACATGAGAAATTTTATACTTACTTCAATCTGAAAATCTTACGGCCACTTAGGAAAGCGGTTGCTAGTCTACAGGAATGTTCATAACTGTGGCAGGGAAATGGGGCAGTTTCAGTCAACCAGGCACCAGGGAAGATTTCAGACCATGATCTATGCCACAGATTCATTCCAGTTATTCTCATACACCTTAATACTGTATCATTTGGTTCTAGGGCTAAAAAATCAAAATTAACCAAAAACTAAAAGCAGGGAGGCAGAAAGCTATAGAAACCTGTTGAAGTTTTGTATCAGTAAAATGATTTTAAACTCTCAGCTGAAAAATTAGATAACAAAAGCTAATGGAATAAAAAAAAATCCCAACTTCTATAAAAACTTTTAAAACTTTGAAAAGTAATAACAATTCATTCCAAACAAGTGATTCAAACCTAAAGCATCGTGTACCAAGTCTAATCCATGGAGCCTCTCTGTGCCCTGTAGTCCTACAGAAGTAATGAAAACACAGGCTAAAAATGTAAAGAGAAAATTTCTAGATTTTGTTTGCCTTGTAGCTCTCTGGGCAGTCAGTCTCTGAAGCACAACTATTCAATTCTTGAGTTAATGTAAATGCACAACCTTTAGATAGCGACAAAATAATTTTGAATATTACTTTTTTTCTTTTTTTTTCCTTTTTTTTTATTTTTTTTTTTTTTTTTTTTTAATACCCTTGAATAATCCCCATGGAAAGCTGTATTAGTATCAGGATTTTCTATGGTTCTCATCAGCTGAATATCAGTATGCCTATTATCACAATTCAGTGTATATTCCAAATATGAAAGTGCTCAGCTCGGGATAGAAGTGTCATTGTAAAGGAAAATCAGAGTGCTTTAGGGAAGACTTAGTTCAATAATCACTGTTTCTGACTGCAATCTATGAAACAGTCTTTTCATAAAGATTGCAGAATAAAGCCAAGAACAGATATTTCTCCTTTTTCTTCTGGGTTTTTTTTCAATACCTTTTCTATTTTAATCTTTGTTGCCCATACTCCCCATACTAAAATCTAAAACATTTATAGTAATTGTTCATGGAAGAATGAAAGAAAAAGTATTTATAAAAGCCAGTTTCTTGCTTGGATTCATAAAATTAAAAAAAAAAAAACCATAAAAAAGGACATTTAGTATGAATAAATTCTAAGTGTGCAAATTTGGAATGCCAATACCTAAATAATTCAATCTTTGCTGAAGATGATTACATGGGCAAGTCAGAGGTGTCTAATGCATTCTCTGCCTCTGCCTTCAACACGGATCATGGACCCAGGAAGTCTCAGTGGCCAGAGCTGGAGGACCATGACCGTGAGAATGATTAAAAAGTACTTTTATCAGGCATGGAAAAATATGTAAGACTTCAGTGTATTTCAACTAACTTGGACAAGTTAAATACAGAAATAAGTATGTTTTTACCAGTGAGGTAAAAGAACAGTGATAAATTGTGTTCATCTTGATCTTTTCAGATCAGATCAATATCTGAAAACAGATTTAGATTGATATGTGTTCCTAGGCTCAAACTAGGGAAAATATTGTCAGTATGGTACAGATGAAACTATCCTGTTCTTCTGGAATGAAAATATTTATTTGTTTTAGGCTACGATGCATTAACAAAAATAATTGACAATAATGAAACAATAATTTAATCTAGGTGGCAAATTTCTGAATATTTTCTAAGTAAAAACACATTAACCCTTGCATATTATACTATATTAATTAATTGATATTTAAAAATAGAATGCAACTCTGAAAAGAAGAAAGACTAATTTGAAATAGTGACTGAACAAATAGAGTCTTTTTTCTAAACCATATCTTGTTTTCTAAAGCTGAACCATGATCCAAAAATTTTATGTAAGAAAACAAGAACAGAAAGTTACATTATATTTTTTGTTTTTTTAATTGTTGAGGTCATAAACATAGAGCAAGAAAAGGATAAATGCGTGCCTCCGAATTTGCCCCATCTTTCTATGACAGAAGTCTTCAAATTTACAGGAATTCCACATTGCAAAATTGGTTATAATACTACTTGTTGAAAGATAAATGCTTTTCAGTATTATTGCTTCTTTTTTGATGATTTTCCAAATATTTTTTTCATGGCCATTTTCTGATGATGAGATCTCATTTAGAGATCTCAGAATATCCACTCTCACAGAGAGGGAATTTGGAAGTATTTAAAGTACAATTCTAGGAAGACAAGGTTCCCAGCTGCGCAGATTTGGAAACTTTGTCTTAAATATCCTATGTCAGAATTATTAAAAATCTGAATTCTGTTCTTTGATTTCCAATTTCAAAACTTCTCGGTATAGCTGCCAGAATAACTATGTTTAAAGCAGTTTAAAATTTCTAATTTCAGTGGAATTTCTTGCATGAAATTTGTTTTAAAAGCAGAATGATTATTTTGAAATTCAGTCAATGCAGACTAGAGGTTCCAGGGCTGTGGAGCAGTCACATCCCAGTTTCTCAGAACTTGCCCTCTCTTCCACTCCACACACACACTCCAGTTGTTTTGAGCCAGTAATCATTTTCTGCTGTCTCTCGCACACAGCACACTCTTCACTTATATATGTTTCTATAGTTTGTTGAATTAATATGATTAAGATGTATTCAAATACAGCTTAATGGTGGAAAACACAATTCCGGTGGAATTTATGCGTCTTATTCCAAAGTTGTCATCCATAAAAAGCTATCCAACAGCTTTAATTTGTTATAGAAAACCAGCTTATACCTAAAATCACCTGAGATACACAAAACTGACAGTTTGACAGAGAGATGATTTTCTGAGCATTCATCTGAATGGTTCCAACGTATAAAAATCAGCAATTATTTCAGCAGAACTTGGAGAAGCCACTGAAACTGAATAGTTTTGCTGTTAAACTCCTTGCTAGACTTCTAAGAATTGTTCTAATAACTTACCTGGAAACCGAGCAACATGAAGTTTTAAACCTTTACTTTTTTTTATATACATTCAAAATCTCAACCATATTTATGTCTTCTTATGAACCTGGCAAAGTTTCTTCATATGTGACACCTGCAATGCAACTTTCCTGTTCCTCCTCTCTATATGAAAACAAAACAAACAGAAAACAAGCAAGAAGCAGTTTTGCTATCTTTTGATTTATGGAATAAGTCCAAAGAAACTCATGAAACAAATATTACATTTGTCTTAATTTGTGGGTTTGAATCTGGCTATAAGTGTCTATTAAAATGAAAACAACACAGCTGCGTTTGTCTCCCTCATGAGACTTCAGTATCATCTTTGACCTCATACGTCTCTCTAACTGAAAAAAACTTATTTTCTTTCATGTATATTCTTTGCATCTAAGGAGGTGAAAGGTTGTTCCAACTCAGGTCTTAAAGTACAGTCTGATGATTGATCTGTTTAGACACCTTAGAAGTACTTTTTGTTTGTCTAGTTTCCAAGAAAATGATAAAAGTTATTTCATTATTAATTATGCTCTTCCCATGCACCTCCAGTTGTTCTTATGGGAAAGTGTCCACAAGAAGAGGAAAATTATCACAGTCTGTGTGCATCAAAAGGAGACAGGAAAAAATGTTTGTGATAAAAACAGATTTATAAAATGTTAGAAAACTTAATAAAGACTAAAAAAAATTATTTTTTTTTAAAGACAATACTCTTTTTGCCATACAGGAATAGAATACATAGGTGACACATAAGCTTTTCAATCTGAAAATCTACTTAAGGTTTATATGTAAACATCTGTGCAAATTCTGAATATTCCCAAAAGAGGTTTTTTACTAATTTCTCCATAAATAATATTGTATTGGTCAAGCAAATTTAATAGATTTATGCCAAAGAGTAATGGAAAACATGGACAAAACCATCATCCACTGCAAAACAAATTGCCTCTTTTAGCGCATTGAAAGGTGATGATTCAAATAAAATCTTAGGAGTTATGAACAATTTACATACTCTCTTCTCTTTCTTCATGTTCCTGTAAGCAATTTACAATACTTTATTTTCATTTACCCTTTTTTAAAGAACTGTGGTACTGTAAATGATAAAATATTGTTTCCTTGATGCAAAAAGAACCACAGCCATTCAGAAATGTTTTGACATATATCTTTTTATATATTTTATCTTATATACTTTTTATTTCAGGTTTGATCCTTTTTTATTCCAGATCTGATTTTTTTTAAGTCTAACTGCATAGATTTTATTATTTTTATATGCAGAACTGAATGATAATCTCATGAGATAACTGAGATAATTTCATGGCATTAATCTGTGCATTTTCATCACACTATGATATGCCATAAGGAAACTCAGCTCCCAAAATCAGGATAGTCATTGAAGGGTGACATTGTGCCTGGACTGATAAGCTCTATTTCTCAAAATGCTTAACTAAAAGAGACATATTGCAAAAATCATACAGAAACACTGTTACATATGTGGAGGTGATATTTCTATAACATATTCCACTGTAGAGTGTAAGCATGATCTTTAAATGTAGGACTTGCGCAGCATTTGTGTACCTCAGCCTCAAACTTACTCACCTGCTGTGTCAGCTTCTGTGTCATGCAATTTGTAGCCTAAAATTGTCCACAGGAACTGAAGTATATATTCAAAAGTTGTTTCAGTTTTATAAATTTATATCACTGCTGATGTGGCAAGGATCTGAAAACACTGCAATCCTGCATTCAAAGTCCTCCCTTAGGTGTTTTCAAAATGTGTCTAAATCTCCAGCAGCAGTGAACGCTTTCCCAAACACAAAGAAATTCATATAGCTGCACACAGTATGTAGAAATGGTTTTCTATTGACTAGAGTGGCCCTAAATTACATCTGGTTCTTCATCAGGATGCCCTAATCATTTGTACAACGCAGTCAACAATTGTGGCATAATACAGTATATGAAATTATTATACTTGCAGCTTTCTGAAGGACATGTGACATTTTATAAAAAAATCTCATCTAAACCAAGGCAGGAATCAGAAACAGTCTATCCTTTAAATTCAGTGTGATTTTGACGGTGTCTAAAGTGTATATTAAGTAAAATACACAGAGTCATTCCCTTGTGAGTAACAAAAAGTATAGTAGAATGCAAGGGTTTGTCATGTTCAGTGTCCATGCACCAATGACATCTTAAAGGCAGAGAAGGCTGCAAATGGTACTGGTTTTTTTGCTTTTATTAAAAAAAAAAAAAAAAAAAAAAAAAAGGTGAGGAAATCCAAGCTATCTTCTGAATTAGCACAACAGCAGTTTCACCATGCAATAAAAAAGCAAACAATTTGTTTTGGTCCAGTCAGATCTTCCGTGAAAATTTTAGTTTTCTTAAGAAAACTCTAAAAGTTTTTTTCCCTAGGATTTCTGCTTTTTTTTTTGTTTTATTTTGTTTCTTACTGAAACTAAGCTGTCACTCGTCAACTATAACAGTTTCAGCAACACTTTTTTTCCTTTTATCTTAAAAAGGAAAGTGTGTTAGAACTTGAGCATTCTCCTTGCACTAGGAGAGGACCAGTTTATTTAGATCTCTATAGTTTGTTTAGCTCTTAAGGACATAGATGAGGAACACACCAACAGTCTTTGAATAAAGCTTCTTTTTGTATTTAATATGAATCTTCTATCCAACAATTCAAGCCATCGCCTGATCTACCACATGCACATAAAGAACAGATTATTACTCCAAACATAATAGCAAGTACTGAGGTGGGTCACTGTGGCAGTGGCAACCCACCCCCCCTTCCTACATACCAGAGCTAATGGGAACACCAGAGATAATCCTGGAGTCGGAGGACTCAGCAGGATTCTCTCTGGCGCCAGGAGGCTCAGGCCAAACATCTGGAAAAACAAGTGTAGGAAGAGATAAAGAAAATTGATGACTCAAGAGACACCTTTTTATACTACAAAAGGCACACGAGTTATCACTGAAGCAGAAGCTTCCATATACACACACACCATGTGTAAGGGACTTCTCCCCGAGTCCAGACGTGGGCTTGCGGTTACTTCTCCAGAGATTGAGGGAAAGGATGGCAATGTGTGCTGCACCAAGAATTGGATGGTAAGATACATTGAATCCTAAGTTTGTACTATTTCTTCGCTAGCTGTAACTCAAAGGTACCTTATCGTGCACTGTATGTAATCTACTAGTAGTTGTCCTTCTTGTTTTTATTCCTGTGTAGTATTATTAGTTTTGGTTTTAAGTCTTATAGTCAATAGTTTTCCCATCTATTAATAAATAATTTGTTATATAATAGACAGAATCAGTTATCATTAAAAGAACTCGCGATTGGGAGGGTCTTTTGAGGTGCTGGTCGTCTCGATAAGATTACTACCTGCTGTCAGAGGCCTGGGCAGTAGGAAAGGACTTATTTAACTCCTAAACCCATTCATGACAGCCACAAAATTGATTGGAGGGATGGAGTTTCTTTCCTATGACAAAAGGCTCAGAGAGTTAGGTATGTTCCAGCCGGAGAAGACTTTGGAGTGAAGTAATTATGGCCTTTCAGTACCTGAAGGGAGAGAGGCAGAGGGAGTTTTTGCAAGGGCATGTAGTGACAGGGCAAGGGTGAATGGATTCAAACTGAGAGTAGGATTAAGGTAAATATTTGGAAAAAAATTCTTTATTGTGAGAGTGGTGAGGCACTGGAGCAGGTTGCCCAGAGAAGTTGTGGATGCCATCCCTGGATGTGTTTAAGTCCAGGCTGGATGGAGCTCTGAACAATCTCATTTAGTGGAAGTTAGCCTGTTCATGGCAGGGGTTTGGATCCAGATGATTTTTAAGGTCCCTTCAGACCTAGGCCATTCTATGATTCTATGATAATCAAAGTAATATTTGTAATAAATACTGCACACTTAATCCTAAAGCTCTCAGGGAGCGGTCATGCACAAACACAATTACTTTCCAAACTCACATATCAATCTACTCTCTCAAGCACAAATTCATAAGAATGGCAACTTATACAAATATAAAAATCAGTTTATTTACCTCTTTATATTTTACATAGTGTGACTCCTTTTAGAAAAGTTTCACCACTTTGTGTAAGAGTCTTGAGGCGTCAAGATCGTCCATAGATTTTCTGCATCTATATTGTCATGGAAATAAACCTCCTATCAATATAGGAGGCTTTTACAAATCACTTTTACAAAATGTAGGCATTTTTCCACTGTCCAAGCTATCTTTTATTATTCATTATTCATTGTTTCACTATTGTTCTGTTACTTAAACTATTCCTTCCAAAATAACAAATGCAATATAAAAGACCAAAATGTAAGTGGTTGATGACTTGGCATACATTCTAAAAAACTTTTAGATCTTTCAACTGACCTTAGAATAGACAAAAATCACTCATATATTTAGTGGAGTTCAATAGTCATCAGACTTACAAGCCTGATTCCCAATGTAAATTTAACCTATACAAAGTCAATGGAACAGCTGGAAAGAAATGTTGCTACAAGTCAAGCTCAAATGGCATGTCCTTGTTGTCTTCTCTCACAAAAAAAAAACACAACAAAGAAACAGAAAAACAAAAAGCAAACAAACAACCAAAAAACAAACCCTTAGTCAGAGCTGCAATATTTTTTTCTGCTCTACTGTTTAGGCACATGGAAAAAATTTAAGTTTTAGAAATATGGAATGTAGACCTGAAAATTGTCTTTACCTGAATTTGTTTTTGGGATAACATTAATAGTATAGTACTAGCAAGTGTGAAATTACTTTCTTGTTTGAGATTTATATTTATGTATGAACCTGTGAAAGCACAAATTTCTGAACAAAAAATAATTGCATTTATTCTTACTTTCAATAGTTTCCATCAACTCCAAAATAAAAAGAAGATTCAGTAAATGCTTTCAGACTAAAAGTGACAGTATTTAGTTCTATGGTTGCTATTCTAATTGCTTAACTATTTTGTAATTTAATTGTACCATATTTATCTCGATTATGGTGTTTTTCCCTTTTAACTGTGCCTTTTTCAACTTTTGTGAATGAGGATCATGATCTCTTTTGAACTAATGCAGACAGAAGTGTCAGTGATGAATACATATATTAAATGTTTTGTTAATTTGTTTTGTTTAGTTTCATTCAATAGTACAACATAATTGCAACTTTCTGTTGCGGTATTATTTATATATGGCAAGAAATCAGCACTACTGATTTTATACTTAATTTTCATTGGTTCTAGGTGATTATGAATTTTAAGAATTCATTGGGAATTTTTTCACCTTTTCTAAAATGTTGCAATAGTTGTGTTTGTTCTCTCTAAAAGTGTTTTTATAAAAAAGCATTAAGAAGATGAGGGGACTACAAGGACACAAACAAATTACAAAATAACCATGAGAGCTAGTTTTAAACATACATTGCTGTCATACCTTGGGAGAATGATGTTTCTTTAAAATTCTTCTCAGGTTAACAAAGACATTTGCACATTTGCCAAACTGCAGCAACCAGCACGCTGCTTGGACTGAAAAGGTGTTGGTTAACAAGCCCTTAAATTCTCAATAGACTTCCACAAAAGTGAAGGCTAACAAGCCCTAAATTTTATACAGTACACTTCAATACTGCAAAAAACAGCTCAAGAGATGGGTAACCAGCCACAACACACTTTCACAAGTTCCCCATCCCACAGGAAACCTCAGTAAGGAGTGTGGAGTAGAATTCAATAGCTGGGCTTCACCTAGGCAGCACAAAGAAGAAAACAAAGAATATCACCAGCCCATAGTTCCTGCCTTGGTCCTGAAAGGGGGATTACCTGGAGCTGAGCTTGTGGGTTCCCAATCTTCATTGTTTCATAGTAAACCTGGTGCATGCCTCTTGTGTAAACTAGATTTTCTTGTGCTATTTTGTTCACGCTTGCACAGCCATCCCTTCTCCAGGGAGCCTCAAGAGGAGCAGGAATTGGCTAAGAACATCTTTGCCCTATCTCTGCAGGACCCTCTCCTCAAATCACACCTTTCCTGTAGCAATACTTAGAATTGTTTGAGACAAAACAAGCTTAGGTCCAGCCCTAAGCAGCAGCATAATGTATTTTCTCATCTGTTGTAATCTGGTAACATCTGAAACAAAAGGCTAGAAGACCTATGATCATGGATTATTTTTAAAAGATAAATTAAGTCTTGTGCTCCAAAGTGGTTATATTAACATAAAGCCTTGAATCTAAATACATAGAAAAATATTGCAAAAACTTAAATTAATAAAAATCATGTTTATGTGACTTTGCTCATTACTTGCAAGTATACTTGTAACAAATGCACACATTTTGGTGGACGCCTTGGCTTGGCAACTTGGCCTGCAAGTTGCTCTCAAAGTGGATTTCCTGCAAGAATTTAAAATCCACAGTTCAAAGGTTATTGAGTAGCTTATATTGAGAAATAGATTGTAAAGCATGTTTCTGCTTTCTGATGAGTGAAATGTTTTAATAACTGAATTTGCAATTGTTAAGTCAAAGCTCATTTTCTACCCATATTCTTAAATATTTTCAGTTTTGGTACTCAGCTGATTGCACATAATGCTCTCAGAATGTTTTAGGGTTCACACACCCAACTTTTAGGTCAGCAGCATTTTTCTTTTTCACCTTCTCCACATGAGCAAAGGTCTTATGTTAGAGAAAGAAGAAAGAATTCATTGCTGGAAATAGAATTCCCAGAGGCAGAGACAAAGTCTCTAGCAAGAGGATGAGGAATCTGTAGTTTGGAAATCTTTTTCCTGTGATGTATTTGAGAATGCAAAGAGAGTCTGCCCCAAATGAATGTCAAAGATTATTTAAAGGGTTTTAAAGAATAATCTATTAAGAGAACTGATTTGCACTCCCTTGACTGCTTGATTTACATCTGCTGCAAAAAGTCAATAACCAGGAGAGAGAGGGGAAAACTTTATTTGACTCAGTCATATCTGAAATGAACTCCTATATTTGAGTTCATTACAGAACCACTGAATGGGTTAGGTTGGAAGGGACTACAGTGGGTCATCTGGTACAACCTCCCTGCTCAAGCAGGGTCATCTTAGAGCACATTGCACAGGGTTGCACCCAGACAGTTCTTGAATATCTCATTTGAAGGAGGCTCTGCAACTTTCCTGGGCAATCCGTTCCTCACTTCCTCACTATAGTCAAACACCCTTTTGTTGCTGTCATATATGGGAGGGGGCCAGGCACTTTTTATGTTATTTAAAGCTTTGATTACAAGGCTGTGGCACTTGTGCAAAGGCAGAACAGAGCGATGACACATCAGTTTTGCTCCCTCTTCCTGCCATCTGAGCCAGTTATCCAGCCTGATAACCTACCACCCCCATGAGCAGCCTGTCATGCCTGGGTTTTAATCCCTTTCTCATGGAATTTCTTTTACCACACATATCATGGTTTTAGGGCTTGTGCCTATACTACCCTCCCACTGGCACCCACTCATATCTCTTTCGGTGATCTTAATTATCCCACCTTGCAGTCATCTATTTTAGGAAATAGTTTTGGTTTCCTGTTGTTTTGGTGCATCACTCTAGGAGGAAAAGATTGCATTTTGACAAGTGGGGTTGGGAGCAAGACAGGTAAAAACGGGTCATCTTTTTTTAACTTTGAAAGAATCAGCTAAAGCAGAAACATTAGTTTAAGTCTGTTTTGGAGAGGTAGTCTGTGTTTTTTGGGCTTATATTTCAAGCTATGCTTTTATGACCACCTTGCACTGGGTGCTGGGCATTTCTTTGGTTTCCTTGTGTTTTACCATCTGGTAAAGGAGCCCAGCTGTGCTTTACCAGTCACATAGCACGTATGGGGCTCAATACTGTTTTGGGAGAGCCTTGAAGAGTTTGAAGGGTCTCTTAGGCTGTAGAATGAATATGAAATAATGTGGGTCTTACAATACACAGGTCTGAAGGAAAAAAATAAATGGAGCAGAGTTCCCAGAACTGTGTAAGTTTTCCTTTCTTTGAACAGAGAATACCAATCACCTTCCTTCATATATGTGTTCTGCAAAAAGCATCATGGCATATTCTAACTCCCTTCCATCCTTTCATATGTTCATTTATTTGTTGCTTCTGTAAATGCCTTCTTATTCATTAAGTTGCTTTCTGAATATCAACTATAACCTCACCACCTCATTATCTCCAGTATCTCAGTGCTGAGGTCAGAGGTGACTGATATTCCCAGTTAAAACATTGTAAAGGTCAGGCCTTATGGCTGGGAAACTAAAAAAGTTATCTTAAATAATCCAGTTCAGAATATAACATCTAAAATGAACTCAAAATTCATGAAGCATTTGTAACTCTTCCCTTAATCAAGTCATAAAACCATTATTTTACATCAGTTCAAATTGCTTTAATGAAGGTGCAGCAGCCTTCATTACCATTAAAAGTACTGTATTCAAACACTTTGTTTTTCTAATTACTTCAGCTTCTTTTTTTATAGATGTCACATATATAATTAATACAAATTGAAAAGGCTGCTCTCTTAATTTTAAAGAACAGAGGGAAACAGTTACCATGCTTCTGTTACTTCTATGCTGAATTCTAGCTAAAATTTACTATTTTCAAAAATAAATATTTTTAATATGGTAAGTTTTAGTGACTTTTTGTATAACATCATAAAAAATATATTGGATATCAATTCATGAAATACCCTTATGCAACTGCTTAGTTTGTCGTGGCTCTCTTATTTGATTTTCTTCATCCACAATCATTTTAGGTTTTTTGTTTATGTATCAGGACAATTTTTTCATATTAATCAGCTCTTTTAGATATTTAGATGTTTTAAAAATGAATAAGAAAATTCAGCCTTCTAAAATAAGGTATTTTTAAGGGGTGAAGACTGGCCTAATGCAGATAGCCTGGACAAGTTCCTGTATCCTATCTTACACACTTTCGAATCATGCAATTATTAATTATCTCTGAAACAAAATTCTGCTTGTGGCTGCATATTGGGTCTTAAATAAACTGTCTGTAGGCTGAGAAGCAATTACGTTTCTTCTGTCAGGTTCAGATTGTTCACAAGATCTATTTAGTATCTTTCAATAGCTTCTAATTTTTATCAGAAACCCTAGATAGTCTGCATTAAGCAAGTGAGAATATGATGAACAGAAATATCCATATCTTATTTTCCAACAGATCTTGTCTTAAACTCACTACAACAGGAGGGGAAAAAAGAAAAAAAATCCATAGATTTAAGATATGTTAACATACCTTCTACTTTTTTGTTTGTGGCAAAATCATGTTAAAATATTTGAAATATTTCCTTGCATTAGTCACACTTCCACTTGAAAATGTAGGCTTCTAAATTTCAGGTTATCAAAAACCAAGCATATGCAACAAATCCAAATATGAAACAAATGTTTTGAAAGGAAATTCTTCATTGTGTACTTGGACTGTATCACACCACAAGGCAGAGTTACTGGTGTAAATACAATTTAGCTGCAATGCATATTTTGTTTGGATGACAATATTTAGTAAAAGCATCTTTTCACATTTGTTTGATTACAAAACATCAGCGTGGTAGATGACATGCAACTCTATGAATTGGGAATATGCATATACGAGTTTGACTGACCAAGATAATCTTAAGGACATTTGTCAGAATAACTGGGCTCATAGGTGAAAGTCACTTTCCTTAATTAATTTGCATTTTATTTAAAATATAAATACTCTATTTTATAATTAGTTTTTAAACAATATCTAAAGAGAGTGGTGTTTTGTTTTTTGTCTTTAGAAAATAAGCAGAGAGTCTCACATGTCTCCGTATATGAAGGAAGTTTTTCTTTAATCACTGCTAGCATTTAATATATTTATCAATTACACACATGTTTTTCTTTATACTTTCCAGCATGTAAAGGTAGAAAAATATTCATGACATGAAAGTGAAGCTTTAAAACTGAATTCAGGTCTATTTGCTATGGAACTTGGCTATTATTTACAGAAGATGTCAGTCTGAACGTAGTTGGAAAAATCTCTCCACAAAGACACCATAATCCAACATGTGGTTAAGTTACACATTTAATATAATTTTTGCAAGTTTTAGCTTAAAAGAAGATATATACGGTAGATGAAAAACATTCAAAGTATATCTCAACAAGGGGTTTTTTTCTGTATTTTCCCTTATAGTAGATGGTGTTCTTTGTTGACAGAATATTAGCATTTGTCTGAAAAAAACCCCCATATTTCATGGGAAATATATTAAATGCTAAAATTAATATACTTCCATTTGACAGGTATAGTGCTATTTTTCAAGGGACGAGCTCAATAAAAAAGGATGAAAATGTTTATGCCATGTTAACTAGGAAACAGGATAGATTAAGAGTTCAGGAAAACTGTCTAAGACATGGCAATTTGAGAATTATTTTGGGAACTTCTTTTACAGTGATCATGATGCAACAAGTGCAATGTCATCTCTGCAACATTAAGAATAAATACAGAAAAAGCAAGAAAAAAATTTGAAAAGCCTCTCTTAACAGGTGTTTGGTTTATTATGTTGAGAGGTGTGTAGAGGTTTTGAAGAACATCTGAAACAAACAGAATTTGCCTGAGAGCAGTATCAATCACAGTGTGCCTTCCAGTGGTTTATATTACATGCCATCAAAAGACAGGTAGGACAAACATGGAAGAGGAAACCCATCCAAGAGTTTCAAACAGGAATACCTCTGTCTCAAAAAGTATTTCTTCCCCAAATGTTTAGAGAGGAGGAAGTATCCTAGGAAATTATTGTGTGCCTGCTGCTCCCCATTAGGCATTTGCTTTGGGCTATTGCCAGAGTCATCATAAATGTACCTTTCTCTAGATTAATCTTTCTCCTGACATTGCACAGCTTTTCTTCTCTTTTTACTTCCCTTATTATTCATGCTATGTTTGCTGAAAAGGTGAAAAAAAATATAGTCTGTACTTAAACAAAAGCTTTAGGTAGAAGAAAAGTAAAGGTGAAAAGGTGAGAGAAAATAGCTACATCTGTGTCCTCAAGCCCTTAAAGCGTCAGACAGATTCTGATGACATTTCACTCTTTATTCCATACTAGTATGAAATAAAATGTGCCTTTCAGTTACTTTTGGAAAAATTTAGATAAAAATACAAGGAAAAATATATTTTCATGCAGAGGGAAAAAAAATAAAAGCAAACTAAAGTACACCTTTAAGAGAGAGGAATATTTTTTTCCTCAGTAATTCTATTTTTTTTCCTTGTAACACAGAGCAAGCATTCATATTGCACACAGCCAAAAATTTTTCCTCAAGAAATACACTGTATCTCAGCAACAGCACATGTACTGTGGATGGTTACAGCCACTTTCTCTCTTCTCCCCTTATATTTTTCTCTTAGAGTAAATAAACTTTTAGGACATCATGCAGTGCTCCTTTTGACATTTCTGTAGCTTTTTTGTTTCCATTTTCATCCCAGGAGATTTTGGGGTTCTTAATGGAAAACCTGGCATTTTTAATGTAAACAGATAATTTTACTTCCCAAAAGATGTGTTCATGAATATATCAAGTATGAAGAGGTAAATACTAAATAGCAAAGTGGCCACATGCTTTGACAAAATATTTAGATTTTGGCATCGCTAAAAACTTTTGAAAATTAAGAAAAACCTTTTTTTTACACCCAACCAATGATAGGTTTTTCCTTTAAAAATATATTTTTCAAATTTATTTGGGGGGGCTGATTTATATGCTGCATTAGAAATTTTAGTGATTTTTTTTCTCAGTCTCTGTTTCCAGCTTTTTTTCAACATCTTCTCAAAATGAGTTGAAGTTAGAATATAAAAACTAGTATAAATATTATCAGTTTTAATACTTAAACTTTTATTGACAAATTTTTTAAAAGAAAAATTAAATTGCTTCAATTTTCTCAGTTTATTACTCATTTTGATGGACTTCCACTGACATTTGTAGTGTTTAGAATTGCTGAAACAAAAGATGGAAGGTGTGAATAATGCAATCACAGCAAAAACAAGAATTGAAAATATAGATCTATTTAAATATGTAATACACAAATAAACTAAAATACAGAATTATTTAGCATTTATATACTTCTATACAAGCATAAAAATATTAAATGGTATGGCATCATCTCTTTGTTACTTTTTTATGTGTCTGTTAATAAAACCAACTACATAGCACATTGTTTTGGTCTGGAGAACGATGTGCAACAAGCACTGCTAACTCAGGGCAAGATACGTTGTTTGACAAAATTTATATTTTTTTCTTACTTTATTTTTATTCTTTTAACAATCTGAGTAAAAAAAACCAGTAAGCGTGTTCCCTAAAGAAGGACATAGAAGCTCATATGACAGAAACTGACAAATATAAATCAGCCATCAACATTGTAGGTAATAGGCATAGTGTTGCATAGCAATGCATAGTACAGTGTAGTAGGGTGCATTACTGCACTGACTTCTATTTCACACACAATATCTCATAAAGTAATAGGGATTTACACACAGACACACACACACAAATCATGGGATTTTTGTGGAATTTTCTGATCATCCCTAAAAGTGGAAACTGGATAGGAGTGACAAGGCATTTTAAAGCCATGATGACTTAAATTTTAGGAACAAATTCCTTCTTTGAGATGATCCTAATTTGCACTAATGGCTAGCAAAATAGTGAGAGGCATGCTTTATATTTTAAAAGTATAAAATAAAATAGAAGTTCTCTGAAATCTGTGGAGTCAAATGTGACATTAGTTGTCTCTTAAAAGAAAGGTCTTGAAACGTCAGATATCATTACAAAGTGCCATCATTTTTTTTTAAAGTACAAATTTTTTGGTGTTTAAAAATACAAGGTTCCAGGAGACAAAGAATGATGAGCTGTTACCTGTAACTACATTCTATATTTTTCACCATAGATTTATTTAAATATC
Organism: Petroica traversi; assembly: GCA_025920805.1. NCBI lineage: Eukaryota > Metazoa > Chordata > Aves > Passeriformes > Petroicidae > Petroica > Petroica traversi. The sequence goes on along the minus strand of JAHLSL010000015.1, from coordinate 14,962,278 downwards.
AGCAGATTTCTGGCACAAACAGCAAACACTTTTACTTAGTTGACTCAAAGACATTTTCTTTCCCTCCTTGAGGTCATCATATTGATTCTGGCAAAATACTGTAAATATTAAATCCTCCAGTCAATAAGCTTAATACTGACCTAAAAAAGTCAATATATGCTTACTAGTTGCAAAATAGTAACAAAACACAGCTTGGTATACTCTGTTCTCTATAATACTCTGTGCTTAAAAAGGAACAGTGGTTTTATGAGTTTAAAGGAGTGGAAACGTTCTTTTCTGGAAAAAACAGTGGTAACATTCTTTAAACCATTGAAATTTTCAGCATCCTCTGTTGCTGAACACAGTTCGGGAAGTATTGAAAACAGAATGAGATGAAGAACAGTTTTACAATCAAATTGGATGTTTTAAAAAATCTCTTTTAAAGAAGTGGTTACAGAAAAATTTACAAAAAATTTATGTGCCAGAATTAATGACTAAAACCCCACTAGAGTCTGAAACAGAAAACTTTAATCTTATTGAAGATATAAATCTCATACTGAGGCTAATATATATATGGTAATTATCACAAATTACAGTATGCATTTGTCAATACACAAGTATCAGCAATCTAGTGTTGTTAACAACAGCAATAGTAATTGATATTTAACTTGGGCTATATGTTCTCTGACAGATCTGTGTTGCAGAGCTGAAGAATTGTTGAGGTAGGAAGATTCTTTTGAAGGTCTTCCAGCCCAAAAATCCTGTTTAAAGGAAGAAAATCTAGAACAGGTTTCTCAGGATCAGATTTGAATATCTCTGAGAATGAAGTCTCAGCTGTTGCTCTGGGCAGTTTTTTTCGCATGTTTGATCATCCTCACATTAAAAAAAAAATTAAAGTTTTGTTTCAATGATGGTTTGGGTTTGGATTTGGTCTGGTTGTGCATTTTTGAAAAGTTTAAATGGAAATTCCCGTATTTCAATAGAAATTAAAAAATAATAAAAAAAAAACCACAAAAACCCCAAACAAATGAAAAAAACCCAAAAACCGCAAAAAACAACACTCCAATAGTCAACATCTGCACCCATTTCTTCTTTCTCTGCCACTGGGGCACACTGTGAAGAGAATATATCTTCCATGCAGATTTCCATCAAATATTTCTATATTTTTATAAGATATTTCTGATTTCTCTTCTCCTGGCTGACCAGTCCCAACTCTCTTAGCATAACCTCATATTTCAGACGCTTCAGTCCCTCAAGAGTTTCTGTGGATTGTGGTCTCTTGCTGTATCTGCAGTACCATACATCCATTTGTCTCTTGTACTGAGCAGCCCAGCAATGGACTCAGCACTCCAGATACAATTTACTGGTGCAGACAGAGGAGAAGGATCACCCCGGTCCACCATCTCCCTGATGCTGCTGTAGGCTGGTGGTCTTTTTGTTCGCCAGGTTCAGCTCATTGTCCATCCAAACTGCCAGGTTTCTTTCTGCAATTCATTGGAGAATTGCAGAAATACTCATACTCTCCTGGAGCATGAACTTGTCAAATCCCAGGTACAGGATTTGACATTTCTCTTTGATGAACTGGATAATTTTCCTGTTTTGCTAGGAACAGACATACTAAAATCTCAGGACAATCAAGGCTTATTTTACAAAATACTGAGTCCAGTATCTCACCAAAACGTTTTGAAACTTCCTAGAGTACTGTCCATTTTTTTATGTTAGTCAAAATATGATGATCATTATTTAATTTCCTAAAGGGTAAGATGGCATAAACATGAACCATAAACTACCATGATTTCTTAAAGAATTTTTATTGGTTTTTTATAATTGGAAGTTTCACTAGGATCAATTTGAACCATGAATGCTGATACTTGATGCCATTTCAAATATGTATATTAAATATACATAATGCAAATATTTATTATTGCATCCATCAACACATATTAAAAGATATTTATCTTTTAAAAGGAATTATGGTTTGGGCTTTGTTTTTTTTTAGGTGTTACAGATACATAATTTACTGCATCCTTAGAATTAATAAAGATTCTAAGTGTCAAAGCTGTTTTGCTTTCTCATAGGAAAATAACATGATCCTCACTACATAAACATTCTAACCAATTATTTAGTTTTACTTTCGTGGCACTTATTCTATAAGCAAATAGTCCTTCCACTTCTTTTTTTTTCTTCCGTACTCACAGACTTTGAGGAGTGAATGTAAACCTTTCTGGGTAAATAGGGACAGTTTCAGGAATACTACTTTTCCCTTCTCCTTCCAGGGGCCATTACAATATAGGAAAATATTTGAATATTATGATAAAATATATGAATTCCTAATGAGATATTTCAATGGTATATCTAGCTCCTTCCCCTACCAGAAGGTAATTTCAAAGTACAGATACTTGACAATCTAGATAATTCCTGCAGTACGTCATAGTGCTCACAGTTAGCTTCTCATTTCCAATTTGCCAGAAGAATTTATGTGGCAAGCAGGGTGAGAATGACTGGGGAATCCTAATGACACTTTTGTACTCATCAAAATCTAAGTAAAAAGGAATTTTGCATAAAGGAGAACTGTCTGTGCTTCTGTTTATTGGCACTGAATAATAAAATCATAATCAAACAGCACTGACAATCTGTCAGGATGTTATTTTAGAATATCTATGTAGAAATAGAACAATTTCTTTCCTTTTACAGGTTGTTATAGTACTATCATACTTATTTTCTTTATTAAATTTGGCCTATTGCCATTGCTGGCTCCAACTCTTGACACTATAGGATTTCCCAGAAAGCTTAGTCTCTTAACAGAAAACAACATCAGCTGCTTACTAAGCTACAGAGCTCACATTTCAGTTTTTAAGTATGGCATACTACTGCAAAAAGCTCTCAAGACAATTATAGATGACCAACCCTGCAATTATTTGCCATAGAAGTCATAATGATGACTTCATTTTTCCCGTCTTTTTACTTCTCCTGATTCATAAAAAGAACTGTAGCCCTTGGTATTCATTATTTCCTTTTCTTTTCTATAAACATGTAGTATAGAATAAATTACTATATTGGTGTGTAAGTTACTATAGTGCCTTTTCAAGTAAACATAAAAATGACAAATAGAAAAGAGAAGTTTTGGAGACAGGTATTGAGCTTCTGTCATTTTGTGGTTTTGTGATCCAGTGAATCTGTAACTTCAGGAGAGTCACAGCAGTAAACTTGTTCGTCTTGATAATCAGAATTGACACTGTGATCTTGATATTTTAATTCTAAAAAGATTTAAAGACTTATGTGTTTTTCAGTTATAAGAATATTTCTGCATCAGAATGCACATGCAAATTGCTGTAGGACAGGTTACGAGTATGAAATTAGCATGCAGGAACTGCTCTGTGCTAACTACCCACGCTATTCTATGATAAATTTGAGATAGCTTGTTGTTCCACTGACAAATCTAACTTGAATTTGTCTTAGACTTAGCCTAGGTATGCAGGTAGGTAGAGCAAAGGAGCTGAAAGGAATTCACTTGTTAGACTAGACAACTTGATTGCTTGTCCATAACCAGTCTGTGGGTGCTAAAATGACTTTCTGAAAAATGAAGTCAGGAACAGGAATAATAGATTTATTCAGACAGAGCTGGCTAGGCTGATTGCAATGCATTTTGTAATACATATAGACTTAAATTTTTATTCCATAAACGTGTATGTACTCCAAGGTAACATTAAAATAAGAGACAATCCCACTGAAGAGTTAGATCATTTGAAGATAAAAGCTAAAACCCACAGAGGCACACAGGTGCCTGAGGGCACATGAGCCTCTGCTGGCCAAATGCACAAGTAGCTTTGGTATTGAGGTTATGTTTGCATATTTGCATAGCAATATGCTAAAATTCATCTGTCCTTATGAGCAGAGTCCACAGAAGTAAAACTTGGCAATACTGGAAAATGCTATGTCTACTTTTTTCTGAAGTCGTTTGGACCTGCTATGAAAGATGTACCACAGGATCAGAAAGATCAAAATAAAGGAAATTTACTGTTTCCAATATATTTGTTCTGTATTAGCTCATGCTACTAATTGAAAAATGAAAGGGAATTTCAGAACAGATTATTAAACTTAGTATAATCTTCTCATGCAAACAGTAGAGGGTCTAGGTTACATTGGTGGAAACTTCTAAGCAAAATCTACTAGAATTTCTTTCAGATAGTATATCTTTAGTAAATATTTTAAAAATATCATTAAAACAAAACTCTCAGAGTTTCCAAGAGTGGCTGTACTTTAACTAAAATATACTAGGGTTGGAATTTTCAAAAGGGAAAAAATTAATCTAATATCCAATTTAATTTAATATCCCAATTCCAAGGCACTTTCAGCCAGTATTGATATTTATCTCTATGGAGCTTTTCAAGCAATTTCAAGTTAATTGTTATGGTTTGATTCCAGCCTCATATATTGATTTAAAATACTCACATAGAAATCTCATAGGATTCAGGAGATGTTATGTGTTTGTATTCAGGAGGCATTATATGTTCACATAGGTATCTGCAAAATAAAAGTTTAAATAATACTCCCCAATTTCTAGGATGATGATAAAGATTAATTTTGAACTAGCAGCATAATACATAGTGTATGAAATCAGATTATTTTTATTTAGAGAAATAAATATAACTTCTCTGTTTTGTTAATATTTGTTCTACAGTGACTTCAACATGCAAAAATTCGAGTACCCTGAACACTTTTACAAACATTACTTGTAAAGATCTTATGACATAAATAAGAATCATTAAGTAGCAAATCTCATGCTAGGTACAGGGTTACCACTTCTGTTAGTGACTACTACTGATTCTCTAATTGAGGTCTCTTTAATTTAGTTTTCCTTGTTATTATTATTGCTTTAGGTCACCTTTTTGCAGTTCTTGGATTTTCTGACAGGACTTCAAGGTAAGATGCATAATTTGCCTGAAATGGCACTACAAAAGAAGAATTTCTGATAAATAAAGATATTTCACAGGATATTCTTATATCATCCCTGAAGAATCATCTATGGGTACTTTTAAGTGTATATGATTAGACATCATACTTGCCTACTGTGGAGATTTTTGGAGTAGACAACCAGGTTTTAAGTATTCTTCATAACACTGAAAATACTGCACCATTAAAGGTGAAAGTCCTTTCAATGATCCCTTGTGGGGTCTTAGACATATGTTCTTATATTCTAGCTGTCTACACAGTGAATAGTTTTATTTTATTGACCCAAATTTGGCCATAATTCTTCAAAGTCTTCAATTCTTTTATACAGCAAGAAACTATTTTATACACTATGACAAAAAAAAAAACCAAAAAAAAAAACCAAGAAAAGTGACAGAATAAAAGGAAAGGAGAATCACTGAGGCTTAACTTCATGGAGAATGGCATAGAAAATGGGTTTGTTCTGACTTTCCATCAGGAACAATTAATCTACCAGTCCTACAGTTAATCTGCAATGAGACAACAGGAATAGTGTAACTAAGTGATGTACTGGATCAGTTTCAAAAATTATATTCAGTCTAATAGCAGGGAGCAAATTATTTTTCCTTGCTTAAATGAGAAGGTAAAAGGTATAGGCATGTTAAAAGAGCAGAGGAAATCTGAGACATGGAACAAAGATTATCTTAGAGCTTATCAAGGGGTGAAACTGATTTTATTGTGTTATTTAATTCAAAAGGTGTGAAAAAGAATTATATGTGTATTTTTTTCAGATTAACTGCATCAGAAAATCATATTAGAAATTTGAAGATAAGCAAATAAAGCTAGTGCTGAATGAACTGAAGCCTTTTCAAAGACATTGAATGTAAGCTAATTTATTTTTTTCTTCCTTTGACAACTGATATGTCTTCAGACCAGAGAGAAGGGAGGACAAGATTTGGGTACTTTATTTTCAGAAGGGCTGCTATTTTGTCTTTATTTCTAGCCATGATTCATGGTTTTAAGGTTCATGATACACCTGCATATCACAGCTCTGAAAGAACAGGCAGTTAAAAATGCTGCCATCCAAGGCCCAAGTAACATTAGGATGTCCTCATCTACTTGTACAGTGAAACAACCACCACAACTCACTCTTTCTTTGGTTATTCCAAATGGTTACCTATCTTTTGATTATGTAGAAAGACTATGCACCTTTCAATTCTAAAAATAAAAACAAACAAACAAAAGAACAATGGCAACCACTAATCTGATTCTGATATCTGACTTTTCCCTAGGCTCTTCATTGTCTGGAAACAGCATGTATGAAATACTGTATTAGAGAGTAACAAGCTTTATACACAAAATACTTAGTGTTCTTGAACCAACCGGTTTTCTTTGCTGGAAGTTAAGTCATATAAGAGAATTTTAGATGATCTATTGATAAGAAACAAAATAAAAAGCATATTCTAGCTTTCCTAATGCAGAACACAGCATCTCTTACCATATTTTCTGGTACAGCTATGAAGAAAACAAATGGAAAACCTTTTCACAAGAATCTAAAGTTTTCATTAGTTTCCAGACATTTAGTTACCTACTTGAATTTGGAATCCAAGTTAAAAAAAATGAATGGTCAGTTTGCCTGACTAGTTTCGCAAATATTTTTTTGGGTGTGTATGGGAATTTTTGCTCAATTTCACACAAGTACTAAAGATTTTTAAAGATCACTGTTATGCATCAGAATTAAAACCAATTAGCCTATTGGTGGAATATTTACAAATAGATGAGATTAACATCTATTCTCAGGTATTGTTCAGGTTTTTTCGGCCTTAACCACAGCCTATTGTGTATGATAGAACAATTTATTTCCTGTTTGCATGTCTGCTGTTCTCCTTTTTAAATATTCACTGGGCAAGAAACATGAGTCTGGGATTTAAAGGGCTAGAAATGCTTGATGGCCTGTTCAGTCATAGTCCCAGTAAATTTCACTATTTCTACAATGGGAAACTCCTGTCAGAGAGAAAGCCAGAGCTTTTCTCAGAGATTCTCCTCTCATACTGATAAAATCATAATATTTAATTGACGTTAGCAGGGAATTCCTCTAATCAGTGTCACGAATGGGTTTAGGAGTTAAATAAGCCCTTTCCTACTGCCCAGGCCTCTGGCAGCAGGTAGTAATCTTATCGAGACGACCAGCACCTCAAAACCCCCTCCCATTCATAAGTTCTTTTAATGATGACTGATTCTGTCTATTATATAACAAATTATTTATTAATAGACAAGAAAACTACTGACTTAAAAACAAGACTAATACTACACAGCAATAAAACCTAAAAGGATAACCACTAGTAGATTACATACAGTGCACGATAAGGTACCATACAAATTACAGCTAGTGAAGAAAAGCATAAGCTTAGGATTCAATGTATCTTACCATCCAATTGTTGGTGCAATACATATGATGTCCCTTTCCCTCAATCTCTGGAGAAGTAACCGCAGGAGATGCATCCAGCTCCCGGGGAGAAGTCTCTCATACCTTTGGGGGTGATTGTTGAAGCCTCTAACTCAGGGATAACTCATGTATCTTTTATAGCATAAAATGGTGTCTCTAGAGTAATCAATTTTCTTTATCTCTTCCTGCACTTATTTTTTCCAGATGTTTGGCCTAAGCCTCCTGGCACCAGAGAAAAATTCCACTAAGCCCTCTGACTCCAGTGTTATCTCTCTGGGGTCTTATTTAACTCTGGTATGCAGAAAGGAAAACAAGGGGGGGGTCGGAGTGCCCTGCCACAATCAGTAACTAATATTTATATCTTTAGACAATAAACAGAAACATTACTGGCCAAGGCAGTAAGTTAAATCCACCATTGCTTAGTATTAATTTTCAATGTTGATGAAGTAGATGCAAAGGAACTACCTCCAACTACAAATTAAGGCTCCATTTAGTCTTATTTTTGGATTCCAGCTCTACTGAGATGACTTACATTCACAGAAGCTGTGAGGGCTGAAAATTACCACATATGTAAGATAATAAGTCATGGGGATTTGTACATCTATGGCTAGGTGAAGGTAATTTAGTCACCTCATTTATAGTTAGGTATTTAAACCTCGCTAAAGTTCACCTGTTCTAAAGTTTCCAAGACATTTTTCTGTGTTTGATCTATGGGTATCAAAAATGATGAAACAGTTTAAACATTAGATTCTCATTTCAGTAGGAATAAACCACCTTTTTTCTTGGTGAAACTGTTTTGACAATGTTTCACAAATCCATTCAGTTCCATTAGAAATAGCTCTTTAATGTAACCTGCAGATTATAAAAATAATACCATAATTCAGTTGATAGAAAGTCTTATTCAAAAGTCTAAAATTTTCAAAATATCTAATGGAAAGTATGTGATAAATAGAGAGGTGCTGGATCAGATATAATTCAATAAGCTGAACATAGCCTATGTTGTCTACCATATGATATTCTTATCATATGATATTAAATTAATTTTTGTGTATCACATTTGAAATATTTACTGAGTTCTGATTTGAAATTTTAAAAAATGGAATTAAATATGGTGTATTCAAAACTGACTGAAAACTGTTGAATAATAAGCACACCTCTACCTTGATAATCCACCTATAAATATCTGATGGAATCTAAAGTGGTTTTACTTGCATCCCAAAAAATGAACAAAAGGTTCTAGTCAGAAGAGAAGAGTGCTTAGAAGAGAAAAATTTTATGTCATCATACTCATCCAGCTGGCTAAAGGCTAGGAAAAGATTAATAGTTATAGTACAAATTAAAATGTGAATATAATAATGTAATTTTATTCTACTTTCATGGTAATTTAAAAGGTGTAATGGGAGAGATGGATGTGGTTCGAAGTGTGTACGTAATAAAGCACCTCAAACTGTGAACACATGGGTAATTAAAAGGAAACTAATCTCATCCAAAATAGTATTGGGCATTGGCTAATCAAATGATAATGTTAATCTTGCTATCCAAGAAAGTAATTTTCTATTCCAGAGATTTTGTAGTTTTATAATGCATCATGTTATGTTTGTTGCCATGGACTTTAATTGGGAAATGCATAATTCAAAAGATTGAATTTAATGTTATTAAAATTATATTTAGATTTTGTACTTAGATTTCCTAGAAAATGTCATGCTTTTTGCATTTCCTATTGTGGAATTTACTCATTGTAAATATTGTATTTACAATTTACCATTGTGCGCACTGTAAAACTTCTGTTAAATTTATGTAGCAGCATATGTGAACATTTTTCATGATTAATCCTTGAGAAACCAGTTTCTCTTTGTGAGTAATACCTTCAGCATATACAGTAAAGAGGGAAGAATAAAATGCCATGAAGTATTTATTTTTTCTTAGAGTTCTGTTTTCTTTCTCATTTGGGCAATCTGAAGGGTCAGGTATCATTCATCAGAAAATTGGGCTGAATCTGGGAAGATGAACTATCCCTTAATTTGCAAATGAAATTTTCAATAAACCTAGTCTGCATCACGCACGATGATGTCAGCCCTTAGAGTCAGACCACAAAGCCTGGTGTGAGGACTCCTTGAGCATTGCTTTACAAATAAATATATTAAAAATACAGGCAGGAGCCCTATTGAAGAGAGACGAGAACTGCTAATATAATCTCCATAATCTTCGTAATTTAGTTTCAGAAGCCCATTATGACTGCTGTGTTTGTTTTGAACAAGCTCAGATGATGAATCCTTTGTTTTCTGAATACAAACCACCAAAACATGTAGGGTAACATATACATTCTGTCCAATAAATGTTATGGAATTGAAAAAAGACCAAAACAAAACAAAAAATCCCCTTAACAACAGCTTTGTTTCACAAGACATACTTCTAATTGTATTATAATGTTCAGACAACAAATAATGGAGTTAAGTAAAATAACTTGATGGGAAACTTTTTACAGAATTCTTTCCAGCTCTTCCCAAATTCATCAATGCTTAATCCACCTGTCAGTAGAAGTGTATGACTTGCCAAGTGTTGTGCTATAGTATTTCACATTAAAATTCTCTTTAATTTTCCAGGATGCTAGAAGATAAAATTGTCCTAGTAGTTCCATATAACTTCCAGTCATACCAATTTGTATTGAGCTTAAAGTGAATTGAAGGAAAGCAGCACAACTGGTAGTCACAGAGATGAAAGAAAAATCTTATCAAATGAGTAGTCTGCTGTAATATCTAGGTAAGAGTCACATTCGGAATGAAATAAAAATGCACTGCTGTAAACTGTTTAGATTTTTAATTTTTGCTTTAATCAAAGCCATTTTCACACAGCAATTTGATTTGTTTGACATTAATCAGAAACTGCAAATACAAATAATGAGAACGGTTCTTGTTAATAGGTAGGTAGATGGATTTTCTTCATAAATATTTCAAGAGAGAAGTCAATCCATAATATTATTGATTGAACATGAAATAAAAAGTGTCTGTTTTTTGCTTGCTGAATGCACAAGAACTGATGTTCTGCTAATAGGAACTCCATATCCAACAAGAAACAAATTACATCCATGTGATTCTTGCTGTGATGACTCCAGATCTCACAGGCTAAGTAGTGTGTCAGGCCAAATCTGAATCTTTCGTATAGGAAAATGAAAGATGAAGAGTCAAATAGCTTCAGGTACATATGTTAGTAGTTCAGCAATTGAATTTTTTCCCCTAGTAAGCTGGGAACATGAATCCCCTCATGGTTCAAGGGGTCATTCTGCAGCTGGAAAGAGTGTGTTCAAAGTCTTGATATAATACTCGTTAAAAAACCCATGAAAGTTTTAAAGGAAAGTAATTGATTTTATCTGCTATGTTAGACAAATTGCTCACCCAGAAAATTCTTGTTCATTCATTATCTTGTTTTCTGAAAACAGTCGCACACATGTGTTCAAAGATATTTCAGAGAGAAAAAAAAAAAAAAAAGAAAAATCAGTATCACAGAATCATTCACTTCTCATCTAGCTGAGCATTCTTTTCATCATAAAGTCAACACTGAAATGATGGGATTAGTCCAGCTGGGTTTTGAAAACCATAAAGCAAGGTAACAGTGAAGTCTACCTGGACAACCTGCTCCAATGCTTAATTATACTTGGAATGAATAAACTTCTCCTTGAATCTCACTCAGCCATAACCAGACAATTTATAACCATTTGTTGCGGTTTAATCCTAGCAAACAAGTACCATGCAGCTGCCAACTGACTCACCTACCAATGGGATTGAGGAGAGAATCAGAAGGGGAAAAGCAGGAAAAATCATTGATGTAGATAAAGACTGTTTAACAGGGAAAGCAAAAGCAGTGCATGCGAACAAAGAAAAACAAGGGTTTGTTTACCACTTCCATGGGCAGGCAGGTGTTCAGCCATCCCTGGGAGAGAAGGGCTCCCTCACACATAGCAGTGATTTGGGAAGGCAAATGCCATCTCTCTAAATGTTCCCTCCTTCTTCCCATCACTTTATATACAGAGCATGATGTCGCATGATCTGGAATATCCCTTGGGTCTCCTGTCCTGGCTGTTTCCTCCCAAACTCCCATGCACCCCCATGCATTCTTGTCAGTGTGGCAGTGCAAAAACCAGAACAGACCTTGGATCTGTGTAAGAACTGCTCAGAAATTAGAAAAAAATCACTACATTACCAACCCCGTATTCATCACAAAGCACAGCCCCATGTCACATACTGTGAAGAAAATTGACTCTAACCTAGCAAAAACAAGCACGTCAGTGTCTCTTTTCCCTGTCATCCACATCTGTAAAGAACTTGGCTCACTTCTCTATTTATGCTTTAGGGGGCTTGCTCAGCTGCCCTCTCCAGGATGAACAACCCAAATCCTCACAGACTTCAATCCCCGACTATTCTGGTGACCCTTTGCTGTATTTACGGCAGTCTGTCAATGTTTTTCCTGCAAGACCAAAACCTTGATGTTGTATTCTATGTGCAATGTAATGACTACCAGGTAAAAAGTAATAACCAGTTTCCAAAATCCAATGGCTTCACTGCTGTTAATAATGTCTGTATGCTTTTAGCCTTCAGTATTCATTTCTACCTACTGAATTCCTGCAGTAATGTGGAAATGCCTTTTCAAGCCTTCCAGAAAATGATTGATTTAATCTGGAATTTAGTATGTAGGATCTTTGTAATGATGTCATATGTTGACACTGGCTGGATGCTTGGCACCCACCAAAGCTGTTCACTCACTCCTCTCTGCAAACAGGACAGAGGAGAGAAAATTTAATAAGGTGTTATATGGTGAGATAAGGACCAGGACAGAGACTACTCATCAAATACCCTCACAGGCAAATTAGGGTCAAATTAGAGATATTATTTGAATTTTTACACTAACAAAATCAGAGCAGGATAATGAAAAGTAAAATAAACTCTTAAATACATTTCTGCCCACCACCCTCCTTCTTTCTGCTTCCTACCCCAGTGGTACAAGGAGGCAAGGAATGGGGGTTACAGTCAGTTCTTCATCTGTGGCTTCTGCCACTGCTCGTGGAGAGGATTTGTTCCCCGGCTCCGCCATAGGGTTCATCTCACAGGAGACAGCTCTGTGAGAACTCCAGTGTGAGTCCATCCCACAGGCAAGAGTTGTCCTCAAACTGCTGCAGCTCAGATCACTCTTTCAGAAGGTACAGTCTAGGACAGGCTGTTCCAGTGTGGGTCCCCCAGGGGGTCACAGATCTTGCCAGGAAACCTGCTCCAGCATGGGTTTCCCATGGGTTCACAGCTCCTCTCAAGGCATCCACCCACTCCAATGAGGGCTCCTCCACAGGCTGAGGGTGGATCTCAGCATCCCCATGGACTTCCATGGGCTGCAGGGGCACAGCTGCTTTACCATTGTCTTCACCACGGGCTGCAGGGGAACCTCAGTTCCAACATCTGAAGTGCCCCCTGCCCTTCCTCCACTGACTTTGGTTTCTGGAGGGTTGTTCCTCTGACATGTTCTCACTCTGCTCTTCTCTGGTCACAATTACAATTGCGTAAGAACTTTTCCTTTCTTCTTAAGTATGTTATCACAGAGGCATTATCACCATTTTTAATTGGTCTGGCCTTGGCCAGCAGCACAGCCATCTTTGGACTGTCCAAGGATTGGTTCTGCCAGGCATCGAGGAAGCTTCTGGCAGTCTCACAGAAGCCATCCCTGTAGCCTCGAGCTACCAAAACCAGGCCATGCAAAACTAACACAAACGACAAAGTCAATTTTACATGAATTTATATTTTTTCAGTATTTCTACTCATTCTCAATATACAGGCATCCATCTGTTTAGTCCGTGGTCATGACACCTCAGCTTTGTTTTGAGAAGTAGTTCACTGTTTCTTTCTCTTGCCTGTAATCATCAAAAATTAAGAACTGTTGTTTTCGCCTTATACATTCCCAGCAACTTGGCCAGATCAGGCCATATACTAACAGTCTCTGATCATCATTCCCATCAGCTGGACTACATGGTTATTGTAAGAAATAACTGAACTGGAAAGAAATTAACTCTGCAATCCTAGTAACACACAAGTGGCTCATGAAAAATCAATAGTTTCATATGAAATTTACCAAAAGCATCACGTTTTCACTTGGTTCTACAGAAATCAGGAATAAATCAGATTGTAGTTCCCAAGAATACTGCAGTCAAAAAAAAAGATGGTCTGGAATCAGATGGGTGGAAATGAGGGTGAATAGTAGGGAAGGCTGGAGCAGTGGCAGGGAAGCTAATTCCTCCTTCTCCCAGTAGTATCAGCTTGTGAGATTGACTTTGCTGTCCCATGAGCCTTCATAATCAAAATGGGGTAAGAATCTGCTTGTAGTGGAAATACAAGGAAGAAATTTGCTGTCATGAATTTTCTGTTCATCTGTCTAATTAATGTAAATTGAAATGGAGGGTATGCAGTAAAACAGAATCTCTGATAATGTGAGGACCCCACCCAGACACAAAGAAATTTCCATCTTCTTTTGCTTAAGAGATCTTGAGCTCATCAGCTCAACCTCCAGGAGTGCGGTCATCAACAGTTTTGTGTCTAAAGCAACATTTCATTGTCAGTAAGAAAATTGAATAGAAAATTCACTAGTTAAGACTCAAATTTCAAATGGTATATTTGTAAATCCCCACAAGATTTGGGAGTAAGCTCAGACTTTTTACAAACTCCTAGTACCTCCCCAGACAAAAATGCAATTGTTTTAGAACAAATTGATTAACTGGAATTATTAAACACAGCAGATGTTTCTTGATATTCCTTTTTTTCAGTGAACACAGCAAAAAGAGTACAGTTTTTTGTGTCATTGTAGAAAATAATGCAATCAAGATAATGAAGTACAAAATTAGTTTAAAAATCAAGCTATGATAAAAACTGTTCCTTTGATTCTGCAACAGACACAATGCAGTTGAATTGTTGCATTTGCAGCTAAGATTCCTTAAAAACTGGAAAAAAATGTAAAGTGCAGGCAATTTTATAGAAGAGTATTTTTAATATGTTTCTTTTTCTCTAAATATATCTTTAAAATATCATCACTTATTCCCCATTCATTTTAATGGAGAGTGTGAGCAGAAATAGTACTGGATTGAATGAATACTCAAAATTAGCTTTAACAATTAGGGCCATATTTGTTGATAGATGGGAGATCAGCTTCAGATTTGGTGTCATCCGGAACTCCTCTGGAAATCTGGCAGTAAATTTATTACTCTAATTCAAACCATAAATGTGTTCCTGTGAATTTCCAGCAAATTTGTGATATGAAAACTGTGTTATTTGATATAACATCATACTCAGTCCCCTAGGGTTGAAACTCTCCTGATAGCAGCCCAACAGGTGCTATGGAAGAGAGGTGTCCTGTGCAGTGATGATAGGAGGATGTTTTCAGTACTACAGTGCTTACACTGAGTCAAGACTCTTTCTGCCTCATACCAACCCACCAGTGAGGAGGCTGAGGTCACACGAGAAGTTGGGAGAGACACAGCTGGGACAGCTGGCCTCAGCTGACTCAAGAGATTCCCTGTATATCATCCCAGGCAATACTTCTCATGGACAAACAGTTAAACTGTTAAACAGCTTTTTCTACCTCTTGGTTATAACATACCTCCAAAAAGACCTGGATAGCATGATATATAGATTTGGAGGAAAAAGGTACATGTCTATGTCCAGAAAGATTCTTCTCTTTCTCTGTGTATGGTTCATAAAGAGGAAAATACAACTTCATTCATTTAAAGAAGCCAAATAATACCCACCCAAATCAGTGTGGATGAATTTCAAGATTCCAGACTGACCAGGTGAACCTTAAAACAACCACATATGTTAGCTAACCTATGTGTTTTCCTGATATAATCTAGAATCATATTTAGTGTATTATTGAACATAATTTAGTAAGCCTGCAAGCCCATATAGCCTGGCTGTATTTTTCTTCCTCTAATGAATGTGTTCTGAATTATATTAGAAGTTTGATTTTTTACTTACTATTATTTTTAATACTTCAAAATCAAGCAGAATTCTAGAATTCTCATTTACTGTTTAGTATGCCAAAATGTTTTGCGATTTGGGCTTGGGTCTTTATATTAGTATTAAGACATCTGGGGGTTTGTCTTTTTCAGACACCCTCCATATTTTTATGCAAATTTGAAACTCGTTTTAAATTTCAAAAGTAGCTTTCACTGGAGTCTTAGACAACAAGAGTTGAACGACTTTCCTGTTTAAGTTATGTGATATATCCCATGATATTTTGATATTTAAAATGCGTTGCAAACAAAGCATTTTTTTCCTTTTTTAAAATCTAAATTTCTCCCTCTTTTTTTTAAGGCAAGAGGAAAGTAATGGTATTAATTAAGTAGATGATAAAACTTCATTACTATAAATTGGGATAAGTCAAGCAAACAAAAAGTAAGATCAATACAGCAAGTTCTATCAGATCAGTATATTTTGGTGGGCTGCTAAGTCTGTAAAATCATGACGACTTATCTTTATTTCATACAGGCATCATCTTGATTAATTACTTAAAAAATATAGCGACTTCAGTGGTGAAAGAAGATGTAGATTTAGTGTTGCAATATCTAACATTTAAAAGCTACACCCAGTGAAATCGTTAATTATTCAATACTGCAATAAAGTTAATGAATTACAGTTTCTTGGGGAATGAACCATCTTTGCCAAGATATAAAAAACAGTTATATTCTATAGTTTTGAGTTGTAAAATAAAAGGATGAATTAGATATTAACATAGTTCTTTTCTCAAACAAATATGCCCATATTGTCCCTATAAATTAAAAATAAAATAAAATTTTTAAAAAAAGGAATTGACATATCTAAAGTGCCAGGAGAACAAGCTTCCATCTTGGGAGGAACTGGAATTAGGAAGGATATTCCAGAATTGGATAAGTAAAAGGCGAAAGTTCTTCTTCTAAGTCTAAGGATGTCTTCTCAGCTGTGAGGACAGGTCACTGGGAAATCAAAAGTATTTTCCAGAAATCAAATGGAGATAATTGTATTCATCAATAATTTAAATATATGGCTACTGATTGCCAAATATATTATCAACAATTTGTCTTCATCTCTTCTTTACTCAGATTTTACTACGATCTGAAACTTGCAATTGTGGATGAGTGGCTTGAGAACCCAGCAGAATATTCAGAAACTTTTGCTGTATGCCTTTTGGTGAACTCCCTTAACAACAACAAAGGTCAAATAAGTAACCATCAAAAAATTTTTAACTCTTTCAAAAACCCAATCTGAGCTCAAATAGCATAAACTTGCAGCTATGTTTATGCACTGTAATCGCTGTACAATAAAAGTGTCATTTGGAGGAAGAAATGCAGCTATGGAAAAGTATCTCCTTATTGATCTAATATTATCTTTGCCCCCTCAAGCTTCCTGTCTTAAGTAGCTATATTTGTACTAAAAGATGAAATCTATTAGCGTTTTCTTTAATCCACTGTGACAAGAATCATGGAGAGAAAATATTTTTTCTTTGTTGTTGGACTACATAAAGCACATTGTTTCCTGTGAAACTAAGTGCATCACCTAGATGCTTTCAAAACATTCCTGCTCACAGAATATTTCTAATAAATACACTTCTTGAAAAGTATGGCCATCTAACTTGATACAAATATTGTATTTGACGGCACAGAGGTGGTGGTAAGATGTAATGAATAAGAAATCTCTTTCTCCTCTTAGGTATGTCTCCTTTATTGTGATGATTTCTAAAACGAATGGCAAGAGGCGACCTTATCAAAAGAGTACATAATCTTTAACAAAGCAAAAATTAGATAAAAAATAGCAATCTAATGCTGTATTTTAAAAGTGAAAAATATGTTTGAATTTTAAAATAAATTTGTTTAAAGCATGCCCTGAGCATTGCAAGATTATTTCATATGAGTTTTCTAACAATTCTGCTTCAACAAAAATAATTGAATTAAACAGCAAATTTTTCATACATCAAAAAATATATTGACTGACTATACATAGGATGAATCTATTAAGTTAAAGAGAGTTGTCCAAAATAACTTTTACAAGTCTTGTAGCTCTTTTACACTGAGTACACTTAAGAATAGCAATCCATGGGGCTGAAGAGTTTGGCACAATCTTTTCTCTAGAACCATCCTCAGCTCCCCATTTTGCCCACTTTCACATAAACAAAAAAACAACAAGCCAACAACATGGCTTATAGGATGGGCATTACACTTTGTTTATCCTGATAAATTAATCCTAATAAAAGAGTTAGAAAGTATGTTCAGATTTAAGTGGGAACAAGTGTGGTAAACTACACATGAAACCTCACTCCATAATATCAATAGTAATTTAAACTTCCAATTATATTTTGCATGTGGAAAAGCAAAATCCCTGAATTGCTTCAATAGGTTTAGAATGGTTTTCTCCACCTGAGAAGCTGAACTGCATTTACAGTGAAATTTTGCTCTGACCAAAGAGATCTTTTCCTTATAATGCAAAATTATCATCTACCAAATTATTATTTGGAATACCAAGGTTTTTTCTTATCTGCTCTTTTCTGACTGACAGATTAGAGAGGTGTTGCCACTACTTACAGAAGAAAAATAGAGAGGTTTTGTTGTGGTCACCAGTAATTAGATCAGTTGTGAGGAAAAATGGGATCTAAAATCTTTCAGATATTAACAGATTTGTAGTCTGCTTTTTGTGACTTGGATGGTGAATGCAAAGTATTAGAGTCTCTGCTCTTGTTTTAACCCCTTTTTCCTTTTCTTAAAATGACCATATTTTAAGAATGATCCAAATTCAGGGGATCCTTAATGGATCCCAGTTTCCTATTAGTTATCTAGTGGGCAAAAAAGTGTGCATTATCTTGATATGGGTGATCATTATTATCCTCAGAAAGGAATTTTTACATTTGCATTCAGTTCTACTATGAATTTTATTACTTCTACTTTTCTTGAGACAAGAATCTTCAGTTTTGTTGGAACAAGGATTTCAGGATCAAGAAGTCACTAGTGTTCCTCTTAATGAAATAATAGAGGATTTGCATATTTCTGCACTATCAGCACTGGAAAGCAAACAAAACCTTTTCAATCAATTCTGAAAGCAAGCCTGAGCTTCCTACAACTCTAACAGATATGTTCTGATGATCAGAGGAATACTAATTGTACCATAGATTCAAAATTTCAAACATCAAGAGATGCTGAGAAGTGGATGCAGATTCTTCATCAGTGCCTAATGTAAACCTCTGATTTCAATGCAGAACTTCAATGTTTCTTTTTCTCATCACAGAAACAGCCGTAGCAAGGGTGTCAGGGACTCTCAGGCACAGTGTTTCAAAATTTCAGGGCCTTCATATTTCTTATGCATATGATTCGTCAAACACTATGAAAAATTGCTTCCCAATCTTTTGATTTGGCTTAAATTCAAAGAGATATTTATCTCTTTAAAGAGTGACTTATTATACTTACAAAAAATCTTCTGGTAGGCTCTATAATAGAGGGGGAAACCAAGGAACATAAATTGGCTGAAACATCCAATTTCCAGAATTTTTTCTTAGATAGCTACATTTCTTTGTTCTGCCAATACAAATTCACTTTGTAGAACATAGAACACAAAAAGAAAGGGAGTAATCATTGGCTGCATAGTAAAGTATTCCATTATAGAGATTTACCCTGTAACGTCTACTCTATAGCCTCTGCTGAAAAGACTACTTCTAAGGAGACTATGATTTTTTTCTAATTAAAGAAAATAATTGATCTATGAAACAGGTTCATTAAACAGGGAATCAATTAGCTTCAAATTAGTTATCTAACTCAATACCATTGTCATAATCTGTTGAATTTCTCAGCGCCACTTTGAGAACAATGAGGTTTAATGTCAGATCCTGTGTGACATAACCTTAGTTCCACTATGTTTTAAAAATGTTAAACTTCAATACCAACATTCTGAAGAAATAAACCTCATAAGTTCTCAGTCTCAATAAACCTTTAGCATAGTATTGTCCTGTGTGATCATTAAATTTCAGATGAAATAAGTCAATATTTCCCATGGGTCTTAATTACAATTGTTCTATCTGAGGACAAGAACATACTATGGCTATTTGACAGTATTATGCAAATAACAGAGAGTATATAGATTTCTTCTAAGAAATCGAGAGGACTTATCATTCTGGTGAAACAAAAGGGGAACTAATGAAATGAATTGTCTTCATAAATCAAGACATATAGTGTCCTAATTACTTTCACTAGAAATTTTCCATTACGGGTACACAGGGAACCTTGAAGTTGTCCCACATTATGGCCAATCAGTCAGACCTTCCACCACAATGTGGTCATTGTCTGACAGAAATTCTGCAAAATCAGCCGTATGCTTGAATATTGATGCACTTAGCTCAGTTGAATTGAGTAGAATTTAAGTGTTAGTTATTTTTGCAACTGTGCATTTTTTAGACAGGTGCTTCCATAAATTGAAGTCTCTGTATTGAAAAAAAAAAGGAAATATATATATATATGTATGGAGTGCAGTATTACAGAGCACATACATCTCATAGGTGACCCCAAGAGTAATATTTCTTGCCTGTCAATGAAAATAGTTTCACGGAAGAACAAGATTTCATATTATGAGACCATCAAAACAGAATGAAACAAGAAAAACGTTGAGACTAAATATGTAAGAGATAATTTCCCTATAAAACTTAGGATTTAATGTTCATATCTTAATGTATGAAGTTTTCACTTTCAAATGTAAATCAGCTGAAACCCAAGCAGCTGAAAAAAGGTTGCTAACCTGTTTACTTGTTTAATTTTCAATACTTATACAAATTAATTCCATATACCTAATTAATTCAGCAGTTGACTGAATATGATGTCCACCAAATATATTCCTCTTTTTTTCTTCAATGTCACTGTAAAACATTAAATATGTAAAATTCCAAGTTCTAGTGGCACTCTTGAAACAAGAACAGATGCATGTTAAAAGCAGTTTCTATTTTATTTTCATAATTAATTTGCCTCTTAGGAAATTTTCCTCTGCTAACATGGAAAAAAAACCCTGGGAACATGATCTACTTTACTACAGCTTTGCATTTCTTATCCTGGTTACTTCTTTTCTCATTACTTTTCTGTTATCACAAAATCACAGAATCATCAAGGTTGGAAAAGACCTTCAAGACCAATTAGCCCAGCCTTCAACCCATCATCACCATAATCACCCCTCCTGTCACACCCAAATGCTTCTTGAGCATCTTTACAGGCAGTGATTCCATCACCTACCCACCTGGACAACTTATTCCAGTGCCTAACCACACTTTCAGTGACATCTTCGTTTTCCACTACCTAATATGAACTTCCCCCCCTTTATGGTAAATATCATCTCTATTTCTTTGGTCTTTTAATTATTTAAAAGAACCAGGCTATGAAAATAATATGTTGAAGTACCACATTATAATTTCCTTCTTTTCTATTCATTTATTAGAAACAATAGTATGGATATTGTTTTTGTTACCCTGACATAAATTTGTATTCCACTGAGATTTTATTTTTGTATAGTATAGTGTGATTTAAAAAAAATTAATGGGAAAGTTACTCTTTTTTGAAAATATTGAATTTATGCACCATACACAATATTTTTAGGTTTTTCTTGTATATTTTCATTTATTTTCAACCTGTATGCAGTGAATCTCCAAATTTAAACTATAGTAATACATAATGTATGTCACATAAAATCTGCATGTGAATCAACTTTCCTTTAACTCAAAACACTTTTTAATCAGTGTAAAGAAGAATAGCTGTTTTTCCTACCTTCTCTGCAACTGAACATTGATTACACTTTAGAAATGGTATGACAAAACTGACCTCTCATATCTATCTCTGATAGTGAATTGGTTGCTGGACACACTGTCTCCTATATCAATAAGTATTTCTAGAATTAATTTCATTCTCAATTTGCAGGTTGTGAATATGTTAATGTCATTTCTTGATAATAAGAAAACTAACAAAAAAATTCACAACACAAAATCAGAAAAGAAAGTTTGAATTACTAAGAACCTTTTAAAAAATCTTATAATGTAACAAAATAAAATACATCAGAGTTCATTTTTCAAAAATATAACAGATTCTAATTGTCTTTGAATGCTTCTAAATCATTAAAAAGAAAATCCTGTGCCTAAAATACTAGGTAATATACAAATTGTTTGCTGCCATGGAAACTGACAAGTTAAGAGATGCTTGAATTTCTGTGTGTAATTTCACCATATCTTTCTTACACAGATTTAATGCATTTTGTTTTTTATATTAGACCTTTTCTATGCAAGTGGTTTCTTTGTAATGGCTACTCTCAACTAGTTACCCATAACCTGCAATAAAGATAAATGGTACAGAAATGCCAGAGGCTTTAATTCTTGTAATACTAGTTGCTACTAAAAACTATGTATTTTAAAATCCAGTGTTCTTGTATAAGAAACTAAAGTACTTTAGATTGGTGAGCTTAGAGACATTCAACCGAACTAATAATAATAATGACATTTGAGCACATTCAAATTGCCAGTGACTCTTTCAAATGGTCTAAGACAGACCTTCTGGTAGGTTTTTTGTTTAGATTTTTAGGCAGTTACCAGCAAAGCTTCGTCTTTCATTTACACCATTAAATGAACTAGCACTTCTTACAGGCATGTCAGCATTTCAGGAGTAGTTTTGGCAAGCTGACTGTATAATACTCAGTTGATAACTATTACCTGTTAATGCAAATCACCTACCCATCCAGCGATTGCTCATCATCCACAGCCTGATGCTCAGCCCACTTCTGAGCAGCAAGCAATCCATGGCTTCCAGTAGTTTACACATGGAGCATAACATTCTGTGGTCTGGAATATCCCTTTGGCCAGTTTAGGCCAGTTGTCCAGGCCATGCTCTCTCTCAGCTCCTTTTGCATATAGTCACAGAACATGAGAACTGAGTAGTCCTTGATTTAAAGTAAGATGGATTTAGCAATAGCTAAAACATCAGTATGCTACCAACATTATTCTCATACTGAATCCAAAATACAGCATTGTGACTGCTGCTAAGAAGAGCACTAGTTTTATCCCAACTGAAATCAGATTTATTAAAAATACTTTTCTTATGAATCTGTGTTTTCTATTTTTAAAAAAATCGCTGTTATTGCATTTTCAGACAATGCAAGGATTGTCAATTATTGTGCAACCATCACATTATTGCTGTGCAATTTGTACTTCAGTGTCCAGAATGTTGTAAGGACCAAAATTAGGAATGGGTTAAGGAATGCAGGTATAAAAAGGCACCCAGCATGACTAGAATAGTAAACAAGGTCTGCATATTTACACTGCTGTCTAAATTGGTTTTTAAAGTGCCCTAAAGAGAAAAAATCCAAAGTTTAGTACTGTAGGTACCACCTTACAAATTTTAATTATTTTCTTTATAGTGTCATGACTTTTATATGTAGAAATGTGTCTTCAAAAGGAAAATTAAACTAGCAAAAGAAAAAAAGAAGGGGAAAAATATTGAGGTGGTCAACATGTTTACTTTTAGCTTTTGACCAAATACATAGCTTACCCAATTTTCTTGGATATTACACCATTTTATAAAGCTTATATGAAACTACCCTCACCTGTCCAATTAATTTTAAAATCAGTAAGATGAAACCAGCTGAAAATCTGCATGCAAGACAGAAATCTTCAGTGTGGATCCAAAACTTGGAAAGCATAGATAAAAGTTTGGAAAGTATAGATAAATGTGAATCAGACAAAGAAGTATCAGACACATCATTTTCATTATATACATCATTCATGCTTTAAAATTATTTATATTTGTTTTCAGTAGGTTTAAAGATGCTTCATCTCTAAACACAGATGCAGTCTTGTATTTGCTACAGAGGTAGGTAAGTTGAAGATACCTACAAAAAGAGGATTTTTTTTTTACTATAAATTGCATTAAGTTTAGATTGGAATAGTGTAAACCTGTCTCCACTCTATGAATACTATAAATATATGAAACAAGGGAAGATTCACATATATACACACACAAGAATACATATACATGTGTTTGTGTACAAACTCTCAGGTTTTAGTCATAGCTCTAAGAATGGGGTTCTCAGCCAGAAAATACTGCAGTGGGTTCTTTCCTATTATTGGAAGGAGGACAATATCATAAGGAACACTTTTTCAGGAATCATCATGCACAGCAGGGGAGAATTTCTGAAGGCTGGAAGGTAATTTCCTCTAATTGTGTTGACCTTGCAGAGATCTAAGAACTGCTACTTATTTTTATCTTGGATTGGGTCCGTCAATACGTGTCTGCCTTCAAGCAGAAAAAAGACAGCACTTTCACATGGAAGATTCAAACCTTTGTAAAACTGGTTGACTTTTATTGATTAATCTTTCTATGACAAGGTGACCCATCTAGGGGATATTAGTAAACCATTCTCCTGGAGAAGCTGCTGTCCATGGTTAGGATGGGTGTTGGCTGGGTAGAAAATTGATTTTACTCAGGCTTCTCCCAAGTAAAAAGTGGCAACACGAGGTAAAACGGCCTCAAGTTGCATCAGAGGAGGCTTAGCCTGGATAGGAGGAAAAAAAGGGGTGGACAGTCACTGGAATAGGCTGCCCATGGAAATGGTACAGTCCTCATTCATGGAAGTGCTCAAGAGGTGTCTGGATGTACTACTTAGGGATATGCTTTAGTGCTGAACATAGTGGTGCTTGCTTAATGGTTAAACTTGATCTTAGAGATCTTTTATAATCTTAATGATTTTATGATTCTAAGAAATCTGGCCAATATCAAATAAAAACCATTAAAAGGGTAAATTAGTTAATGTTTATCTACAGATAATTTTGTCTAATTTTAAAATAAAATCTGTTCCATTCCCATTTAGCAATGAGATGCTATGTTATGTAAATTGTAAAATTTACACTAAAATGTCAGATACCTACCAAAAGAACTGATTACCTCAGTTAAAAATGTAGACATTTTCTATTAAGATGTAAATAGTTTCACCTCTTCAATGAGCAAATAAATACAGGCATATTTGATGTAAAAACAAACAAACAAACAAACAAAGAAAACCCCAGATGTGGGCCACATTTAAATAAGGGTATGAATGCTATAATTACATTTACTTAGAAGTTTGCTCAATAAGGAATTAGATAATCAGCTTCTTTTTAAAATTAGAAGAATGTTCTGACTGCAAAAAAAAAATCCTTAATTGTGGATATAGTAAGTTTTAAATGTCGATGACTAAGGCTCTAATAAAAAGCACATTAATATCAAGCTTTCAGGCTTTAAGCATTATAGATCTAATATTGAATATAAAAGAAGACTGCAAATACTTTTCAGAGAAAATGAACTTAAAAGTTGACATTTGTAATCAGAGCAATGGTTGAAATTCTATTAAGAAGCTGTATTGAAAATGGAAATTACTTAATACAGTGTACGAAAAAAGCCAATGAATACATTATCTATTTTTAAATATGTATATATATATTTGTATCTTATAAATTATGTTTTATAAAAAATTCTCTAGGAGAACATAGAAGCATGGAATGACAGAACAGCTTGGTTTGGAAGGAACCTTAAAGATAATTTGTTTCAAAAACCACTGTCATGGGCAGAGATGTTCCTTACTAGATGAGGTTGGACCCAATCAACGTGACCTTGACCACTTCTAGCTTTCCATCATACTTGGTCCATAGATTCCTTCTTAGCATCCATAATATGAAAGGAGTCAAAAAGTCCCAGCAGCAATACATGCAACAAGAGAAATTTCTTCTTTCATTATTTCAGTTTTAGTATTCAAAGGTCTAATGAAGTTCTCAACACCTGAGATCTCTCTAGCTATTAAATTTGCCTTAGTTTTAGAGTGTGGTTGAGTGTATGTCTACATTACAGTAAATTCATTACTTAATTAGGAGCCTGTTTTTTGAGCTAAGGTCCCCATATACCAGACTTTGATTCACTTTGCAGGAGAGTCTCAGAGCGCAGTTGTGTTAATTTCAAGTGAAACTAATCTGAGGATGCACAGCAAAGGTTCACCCAATGACCTTCCGTTATTAATGGCATTCAGCTCATGAAAGCCAATTGAAGACAATCTGAAGTAACCCCACATGAAACATGTTAATGGTGAATGTCAAGTTATTGACTATGCTTTGATTTACAACTCCATTTCTACTGTTCAGCATTACTTGCTAAAGTAGACATAACTTATGTGATTTCCCACTTCCACTCTCATGTTATAGTACAATCAATGAAAAATACTTATGCTTTTCTCTAGAGAATACACAAGTTTTTTTTTCCTCACAGCTTTTGAGCACAAGTACGTAGAAAAGGTTTATGTAGTAAATGACTTCTACTGTGCCTTTAAGAGAGAACAGCTACAAAATATGAAAGCAGATAACCCAAAACATAGAGTATCAGTAGCCAGGTAGCATCAAGGTAAAATGCTAGTAAGTGTACTTTATGCATCAACCTTTTAACTAGACTGTGAAACTGAGTGGAATATTTCCATCACAGAAAGCAGAAGAAAAATACCAAATGGATTTTTAGTCTGTTAAACACCAGCAATGTGCTCTACTGAAATGATCCCCTCAGAAAAAAAAAACAAAAACAAAAAAAAAAAAAAAAAAAACAAAAAAACAAACAAAAAAACCCCAAAGAAACCACTGTGTAGAGCACGAAATCTAAATATGTGTAAGAATTACAAAAACCAAAGAAACTTGTTTAAGTAAGTTAAATTCATTTATGAAAGACCCGAACAGGAAATTCAGCACTTACAGGTTCCATTTCAGTGGCTGATTATGCTCAGCCTGAAAAATGGAATCCAAATATCTGAGTTAAGCACTCCATATGAGAGAATTAGGTCTTTCTGAAATTTGCCAAAATTTCTACAAAGCAATAATAAAACATTTAAATACCTAGTGAAAAATACCAAGCATTAGATGCTTGTGAATTCTATCTTTCTGCAAGGGCTCAAAATTTACTAGACCACAAAGAGAAGACTGTTGGCAGTATGAACACACAGCCTAATAGTTCTTTTATTCATATGCAATGAGAACTATTTTAAAAATGTGAGTGAAAATCCATTATGGCATCAAATAGTATGGCGAAGGGTGTGGTGGTGCATCTTCCCCGCCTGTCCTGGGCTCTGCTCCAGAAAATTGCAGCCAGAGTGAAAAATTAGGACTAAAGTGAGACCTTTTGAGCCTTCCTGGACTCCAGTGGGCTGTATCCAGCAATATCCCTCTGAATGGGATGCCCCTCAGAGCCAGTGAACTCTCAAGTTTGCCATGCTTAGAGGATCACTGAATGTCAGTGGAGCCTGAGTTGATACCCACATTCCTCAAGGCTCAATCCTTTGCCCACTGAGAAGATAAAAAGGTATCTGACATGATTCACGGAGTTTGAGGGGAATTTTCAACAAGTATGTCTTGTACATACTCTTTAAGGTCTGGTGTGAGTGTGACTATGCCCTAGGAAATGTACTATGAATGTTGCTCTCCTTAATTCTTAGGTATTTAAGACTCGTAAATAAGTTAGGCCTGTAAGTGAGTTGCTGTTGTGCTATAGAAAATTTTATATGAATCTTTAGCTAAATTGCTAAACTTAAGTTATTAATTGAGTGCTGTTAAGTGCTGTTAAAACTTTAGACCTACACTGGTGATATAGACTGGGGCTAAGTTTTTCAAGGTAGTCTACTTTAAGACTCAATGGAATGGTCTCATATATTCCTTTTTATCCTTACCCTGTCTTATCCTTACCCCTTCCCCTACCACATTACCTTCCTCCACAGCCCCAGCCTCCACACAGATATTTTTCCTGGATTGATTTTGGGATTAGATTGATTGATATTAGTTTTTAGTTTGATTTTTCTGTGTCTTTTATCGTCTAGTAAGTAGCAGAGTGAAACTTGCCAACAAACTTTTTCACACTTTCACTTTTATATTAATATGTTTATGCTGATGCCTTTGACAGGGACTCTTTAAACACCCTTAAAACAATCATTTACAACAAAGGGTCATTAGTAAGACTGTCAAATATAAGACTGTCAAAATTAAAGATCTCTTTATATGTTGGGTATTTTTAAGAGAGTGAGTGACTTGAAGAATTGTAAATCTTTTTTCTAAATAACATGAATATCTATATCTGTCCCTTTTAAAAACCAGTGGTTTAAAAGATGAACATTTCATCACACTAGAGAAAGCACTCATAACACAATTATACATGTGACTTTCACCCCTAAGCAACTTAATTTAAAAAAATCAAAAAATATATATATGTGATATCAGAGGAGAATTTCCTTCATTTCCTTTAAATGTAATATAAGATAAATGAAATTAAAATAGTGGAAGGTGACACTTTATTTTCAATATACTGTCCTCTTTTCTTCCCATCTGCTGTCTAAATGAAAGTGCAGTTATGGTTTCTTTGTCTTTTCTCATTCATCCCTTCATAATCTCTTTCAAGAATTCAAATTCAGCTTCCATACCTGGGTTTATACATCTTTCCAGTCATGATTTTTATTCAAATCAAAACTTTTTTTTTAATATTTCTGGATTTCTGCTTTTCAGTTTATTGTCCATATAGCTTTAAAAGCTCTAAAGTTTTTTCATGGCTGCCATTGAGGCAGAACATAGACTTTACTTGCCTGTAGTTTTGAAAGATGTATCTAACGGTCAAAATAAGGATGATATTCCTCTTGTAATAGCTGAACTAGGCTGGCAGAGCCTTCATAATCTCTAGAACTTTTCCTTGTGTTATTTCTAGTCCTCAGCCAGTCACAGGGAGCAAGAGTTGGGACACCAGTTCTGTGTTTTTTCACAGCAGATTTCACACAGTACAACAAGCTATTTCAACTCACCCTATAACATGCAAAAAATTATTTCAGGTAAAAGAAGTAGTATTTTTAAGCCAGAAGTATCTTCCATTCAGTCTTTTTTCCTACTTTCTGCTTTTTTTTTTAATATTTTAAAAATAATTTTTCAATTTTTTCTGTCATTTGTCTCTCTTATGCTCATGAACACATATTCTGCATAAACTAATATTGTATTTATTTTTGTGCAGAAAACTTTGTCAGCATTGCCTGATATCTTGTAGAATTAGAGTGATTATGTTTTTTATTATAATTGTACATTAATGTCTAACATGCATTCCAGAATATTCTACTGTTACTGGTATTTATGTTCTAATAGCATTTTCAACATGTTCTGCATCTATGATAGGTGATACAAACCTAACCACCAGGCTCTTAAGAAGGATTTTGTGATGACCATTCTGAGATTTTTTTAATGTAAATATCACTAGTCTGTTCTTATGATTCATTTTTGTTTGCAAATGAGTGTAGTGAACACTTCTTTCTTCCTTCTTTCTTCTATGCTCTATTTTGTCAGTTTGGCCAAGTTTTGTGAAAAGTAAAATGACTTTCCTATATTATTGAAGGAAAAAATGCTGTACAGAGAACTACTATTTTAATGAAGTCTCCTTACAGATGTTTCTGACAGGATTCATAGAGCTTCTGGCCTAGGAGCTATTTCTTTCAACGTACAAAGTAAATGTAGCAGAATCAGTTATATTCAAATGATTAGCAAAACAGGCAAAAATGCTCACTCAACTCTATTTAACAATGCAAAATGCTATTTATAGAAAAATGCAAATATTCTAGGATTAATCCACCACATTGCCCCACAAACAATGTGAGAAATTGCTAAATGGAAAGAAAAATGTGAAACATGCAAAAATTAATGGAAGCATTGTGGTGATTATGCAAATGTAAACATCATTAACCAGCCTAATTAGAGAAATGTGTTATTTTTGGTTGCGCAGAAATGTTTCACAGTTTGTTCCCAAAAGCTCAGGAGTCACTTATTGCATACTTGATTTGTTCTAAAACACTGAACAAAACTTTCATATACTTGACCTTATGACCTAGTGGTTATTTGAGCTTTGGAGAAATAAGTTTCTCTGGAGACGTAATGAATTTATTAAACTTTCATTTTGTGTCAGTGAATCACAAAATACAGTGTCTACAAAAAGAAAAAAAAAAAGGTTCAGTTAGTGTCTCTTACTCTTGCAATTAAATATTGGGTACAAAAGCTCATTTCTTTGTTATGTGATTGTATACAAGGAAGCAAAAAAATTCAAATATAAATGGAGAGGCTAGAATTCTCTATCATGGAATCAAAATTTCTTGAGTCAACCTCTTTAAAGAGAATCAGAGAATGTAATGAAACAGTTGGACAAAATGTAAAAAGCAAATCTTACATTTTTATTGTGAGTTCAGGAATATCACTTAGCAGAAGAAGAAAAGACATGCTTACTGCTTCAAATGGGAGCAAAAATGCAATAATATATGAAATTACATGAAACACTAATTATTTGTAATAGAAGCCAAGAATTCATCAGAAATATTCAAACTTTTTTTTTTTTTAAATTGCTTAAAAGCACTTATATGTGAGTAGAAAATGGTACTTCACTCATCTCTACACGTTATACAAGTACAGTTTTATTTTCAAGAGAATGTCATGTTTTAGTCAGATCAGATACTAATGTTACTGTCTTACATTAATTCTAGCTCACAATGCCTT
The DNA here is from genome assembly GCA_025920805.1 of Petroica traversi. Classification (NCBI taxonomy): domain Eukaryota; kingdom Metazoa; phylum Chordata; class Aves; order Passeriformes; family Petroicidae; genus Petroica; species Petroica traversi. Next base: position 14,932,352 of record JAHLSL010000015.1, on the reverse strand, counting down.
CTGAAGGTAGTCTTCTCAACTAACCCTGACTTGGACAGGATGCACTGAATGTGAAAGAAGACAAATTTTACAACATTGTCTGCAGATAATTCAGGGGTATCTAACAAAGAAATTCTTCAGTCCTGTATCATACAGATCTTTTAGTGTTTGGAATATTTTTATTCTGTGTAAACAACACTATTTAGAGAACTAACATTTTTATCTATGTATGCAGAACGACCTTTTCAAAGTCTTCCTGTTTTTAAACAGATATTTTTGTTTGGTTTTTGTTTAGTTTGAGGTCTCTCCACTTTCAACATCAAATCTATTAGAGAAACGCCATTACTTTCTCTCCAACATGCTGATGTGGAATATCTATATATTTTTTAAATTTTTCTATCTTTTTTATTTTCTTTGCTGACCGATTCTGTGACAGTCAAGTTGCCCCCAAGTTTATCACAAAACCCCATTTCTCAAGAGTTAAATCTATGTGTTTTAAATTTCTTGCTGTCATCAATAATCTTCCTATTTGTTTTCCTTGTGAAAAAAAGTTTATAAATAAAGGAAGAATTCTGCCTGAAAAGTAAAAAAGTAAAAAAGAGAATGGCAAAGTAGTAATATTTTATGTCCATGACTGAACAAGGAGAGACGATCTTAAGTATAAATATTCATATCACTAAATATAAACTTTGATATTGTGCATTCTTTCCAGAAACACTTAATTGAGGCAAATTGGACAAAAATAAACGATCATTTCTAAGTTTGCTAATATCTCACAGGACATTTTGACTGACGGCTAAACTGCCTTTTTTTTTTCCTTGGGTTGTTCTGTCTGTTCTCTCTCTTATTACCCACCTACATCCCATTTCATTTTCCTATTTCACTGGCACCTGTCTTACTGTGACTTGACTTTAAAAATGTGTAGCAAGTATATAAACTGCATATGATGTGTTGAGGGTTAGCAGTTAAAGTTTGATTCATTGTGGTGCCTGAAATTTGCAATTGTGAAAGACAGCTGTGACCCCTTGGCTTTCCTAGGAAATTGGATGGTTAATCCTGTGGCACATTCATGATATCATTCTGATTTTTAACTAATCTGCAGATTATAATGTTTCATTTTGTCATGTTTTACAAGGAGTCTAAGGCATCTATGTAGATGTTCAAATTCACAAAAGCTGGAATTTTGAAACAACATAAATTAAAAAGCTGCTACTTTATTCCCTGTCCTCCAATGCTTTTTAATTACTTGACCAGAACAATTAATAGACTGCAGCAAACCCACCAGTAGTTTGCAGGAAATCCTTGGTGTTGATTCAGATAAAATTATATTAATTACAGAAGAAGGCAGAAGCTGAAATTATTTGGTTAGGAAGCTAAGTTTCTTCTCATGGGCATGTGTAATACAGGCATCTCACTGAAACCAGTGCAGTATTCAACATGCTTTCGGGCAGGAAGAAATTCTGCTTGATGCAATGGCAAGGAAAACATTATGAATCATGATTGCAAACAAATGTTAAATCGTTTTGACTAAAAGAGTGGGGACATCTGCCAATATAGCTGAGTATGTAGATCAGTTAACTAAGAAGTAGGTGCATTTCCTGGCATTTATATTCATACGTTTCCATGTAGTGCATCAGAAACTTTGTGTCTTTTTTTTTCAAACCTCCTCTATGTGCTAATTTTTATACACAATTCAGTCTAAAGCTGTAATCATACAATCCTGCACTTCATTAAAATCTTCATAATACGTTGCCTCTGCTACTGAAGATGAATTAGGTTACACTTCCAAGAATATTCTAGATGAAATAGCATACATATATTCCTCAATGATCTGTCATTGCACATAAGAAATTGTGGTCAGGAAATAGATATGCATGTCTGTGTACATTTAACAGATAAAGATACACTTACATAAAATTCTAGATAGATTTTTGCAAACTAAAGATGTCTGTGTTAGAGACCTACTGTGCTTGAATAAAGTATATTTTTATGATTGTTTCTTAACATATTATGTTATTTATTAGTAAAAAAATTACTGTCTCTTTCATGATCTTAAAACATCTCTTTATGCAATCCCTAAATAAATCAATATTTGCATTGTGAAAGTTTTTTTTGTGAAATTTATTTATCTCCATGGGGAAAATGTCAGTTTCTTCATGGTTCAAAACCAGCTGAATAAAATAAGCAGTACCTCAACTATGTAGCATCAAACCTTTAAATAAAACTGAAAAAATTCAAGATTATTCAAAGATTTTTGTCTTTATTGACAAGAAAAACTTTTCAAAAACTGAAAAATTATAACAGGTATTTTTCATTATATTGATGCATTAACAGTAAAGTTTATCAAAGCATACCCAGTTGCTTTGTTTTGCTTGTTAAAATTTTTCCTTTGATTCATCTTTCTTCCCTGTTTTTCTGCCTCATTCCAAACTGGCTTTTGATTTACTTGATTTTTTTTTCTGCTGTTCAGACTTGCTAAAGTGCTTTTGTCAACAGTTCAGTGGTTGAGTGAAGCAAAGTGTTAGTTAATAGTGTGAAAGCTTGGTGTGCTGTCAGAAAAGGGCAGGCCATTAACTTGTGAAATTCTGCTTTCAATGTTCCACAGCCCTGGCAGAACAACTCTCACTGATGATTTGCCATTAAAGTTACAAATGGCATATGAATTTATGACACTTTGTAATTAAGCATCACACTTCTGCCTAGAGCAGTTAAGATGGCAGACTATGAAAGATGGTTTATAGCACACACATACATAAAAAAAATTTCAAACAACAACAAAAACAGAGTTAAAAAGAAAAGAAAAAACACAGTCACAGTTGAGAACAGCCCCCCTTTCACCAGAAGCAGCAACTATGTCAAAGGCTGCAATCTTAACCTTATAATCTGACTTTTAGATTATCAGTTCAGTCAGTATCTGAGAACAACTGTGTTAATTCCTATCATAGTTATATGAACAAGAATAGATTATCTTGAATGCAAAATAATAAACATTGTCTGATTTCAGGCCTGAGAAAAAAAAGAAAAGTGATACCTCTGAATTGCAATAGAGACCCCTGAGATGAGTGAGCTTTTAAAATGAAGTTATGTAATGAGAGAGTATATTACATGCTCTTTTTGTGTCTTAAAAAAGGACATATCTTTGCGTCTGAAACTCTGCAAGTCAGTTGATCTCAAGTCTAGTAACTTCAAAGCATTTTTGTCACTTGTAATTTCTATCATTATCTGAAATTGCTTTCTAACCTCTACTAAACAGCTACAGAGATATTTGGTACAAATGAACAATGTTCACTTTAAAGCGACTTGCTGTGAACCTGCTGATAATGTTGTGGTTTTCCTTTTTCTGGCCTGCCAAATTTGCTCAATTTTTAGTTTCATGCTAAAATAAACAAAGGTATTTCACACTAAAACGCCTACATTTCTACTGTACTGGTTGATTTGGAAATATTATGTCATGCAGTTCTGAATACAGTCATAATTTTAATTTTCTCTCTTCATGGTTGTTGCTTTTAGATTTGGCAATTCCTAGTATGTCCATCTCCTGTTTAGGAACTGTGATTGTGGTATTTTATTATAAATAAAAAGTTTGTTAAATTATTCCTTCTGATCATAATTTGTTTTGTAATTTCTCATATTTACTCTTCTTTGAAGCTCCTGTTCCCCCTCATGCACCATCTTAAAATGATACAGTTAATTCTTCAGGACAGACCTATGGAGTTTTTGTGGCACAAGATGGATAATGATTTTTATCAGATTCCTTAATCTCTTAGAGTATAACAATTCTGTAGGCATTAAAACAAGTGTTAAGTGAGTGTGAAAGTCCCATTTAATAAGTACCAGCTTCAGCTTGCAAGTAAGCCAAATGGCAAAATTTCTATTTCACCCAGAAGTAAAGGAAAGAGATTTTTTTTCAGAATGAACTATGTATGGAAAGATACAGAACAAATAATTTGCTGCAATCAGAGGAATTTTGCAATTAAATGTTGTGCAAGTACTTTCAAGTACATGGACCTGCACAGTTACATAATTTGCAGACAACGCGGAACCTATGTCTTAAGACTCATAGCAAGAAAAAAACTTCTCAATGTTGAACATTAAATAAATGGAGGAGACTTTAAAACAAAGAATTTAAATATAAATTTTAGCGAGGTTTTGGTGGTGGTGGTGGTGGTTTTTTAATAATTAAAAGATAAGTACTTTCAACTATAAAATCTTTAATTATAAAAATGTGTTTCTAAAACGCGGTCAATATTTACTATCTACTACAAAGTTCATTAAGAAACTGTTCTTTAGCATTAAAGTGTAGAACCAGCGCAGAAAGTCACTTAGCAATACAGTCTCCGGAGATGCACAGCTGGAACTGAGGGTGGCATTATTTCTGTGTTGTTATATTAAAAGAAAGAGGGGAAAGAGTAAGAAGAATACTAAACTGATAGCAAGAAGGGTTTTTAAGAGCTTAAGAATGTACCCTAAATGAAAGGTAAATGAAGAAACATATGGAGCTCATTTTTAAAACACTCAAAATTGTACCCCCAATAGGAGTGTTAATGTAGGACTGTGCAATGTGTGCAGACTGTCCTTGAAGACTTGGGAGAATAAAAACTGCTTTTCAAATCGCAAAGTGATAGCCAGAAAGTTCTTCTGCAGAGCTGTTGTAGACCAAGTAGACTATGAATTTTAATAGAAGTTTATTTCATCTTTAACCATTGACACAATAAATGATGCATAATTGTAAATAAATAACATGTAAATGTACCATAGTAAGTTCTTTTGAGGAAGCTTTGCTTAGCTTTTTTCTTCATTCATACGTAAAGAGCTATTTAAGATGGAGAGAAAGGCAGTTGGAATAAGGCTATAGAGGATAGTAAGTACTGAGGAGAATGCAGGGAGTTGGTGTAGGTGCTTTTATTTTGGCATAAGGTAACTTAAATATCTCTTGTGGCGGTTTTTTAAATATCACTCTACAATGATATATTTTAAACATCATTATTTCATATTTATCACTTTCCCAGATTTGAAACCTATTATCAAATTGCTTATTTGGTTTTTTTGGTAGTTTTTCTGAGCAAAAGAATCAGGTATGTTTTTCTTATAGTCTGGCCAAAGCTAAGTTAACTTATATTAACTGAAGGTTTCTGTAGAAGAGCAAATGAATTAGATTAAATTTTCAAATGAACCTGTCTAAAATTACATAGACATAGGGTAATGTAGACATGCCTTTTTCTATGAAAACCTATGAAATCAACTGGAATATCTGGCAATATTGTATGTTTTTTAACAAGCTACCTCTCTAAACATAAACAGAATAACAATGTATTTAGCTATTTTTTGCTCTTACTTTTATCTAGACAGTGAAACAAGAGCAAAAATAACTAAAATGTACTGAGATACATTTTACATTCTCAATAATTGGTGCAGTTGAAAGAGTGTCAATTGTTTCAGTTCAGACAAGCTCTCACATAAACAAACAACAGCCAGAAAGGTGTTAAAGACAAATTTATAAATGCATAAGTGGCCTCTCTTTTTCAAAGTGTTTGGGGTTTCTTTTGCCTTCTCATTTATTATTTTCAGCCTGTATTGGAAGCATAATTGTTGGAAGACAGAGATCAAGGTTCGAGTTTTCAACAGCTGGATTAAGATGTGTATTTACTCGGTTATTATAAGTAAATGTAGAAGCTCAAATTGGAAATATTTCACCAATGAGAATCAAATATTGTAACACAAAAATCCATCCAGTACAGAGGACTGGAGAGAAGCTAGCCACAACATCATAGCCTCAACACAGACAAAATCAGAGATAATGCTGTAGCTTTGCATTCCTGTATCCCTGGGGCAAGGACTAGCAGCCACAAGCAGGCATTAAAATAGGTCCTAGACTGTGGAAAGTGTAGGGAAAGACCCCTGGCTGGTGCTGATGGTGCTCTCAGGACTCTCTCCCACCTTGAGTTTAATACCTGCTAAAAACCATCCTTTTTTTCACCCCCATAAGAAAGACACACTCAATCTTGTAGAACCTCTACCTGACAGTCCAGGTTGCCCATATATTTTACAGGGGTACACATTCTATTAAAATGCAGGAGTTTTGCTCCCTGACACTGTGATTTCCTGAGTGGAAGATCGAATCCACAGATATTAGGGCAACCAAAAGATCCAGCTTCAGGTGAGTAGAACTTGACTCTTTCTGAGTATTCAGTGTTCAGTTTGAAAATGTATGTCTGGAGGCCAGGTCCAAAAGAAACAGTTGCTACTGCAAGAACTTAGAACTTGTGCAGATATTTTTAAAAATTGATCATAACAGCCTTTGGCTAGAAGTTAGTTTCTCTAGCACACTGTTCTGCCTGTCACTGAGCAACACTGAGTGTATATGTTAGTTATCACACTTAACAGCAATTAGGAGTATCTCAGCAATACTTTTACTTATTGACACAAGGAAAAAAAAACCCAAGTTTTTGTTCCATATGTGCACATCAACAGTTGACAACAAAGTTTCTATTACATCCCAGTGTGATTGTGGTGTACATAGGGTTTATAAAATGTTATCAAGGTATGATACATTGAAAAGCATTTTAAACCTCCAGATTTTAGTATGATCTACCCGAGATCTTTTATTTATCCTTTCCACGAATTATTTTAGCTCCTTTCACACATGATTTGCTTATCCATATCCTTTCTGAGCTAAGCTGTTGCTGAATCTTGTTTCTCCTTATCTTAAAGGGAAAGATACTAAAAATTTCATGTGTGCAGAATATATTATTTCCTCTGGATTTCAGCTGCATGAATCCATACCAGAAAAGAGAAGGACAACAACAGAGAAAAGACTGACCAACTAAAATAGTCTTCCTTCTTTTTTCCCCTGTAGTATTAAAACCATGTGGACATAATAATTTCCCAGTACAGAGAAATCCATATATTTTCATTCAACTCATAAATAATTCCAAATAGCTGTCAAATTTCCCATCAAATACAATTAAAAATATATAAATCCTTGGGGAAAAAAAAACCAAACAAACCACTCCAACCAACTTAAAAGAAAAATAACCTAAATCACTTCATTCATGTTGCTGCAAAAGTAGTTCACTAAACTTGAACAGCAGTTTCAATAATGGAGCTAGTTAATTTAAATAAATATATATGCACGTACTCTGATTACTCTATATGCTATGGAATTTAAAAGTAGATATTAAATATTAAAGTTTTTCCAATTTATTAATTCATAGTTATAATATCTGCTTTATATGACTGTCATGAGACAGAAGAAAGACCATCATGTTCAAAACTACCTGCAGTATTGTATGATTTCTTTTCCTCTCCCTAGAGCAGCTATTTCTTTCAAATGTGCATCTCAGTAATATAAGTTCATATACAGGCATCAGAATTTTGTTTCCAACATTTAGGAAAAGCATAAATTATTACAAATGGAAAATTGTTTCTTTTTTGCAATTTGTCACTATCTAATGTTACACTACAGTTCCAAGAATAAAAAATGTAATTCAATAGTACTTTATTCAACAGCTGTACCATTTTTGTATATTCTAAATTGTAGCTCTGTATTAGAGATGAAAAATTTAACTGATCAGCTCAATATTAGAAAATATCTGGAAACATTTATATAGAAGACAACTACCTCACATTATAAATACAGAAGTATAATGAGTGACTTTAATACATACATAAACATTTATGTTTTGCAATCACACAGATTTCAAACATGTAAGGGATTTTCTTTTAGGGTCGTTGGGTAAAATTTGATGTCCTACATACAACACTTCTGGGAATCTCTTTAATCCAAGGAGATTTGGGAAAATGAGAGACATTGAAAAAAAACTATCAATTGTGTTTCACTTTAAAAAACACTGTTTTACTGAATAACATGAAGATAGACATAGTCTCCTTTCTCTTCATTGTTATGCTACCATCTCAGCATCATTTATCATTTGAACTGGTTTTTAAGTGCATAACATCTATGCTTTATGGTAATATCTGGCATTTCAGCTGAAAAATTACTGCAGACTGGACCCAGATGGCTAAGGATCAAGTTAAATGGCCTGGAAGCTTGATTTATATGAACGATTTTGCTGTCAGCATAATTTCAAAGATAGATTTTTGTGTTTCAAAAGAGCTGACAGCTTTACATTGTGGTACAACTAGTCTACTTTTGATTGGCATTTGGTAATCCTAAAGATGGATCTGCAGTCTTGTTTTGATTACAAAAAGTTGCTGTTTCCTGTTGATTATTTGAGAGAAACCGGGGAAAAAAAATAAGTTATTTTCTCCCCATGTGTAGCCAACTCTTATTATTCATGCTGAGGAGTTTTCAGAATCCTTGCTCCCTATTAAGAGCAAGATGAGTAGTGCAGCTAATATTCTTGAGGACTGGGATGCCATCCAGATGGATCTTGAAAGGCTTGAGAGGTGGGCCAGTGTGAGCCTTGTGAAACTGAACCAGGCCAAGTGCGATGCCCTGCACCTGGGTTGAGGCCATCACCAGTATCCATAGACATGAGTAATGAATGGACTGAGAGCAGCCCTGTGGAGAAGGACTTTGGGTAGATGAAATATAGGATATAACCAGCAATGTGAGCTTGTGACCCAAAAAGTCAACTATATCCTGGGCTAAATCAGAAGAAGTGTGGCCAGGGAGGTGATTCTGACCTTTAATTTCACTTTTCTGAGAGCACACCTGGAGTACTGTATCCAGCTTTGGTAGTGTTAGCATAAGAGAGTCAGAAATGTTACAACAGGTCCAAAGGAAGGCCATAAAAACTATCAGAAGGCTGGAACACATTACCTGTGAAGAAATGTTGAGGGATTTGGGGCTGTTCTGCCTGGCCAAGAAAAGTCTTAGGAAATCTTATTGTATGTATCCTTTCAATATTTAAAGGGGGTGTGAGAAATTGGAGAATATGACTACTGGCTCAAAAAAAATTGAAGTATTTGTGGGGCACAGGGAGCAGTGAAAATCCTGTGAATAGTGGGACGTGCACTAGCCCACACCCCCTGGAGCCTCTAGTCCAGCCCAGAATGGCTGTCAGTCATTGGCACACCTGAAGCCCCACCTGGAGAAGAGGGCCCAGGAGAACAAAACACATAAAAGCAGTTGCACAAGGACACACGTGCTCAAGGCCATTGTTTTGGATTTTATAGTACTGAGAATATGCTAGAATTCAAGCAATGAATATAAATATTGCTCTTTACCTCCCCACCCCCCCCCCAACCCCCCCACCCCCTTTCTCCCTCTCTCTCTTTTTCTTCTAATTTCCACTTCTCTAAATCTGGGTGACTTACAGTTGGATGGACGAGAGTTTGCTGAGTCAATGCCTTGTAAAATGCTTTGTTTCAATTCCTTTAAAATTTGACAAGTACCCTTATTTTCTAAAGTTTTCCAGTAAAATTTGTTGTTTACCTCTGAGAGTACTGTCCATTTCTCCTGTTTATTTGCTTCAGAGTATAGAAAAACCTAAGCCCTTTTAGCCCCCTAACCCCATTGAGTTAGAGCAGACCTTTACAGGGGACTCATAAAAAGATGGAGAGAGATTTTTCCCATGGTCTGTAGTGATAGGACAAGGGAAACACTTTAAACTAAAAAATATAAGAATAGAATATTATAATGCGGGTAGTGAGACGCTAGAACACGCATCCCAGAGAGTGATTGAGCCCATCCCTGGAAATATTCAAGGTCAGGTTGGACAGGTCTTTGAGCCACCTGGTCTAGTGTGTGTCCTTGACTGTGACAGGGGATTTTTCCTAGATGGTCTTTAAAGGTCTCTTCTGACAAGAACCATCCTATGATTTTTCTGATCTTTCATACACTGTGGCAAAAAAAAAAAATCCACCGCGACAATTTCTGTTGTTTTACATGCTGTTATCATTTAAGTACTAACCGTTCTTAAGCAAGTTTTGATTACCTTCTCTCACACAGATTTTTTCAATTTAGTTCTGTCTACTCATCCAAAAGACTGGTGAAACGCTGGTCTAAATAATTTGACATTACAATATCCGTTAACTTCCCTATGCCAACCCGTCACTCACAGATCTCATTTTTGTAAAGCTGTCCTTACCTTTTATCAAAGCTATTTCCTGCATTATGAAAGCTCCAGTAACCTGATAACAAGCAAGTAGCTGTGAAATAAAACTGAAACTCTGAGAGTGATTTTAAATATATTTAAGAAGTACAGTTCAAGTTTCTTACACTGAATTGCCGTCAAAGTTACTGATGTAGCAACATGGGTATAAGTACGAGGTGGACTCCATCAAGCCACAGATGATACACTGGAACAGACTCCCTAGGGAAGTGGTGACAGAACCTGGCAGAATTCAACAGGAGTTTAGACGATGCTCTCACACACATAGAGTAAATCTTGGTAGTGGTGCTGTGCTGGGCCAGGAGCTGGACTGGGTGATCCTTGTGGCTCTCTTCCAAATCACTTATTCTGTGATTCTCTGAAGTCAGAGATTTGTAGTATTCAATCCTGGAAGAATAAACAACTTATTTGTTGATCTTAAATGCCACTATTCCATTATATTACAGTCAAACGCAAAGATAACTGTGGACTGGAATGAAATAGACAGATCTTGATCTCAGGAGTAGTGAGACAAGAAGCCACCATTTTCTTTATAATCATGTTCTGATCATTAACTGTACTTTCTGTTTAGAACATTTTTTTTTGTCTTATTTCTTTCTTTAATTTGTCAAACTTCAGTTTTATGCTTTTGGTATTGTTGAATCTTCCTGTTTAAGTGTGTAATATCTCTATCCATGGTGACTTTTATACCATAATTTGGCCACCTCACCTTTTATTCTTCCCTTGGCTTCCTAAAATTAACACAAATAATTAATTAATTTAATTTCTTGCAGTACAAATGTTTATTCTAGCTCTTACATTATTTTAGTTTTAGCAGGATTTTTTTTTACTACACTGTCTTCTAGGTGTCTGTCTCCTCTTAAAAAGACAATAACAAAATTGAATAAAATATTCCAGCATGACTTTCACCATGTCATGTTCTCATTCTTTTTCTTAATCCATCACTGAACTTCAACATTATACTTGTGTTGTTGATTTTGACTTCTTAGGAAATGTTTTGAAATTCCACGTCTTCTTTAAAAATAATGTAGCTCTTGTCTAAATTTTTCTACACATGTACATACATTCATACGTGCACTGGGATATTTGAAGGGTGAGAGAATAATGTTAAAATTACTTTTGAAAGAACATCAATTTTATTTGAAAATATCCCTCACCAAGCATCCACAATGCATTCTGTAATTGCCTTTTACGTGTTGGTTTCCACATAGCAGCTGGAGTCAGTTAATATCTTCTCCCCTTTTATTTCATTTGTCCTTAAAGTAGTGCCCTGAAATTAATTGTTCCTTCTCCATTCTTCTGAAGCTATAATGCACTGTGTGCAAAAGCTCATTTTTTTCAGTTGTTCTTTTCAGAATGCTCAGAAGAATTTTGTCTACTTTTACAGAAGACACAGATATGGCTTGTAGCTTAAGCCCATCAACAGCTGTTTTGTTTGTGGTTTAGCACTAATATGTTTGTGAGAATGCAAAACATTTGAAAAGATTCAAAAAAGTGGAAGGGCTGCAGGCTTTCTACCTTGTTTTTCTGTGCTGTTTTCTGTTTGTGATTGTGTGTTTGTATCCTAGGAGACCACTGAAGGTGGAACTTGCGAACTAAGATCCTGTGCTTATATTAAACATTAAAAACATTTCAGATTTGAAAAGTTTGTTAGGAAATCAGGTAATGTCAGTTTCATTTTGTATGAAAAAAAAAAAATGTGATTGCTGTGCAGAAAAATTATTTAAATAAGTGAGCCAAAGTACTGGAAAATATAAATAAATAAATGATGACTTTGTCAAAATATCAGGAACAAAACTTCATTCAATAAAATTCCTTTAAAAATCCAGGGCACGATTCTCATCTCTCTTTGCTCTTTTAGTACCATATCAGTGAACCTTGGATTGTGAGCCCCACAGAGTGCATATATAGGGAGAATAACTAGAATTTGTAAAAATAGGATTTGATATGAATGCATAAAAGTAATTTCCAGGTAACTTGAACTGATTACTGTATTTTAACACTCAAGTTAAACTTAAGGTCCTAACCTCTGTAAGGTATTTAACTGTTGCATGTGAATCACACTCAGAATAACAAAGCGTAGGAAACTAAATAAAGCACTTCAGTAATGACATGATTTGACTCTTGCTACAAAGAGGGATACTGTGCCCTACTGATATAATCATGAGCACAGTATGACTGTGCCTCATTACATCAACACAATTTAACATAATATAAAATCCCACAGAGCAGAAATAATAAGATGGAGAGGGAAGATGAAGGATGAACATTAAATACTTTCCACTTTAAAAAGGAGATATTGAGGTACAACACAATTAATATCTTCTTAACCCACATACAGAGTGCAGAGAGATCTACAGATAAAAATTCTATGTGCTACTCTGAGTATTATTTTTGGTGTTAATATTTGCATTATTTCATTAACAACAAAAGGACAGAAAAGTAATTTAACATAACAGATAGGTCACAACAAAACTTGCCAGGTCAAATTGTAAATTATTTGTAAAGCGCTTGCATGAAGAATGTTTAATAGGGCCGTATATGACATGAAAGGGATTCAGAGAAAATAAATATATCCATTCTATTTTAACCACATAAAATGTCACTGTAAGTCTATCTCTTCCTTTTAATTAGAGTCCCGAACCTTGGTTTGACAACATTTTTAACACATGCAATATTGAATCACAGAAAATTTCTAATGGTGATGTTTGGAGTGTAGGAACAGCTGAAATGATTAAGAGAGTTAACTCTCATCAGTAAAAGACATCTCTACTCATCTGTGGCCCTTAACAGAAGTGATTGGCTCTCAAAGGAGTATACTTGTCCAAGTTAAAGTGAACGTCCTCTTTTGGGTATAGCAAATGACTCTTCTGTATCCCCACTAAAAATGAGAATTCAAATCCCATGGCCCATGCAATGTTTGGGTGTGTGCATAATGTGTGTACATAAATGTTTAACATAGGTATTCATATTGTTAGTTTTGTTTGTGGAAAAGAATGGTGAAACTAGCCTTTCATTTCGTAGCCAAAAAAAAAGGGAATTTCTTTCTCCAAAACAAATTGATGGAGCAGCTGTCTAGAAAATTAACAAGTGCATTGGTGAAAATTAGAAGAGCACATCTCTTTTTTTGCAATATCATTTATGAAAGCCTTAGTTAAGCTATAGTTTCGTTCAGATAAAATATTATAATTTTATAATATTTAATAAAATAACGGAAATAACTAAGGGTTAGGTTTGTTTTTTCTGTCTGGCTTTATCTTTGTAGCACGAGAAAGCAACACCATGGATTTTAAAGTGGTTTAACAAACCCATGAGGTCAGAGGAAGTTTCAGATTTGAGGATACCTGAAATCTAAACCTGTCTAATTTTGTCAGTTTAAGCACAGCATATGATTTATTTTAAAAGACATTAAAAATGTTAATTCTACAGCATGTTATTGGCTTACTTTCTAAGAACTGTAAGCCTTCTTAAGTTTTTTCTAAGCATAAGGGTGTTCAATCTTCTAGGCATAAGGTTTTCAGTTTTGAGAATTTATGAAAATTTTATGCTATACTGAGGTGTTAATTTTGTTAAAGAGAGGGATTAAAAGTTACATTTTTCATCTTTCATTTTATCAGTTCTATTCTTGGGCCTAAAGTCAAACATGCAAACTGTAGGATTTAACTCTGTGGAGTTTGGTTATGAGGGTAAAATAGAAGCGAGAGATCTCTAAAGATGGGTTTAGAGTATGGGAATTTATTGTGAAAGAGCATGGGTACGAGAGGCTTGCTGGGCTGCAAGACGCAGCTCAAAGCAGGCCAGAGAAAGAGAGAGAAAGAGGCAAAAAGAGAGAGTAAAAGAGAGCGATTTGCAGTTTACGATACAATAAATCATCTTCTCTGTTGAATATTCTAATTCTCTTTAACCAATCTGAAACAAGCTACAAACTCTACAATATTTGCATGCAACCTATAAGAATCATTACATTACCATACAGGGTTATATTTTAAACCTTAAAAAAACTGCTTTTGAGAATCTCCTACCAGGCAGGTCTGGTTTGTTCTGACCTTTGGACCTGCCTAGGCAGAGGGTATTGTTCTATCAAGAAGGAGGATTACCTTCAGTCAGTTATACCATTGTTTCTTAGTTACTCTTTAACTCAAACCTTGTCTTCATCTCAATTTCGATTATACTTTCCATATTTTCAGCATCCTTTGCAAGGTAATCATATCTATAAGGCTTTCCTGTTTCATCTTCCCCAACAGCAAACTTATGTCTTTGTCGTTATTTTTACAGTAGAGTAGACCCTGATTGATTTGTGAAACTGAATTTCTGTGGCTTTGCTGAGCAGAAGTTTGTCTTATTTTTGAAAATATGATTGTAGCCACAGATTTCTCATAATACTTCACAGACATGAGATTCCCCTTCCTTGGACACTGCAAAGAATTCTACTTAAACACTGTGTTTGGTGTTGCAGTTTAACTAACTTATTGAAGAACAGTCTTAAGCATATGCGTAAACATAATCTTATCCCCACAGTAACATTCATCACTGCCTAACATTTATACAAATTGATCTTTGGGGAATTCTGAGCATCAGCACTTAAAGTTTTCTGTGTTTGAACTCCTTTCCTGTCTAGGGTGGGAAAGAAAACTATGCATAGAAAATAACAAAAATTGCAGACACCATAAATTCCTCTTTTTTTTCCTCTTGAAATACCACAGAAAACAGATTGGTACCTATTACACACCTGGTTTGAAAGAAAATGGATAAACCTTTCCCCTGTACCAATTTTTTCAAGAGCCTAACTCTTTTGTTTCACCCACCTCATTTCTATATTTTATTTTTTTTTTTGGTGTTGAATACAGTATATTGGATTGAGGATTATCTCATGGGTTTTGACAGTTCATTTGTAGCGGTGGTTCAAGCTCAGAGAATGACATATCCCCTGAAGAATTTCTGGGGGCCTAGAAAGTGAGGCCCCTCTGAAGGTAGAGTTAAGTTTGGCCTTGGAAAGGGAGTCGAATCCTCCCTGCCTGCCCCTGAGTTAACAATAGTATCTTGTGTCTCACTCTTTCCTCCCTTCCTCCTTCCTGACTGCATCCTGACCTTCGACCCTTCTCTGTGTCCTCCCCTGTACCGTTATGAGATAAGTTGTAACCCTCAGAATAAAAGTCTGAATGTTGGGCTGTTCCGGGTCTTTTGCCCCTGAGCCCAAGCAGAGCGGACCCTCGTGTCTTGTGTCTGATTTGGGGCTCCGGGCAAAGGAACACTCTCTCTCTCAGCACCTCTCCAGTTTTTAGGACAGTGACCACCATCCCAGGGAAGCCCGGCTCACGGCGAGGGGAAAAGAAGTCCCTAGCTGAAGCTGACTTCACGAAGAGGAAGCTCTCAGAACAAGCCGCTGAGCCGCCGGCCGTCCCTGTGGTCAGCTGTCCGGCTCTCGCCACCGGCCACATTCATTCATAAAGTACACTTTTTGTTGTGAGAACTCAGATATAATGCTCCATTTTTTTTTGGTTTTGATATAACCTGATTCCTTGGGAAACTTACATTAGTGGAGAAAAAAATGTATAAATTGATAGCTAGTACTCTTTTTTTTTCTTGAAAAGAAAGAACAAAACTGTTTCTTAGCAAGACTTCTTTAATGCTCAAGAGTAATACAGCTCTGTTGCCTCTTCGGGTGACTCTCAAGCTATTTGTGTCCAAGTTAGTAACTAACTCTTGCAGAAAGCAATTTGGACATGAGAACTGGTTCTGTGATAAGGGAACTGGTTTCATTCTATTTATTGAGAATAACTTCAACAACTGCAGCAAAAAACCTTTCCAGGTCTTCAAGTTCTGAAGCAGTTTGAGAAGCCACTTGTACCAATAAAGGAACAGCTGATGAGAGGCTACAATATATTGATGTAGAATACAAAAACTGACAGTAAGGAACAGAAGAAATCTATCTAAATACCTTAAAAATTATTGCCATTAAGCAAAAGGCAAGAGTTGATTCTACATACAAAAACATTAAAACAGAGCAGAGTCTTTAGTCTGTTGTCAAAGATGCCCTATTCCTTACACATAAAATCAGTTAATTTTTTTTTACTCCATGTCCTACCACCTTTTACATAGGTTGTGGCTTTTTTTCCTGCTATGATCTTTTTTTTAGCAAAAACAAATAATTTTATTTAACCTTTTAAGACTTTAAAGCCTGTTCTCTTAACACCTTTCTTACACTCTCAATTAATAAGATGGATTTTAAAACTCAGGTTGTATATTATACCTTCCACAGCCTTCTTTAGGCCTAGTTAGAGCTTAGACTTCTTTATTGGTTTTTTTCAGTTGATAGAGTTTCAATTTGAGAAAAACAGAAATAATAAATTTTAAAATATGATGTGGAATACATTTTCCAATTTCTTTTTTAAGTTTTGCACAGAAGAAACTCTTTCTGCCATCAACCCTGCTTTACAAGACCTAGGATTTTGCAACTCAACATTTAAAATTGCTGCTAATCATACTAATTTCTGATCTTCAATCTTCTTTCTAAGATTCTTTTTTAACTCCCTCAACTTCCTTTTGGCTATTCCCACTCAGCCCAACTCTCTATAAACAAGCTGAAAAAGGGAAATTCCTGTTTATGTCAAGGAGATAATGCCATACTTTATTATTGGTGAAATTTATGAGCTAATGTGTCTTACCATACACAACACTCTGACTATCGGAGTCTGTATTTTCTTTTATCTACTTGCATAACTAACACCTCCCAAGACTCCTGGTCCAGAAAGATAAAGGGTCCTTCTTTATTTTACTTAAAATTCTGCATATTTTTGAAGGACTTTATTCCTGGATTTTTTGGCTTATCAAACAGATCATTTCTCTTCCTTTTCCAATCTCTCATTTTCTCTGCTGTTATCCCTATCTCTACCTGCAATTTTTTAACCAAAATTCACTCCTTTCTTTGTTCTCAAAAAAAATATGCACAGCTTTGTGTGTTACTAGATTGATTCAGATATCCTAATTTCTCTTTAGGGAGATTTTCTTGTCCCGTTGTCCTGGTTTCAGTTGGGGCAGAATCCATTTTGTTTTTAGTAGCTGGTACAAGACTGTGTTTTGAATTTAGCATGAGAATAATATTAATGACACACTGCTGGGTTTATTTGTTGCTAAATAGAGTTTATTTTAAATCAAGGGCTTTCAGTGTCTTATGCTCTGTCAGTGAGGAGTGGCACAAAAAGCTATGAGGGAGCATGGCCAGGACAAATAATCTGAAGTGACCAAAGTGATATTCCGTAATGTACAATTACTCAGAATTGAGCCAATCACTGCTTGGGGACAGCCTGGAAATTGGTCAGTGAGTGGTGATCAATTCTAAACTACATCACATGTTTCTCTTATATTTTAATTCCTTTTCTTCCTTTCCTTTAGTAACAATTATTACAATTATTATCATTAGTAGTTGTAGCAATTGTACTATTATTATTATTATTATTATTATTATTATTATTATTATTATTATTA
>JAHLSL010000015.1:14807868-14914799 GCA_025920805.1 Petroica traversi | reverse complement strand
TATTATTATTATTATTATTATTATTATTATTATTATTATTATTATTATTGTCATTGTCATTAACAATGTAATTACTATTATTAGCAATGGAATAGCTACTGTTATTGTTATTATTTGAACTTTATTTCTATTATTACACTCTTATCTCGACTGACAAGTTTCATTTTCTTTTCTTCCCTGATTCTCCTCTCCATCCCTCTGGGGCAGACAGAGGGGAAGTGATGAGCAGCTGCATGGCTTTTAGCTGCCAGAGGAGCAACTAAACCAAGTTCAACTGAACTGATAGTCACATCCTCTCCTTTAGAAGAACTTTCTTTATTACATAATCAAAGCTTTCATGAGCCCTTTAGAAAGTTGCTGAGCTAGTAAAGAGCTTCTGCTGGGTGCTTAAAGGGCAAAAAATTTTACCCTCTGTTGTGCTAAGTATGTGAAAGTAATTATTGATAACCTAAGTTCACCCTAGTGAATGCTTAAATAAAAAGAAATTGGCCAACAGAGACCTTTCAAAAATAATCTGCAAATGAAAACACTAATGTATTTGCTACTAGCAACAGGCCTCAGAGAGAATTTTTTTAACACCAGAAGTTTAATGAGTATCTTGTTCTAAGAAAGTGCTGTGGAGCGATGCCTTTAAATTAGCTTTATAATCAGTCAGAACACATTTGAAGAGGATTTAATTTGCAAGGTTTAACCATCAATCTTGGCTTAAATCTGTAATCTCTGGTGGGTTGATCATTTCTCCAACAAAGATTTTCAGCACCAGCTATTCAGCCTTTGCCAAAGCTCTGCAAATTGATTGATCTGTCCTGGTTCACACCCTCAGGACATAGTTGGACTATAGGCCCCTATAATCCTGAATGACAGTGTGGATTAAAGCATGCTCAGCATCTGAATTAATTTCTACTTGGAATGCATTCTGAAATTATGTTTTAAAATTTTAAATAATTTTTTTTATTAGCCTTGTGTACTACAAGTATAGTCTACAAACAAATATGTAATTAACATATCCATATGCAAAGTCTATATCCCTCACAGCACAGACTGGATATAAACATACTTTACAGCCCTAAACTCAGCTGAACTCAGTGAAAGGAATCCTAGGGGGCATGGGAATGAAAGAAATATCTAAGAAATGGAAGATATTCTTAATCACCAAGTGTTCATCATGATGAAATTGGAAAGATGCACTTCTCCATTTATTCTCTGGGATTTTTAATAATTGATTGCATTAAGTCACTTAATAAATACTAGAATAATTTCTTAATCAACACTGAAATAAATATACATATGTTTAGATATGGCACTAATATATTTACTTTCGCTTGTACTCCCTGTGTATAAGAACACAAGAAAGGATGCATTTTTACCTTAAACCCCAGTGACAAGTGAGGGAAGATTTAAAATAATGATCATGTCTTTTCCAACTTATTATCAATTAAGGTATGGAAAGATTAAGATAATGTGCAATAGAATGGCCAATCATTAACAAGTCAGCATGTTCCTACTGACACTGCTTGAATGTTAAACAAATTCAACAGAGATATCTTTTTCTGACTCAATGTGTGTACTGGTCCCCAATTTGTGGCTGGTCCCCAAAAAAGCCACGTGGGTACATGTTAGAATGTGAGTTCAGATACTTGAGCTCAAATCCTGTGCTACTCCTTCAAAAAAACATTCTTGGGTTCATTGGAAGTTCTTACCTTAATGAATGAGGAATACAATGGCTCCTGATGGAAACAAGTATGAAACTACTATGAGATTAACTGATATTACCAAAAGCAGAAATTTACTTCAGTCTTGTTCCTAAACAGGTTACGGTTTTGTTCTGTTTTGTTTTGTTTTGCATGCTATCTCTTTTAAATTGGGTTGTCATAAAGGCAAAACATTACCTTTTTGTCCTTCCTTGGTTTAGAAAGAAACAGTTTTGTTCAGAAGTTTTTAGGAGAGCCAAGCCTCTTTGTTTTCAGGTTCATTTCTTCTGGCAAAACGTGGCAGTAAGCAGATGATTTATGACTTGGTTTCACACAACTGGGCAACCCAGCACAGGCTGGAAAGAGAGCAAATGAAAGAAAAAAAATATTTACAATAAAGACCTCTGCAGATCAATTATTGGTGATATCATTTACCATTACAAAAATTCAATCCTTAAAATCCAATAAAACACATTGAGCAACTTGGAAATCCTGAACTACATAAAAGAATAATTAATTTTCTTACTATTTAACCTTTTTCTTTCCAAAAGTTAGCAATCCTACATTCTTGATAGTACAAAAATTTTACTGAGCAAAGGACCTTTTCACATTCCTAAAGCTTTTATTTAAAGTCATCATCAAATTTAGTAAACTTCCAGTTTCAGAAAAAGTTCTTTTTGTTAAATAATCTTTCACGTTTTAATGAAGTTTATATTGAAAAATAACAACAGCATTTTCAATCTCTCTGAAATAAAAATTTACATGATACACACTTTGTTGCTTCCAAAAGAAAGTAAAAACCCTGAAAACTTTTCAAAGAACTACGTACATTATAAATTAAAAAAAAAAAAAAAAATCAGCAGCTAAAGAAAAAATGTTATGGTCTTTTTAAAAATTATTTTAAAAATTTGTTCAAATATGTACTAAACCAAGAAATGAATATAGCAATTGTATTGAGTATATTTCTTTTTATCAGTTAGGAAATACATAGTTTTTTACTCAGTTAGCTGAGATGTTAGAATCAATGGGGTAAACTCTAAAAAGACTTCATTGCACATAGGTGCATTCCATTGTTGCTGGCATGAATAGCCAATTGCAGTGACATTAAAATCTTCCCTCTTTTTAGGAAATTTACAGTACAGAAAAATGAAGTTCTAGCCAAAAGTCTTTGAAGGACAAATTGGAGAGCAGCTGCTTAGAGGTCCTCTCAAATTTCTGCTATCCTGTAAAGTATCTGAGCTATCCCCATATACACTGTAATTGCATATCAGATACCTCTGAGGGAAAACATTTTAATTTCACTTTTCTTTTTACACTAAAGCTTCTCATTTCCCATTCCTTATAGGAATAAATCCTTGAAACAGCAGATATTGCCTTAATCTATTGTGCTTGTTTTCATGCAGAGGGGAAAAGAAGTGTCAAGAGGGGAAAGGAATAACTTTAATTAAGGCAAATGTTTTTCAAAGTTGACTAAACAAAAAATTTTGTCTTAAAGAATCTTAACTGTTAAAAAGTAGATTTATTCTACATATTCTTAGGTAAAAATATATTCAATCACATGAGTTATTCAGGTAGACTGACCTGAAATTGATGATTCTACTGTCAAAATATATCTCTTATTTTAAGATTGCTTTTGAAACAGGAGTTTCATTAAGCATGTTAATGAATATGTTATAGTTTCTTCAATGTTTCAATATGGACATGAGCATAAGATCAATGCCCACATGAGGAAAAAAAATGTTATAACTAGAGTTGAGCCATTGGGTTGAAATGGGTACTGATTACACTTGAAAACTAATACACGTCTGAAATAATATCTGTATGCTGGGTATATAAATAATTTTTATTTTTTGAAACACTTCATGCTGAAGATAAATATGTGGCTGGTGTTTGAGGTCAATGTGTTTGCTTTAAAATGAATACATAGATGCATTCAGAACTCCATTCCAAATATGAAAAGAAGCTGACCTTTAAAACTATGGTTGTAGATATTTAATGGCAAGATTGCACTTTATTTGTGCTAGCTTATGCAGCTGCTACAACAGTATTTCAAAAAGCAGGTCTTTCCCTTTGGTTCTTCAGAATCTCTGAATATAGCCAAATTATCTTAGAAAGAATTGCCTTAAACACCTCCCCATATAATTTAATTGCTTCAATGGAAAGCAAGATCCTTTGTACATATTTTCAAAATTGCTGGTTTTAAAATAATTAATTATGATGGTATATCCAACATTAGGTATTGTCAAGTAGAAAACCACCATGATTTATTACATACTTTTCTAAGTATCACTGCATTTTTTCTAACATGGAAAAAGCTTTGATTTCGACTCTGGAAAAATAGACTTCCTAAATATATTGTTACCCTATTTTCACTGCAATGAGGAAAGGAAAGACGATGCAAGTATCAATTTCTGATCCAAACTTTCAGCTCCTCTCCTGTCTTTGTAATAGACAAGTCTTTTCTTGTGTAAGATAGATTCTTCATGTTTTAGAGACTATTCATCTGATGTGAAATACTACAGATACGTGTAAGGGTGTAAAATTGCACCTGTAAGTGAAGAACGGTCAGAGCTAGAAAAGAGACAGAAAAGACAGACAAAACTAATGGAGGTGAGAAAGAGAATGAGTATGAGTCAGCAGTACATGGGGGCAAGGAGGGTCAGCCGTGTCCTGGGGGGGCATCAGGAGCAGCCAGGCCAGGGAGGGGATTGTCCCACTCTCCTCTGCACTGGGAAGGCTTCACTTTGAAAAACTTTAAAAAAATTACTGCGTGTAATTTTGAGCACCACAATATAAAAAAGATGTAGAGCTATTAGAGAGCATCCAAAGGAGTGACATGAAGATGGTGAAGGACCTTTTGGGAAACTTTATGAGGGGCAGCTGAGGTCACTTGGATTTTTCAGTCTGGAGAAGAGAGGGGAGACTCAGGCAGTCTACAACTTCCTTGTGAGGGGAAGAGGAGGGGCACACACTGTTCTCTTCTCTGTGGTCCCAGTGACGGAGTCTAAACTATTGCAGCACTATTCATGAGATAGGAAGATGAGTTGAGGGATAATGCAACAAACTGGATATGCACAGGTCCATGGGAATAGATAACAAGGGCACTGATGGAGTCAAGCAATTTCTACTAGACTGCTGCTACAGATTTCCAATGAGTAATGGACATAAGTTGTTCTCACAAGTTCTTTAAAAAAACTCTTACACAGTGTACTGGTTTTTATTTATTTTTTAGTACTTCAATTAAAGCAGACAAAATTCCAAACACTTTCCAGATGTATCCTCAGAAACAAAACAAGACTGGCATTGCAGCAGTCAGTGTAACCAGCTGAATTTAGACAGGGGATATAACTCTTTTGTTTGCAACAGACTTTAACTGATTAGTTACAAAGGCTCCCTGCTCACTTTGCTCCAAATTTAACTTAAAATCTTTGTTCTTATCTAACATCTTTATCATATGACACTACTGACCCTGGTGCTGTTATGGATGTCAGTAATACCAACACTCTCACAGGAGAATATGATAGTTGTTATTCCCTCTTTCACTCATCTCTTTGGTAGTTCCAACAAATCTTATATATGCATTATGTCTTAGCCTTGAAAACATGCGATACACAGTAACATGCTTACTTATAAATGAGCTTCCTAACCCAGAATGTCTATGAGTTTAACACTATTCAGCTCAGCCATAAGGTTGACATAGTTTGAATACAAAGAACATCAATAGCACAAAGAAAAGCAGTGAAAAATTTTACAAAATAGTCCAGCTACTCATTCATTTGCACATCACTAAAAGTTTGCAGTGAGATCCTATGAAGAATGTGACACCCCATTATTAGGGGTTGAAGGAGACAGAATTAGATTTTTCCTTTTGTGTGAAAATAGTCACAGTGTATGTGAAAGGGACCACAAAATGTTGGTCCACTTCTAGCAAGTCACAGTAATTTCCCTAAAATATAACACAGATCCTAGTTAATAGAATGTTTCTAAATAGCAAGGCTTAAGAAATAAATCAATCCATAAAGACAAGACATTAATAAGCTTGCAGTGGAATTTTTATCTTTCCCTTATGCTCTTGTAACATTTCTTGGGAAATATTACAATTTCTAGGAGTAGACTAAGGTATGGTTTCTGAAAATTATTTTAGTTTTACCATCAGCAGAGTGTTTCCAAATTCCTCTAAACAAAACTTTGCTAAAACACATAATTTCTTGTTTCAAGAATAGTAATATTTTGTATACCATACTGACTGTGCATATTGTTCTTTCAAGAGTCATATGTCATTCAAAAGATTGTTTCAGTAACTGGTAGTGTGTTCTAACTGATGAACAGAAATGCTGAAGGGAAAATAATCAGGTAAAACCTTTTATTTCTCTTATAAAATTTTTATAAAAGAAAAAGTATTTGCTTTGGACCTAGCAAAGGATTTACTTCCAACACAAAAGGAAAATTCCTTTATGAAGTCCATTAACAGAAGAAAATGAAATAAAGAACAACATAATATGTCTGTAAAAGGAAGAATTTAATTCAAAGGTGCTTTTAGCCAAAAGCCGTTTCATTAAAACAGGGCATAAAAAACCGCAAGCAAACAAGCAGACAAAAAGCCCTTAGCTCTATCTCTTATCAATTGGAGTACTTTTACATGTGCTTGTGGATAAAAAGTCTCTGGATTCTAGTTCTATGTTTTTGTATATTCAAATATACCATGCAAAACATAATAATTTGAACACTATAAAATTAGAATCCACAAAACACACAATATTTGTACCACATCTCACTTAAAAATTAAACATATGGCTGCGAATCCTTTGGAGGAGAAATAATTGATACTAGCTGAGGAGTCAAAACACTTGGCTTTTGGGCAAATCACCAAAAAACCACCTAACCTTCCTAGGATAAGGTATTTTAACTTGAACTAGTCTGGTGAAATGGTGTTGTATTTTATGTCTACTTGTCAGTGTCCTGGCCTCTCACAGATGCCTGATTGAGTGCAGCAGATTCACCTCCTGTGAGACAGTCTCGTTGGCTTCCTACACCAGCCTAACTTTGAATACACCATGAATAAATTTTCATCCCTCCTTGTGTTACTCAGCCAATAGGTTGCTCTGGATTGTGAATATTGGTTACCTGGTACTTTGGGATGAGCCATATACTTTTACACGTTTTTATACTGATGAGATGAAAAACTAATTAAACTTTACAGTTTTAAAATGTTTATATACTTTTATTAATTTTACCTTTTAATAAGCATAAAAATGTCATTTTATTTAAATGCTTGGAAATCTTTATGTTTTTTACTTCCTTTTCATTTCAGGTGAAACAAAAAATTTCAGTTGATATGGAAGAATTGACATAATTCATAAACACTTCTGGTTACTACTTAATAGCCTGTTAGTGACTAAAGTGATCTAAAACTCCAAACTAAACCAAAAATAAACCAGCCAGTCTTAAATTATTTCAAGTTTCAAAATTCAAACATTTAGTAATTTAGATATTTTGTGGTTACACAATCTCAAAAAACTGTAGCCCTGGTCCTCCAGCCTAAAGAGCTCTCATGGACTCCGTTTGTTCTAGATCAGAGTCATGGTTACAATAATAATTTCTACATGAGATTGCCTGCTTGTTTCTCCTTTTCCTGGGAAATTCACTGCAGTAAAATGCTGAGCTGCTGTTGCTGTCATGGTGCTTCACCACCCTTTGATACTGCCAGCTGTTACACACTGCAAATTACTAAATAGAGCAAACAAAAGAGTGAAGTAGTTGGGTATATTGAACTTATATAGCTGGAACCAAAGCAATTCAGTGTTATAAGAGTGACAATTAGATATGAAATGATATGCACTTAGGCAATTTACTTAAATGGAAACTCTTAACACAGCAATCTGTGAACTAGATCATTATGGATGTCTTTTTGGTTTCAATTTTAGAAAATTATTTAAAAAAATGTGTTGTGTTATGAATGTTCTTAAGAAGATAATTATTGTAAAAATTCCTTTGATATAATTGCATTAAGATATGAATGTATGAGAACAAAGCTGTGTATGCCAAAAAAAAATCTTTCTGTGTATAAAATATCTCAAAAATATTGAACAAGTAAAGGAAATTCAAATATTTCTTCCATAATTTTACCACCAGAGATCAAAGAAACCACTTCTGTTCGTATTAAATTAGCTGTGTAAGAAACCATATGTAGGCCAAAATATAATTTATTTAGAAAATAACATTCAATGGAAGGTAAGAAAAGCTTTGAAAGGTCACATATATAATTCTATAGTAATTCTTGTCAGCAATGGACTTCACTATCATATATCAATTTAGTAGTTTAAAGTTTTCTTTACCAATTCAATACAAAAGAAGGAGATGTATCTAAAAAACAGACAGAATTATTTTGGAGAGCAGAAATATTTCATTGTGTAAGGATACTTTAGTGAAAAATAAGCACCCTTTCTTGCAACTTGCTTCATTATTGCTATAAAATGAAATTTAACAAAGTAATCAAATGACTGATTTTTAAAAACAAAATATTTTGAGAGCAGAAGTAATTAGGATAACAAGGCAATTGAAAATTTGTCTGTTTTTGGAGAGAGTTGTAATGTTCTAATAAACATAGAAATCATGTAAATTCAGCATTACACAAACATATGCATACCTATGAATACTTGCTAATTCTAGGACAAACCACTTATAAGTGAAACAAAAGCTGCATCAACACAAAATAAATATGGTTATTTGGTTTTCTTTTAAAAACATTATAGAGTCCCAAATTGAAAACAAAACAAAATTTAAAAAAATTAAACAATTGAACTCCGAGGAGCTACCCCTCCTATTATTCGAGATGAGTAAACACTTCAAATGTACTGTTTTCAAACTGAGACTTCTTTGTTTCCTGTCCTGCAAGGAGTTGCAGATGTTAGGTGTGAAACAATCCCCTTTCAAATTTCTCTCCTTGAAAAATCAGTTCTGCAGAAAACAGGAAGGATCTGGAAACTGATGGAACTGATAAACTGGCTGTTCATGGCTTGGAGAGGTGTTCTCTTTGCTGAATAAAAAAACTGCCTTGATGGCCAGGTCCAGGGAGTGGTGGTGAATGCAGATAATCCAGCTGGTGGAGTTCCCCAGGGCCAGGTCTGTTCAAAACCGTTATTGACAGTTTGGATGAGGGGATGGGGTGTATCCTCAGTAAGTTCACTGACACCAAGTTGGGTGGGAGAGCTGTTCTAATGGAAGATAGGCTCTGCAGAGGGATATGGATAGGCTGAATGGATGGGCTGAGGAGAGCTGCACGAGGTTTAACAGGTCCTGTATGTGTGTCGCAGCAATGCCATATATTCATCCCCACAGACACAAGGAAGGGGCTTGGGAGCAGCTCATCAGAAAGGGAGGTGGGATGTTGTCTGACAGCCAGCGGGATATGAGCCAGCAATGTGACCCGGTGGCCAAAAACATTCAAGGCATTCTGCCTTGTGACAGTGTTTGTCCCACTGTACTCAGCTCTGGTGAGGCCACACCTCAAGTACTGTGTCCAGTCCTGGTACCCTCCCTTCAAAAAGGACATTGAGGGGCTGGAGCAAGTCCAGAGAAGGGCAACAATGCTGGGGAAGGGTCTGGAGCACAGATCTTACGAGGAGCAGATGCAGGTACTGGGAGAACAAGGGGATTAGGGAGGACCTCATTTGCTTTGTACAACTACCTGAAAACAGACATAGCCAGGTGGGAGGCAGCCTCTTTTGACATATCTCAAGTGACAGAGCAATACGAAAAGGCCTAAAGTTGCACCAGGTGAGGAGCAGATTAGATATTAAAAAAAAAAAAATCACTCAAAGAGTCGTTCGGCTTGGAATAAGTTTCCTGGGAGCTAATGGACTCACCACCTCTGTAAGTGTTCAAGAGGTATCAGAATGTAACACTTGGGGATATGGTTTAACAGTGTTTATGGTGGTGTTGGGTTGATGATGATCTTGGAGGTCTCTTACCTTTAACCCTGATGGTTCTGTGGCTCTGTATATGTATATATTGGTTAAACACATAGAAAGGATTGTATGCACACCCTTACACTTAGGTTCAGATGACTGTGTCTTGATAGTAATAAGAACAAAACAATAGTTGAAACAAACCCCTCCCAAACCAAACCACAAAGGTCAGGAAAGCAATATTAATCTCTTTTTGGTCTCATGATTTTACAAAAAAAGCTTCAACCATAAGTAGTGGGCTGACTGGACAATCTGTTGCTGCTGTGTGACCAGTGAATTTTGGAAGTACAACATAGCATATCTGCACACAGTGGGACAGTCAGCTGAAACATAAACACAGGCTAAATTAATGTCTGGACAAAAAGAAAAATCCTTGATTAATTTTTGGGGGGATTCTAGGTCTTTTGTGGAATATAATGCCATGAACTTGTGCAGCAGCCTCTTACAAAAGTTTTTAATATATTTTTGGTAAGTTTGAGTTCCCCATAATTTGCTTTCAGTGTTCTTTGGGATTTGAATGGCAGTTGCTTTGGGTATACTGCAGGATAAACAAACCAAAAATCAAAATAAGCAAAATAAGAAAAGAACTGTACCTACCCAAAACAAAAGAAAACAAAACACACCTCACAACCGAGTATCATCTTTTGTCTTTGGCTAAATTTCACAGAGGTATAAGGCTGTTCAAATCATCCTGATCAAGGGGAAAAAACTGTTCAAAACTTGTATTCCTGACAAAAAAAAACCACAAAAGAAATATAACCCCTCTCTTATCAAAAGAACTACTATAATAAATTTGCAAAATGCATGAAAAAGGGGGTTATATTTTAAAATGACAAATTAAATGAGAGTCTAAAACTTTCATCTAAGTAGTACAACTTGCTGCCTTAACATGAATTTTCATCTACAGCAAGTTCCAAATTCTTACTGCCATTTCAGGGGTTTTTTTTAATTTTTATTTTGGTTTGGTTTTTTCCCCTTAGGGACTCTGTAACCTGCCATATAGTAACAGTCTTTTTTCCTTACTTTTTAAGTATTTTCTCAGTAAATAGCAAAGAAAATTAATCTTAAATGTGTAATTTAAATTTTTTAAATCAGTTCCATTAGACTCTTTCAAAGGCATGATTCATAGTTTCTTCATACTTGGGACTGTTAATGCTTCAGAATTCTTGTTGAGTACTTAGCACTACACTAATATACTTAATTTTGTACTAATATACTTAATTTTGTTTCTATTCAAGTATTTGAGAAAATCTCATTCTTCATGCTTTACATTTCCTTCTGTATAAAACCTTCCAGATCTGTTTCACTGGAAGATTTTCTTAGTGCATCCTTTCCTTTTTACTCTTTTGTATAAAGAAGACTGATTAAAAGATTCAATGAAATTATCCTCATTTATTTCCAAAGCTGCATGAATATCCCTTTCCATCTGTGAACCTACAAAAGTGGACCTTCTGCAATAATTTCTTCCCAAAAATCAATCTGATTAGTCTGGAGGAAATTAGATATTGACTAAAATGCAAAAAAAACTGCTGCCTCCATGAAAAGACATCGCTGGCCTTGATATGTGTATGACTTATTTCTTATTCTCTTTCCATGTTCAGTCAGATAACTCTTTAATTTGGGTCTTGGAGACTCTTTACCATGAGGCAGTTTAACTAAAACTGGGGTTTTTAAAAGTTATTTTCTTCCTAAAATATTGAATACTGAAAATATTATATATTATTTAAATTTAATTTCTACCATTTGTTCCACTAAATTTGTGGGTCCACTACAGGTTTTTTTGTTTTCCTTTTAAACTTAATTGTAGCCTGGAAAATGCTGCTTTGCAGAAACACTGTTTCTTGAATTTAAGTTTTACAGTCACCCTTTTTTTCATTTTATTATTTCCTCTTCTCCATGGTAATTTTGTTGGTGAAGGCTATAATTATATATACATTTGAATAAAATTGAAAACTGGGGGAAAAAGAAGGGTTACCTTTGTACTTTGCACTTCAGGAATTTGTATGAGACCTCCTTCCAATAGCCAACAAACCACAAGGCAGTAATTTCTCCATCTTTCTTCCCATCTGCTTTTAGTGAAATATTCATTAGGGACAAACATCTCTTTCAACACAAGCACAGGCATTTATGAGAAGTCTTTTTTTTAGCCACCTGAATGCCAAAATTATGTTTTCAGTTCCAAATGATATAATATTAAGCAGAATTGTCTTTCCTGCGTTTTCTGAGTTATTTTTTCAGGTTTATGAAGATGCCTCTAATAAATGAGTAGTTTTATTTTTTTTAACAATAGACAGTTTCTTCTTTTGTCAGAGAAAATATGACAGACCAAAATAAAACAATTTTTTTTCAAGCCACTCTGAGGGCCTGTATATGCAGTAAAAAAAAATTAAAAGAACAAAACCAAAACCCACCTTATCCTGTTATAGCCAATATAGTCACAGCAGCAAATTATTTCAGATTATTATATTAAATAATTTTAAATTTTTCACTGCTCTGATTTACTAGCACAGCACTCAGGATGTCAGTGTACATGGTGTATATTTAAAAGATTAATAAAATCTATATATTTACCTCGTTTTGAAAGTTCTATTTCTCCCTGAAAACAGAAAAGATCATGTATGACAGTGACTCTACTTTTTCTCACATAAAGAATCCTTTAAAATTAATTCCTTAATTAAAAAAAAGTTTAATTATACTAAAAATAATTCTGCGTAAATTAATTTCTTTATTAAGAAAAAAAATCCTAACTAATTTCCAGCTAAATTAAAAATAAAATAAAAAAAACCCAACAACCAAAAAAAACCCAACCAAAAGAATATACAGGTTCCTATTTACTTCTTCCTTAAGTCACCTGTAAATAAATGTTGACCACTTTATGGTCACTGAAGAGAACAAAACAGTTTTCAACCTTCTAATCACTGGGAACCAGGCCACTGTTACAGTGTAATTTATAATTAATGTGCTCCTGTCAGACTAAATGGAAAATATCTATCCCATCAATTTGCTGGTTCAGGAGTACTGTTAAACTACATTTCTGTCTATAATCAGGAATTTCTGCTTTTCCCTGGACAAATTTTCACTGACAGAGTAAGCTTGGTGCTAATTTTTCCCCTTTTAGCCTTCTGTTCTGGTACTCACAATGACACCCATCTTAGAGGACAAGTTAAAAATTTTATATATAGTACAAAGTTCTCTTTCTTTACTTTTCATACTTTTGTGGGTAGTAGAAACAGAGAGAGGATATTCACAGCACCTATTTTAGTTCGTTGTCTAAATTAGAGTCTTAGTCTTTCTAAATTTCCTCCTCACACTCATTGTGGTTAACATAGGTAAGAAGCACTACCAAAAAAAATATATTCTTAAAAAGAGATCCAACAAAACATAAAGAAAAATTAGGTTATAAAGTCATACACTAAACAAGGGAGGCTATTGGCTAACAGCCTGTGTGTACGGGAAACTCATGCTGGCCCTGCAGCTAGGGCACTGAGAAAGGCAAGCTCTGGATAAGCAGCCACTCTTATGATCTACCTGCAGGTATTCAGGGCATGGTTTAACTCATTTAGAAGAGGTGAATTCTTCCTATCTTCAGTAATCAAAATTCTTCAGTAATCTGCAAAAAAATATAGGACATTCTGTGAGTATAACAAAGACACAGAATAAAATACTGAGATCACTGTATTTTGAGGAGAGGGGAAACGGCTGAATGTAATAAACCTCCTAGAAGTTCAGTAAAACTTGAATAATGATATTTTCATTGTTTTGTGGAAAACCTAGTGGTTTCATATAAGAAAATGTACGGTTTCATTTAAAACAAAACAAAACAAAACAAAACAAAACAAAACAAAAACCCAAACCCAGGCACAGTGTTTTTTGGGGTGTTTTTTTTGTTTGCTTGGAAGCTACTTCAGTGGGATCCAGTACTTCTGGTAACAACCACTTAGTAACAGTTAATGGAAAATTCTATGATGAAATACATCGTATTCACTGATAATGCTGGTGTTTTTTAAGAGTGGTATGTTAAGCACTACCCAAAAGAATCGATCAATGTCTAATTAATTCATTGTTCTCTATATTGCTTAGCAGATTTTTTGCAATATTATCCACAAATTTCCCTACGTTATTCAGGAATATGTAATTAATTTTTTTGAGTAATGCTTACTAAAAGTAAAATCCCATGCATTTGCATTTTCCTTATTTCCTGCTTTTTCCTTCATCTTGTTTAGTTTTGGCTTTTTTTGGGGGCAGGGGGTAGGAGAGTTTATGTGATGAAATCAGTCAGCTGCATCATGTCCAGTTTCACTGAGTCACGGTTTAACCCCACATGACAAGGAAGACCCACACAGCTGCTCACATACTCCCAAAACCCAGCAGGACAGGGGGAGAGAAATGCAAGGGTAAAAATGAGAGAACTCGTGGTTCAAGAAAAGTTTAATAATTGCAATAAAATAAAACCTTTTCATGAAAAGGAAAGTAAGAAAGGGAGAGAAATAAAACCCAAGAAAGAGAAGTGATGCAAATGAAAACAATTGCTCTGCCCAGCCAGGCCCTGAGCAGCCCTTGCCCCAGGCTTCTATGCTGAGCATGAAGCACAGAGTGTGGGCTCTGCCTTGTGTCACTTGGGGTCAGCTCTTCAGGCTGTGTCCCCTCCCAGCCCTGTTTGAGTGGGGTGAGAGGCAGAAAAGGCCAAAACTCTGTGCAAGCTCTGCATAGCAATGGCTAAAACATCCTTGAGTTATCAACTGTGTTTCAGCACAAATCCAACCACAGCTCCATGCTAAGTGCTCAGCAGAAAACTCAACTCTATCCCAGCCTAAACCAGAATCTATTCTGAGACTGAAAAACTTAGCATTATGAACACAAAATCATTAACATACTACTTAGAATTAAAAGGGTTACAGTTCGGATAAAATTAACTTTTACTTATATAACAGTCCAGATATACACTGAATATTATTGTTGATAGATGAAGCCTTTTCTTATTAATGTATGTTCATAACACTTTGCAAAACAGTGGAAAACATATGGCTAACTTGTGAGATAGAATAAGTTTAACTCTATTAGTACTTAATTTTTATTTCCTTTGCACAAATAGTGATATAATTCAGGGGGAAATAGCAAGTAATACTAGACTATAAAGTGTG
Organism: Petroica traversi; assembly: GCA_025920805.1. Taxonomy (NCBI): domain Eukaryota; kingdom Metazoa; phylum Chordata; class Aves; order Passeriformes; family Petroicidae; genus Petroica; species Petroica traversi. The sequence goes on along the minus strand of JAHLSL010000015.1, from coordinate 14,900,000 downwards.
TGTAGTATTTATATGCCAGTGTTCCACTGTTCTACTTTTCACCACCCTTTGACAGAAAAAGTGGAATTCACAACTGCAATTTTAAAGATGAGACATCTCAATATCGCTGGAATTAGAGACTATGAAGTCTCATTTCAGAGAGAAAATATTCTGCAGGAATTAAATATCATCTGCAAAATCTGTTTTCATTCAGCATTCGCCTTTTGAAAATGTTTTAGTAGGTTTTTAAGGTGTTCTTTACTTGCATCATAACTGCTGATTTTGAAGTGAAAATTCAAACTCAGTCTATCACATTTCTTGTGATAGACTATATATATATATATATACATACAAGTGACTTTTAGCAAAATACTTAGAGAGTTAAGCTCATTAATGGTATCTATCCATGAGAAGCACATAGCAAAGGTCAAGACAATCCAGCCGTCACTGTATAACCATAACCTTTTGAATCAATTAAGGCTAGAGGAAGCCATTCTCCAGCTTAAAACTTAAGTTGAGAATCAGTGAGCTGGATGCCCATACTGTAGGAAAGTACTGAATGATGTATGCTGCCTCTGAACCTGCTCTTTGATGCTTTAATGGAGATTCCGTACACTCTGGGAAGAGATACATTTCAAATCCTCATGGCATTTTTTCATACAGTATTGATTTGAGTTTTAGTGCCAATTTATGTCCCACAATATCAAAAGGCTTATGGAAAATCAGCAAATCTTAAGCTCACCCATGATGTGCTTGAGGTTTTTTTGCATAATTATCAGATGTATATTCTCTACCTCCATAGAAAATTTGCTGTGATGAGAAAGATTGTTTTTTCACTGAAAGATCAATAATGTGCTTGGATTTTAGATCAGTTCTTCATTCTATTTCAAAGTCACTACATTTATACATAATGCAGAATGATGACCTTTTGCTAAGCAAATGTGAGGTTCTATTTTTCTCCAGAGTTTTTAAACAAATATCTGTGATATTGGTTATTCAGATTTGCTTATTTATGTGATCTTTTCCGGGTAACCCTGCATTTATTTTTGAGAACTGAGTGTTTCCTAGGAAATGTAGATATTTCTCTGATAGATATTGTTCTTTTAAACACATTTCACATAATAAGCATTGTTACTTGGGTTACCTTGCTTTTTTCCACCCCACCTCACATAAAAGAGATATGAAAAGGGTTTTGTCTGCTTAACTTTTACCATTTAATCCTAAGATAAACATCTATAATCATAATGTCAAGAGTTTCATAGACACCAAACAAGAATTTGTTTAAAACACACACACACACACACACACACACACACACACACACTTTTCAATAAAAAGCGCTGCTTTAAATTAATTAAGATGTTTTAAACTATCTGTTTTTCCCTTAGAATGCAAATTCAAAAAAACAGGGACTAGTTTTTTTTTGTAGTATATTTATTTTTCTTTCCCCTTTTATGAATATAAAAATATTTTATTCAAATTTTAATTTTTTTTAACATATTAAATCATGGTTTTCTCAGAGAATTCTAGCCTAATATATTTTATTATCTTGGTTTTGTTAAAATACAGGGGCAGCAAACTAATCTTTTACTGACTGTACCCAAAGAGAGTTAGCAACTCACAGCATAGAATCCTAGAATAATTTCATTTGGAAAAGAAGCTTAAGATCATGGAGTCCAACTGCCAGCTTAGCCCTACCAAAACTCTCACTAAACCATGTCCCCAGGTGCCACATCTAGACATGACTGCTTGCTTTTTTTTCCTTAGTTCTCTGAAACTACAGTCTAGAAGTCTGTATTCCTTTGAAGTATTTCTTGATTTCGATCTTTTAGAAGGAAATTTTTTTTGGTTTCTTAACCAAAAAATGTAGGTCCTTCTAAACAATTGAAATCAAGAAATACTTCAAAAGAATACAGACTTCTTAACTGAAAAACCTTAAAATTGACTGCCCCAATGTGATTTAATGAAATAGATACCAGGATTTGGTATCTGAAGGTCCATCCAATTCTATAAACCACTACTGGCATATTACATAAACCATCAAAATTTCTAGGAAAAACAGATTTTTTGAGTTGACACTCAGTCTGATCTGAAGCCTAAAAGTCCATTTTGGTGTTATAAAAATATTCTCTCAGTATTAAGTTAATCTAAAAATCCATAATACACTTTTGACAGTGGTCAAGAGTTGATTTTTAGAGAAAGAAGGAGGAGTAAGAACAGTGTAGAATGACCTAAAGTTATCAGTTTTAATTCCTTCCAGATTTTTAGCACTAATGTAGCATTTATTTCTCCAAACTCGAATAATCAATCTTTTGGTTTTATATAGTCCTTTCTTATAAATATGGAGGACAATTTTCATGTGAATGATTTTTTCTTTCTTTTAAAGGCTGAAGTTTTGCCAGTTTGCTCTTCCATGCTGAAGGACCAGGCTTGCTTTATTTATTCCAGAAGGAGATATTTGTTAGAAACATTTTTCTGTTTCAATTTGCTCATTTTGACCTTGACCACATGTTGAAAAAATACTGTCTCTAGTCCAACAACTGTGTATCTGCCCATAATTCATGAAAGGATATAGTAAGCTCACACATAGACATGGTCTAGAAAGTTTCATGACAAAATGATAAAACACTGCTCAGTTCAGTGGTTTTATCTGTAAGGACTCAGATTATCAATGCTGAAATCGTCTGGAATGAGCTTGTCTTCTCTTGAGATGTGATACTGGGAATTGTATATATGATATTTATATTTTTCTTGTTCCTGAAAAAAAGTAATCCACTTGCAATCGTTAATGTTATAATCCTTAAAATACCCGGGAAGCGTTGGGAAATATTGTTATATTGATCAAGTAGAAAAGATTACATGCAGAAAAAGTAAATGTCTTAGAAATATTTAGGTGCACAAAAAATGTAAAATAAAACAAAGTGGTCTATAAGAGCCCAACATCTTTTGTGGCAAGGTTTTGAAAGTTAGCAGGGGCTAAGGCAAGTACAATAAACTGAGAGTGCATAAGCTTGAAGTGCCTATTTGGTTAGAGGCAACTGAATTACTGTTTGTTTATTTGTTTGTTTGAAGAAGACAGAAGAAGAGGAGAGAACTTATAACCTTTTTCTATATTCATATGAGTCAGCAGCTCTGGTCTTCCTTTTCAATGGAGCCTTTTTAGGCCGCAGGAACATATTCTAGCTGCTAGATTACTGTGCCAGGGAGTGCAAGGTAGCACTGTGGTCCTTGTCTGGTCTAAGTGTGCAGACTTTGGATGGATCCCTGGATAAATGCAGAAATTATTTCAAAATGAGAAGTCATGTTTTGACTCTTAAAAAATAGCCAAAATATCAAATGACATAGATCCTTGTCCTGTTTCTCCCCATAAGACACTTACCCCAGCTGAAAAGCAGCTTAGTCTTTACAATGCAAGATGAAAATGAAAGCACCCCTCAATGCACTCTTCTGCCAAAGTAGCAGCATTATCTCCTGGGCCTTCACTGCAACAAGACAAGTGCAAACTTAAAATACCTTCTGACTCTCAGTACCTAAATGTGTTTATATAACCCTCTTGGGCCCCAGATGCTTATCTTGTACTTCAGATACCTAAGAGCATTTTTGGATCTCACTACTAATACTTATTGACTTCAACAGTACTTAAATGCTCTGGTGCTTTTGAAATTCTATTATTCTTCTATCTGTATTTTAGAGAGTTATTGCTTTTAAAACCCATCACACAGCAAAAAAATCTGAATCTGGATTAGCTGAATAACAGGATGGCCAATCTAATCAGTGAAGTGGACTTCCTCACTAATCATGCATCTTCTAATGTACATACAGTTAAATAATAAAAGTCTATTCCAATAACCTGAGTAAGTCCATACACTTACTTTAACACACCCCAGTGAACCAAAATGTCAATTGATGAAAATAATTATTCTACACTATATATCCCATTTTAATTTACAGATAGTTTAATTTCTTTTTTATGTATATTTTTTTTCTTTTTATATTTTTTCTCCATGGAAAAATTAAATGTAATTTAGAATTTATGGAAATACAGCCAGTGTCTATTCACTCAGTTTTATGTTAGCATGAAGGCACAGATCCTTTTAGGAAAATGTAATTAAAAATTAATTTAATACATATTAGGGTAAAAACTTTTTAATATTAAAATTTTATTTTTCACTCTACCGGTACTAATAACTACAGCAACAACACAGATTTTTGGAAGGTTTTTTTATCCAAAAAAAAAAAAGGTGTTTTAAACATGCTGAGGTAGCACATGAAATATGCATCTATTAGTTATGGTGGTTATTTTGGCCAGAAAAAAAAATCCAAAAAGACACAAAAATCCCCCAAGCAGTGTTCTTCTAAGCTATACTGCATTTCAAAAGAAGAGCAAACAGGAAAATATTTGTCAAAATAATATACAAGAACACTACCTATAGTATATAATCTTGGAACCACTGTGCTACATTAAGGTTGAAAATGGTTAAAAAAGAACAACAAAGGCCAAAATGGACCAAGAAAAAAAAAAACAAAACAAAACTTAGAAAGTTTTATTAGCAAGCTACACACTTCTCATGGAAAACGGTATAATTTTTGCCCCTATTTTCTAATAATAAGAAAAATAAAAGTATGAAAGGAAAGAGGGGAAAATAAGAGACTAAAAGAGAGAGTGAAGAGGGCAGAAGATCACCAGTCCCAGACCAGAGAACCAGGGCTTTGTGGTGGTACCTTTTTATAGGTAAGTTTACCCCAGCCTGGGCTTAGGTTTCCCACTCTTCATGTAAATGAGTTAGCATAGAAGTGGAGCCCATTCTTCTGGACCTTTCTGGAAATAGATTGGGGGACTTTGAGGGTTTCTGGTTGGTCTTGTTTCCCCTCTATGGGTCTTGCCCCTCCTTGATCCCATTCCTGTACTTCCACTTTCTGTGCTATGCAGTCTCCATTGACCAGAACAGGGAAGTTTGCCTCAGAAAAATGCTGCCTTACCTCCCCTTTCCCCCATATCCTGTCCTAACTTACTCACCCTCATTGTCTGAGGCAGAGCAACACATGAACTCCTCACTGTCCAGATTTACCACAGTTGCCCAGAGAAGCTGTGGATGTGTTCAAGGCCAGGTTGGATGGAGTAGAAGATGTTTCTGCCCATGGAAGGAGGGTTGAAACTCCATGATCTCTAAGGTCCCTACTAAACCAAATCATTCTATTCCATTATATTCTATGATTCCATGAAGGTTTTTACAGATATTAAGGCAGATATCTTAAGTGGTTTATATTTGTAAAGGAGAAAATGACTGAGACCTCAGCAGCCACATTCACATAAGACAGATTAATTATAGATATTGAGTCAATCAGTATTAAAGTATATTCACCATAATAGGAAAGGGACAGATTAAACAAAGAAAAAAGTGTAACATTATACTGAACAAAGGGCAGCATAAGAGCCAGCAGAACCTTACTGAGTCAATACTAGCTGCAATATTTTTTCACTTCCTCAACAACATAACACATAGTGTCTTTTTTGAGGTACTGTGAGACAGATAGTAGAAAAAGTGAAAGACTACTTAGCCATTTCCAATAATGAAGGCAAAAGTAAAGAATCATTTGACAAAAAATGTTCTTTTCCTGCTCTTACTTGTTATCTAGGTCAAGTAACTGGCATGTCAGCATAAGTAGTACCTTATGTCTCATTTAGCAAAGCAGATATATACAAACCAGACCACACTTTGGCTTATAACAAGGTAGATCTGTATAGACATTCATTCTGTCCATTCTGCATCTCCATCTTTCATTGCTGCCTTATTTTTTTCCAAGTTCTGGCTTGCTGCAAGATTTCTGTGAAAAAAATTAAAATACAAACAATTTTTCTCTATGTCTGTGACACAGCCTCTCAAACTGACAAAAGCTAACAGGTTTATCTGCAGGAAAAGAACACTCTTCATAAAAATTACAATTCGTGCCTGCAGGTCAGAGGGAGCCTTTGTCTCCCTCTGCAACATACAAAGATGACACAATGACATTTATCTCCACGGGGCTTCTCTAACAACATTTCTAATGGAGAACAATATATTATACATCTCTAACAAAACACTAAGCTGACTGCAGGTCTCAGAAAATGTTTTTCTAAAAGTGTGATACATTGCACAATACACTACAGACATTGAAACTACCCACATTAAGTTTTTGTTCAATTAAATTAGAATACATTAGATGTCACTCATGAATTTTCTTCTGCTCTTCTACAGTAATTCATTTAATTGGCCTCAATGAACAACTCTGGGGTTTCTCATCTCCAGTGAATTTGTTCTGCCCAGGAGCAGAGTTTGCAAGAGATATATCAATTCTGAACACTTTTCTTCAGTTCACTCCAGGTTCTCAAGTAATTACATGACTAGACATGCATTTCAGCAAAAGTCACAAAAAAACCCCATCATCCATACAAAAAAAAAATATTACTTCTTTATAGTTCCTAATTAATTTCTACCTATTCAGCAAGGCAAGTCTTAACCTGATGGAAAATAATCTGATATGAAATAAATTTAAAGTTCACAATTAAAAGAATATAACCAGCTACCATGTTGCAGTTAGCACATGACATTTCTGTTTGAAAACAGTGGATATACAGTTAACAGCAATAGTATATGACAATATTGCTAAAAGTATGGATCAATAGAAAACAAGCATCACACTGAGTTTTTGGTGGGTTTTATTTTTAAAATACTATTTAAAGCAGAGCAGGATGGGCAGCAGGAATCTTTCACAAGAGGGAGAAAAAGGAAGAAAATCATTCCTCTTTAAAGCTGGACACAGAGAGGCTAAAAAAGCTCAGATGGATTTATATCTCTTTCCACTATATTCCTACATTACCTCTTAGACTGGTCACAAAGTAAAAATGTCAGTTACAGAACTCTTACCTGCACTTTATAGGAAGAATAGATTGAATTAAATTATTTGTGAAAATACAAAGCCCAGGTATTTTTATGAAATATTTTTGACACTCTTTAGGAAAATAGTAAATGTGGAGCTTAATCCCCAGAGACAGAAACAGTAATCAGAGCTAAGAAAGCTGGCAGGAAGGTGAAAGGAATTTTTTTAGTTGGGAATCTGTTCTCAGAAAGGACTTCAGACTCTGACAGCTGTCAAAGGTGCAACACAACAATATGCAAGCAATCAAGATTTCTGGTATGTGTTGGGGTATCTTTCTGCTACAAGTATCACAGTGATGCACAATGCTTGTACTCTGAGCAATCTTTAATGCCCTTCTAAACATGTTTTTACATCGAGTACACATATATGTTGGTTTGTTCTCTGTATGAAAATAAATATCTGAAGTTCCCTTAAGTCTGTGAAAGAAACATATTTCTAAGCTTATACCTTTCCACTTTATACTAAAACACAAACTGTTTTATGCTTGCTGTCAACAGTAACAAAAAACTCTCCAACCAAATAATAGCGTGAGCTTTGAGCTCAAAATTTAGCATCAAAAGCCACCCTGATGTGAAATGCTAATCTAGAATAAAGTATCTTTTCTTGCATAGGTTATTAACAAGACGTTGACAGACTGCTCTTGTATCAGCCTATTTTATCCTGGATGTCTTACTACCTTATCTCATCCATCAAACTTTGTGTCAGAGAGGACATAATTTCTCATCTTGCATCCATAGTAAAGCTGACATTAAGGCACTTAACATGACCATAATTGAGAATAGAGGGCTGCAGCATATTTACAAATGCAGTCCTGTGCCAATAACCCAACTAGGTACAGCCACCCTCCTGGGTGTCTGCCTCGTGCACTGGGCAGCTGCTGCATCACAACACTTCAAATAAAAATAGATTAAATATAAACTACTGACAATGAAACTTAGGTATGTCTTCCAGAACATATTATATTAAAATTCACCTATCAACAGATGAATATAGATATTTCTGTTATGATAAAATAATTTCATTTTGGATTAATTTATATTTCCTCTGTACAAAAACATCAGATGAACCTGTATGGATGCCTGTATTAAGTGTTTAGTCATTATAGAATTTTTTAAGGGTTGTAACATTGTATTGCAGTATTCCATAGATTCAATTTTATAAAACTCATAATTCAGGGTAGGGTTTTATTAAAAGAGGAGAGTGGAGCAAGGCTTTCCTTTCCTGTTCCCATATTTTTTTAATATTTTTCAAGGGTGGAATGACTACCCTTAAATAAGATTAGGTTTCGGGAAATGATATGTAAAAAAGTTGTTTCTCAGATATATTTTTCTGAATTCAGAAGAAAAGCTTGATAGTTTCAGAAATTGTTTCAACTACTGCAAATAAGTATTTGGGGAAACTATAAGTCTCATCTTACTGTACTTAGGTGGAAATTTTTTTCAGGGTGCCATTTATGATAGGGAAAATAAATACTTTGTGGAATATGTTGAATTTCTTTGTCGGGCTAGACTGTTTTAGAGGTCTTTGTTAGATAGTATATTTTCCAAGTTTTTTTAGGATAGATGTGTCAATTTTTCCTTAAGTAATAACGCATCTCAAAATTATATGTAAGGCATTATCTCGCCTGAGTGTACAGCAATAGAGGTTTTCTCCTAATTATAGAGAAGCTTAGCAGAAAAGAGGAGGGAAAAACTCTTGGTGAGAAAAATCCACTCAAGAACAATAGCAAAATTTAAAGCTGGGAAGACTCTACTCTTCAGTTCCTGGCAATGAGGATTTCATGCTCTGGTCAAAAGCAGTAAGATCAAAAGGCACCAACCTATTAAGAGGAAAACCCTACAGTGAGGTAGAAGCTGTCAGTTTCTTGAGGCTGACATGGGCATACTGAGAATCAAGATTTACAATAGATGAGAATTCACTGAGTTTTCAAACACCAGTATGCACCATATTTGTGTAGAGACTGAAGGAAATGCCAAATATAACTCAGTTAATAATTGTGTTTTTGCTTCAAAATCACCTCCAGCTGGTCTAAATAATTTAGCAAAATGAACCACACTTCATTTGTAAGTATGTACTCTTCAGTTGCACAATCCTGTTATTTTCCAAGGCTTTCAAATAAAAATATTCAAGACACCAGGAAAATTACACTATTTCTAACTTTAAAGTTAGCAGTCAAGGTGATTTCAAAGACTAAAGCAAGAATGATCTGCTCACAGAGGAACAGAGGGCTAAGTCAGGTACTTTGATCAGACATAATGATGGAACTGAGCAACAAAAGCCAAAGCTGACTCAGGGACCCCTTATTCAGAAAGTTGTACTTCAGAAATGAGAGCTCCTCAACACAGGTCCTCAATAATAAATGTTTTATGGTAAAGAAGTACACTTTCATTTTCAAAATAATGGAAAATTTAAATTTTGGAAAGATACTCTTCTTCTAGTTGGCATAAATCAGGATGAAAGTTTATTTGTGTACAAATTATCTTGATCAATCCAGCATGTGATCCTCCACTTTTCTCTAAAATAGGACTTGGGTCAGAAAAATATTCCACTGGGATAGAAATGTCTAATAAAAATTCCTGTAAGATTTAACAGAATGGTTTAATATATATTTGTATACAGCATGGTAAAACATGGCCTTTTATTATATAAATACTCAGTACATTTCTTCCCACTCTTATGTTTTTTCCCCAGACATTCCTCATCTTTTCTGCCTTAACATGTAAATAATCTGTTTAGATAGAAAATAATCAAACAGTATTCATACTTGAATATGGGTTTTAACTACCAGAAAGAAAATTATTTATAATAATAGAAATTGAAAGTAAAAGAGTCCCAACAGTTTATTGTTCATGTGGTCTACTACAGCTGTTATAAAAAATGTGCTCCAACCGATTTAGCTGTTTTAGCCAATTTAAATTAAATTTAATTTAATTTAGGAAAAAACCACCAAAACTCAGATTCTTACAGTTTCCCAAAGAATCTACTGGGTAGTGCAATGGACTTCAGTAGAAAATTATGTTTAATACAAAAGTTTCATGCTTGGATTCATCCCACTATTTCTAGAATTTCCACTTATTTCTCAGTAACAGCAATTTATTGAAGAGGAGGAATGGGATATTGACACTATTGAAATACATGTAGGTTGTGGTGATTTTCTCTTAACAGACATTTATTCTTTATTCCATTAATCATTGCATTGATAAATGAAGACTGTAAAATACAGGACAGAGTTTTCAATTACCTCTATGATAATAAACACGTCCTATGCAAATATATTTTATGTTTCGTTTTGCTTTACAAAATCAAGTTTTGATATGCTGCAGTCTATTTGGAGTGTGTAACATGTTTGATTTCTCACTGTTGGGGAGCTTATTTGTTCCACAATGTGTAAAAAAAAAATGAAGCTCTAGAACAGACGGGAGAAAAATGTATTCTTAATTTTGGACCACTCAAGTGAAGAATCATGAATGCCTTAGGCTGGTAATTACAGCAGTCTTTTGTGAATGTAAGCAGCTGAATTCCACCTCTCTTGCATATATAATTTAGAAGTTTTAGTCAGTGAATTTGCAAATTGCACTGTAGGACCTGGAAGCAAATATGTAAATGCTGTGCTCCCTTTTTCATCCCCTGTAACCTGTAAATTTGTTTTATCTGAACCTATCATTTTTCCATACCTGACTACAAAAATCCCACACTTTAAAAAGGAAAAATAGAGATTAACCCCTCTTTTCATTGTATCCCCAGTAAAATTCCATTATGTTTCACTTTTGAAGTATCATACAGCAAAGTAGAAGTGGTCTTGGTGAAAATTACTAAATCTGTTTATTCCACTTCCTTAGCAAAAATTATTACTTTGGAGGAAAAATAAATAAAGAGGTTGCTTTTCCAACCCCTCATTAATATAACATCAACTGTGTTGTTCAGGAGAGAACTGAATGTCTCGAAGTCTGCATTGTTGACAAGGTGAACCTCTAGTTCAGGTGGCTTCTGGTATAGAAACATCTCTAAACTTAGTTTTTTTTAAATGATCTGCATTCAGACTAGGGGAAAAAGAAAAAGAATGTATTTAGCCTGTATTGCCCCTCTCTGAGGGAAAAAAAATGTACTTGAATATTGTGAAATAAGCTTCATTGTTTTTGGGAAAATATTTCAACCAGAATTTTATTTTTTGCACTTTTTTTCACTGAACAAAAATGTTTGGAGTTGCTAAAAAAATTTCAAAGTTTAAAACAAGCATAGTGCAATTCAATGTAAGATATTTGCCATGTATACCACAATGTCAGATTATTTTGCCTAAGTTTCTGAAAATGGGTAGGCATCCTAATTTAGGCAAGTAGTTCATATTGGAAGCAACCATTCGTTTTAGACTGTTCAAGTTGAAATAATTCTGTAAAATAGGGTTTTTTCCATTTTCTTATGAGATCTACACACCTTGACATTTCTGAATGCCTAAATAAGTGACCTGGCTTAGTCTAAAGTAATTTAGATAGTTTTAAGAATTTAATCTGCACCTAAAACACTTCCACATAAGGGTTCCATAAACTTAAGCAAGCCAGTCTTTCAGAACACAGAATTATTGCGTAGGACTTAAGGAAGTGACATTATTTCTATAGTCAAACAGGTCATCCATTGTATACTGAGACTGGGAAGAGAAAAGGAATTTTTTGCCACAACTTGAAATTACTTTGACAGCATTAGATATTGAAAATAAAAGTTTTGCATCCTCCATTACTTACAATAAAGCATTTAATACTTTGTTTCTCCTCAGGCATGATCATCCTCCCAGTGAAACAGTGAAAAAAAAATTATTGATTTCACTTATTTACATAAAAAATAAAGAAATATTACTGAACTCTGTGGATTATGAGATTTATTTTAGGTTATGTTGATTATTTATGCTATTTTTATATTTTAAAAGATGAAGTGCAGCTATTTTTTGAATGTGAATATGATAGTGACAAGTCTCAGTTTATTTTTAATTGCATAGAATTTAAATAAAAATCACCAAATTAAATGAGGACGATCATGTGTCTAAGACACATTGTTAAGGTAAGAGATATCAGGCAGCTGTCAAAACTTACTGCCTTGGAAAGTCAATATTTTGTAAAGCAATCTATCAGATTCAAAATGCAGTATAACTAACTTGTGCATCCTTGTATTTCTGTGCAGAGTGTTGCAACAGTTACAGCTTAGTGGCCACTTTGAATTTGACAGCAGAGGCATTAATGTACAGCTCTACAAAAAGCCACAGCCTCCTCTTGTTTTATGATCACTTCAAATGGACCCTTTCAACCTTTTTTAATACCACACCATCATGTCAGAATATAAACCATATAGATGTAATCGATTATATTTTGGGGAATAATTTTCTATATTTTCCTTAAGTTGTGGGGGGGGAAAAAAGATCAAAATTCAGCAAGAGTCATCTGCAACAGAAATTAATCTAAAATTGCAATAAATTCTGTGGCCCAAAGAAAATGATGTACAATGGTGAGATGATAGCAGTGACAATATGTACAAGATTGAGATTTGTTACTGGAGTCTTAGTTCCCACTTCCATTATTGACTGAGCTTGACATTTTTTTGTGCATCATTTTGTAAACGTGAGATGGACTTAAGATTGCATCTTTAAAATAAGAATAGCTAAATGAGGTGTACTAGGGGACCAGAATTTTCAAAATGAGTTTTAGAATCTGTGTCCCTTGTGATAACTGAGCCCCAGCAGGATTAATGGCATTTTCTCTCTTCAAAAATTTATTATGAACATATAACTAGTATTCACAATTAGCATTTGAACAGAAAATACTATTAAAGATATTACAAGAAGTAGAAATACTGCTTGGAAATTCTTGACTTGCCTCTCACAGTTATTTCTTTAGGTTCTTTATATTCTTATGAGTGAGCTGTGACCTGAATTCACTTTGTTCTGTCTTATCCTGTTGGGTATTTTTCATTTTGGCAGGTAAAAGGATTTCTAGACATGTCTGGATTGCATCTACCTCTTTTTTTCTTTTTCTATTCTGTGGTCACCTTTTAATACAAAAAAACCTGATTAAATGGTTCAAATTTAAACATACAAGAATGACCATAGTCATCTTTGACCATCTTTCTTAAATTAGTACTCCCAAAAATTGTGGGATTTTTTGCAGGTAGAGATAAATCATAAATCGTAACCTGCAGATTTATAAACTGCATCTATTTTCAGATATATATTTTTATGTAGTATAAAGATAAGTCTGAAATTTCCACTGTTGGTTACAGAATACCAATAGGCAAAATACTGTTCATGTCTGCTAATTAGAGATGCTTTATGTAAAATTAATACATTGATGAAAAGTGGTTTATTTTCCAGTAATAAGAATTGCCTGTATCCTAATTATGCTTCACATAGAATGCTTCTTAAGCTGGAAATTTGAGGGACCTCCCTTTACCACATGTTTCCAGATACTAGACTATCTTTTCCACATCAGGATTAAGTCACACTTTTTATTCACCATGAGAACTGGGACTAGTAGCTCAGAGGCACCTACCATTACTCCTTTGTTGTCCATTCCAGCAACATGTGCAGCTTAGCCAGAGCCAAGCAAAGTTACAGTATTAAAGATTTTTTTCCACAGTTGACCCAGACACTTTTACAACTCATTATCAGTGCTAAATAAATCATTCAGGCCTTTCTTGTGACCATGAAACAGATAATGTGTAAGCAACTCTAACAGAAATCATAGATTTGCAGTGGTAGTTCTCTCTGTCATGCAACAATTCCTCCTAGAATGGGTTCAAAAAACTTTTACTAGTATCAAGGAACTTCAAATTTTCTTACATATCTTAAATACTGTAGAAGTAAAGACTCCTTCAGTTGCAAAAAAATATGAAAACATATATAGAGAAAAGGTTATAGAGCATGTATTAATATTTACATAATTTTCTAGACTTTTTAGATAGCTCTGTATAAAAGAAGGTTTCTAATTTAACTTAAACCATAAAATATTTCAAAGGAAGAAGAATCAAGGCTAAGTGCAAGATCCTACACATGGGTCAGGGCAATCCCAAACACAAATTCAGTCTGGGTAGAGAACAGATTGAGAGTAGATGTGAGAAGGACTTGGGGTTGCAGGCTGACGAGAAGTTCAACATGACCCAGGAATGTGTGCTTGCAGCCCAGAAAAACAGTATGTGTCCTGGACTGCATCAAAAGAAGTGGGACCAGTAGGTTGAGGGAGGTGATTCCCCCCTCTATTCTGTTCTTGTGAGACCCCACCTTGAGAACTGCATCCATCTCTGGGGTCCCCAATATGAAAAGACACGGGCCTGATGAAGTGAGTCCAGAGGGCCATGAAGAAATCCAGAGGGCTCCCTATGAAGACAGACTGAGTAAGCTGGGGTTGTTCAGCCTTGAGGAGAGAAGGCTCCAGGGTCGCCTTATTTCAACCTTCCAGAACCTAAAGGGGGCCCAAAAGGAAGATGGAGAGGGACATCTTAAAAGAGTATGCAGTGACAGGACAAGGGGTGATGGCTTTAAATTGAAAGGGAATAGATTTAGATGAGATGTTAGGAAGAAATTCTTCTACTGCCAGGGTGGTGAGACACTGGAACAGGCTCCCCAGAGAATGGGGATGCCTCATTCCTGCATATGCAAGCCCAGGCTGGATAGGGCTTGGAGCAACCTGGGGTAGTGAGAAGTGTCCTTGTCCATGGCAGGGGTTTGGAACTTGATAATCTTTAAAGTCCCTTCCAGCCCAAAAAATTCTATGATTCTGTGAAATGAAATCATGCAAAGAACTAGAAAAACTCCTTTTTTCCCTGGCCAATTTACAACAGGCACAGATCAAGCTGTTTCAAATAACTACAGATTATAAAGGTTATGCTAGAGGTTAACTCCTGTCTGCCTAAAGTCAACACAAGGAAACAAGTATCTTCACATCCCACAGAGCTTGATTTTAGTGGCTATACAACAAAAATAAACTCTATCCTGGAGTTTTGTTTCTTTTGTGTGTTTATGGGTTTCTACCTGCATTAGCAATGAGATGTTCATTTCACCACTGCATAACAGATTGGGAAAGATGGGTCCCAAGATACCTGTCACCTGAGAACTTTTATTAATTTAATAAGTAATTATTTGGCAACGAAGATATTTCTCTTAGGTTTTATAAATTCAGCATTTATGTATTGATTTCAAACACTGTTTGTATTACATTATTTTGATTCTATTGATACTGGGTTTTTTTCAGTAAAATTCTTTTAAAATTATTTATGTTCCATTTAGAGTGGGGTCTTTTGGTTCTCAGCTCATTCTACAGCTTTCCATAATATTAATGCTTCTTATTCCTTCAGGATAAGCATTATGAAAGTAAAATAGAATTATTCTTCAATTAGGACAAACCTGTTCTTATTTAAATCCCAATATCCCAAGATGGTAAAACAACTTTAGCATGACAATGTCCTCTTTAAATTAAATGGCTGGTTGTTTAGATCTCCATAATTTTTTGTCATCTGTATTCATAATTTTAATAATTTTAAATTTTCTTAGCAACTTGAAATTTTCACTCCATGATTTTTAGATGAAGGTCAAAGGTAATTTGCTTGAAGATAACTCCATTAAAAACAAAAACAAAACAAAACAAAACAAAACAAAACTACCACATTCTGTTAATTTAGGTGGTTAATATGGTCAAAAAGAAATACTTGTCAACACACCATGAGAACACTGGACTCTGACATGACTGAAGAGTTTATGACTTGTTTGCCTTCAGATTTAACTCAAGTAACTTCTCTCTACTGTTACACTCCTGGTGGTCTTCTGAAAAACCAACATCAAATATATCCATGCAAATGAGTAAGTTTATTTTGAAATTAAATTTAAATTAAAATTCTCCCTGTGTTTCAGCTTATCTGATAAGTTTTGTTCAAGCACATCTATTATATTTAGCAATAAATGAATTTCAGTAAAATATATACTAGTAGCCTGGTTTTTCTTCAATAAAACATAATTATTTAATCCAATTTATACTAATGCACTGGATAATAAAATTTGAAAAAAAATACAATATGTGTGGGGCAAAGCCAGTTCTATTAGAGCCACATCTTAATAAAAATGGAGCCATACCTTTTTTCTTTGAATGTTGAAAAATTACTTCAAGTTGTTACGCCTATGTACAGAAATTTCCAGTTTTGTCAGTTTCTCTATTTGCAGTATACAAAGTACTGACGCAAAAGATAAGCAGTGGCTATTCAAGTTCCCTCACCATTTTTTGTCAGTGTCTGGCTTCAACCTCTCTGTCAGTTCTTGACCACAGAACCATGGAATCACATAGGTTGGAAAATATCTTTAAGTCTACATGTAAACTGTAAATCACCACTATGCTGTCAGCCTTTCCCTATTTCGGTGGTGGGCTGACCATGGCTGGATACCAGGTGCCCACCAGAGGTGCTCTGTCACTCCTTTCCTCCACGGGACAGGGAGAAAAAAATATAATGAAAAGCTCATGGGTCCAGATAAAGACAAGAGGAAGTTGTTCACCATTTACTGTCATAGACAAAACAGATGCAACTTAAGGGAAATAATTGAATGTGTTACAAATTAAACCATAGTAAGAAAATGAGAAATAAAATACCTTCGCCCCTGCTTCTTTCCAGGATTAACTTCACTCTCTACCTCCTGCCTCCAGTAGCATAGAAGAAGAGGGAAGTGGGGCTGCAGCCAATTCATCACATGTTTTCCTTCACTCTCCTTCCTCCTCATGGGGGGACTACTCATGCTCTTCCCCTGTTCCAGCATGGGGTCTCTCCCACAAGGGAGAGTCCTTCATTAACTTCTCCAATGTGAGTCCTTCCCATGGGCTACAGTTCTTCATGAACTGCTGCTGCATGAGTCCCTTTCACAGAGCTCTCCAGGAAGAGACTTCTCTGGCATGAGTTCCATCTGGGGTCACACCCTGCCATCAAACCTGCTCCAGTGTGTGTTCTTCTCTCCACAAGGGCCACAAGTTCTGTCAGAAATCTGCTTCAGTGCAGAATTCCCAAGGGTCTCTACAGCCCACTTCAGGCATGTACCTGCTCTAGCTTGGGGTTCTCCATGGTCTGAAGGTGGATCTCTGCTCCTCCATGGAACTCCGTAGGCTTCAGAGGGACAGCCTACCTCAGCATGGTCTTCACCACAGCTGTTGGGGAATTTAATCTGGGACATGCTTCCCCTCCTTCTGCACTAGCTTTTGTGTTCACAGAGTTCTTCTCCTTACGTACTCTCACACCTCTCTTTTCTGGCTGCTCCTGCACAGTAACTTTTACCCTTTTTAAATTTGTTTCTCCAGAGACACTGCCACTGTTGTGGTTGGGCTCAGTCTTGGTTCAGTTGCGGATCTGTCTTGGAACTGGCTGGTGTAGGCTTTCACATAAATGTTATTACCATTGAGGACAGCCTCAGAAACCTCTCTGCCTACAGTTCTTTTTTTGCCCCATTGTAGGAGATTGCAATTCATTTCTCACCTTCAGAAAAATTCAGAGACAACACGTTTGTCAGTATCAGTGTCATCATTTTACAATTTCAGGGTAGTCTGGCATGGTAAAGAGTCAGAAATAGTTTCTTAAGTATAATAATACATTTAAAAGTTCTTCTCCCTTGAGCAATAAGCCTCAGAAGAAAAGCCAAGAGGACAGTATATTCACCAGAAACTTGAGATTCACAAGGGGGTTTTTTTTGTTTTATTTTGTTTTTGTTGTTGGTTTTTTGGGTATTTTTGTGAATTACAATCAAACATGATACATCACTTTACCTGAAAAAATATATTTGGTAAATGAAGAACGTCATGTAATTAAAACATTTTACTTAGGAAATGTGAAATATTTTCTTGGAATACTTTTTTAACACCCTACTTTAAAATGGTAAGTTAATTTTAATGTAGAACTAATATTCTTGAAGCAATTTTAAAAATTCAGGTGACACAAACAACAAAACATTCTGTTCCATTCTAAACAAAAATTTTATCCCCACCGACCTGACTAAGAAAAAATTGGACAGTTTTAGTTCAAGTTAGCTCCTCTCACCATTTTAGTTTTTGGTTTTAGGGAACCTAAAAATTCTTCATTTCTCTCTAATAATATTTGGTTCCACTGAAAGACAACAGAAAAAAAAATTTGAGAGATAAAAATGAACAGACTGTGAGGATGCCTTATTTCAAGACATGAGGAAGTAGATACTAAAAAGACCACAAATAGGAAAATTGTATGAACTTCACCATCTTTGCTCTCAAAATGAAGGCAAAAAAATCAATTTTTAGAGCCAATCTACGAAAGTCTTATACTAATTCACTGTCTGCACACACATAATTAACGGCTGTGGTGAACAGGTTGTGAATGACAGTGCTTTGCTTAATGGAGATGAGTAGACACACTGCGCACTTATGAAATGTGTGTTTTGCTGAGTAAGGTTTGGGACTATATTCTCTATATAAAGCTGAGGGGACTAAAAAAGCAATCTGGTTAATTAATTAATTATTTTCCAGGGAACTGCTTAAATAATATAATATTGGTAATGAAATAATTTTTAATAAATTTATATTTTAGTCCAGATGAGGTCAAAACTTTGTTTAAAAGTATGCATAAAAATGATCCAATAGTCATTTATATCATAAGTATGTTGAAGGGTTTCTGTAACAGTATATGTAACTGGACAGCTGTGCACAAATGCAAGCATATATTTATGTCTTTTAAATCAATTCTATTTGGAGTGTAATGTGATACTGTTTGCATCACACTATAAGCAGTAAAACTGCCTCTTTCAAGAACTCATTCCCATAAAATGCCACTTACAACAGATGGAGGTAGAAATAATGCATTAAATAAGGAACAAATATTTACAGCTCTCGGCATATCATGGGCATCAATTAAAATTCAGCCAGCAGCAGGACTAGCATATATTCTTACTGATGTGATATACTGATGTGATAGAAAGCATGTCTTCTCTGCTGTTACTCTTCTCATTTGGCATATGATGACAAATTTTTCCAATAATAATAAAAATTGCTTGTTTTCTGTCATTTCAGTTGAATACAAATTCTTAATAAGATTGTAAAGATAGTAAAGATTTGGCAAATTCTCTAGTCCACCTTTTATACATACAGAATATTTTTTCCTAAAGTTTGTGGTTCTACAAATAAGATAGGACATTTTGCACATATCTTTGAAAGACTGAGTTTTAAAGGTAGCAAAAAATAAGTTTACATTTTCCCTAAAAATCTATCTCAGTTATTTAGGGGGACCGTCCAGACTTTGTTTGAATTTCCTTTATATTCATCAGAGTTGGCTATCTGAACAATAAACTATGTTTCAGCAGCTAAATTATGTATTTTAGGGTAAAATTATTTTAAATGTTTGTGATTGACTCATGAAAGGGAAAAGGTTCTTGGAAACAGTCAGTCAGCATTAACTAGGGATGAATCATCAGACTAATGAACTTCTCTGATCAAATGTCCAGATTTTCACATCCAGAGAAAGCAAAGGGTCTCCCAATACCTAAGCAGAGTATATTAAGAATATGGATTCAGACTTTCCACAGTAGTGCATGATAGGAGAATCAGAAACAATAGGAATTAATTGAGGCAGTAGAGGCTCTATCTGAAGTTAAGGAAAAGTTTTCCACCATTAAGAACTGGAAGAAGTTGTCCAAAGATGAGATGAATCTCCGTCTCTGAAGGTTTTCAAGATCTGACTGAACCAAGTGTTGAGGAACCCAGTCCAGTATTATAGATAAACCTGTTTTCAGCAGGAAATTGGATCAACAACATCCTCAGGTCCCTTCCAATCTTAAAAATTCCGTGATTCTAATTAGGGATCTGAACTAAAGAACTAATATGGATGCATCCCACAGACACATACTGTATACTGAATTAGTGTTGATACAGGAAATAAAGGATATAACGCATAAACTCAAGTCCTTTGAAATTATCAAAAAGCATCCAGATGAAGATAATAATGCTGCAATTGCACCTATGAATTTAAAAAAGAAATCTGGACCCTGACCTTCACCAGAATTTGATAAAACAGATGAAAAGAGGCATGATCTCTTAATGGTGAATATATTTCAAAGGTAAGAAACAAAGACAGAAATAAGACATTCATTTTTTTAGTGGAAGAAGATCAACAGTATACATCTATGCTATGGATCTTAAAGTAAAGGTATTATGATCTCACAAAAGAAATGGGAAAATAATTAACAAAATTCAATGCTCCTACCAAATTATTCAAGTTAATCACTGTAATGCTGGCTTTAAAATATAATTGCATAGTGAAATAACAGGGTAAATTCAGTATTAAAAAACACAACATAAAGAGTATTTAGAAGTGCAGTTCTAGTTATGCATGCATAATGATAAGTCATAGTCATTAAAAGTCAGGAAACAAACTGTAGAAAGACTTTTGAACATGTTCTAAAATTGCCAGTGACAGCTGGAAGTGGTACTAGAATGTTAGGAAGCAAAACCCAATATAATTATATCATTATGTTAATCTTTGATGCACCTGGATCTTCAATATTGTGATCAAGTCTAGTTTCCCTGTTTCCAAATGAACTAAAAAGATACGGAACACATTGGCAAAATTATCCCTGAAGTGGAAATCAATTTCTGAGATTCCCTGAAGTGGCAATAAAAAAAAAGGAAATAATGACATGTTAGAGAATAGTAAATAGGTCATGCAAGACTATCAGGAACAGATATAGTCAAAATAAAAGGTTTGTAAGTCTCACGTGTGGTAAATAAAGGCTGAATAGCAAAAGCCCACCTGATACATATCTTAAGTAGTAGGCAGCAATCAATATAATAACAAAATAGTTGAAAAGAAAAAATAAGAAATGTTTTTTCACCTGCTTTTTCAGAGAGTTTAGTATATAGTAGGGGCATCCAGTATAAATATCTTTAAGGGCAATTAAGCACTTTGGTATAAGAGAGATCCATCAAGTCCTATAAAATCAAAAGCTCTTAATGGAACTATTCAGCTCTGAAAACTGCTAAACCTCTAGTTGCCAAATTTCAAGGAAATGCAATCTTCTGTATGTGAATCACCTCTGTTCTTTTTTTCAAGACTTTAAATTTCTATCCAAGACTTGCACAACAGATTATATTTTTTTAAATGATGAATGCTATTTTGCCTAAATTTGATATACCATTTTATATGCAATATATTGATAGATAAATTGCATACTTAGATATAAACACACCTTTAATGAGGTAAAACCAACAGCAAATAAGTACATCTTTGAGTGTCTTGACTAGGACAAATTATTATTTTTCATTTTAACTGTGACATGGGTCCTTATTTTAGGAGATGATAAGCATACTACCCATCTTCCAAAAACTCTTATGGGTTCTGGTAACCAAAAAACCCCATTTTTTAGAATGTTTGAGAAAATCCGTGCTCATGTAAATCTCGTACTTAATTATAACATGAGCAAAACCACTTATCCTGAAGATAGCTTTCTTTTCTATGCTCTCCTGCAATAATTCTCATATGAGAGAGCCTGCTGATAGCTATCTGTGGTAAATGACTGATCAGTACAAAGACGTTAGTGACTTTGTAGCCCTGCGGGGTAGCAATCCATCTCTGTACCTAACACCTGCTTAATGGACCACAGGACATCTCTAAATCTCCCTACTGACATGTTTGAGAAGGCCACCCTCGTGTTAAGCAGCAATGAAGCTGGTTTTATTGAGGCAGGACATTCTATTTGCCTACTGGAAAACAAAATTCGGTGCATGTTAAACCTCTTTGAAACAACTGTTGATGTTTTTCAGTACCTGCAGTGAAGATTAAATTAGCAACCATGGGATGTGTTTGTTTTTTTCTCTGCTGGAAACGAAAGATGCAGGTTTTCCTACAAAGAAATCTCTCAATGATTCTCATTTATCTTGGGAATATTTAGTAATAGATGTATTTATAAACTGACTATGTATTTCTTACTAGTGCATGCCTATCTAATATGCACAAGAACCTTGACAGCACCAACATTTTAAAATACAAAAAATTTTTATAATTACTTTCATGCTTCCAACTCTGTTTTATACATATTTGTGTATTTGTTTGTTTTCATAAGCCCTGGGGAGCCTCCTATTTCAAAGACTTAGACAGCAGTCTTTCCAAAATCCTAAACTTGGAAGATCCCTCTTTACTGCACAATGTACAATACTTTGGAAATATAAGCCATTCATATTGTAATCTTCCCAAGTAAATGTCAAATTTTACATGTTAATCATCTGATAATTTTCTTTGTTCATTAATTTATTTTCAACTCTTTTTTTCCTTATCAACTCCTTCCTTGTGGAGAAGGTGTCAGCAGCACTTAGAAACATTCCAAATAAAACATACACTTTAAAGTGAATGATGGTTGTAAATCACTTATAACCTAACAAAAAAATAAAAAATCATAATCTGATATAATAATGTAATCATGTTCCTGTCTTCCTAGTAGTCTCTTTGTCCTCTCTTACTTTAAAATCTGTTTTTTTCATGTACCGGTTTCAAAAGATGCAGTTGTTTTTTGTCATCATGCAGTTTTCTGTCTATTACGGGATTATAATTCTAAATTAGGTGGTATTTGGAACAATGGGAAGCAACAATACACTTAGTTATTTGAAAAAGAAAATTTTTCTTTACTTATCTGAAAGTGCCTCAAAAATAATGTAGATAAATGTAATTAATTATTTTGATAGTTAATAGTTTATATGGAAACAATAAGGAGAAGCGAGGGAAAAAATAATGTGAAAGACATGGAAAAAAAACCAGATAGTCCAAGATCTGTATTTAAGTCCTCAATGAAAAAGACTACTTACTGATATTTGATCATTTACAAATACATGCATTAGGATAGATTCAAATGCCCTTGATAACTACACACAATATTTAAAATAAACAAAATTTTTAAAAACCCAAAAAATAAAAAACACCCCCAACAAAACCTAAAAGTAAACAAAACCAACAGCTGATTAAAACAAAAAAGAATTTTTTTCTTACATTAATCAACTTTCTTCATTATCATGCATTAGCAGTATTAGCTCCAGTTATGTCTCAACTCATACACGAATTTTAAAGTCCACAGCGAAGAGACGAAATCACCTTAAATTTTATGATTATCCCATGCATCAGCTTGTGGTACTACCACTACACTAATAATAATCACGTCAACAGTGTCATGTATGCCCTCTCAATCAGTAGCTATAAGATTGATCCATGGATTGGTTTCCATGCATTCTACATGGAAATTACCATATTTTCTTGTCACGAATCTTAGGCACTGGAGGAGATGGAACTTTCTGTATGTGCAGAATGAAATATGTCCTTAAGCATTGTACTAAAAGAGGCATTTGTGGACTTGAGAAGAAACCTGTATTCAAGCCTCCCAGTTGTCCGAGGTATTGTTAGTGCCTGTCCTTTCAAACAATAGATAAATTAATTTTTTCAGTCAAGCAATTTTTTAGACCAAGAAATTAGGCTAAATGTTTTAATATATCATCCTGAGAAAATATTGTAGGGAAAATAAAATATGTAATAATATTCATTAAATCAGTGCAAAATAAATGTTTAGTAAACATTAAAAAATTTTTATGAATTTGCTTTTTAAAATTTGTGTATAATTTCTTAAGGACCTAATCCTAAATATACTAAAGCAGATGAATACTACTTCATTATTTCTTCATTGAACTGAGTGTTTAATTACTTAAAGTTAATAGCACACTTGGAATAAATGTAACATTTCACAAGAAAAAATAGTATAGTAAACCAGACCCAAAAAAAAAAAATAAAAAAAAGAATACTTCAGCTACAAAAGCTTCAGAGAAAGTAACATATATGACAAAACATCTGGACTAGCTTCCATAATGAAGGCAATGAAATCATGGAATGATAGAAATATTGTTTGGATGACACTTGTGGAGGTTAGATAGCCCAGCATCCTGTCTAAAGCAGTGTTGTTGTCAGTTTTAGATCGGGACAATCTTTGTTTAGAGAAATCTCAAACATTCTAAGGATGGAAATTCCACATTCTGTTTTGGTAGTCTGCTTTTGGACAGTTATTGTGCAGTCTTATCCTCCCACAGGAAGAAGGAGAAAAAAACTCGATATTCCAAGCCACAAATTGTGTCAGTGTTACAATGGGCAACAACATGCTGCTCCGGAGGAATTTGGTTTCATTACTTCTGCAGCTCAGAGAATCAAGCAACTGTGAACTGCGTCTCTGTGGGTCTCTTCATCCTAGAAATGTCTGCACAAAGACCATCTCAGCCATGAGCCCTGAGTGGCCAGGTCTCTCTTGTGATGGATGTATTATTGTGCTTGACTTCCAGCAGCCTCTTGTTTAGAGAACATCTGGCCTTACTGCATACTGCCTTGTTTTTTAATTTAGACAATCCTTTTCTGATAAGCTGTTAGTCAGCCCCTTTCCAGATTGTTTTGCTCTCTATGGCTGTTCTTGATGAACTTCATAAAGCTTGTGTTGACCAAATGAGCTCCAGGGATATTTCACTTTTTATCAGCTACAAGACATCAAGACATCACCCTTTGAAAATGATAGACTACCCAGTTTTAAATCCATCTAACAGTCCATACTTTCAGTGGCTATTTCCACAGTAGATTTTCTAGAATAATATTCTTCAGCATGGAAGATATAACTGGAGTTTAACATGATAGAGGTTTTTATTTTAAAGACTGACATGGAGAAATTGAATAAATTACTATTGACTGGATCAGCTGAAAGGATTAAGTGGCAAATTTGAAACGAAGATGAGAAACACCTTCTTGTTAGATTGAATGGAGAATGCTCATGGCAGTTCACCAAAATTTAAAAAATCCCCACAGGAATTAATTTCATTATGCAAAATTTATCAAAATGAGACCTACTATTTCTACTCAGCAGAGTGCCTGCTGTACTACACTGTACTACAAACCACAGTAAAACTGAAATGTGTATCAGAAAAGAATGACCAATCCAGTTCCTAAAGTCTTGACTTGTGATATTGACCATTCAATAGTGAGTGAGAAGGATGATTCTTCTTGCACTCAATGCCATTCATGTCTGATAAAGACATAGGGTTTAGTAAGAAAAAGTAAACATTTTTTCTTATGAGAATGGAGCTTGATCATGTATTACTTCCTATTATTAAATGAAGTGTGGGATGTTATATAAAATTTAAAATATTACAGCCTATTTTAAAAATATGCATTTACCTAAATACAATATCATACAAGACTCTGACAGCCAAAAATAGTTTCCATACTCTTCCATCTGGATCATCTGATCTACTCATAATAAAAAATCCAGTGAAATTATCCACAGAGGTTATTTGCTGCTTTATGGACTATAGTTGTTGAGAGAAGATAATTATATGAAACATGATTTTGAATCTTAATTTTTTTTTTTATCCTTTCCATCATTTAATGACTAGAACTTCATCAGGAAAGACAAAGATGAGATTTTCTTTACAAACAAGAACTAACTTGATAGAAATTGCTATTTTAAAAGTAGCCTGTTGTTAAGGTAACTAAAGTTCTAAAAATACTTTAAATAAAAAGGACATCACCTTAAGAGCTACCCAAGTAGTCATAGCAACGGTGTTTTTTAGAATAAAAGTGGATCATAGAGGGTTTTTTTCCTCCTGACCTGAAGTTTTACAATAATAGAGAGCCAACTTCTCTTTATTAAATACATTTGTTTATCCAAAGTCAGATAAAATCCAAATTAAGAATATGATGAAGTGTACTGAAGAATTTTATTTATATACAGGCTATGAGCCAACTTAAGCACACTTTAAAATTTATATCACTCTTTTCTTTAATTCCAGAAAGCATTTGTATTGCAGTTTTATGGCGGCTCATACACAAAAAACACTTTCTCACCTTAGTGGCCTATAATACACACATATTTTATTTAAACATTTGTATACATTCTATATTTAGCAGAAAGACAGTTTTCTCCACTGTTTTATTTCAAAAATATTTTCTAATGAAAATACTCTTTTTAGTAAAGACATCTATTCCTATGAAGAAAAAATGTTCTATTGAAACTTAACATACAATTTTACTATATGCTGTGAATAATTAAAAGCAGTGTTCTTTTTTTATTAACCCTAACTATATTGCTCTTAAGGGTAAATTTGTTATTTCCATGTCTGAATTCAGATAGTTGTTTAAAATTTTCCATCTTTAAAAAGAAAGAGTAGTACTTTTGATTGTTGCTACTAACCAGTATAGCCAAGGGAATGAGAAGAGTATTAATCCTTCTTGCACTTAATTAATAGAGCTGTCAAATAAAGGCTTTATTTAAAGCTTATTGAAACCAGTATAAAGACATATTGTTTTCAACAACCTTTGAATCAGGCTTAAAATTTATTTAGTTACAGGTGTATCACCAAAATGAACGTTATAAAATTATGGAGTTATCACTGAGGACATAGTACGAATGTTATGGAATTTAATCTGTAACCAAGGGCCTAATTTGGCATGCAAATCCTTTTTAGCAGAGATGACAGATACAAAGAGAAGAACACAGCTTGAGCCTGGCAGCTCAGGTTGTGATTTCTGGAGTGAAATTAGAAATAAATAAATTAACATTGTAGATATGCACATTTAATATCGAGAGGCATCAAATATAGAAATCATGAGACAGTGACCAAACATGAAGAGTTCCTTACCATTTCAGAACAGAATAATGACTCTTCTAAGATGAAGAATAATGAAATTTTAATTCAAAAGAAATAGTATCCATATTTGGATAAAAACCAGAAGAATTTTGTATTCAAGAGTCTCATTTCTGCATTGATAATATATTAAGCTTCTGATAATTTTTAATATAAGCAGCATTCATGAGAAATTAAGGGAAAATTTAGGGTCATCATGTATGTGGCATCTTCATTGCCTCCCACAAAAGTTTTTGTCATATATCTCAACAGCTTAGAGTAAGAGTCAAAAATGGAATAAGAGAGAGAACAGTCTACTTTTCCATTGTTGATAAATATATTACTAACAGAAAATCTTAGCAGAAATATGTTCTGAAAAAGCATATTTGGCCATAAATTCTAGTCAGGAATTGTGAAAGTAATTTAAATTTGTCAGAGAATTTTCTTTCTCAATAGAATTCATATGGTGGTTCAGACATTTCCTGTTGTTACTTTTCTCAAAAAGTTGCTACCAAGGTTTGCAAACTTCAAACTTTGTCTGTACTTCTTACTTTGTTAAGTAAAGAAAACTCTTAAAGATTAAATTTTTTGAAAATATCATGTGTTCCAGCACACTTCCAAAGGCTTCCACTGGAAAACTCTAAGTAGAAATTCACGTAATGAGTCTATTTTGGAAGCAGCAGAGTTTAGGGTTTATTAACAAATTTATTCTGAATCTCACATAAGCTCACATCTGGTTTCCAAAACAGAATAATCCTTATAGTCTTTCATAGGTGTATTATTACTGGAGTGCCTCTTCAGTCTCCTTTGCAAAATGCTTTCCTGAGGCCACCAAACCAGGGAGACTGAGAGACTGAGGAATGAGTTTTCTCATATCTTGTGAATAAGAAATCTGTGCTTATTTTGTGCTGGATTGAGCACAGAATAGGAAAACACAATCCTGCCTAATGGAATGATTAAGTGTTTAAAAGGATGTTTTAATTCAATCAATTAAAAGCATAAGCAGCATGAGTTTGATTGAATCAGTTTAAAGAATTACACAGAAGCCAGTGTGGCTGTCAGCAGGGGTGAAAAATTCATGTATCACCTACACACAGCTGGAATTCTGCATTTCTCAATTAGATATTACAAACAACCTACTGTATCACAGAATAGCTCTTGAGTGAGAAAAAAAAACGGTAAAGCAAAGCTTTCAGAACATGTGCAGTTAATTAAAATTTAGGCACTCAGCAACCACTGTCAAACATTTAATAAATATGACAGCTTGATTAGTCTTTATTTGTTCTGTGTCTTCCATAGACAATTTCAAGAAAATGTTTGATAGATTTAAGATTAAAATATGATTTTAAGAGGAAAAAAAGGTTTAATATTTAATAAAACACCAGACATTTAGGAATTTGTAATTTTTATATTCAGTAGATGCATTCTTAAAACACAATACATTAGAAAAAAAACATAAATATTTAACTACCATTAATTGTACCAAGTCCTTAGGATGTAGCAACATGAAAGAAAACAAAACCATCCAATTGCAATTTTAATATAAAATTGCTTTTATCCCATAATGCAGTCATTTATATGGTAATTTAATTATGTTAATGTTACAGCAAGATTTTCCAGAAGTGTTCAGTGTTGGCCTAATTAAGTATTTACTTCAATGACAAAACGCATAGGCTCTAGGATAATTTTGATTAGAAGTAAAGATGGGAGGCAAACTGCTTTTGAAAAGATATGATCCAAAAATTAACACAAATACATTGCCACCAAATTTCTTATTTAAATGTATGGTTTTAAATATCTTCATAGTTACATAAAGACAATCTGATTATTAAAGTAAACTGATGCAGTTCCTTCCATTTCTATACTTTAGTTTATGTGTCTCTGCTTAGCAATTTTGTCCTAGTAACTTCAGAATTCATTGTAATCGATATATGATATTTCATTTTATCTATATTTTTCAGTATAACTTTTTCAGATGAATAATTTTTCTTTAAAAATCTTATCATCATATTAATTTCTTCACAGGAGAACTTTGCCATGATAAGAACTTAAAATAATATAATTTTTTAAGACTAATATAAACAAATATAAACATGGAAGCAAATAGCACATTCAAAATTAGTATTCTCTTCTTTGTTTCTTCTCACCTCATGCTTAGTGATCAGCTTGGCTCCAATAGTCATCAAGTTTTAGAAGAAAAGATAGACTATTTATTGGACTGATAGTTTCCATGTCATTCATACACTAATGAATTCTTTGAAATGAGCTTATTTTGCTGTTTTAATATTGATATTATTTCTTCAGCTGCAAAAAGGGCTGATATAAAATACATAATCAAAAAACTCTCAAAATATTTTGCATGCCAGCAAAAGAGTTTTATGTGCAACTCTTTTGGTGAGAGTAGGTTTAGGTTAGATGCTAGAGAAAAGTTCTTTGCTCTGTGGATGGTGAAATATGGGAGCAGGTTTCCCAGAAAAGTTGTGGATGCTCTGTCCCTGAAAGAGTTCAAGGCCATGTTGGATTGAGCAATGAGCAGCCTGGTCTAGTGGAATGTGTCTCTGCTCATGGCAGGGGGCTTTGATCTAAGTGATCTTTAAGGTCCCTTCCAATCCAAACCATTCTATGATTCCATGAATTAAAAACACATAATTCAGAAGACCTTGCCAGAGAAGGTGTGTGTGAGACACTGAATGTTGAAGATTAATGACTCACGCCATTGGCCATTTGCAAAAGCAGCAGGTGCTTTGCTGAAGCCAGGTTTGCGCACACACCAATCAAAGGGGATTTTTCTGCAAAGAGAGTTTTTGTGTGGTGGCAAAACCTCTGATTTACATGACTTAGAGTGGGTGCATACACACCTCTAGAAAAGTAGGGTTTTGACCCAGATGAAGGAGATGGCTGTAAGAAACAGATCCTGTGGAAGAATAAAAGTGCTTTTTATTATGTTGATGTCCTCCCTTACACAGCTGACTCAGTTGTAACACTTTGCCCAGGGAAGTTATTGGGGTGTTCATATTCACACAGGACTTTCCCATGTTGGCCTGAAGATCTTTAAACTGATGGGGCATAACTGGCTCAACTGCACTGACTCGAGAGACACTTGTCATGTACTAGAAGGTTTCGCAAATGATCAAAGCTCCCAAAAGTGCCCCCTGACTGATTTCTGAGGCCTTGCACCTGAGGACTCTGTATGATCCCCAGTGTTGCACAATGTAGTGTAAAAACTCCCCTCCTCAAGAGGAAGTACTATGGTATTCCACCCAAACCTAAATGTTTATTAACCCATTGAATTTTATTGTCTCAGGGACTTCCCCTACCCCAGCAGATCAAGAATGAGACCATTACTTTGACCAACAGACATCAAAATAGCAACAATCAAGTTTTGTCACTGAATCTTTCCACAAGTTACTCTTGCAGCTTCTTTTTATTTCTCTTCCTTATACATTCACCTAAGTATTATTTTTAATCTTTTTTTATTATTATATTACTCGAGATAATACCCAAAATAGCTACATAGCATTTTTCCATTGGAACTAAATTGTTCTAAAATAATAAATTGTTCTAAAATATCTACAAACACCAGCAATTCAGTGTAATTTCACTGTAATCTGCCCCAGGGCTTTATTAACAACAACCTGAGTTGCCCTTCTCTTCAGTGGTCATAACAGTACTCTTTATTGTGATAGAATCCTATAAATCCATTGGATACCATATTGCCTGAAAAAGAGCTATCAGACAGCATACTATACCCAAAAATTGCCTCAACCACTAATTAGATTCTGTTTTTAAGAGAAAACAGCTTTAATTACATAAAGGTCAGTCTAGGGATTGATAGTTTTATCCAAATTACAACTAAGTACCTGAAGGGATTAGGTGATGAAGTGTTATTGCTTATAAGTACCAATAATAATTAATTTTAATTTTAAAAAATCTATTTTATACATTTGGTGTAACCTATCTAGAAAGGTATCAACTCTTGTTGCTTGATGATCAGAAAAATATACAGTAAGATTACTTTGGTGACTTTCCCACCTAGCTTAGTTGAGGTATAACTACTAGCCTGGTATTTATTTTGTTCTGTGTTGTTTTGGGTTTTTTTTAATAGAAATGTGTATCCAGTACATGAGATACTGGACAATTAGTTGTAAATATGCACAAAAATCTCTCCAAGTACAAAGAAACACAAAGGGACTTTGAACCAATAAAACAAGCTACAGACCATTTCCTCCTTTCATTTACAACTTCTTTCCTTTATTTATTAATGGTTCTAATAATCAAATTCAGACAACAAATTCTGAGTTGTTCATCTATTCAGAGATAGTTACTTTAAAATTATACTTAAGAAACTAAATATGGAATCATACATGTGAAACTGGTCAGGTATTTTAAAGATTAGTCTAAAAATATTTCTGTTCATTTCACACAATAGTTCAGATTTTAGTAAACCATAATCTTTCATTTTTATGATTGTACTGATGCTACAAACTGTTTAATTTTTCTGGTATCATAAGTCTTATTCCATCAAAAAAAGAGAGTGAAGTGGGAATGAAAATGAAAGAGGAAAGAAGGAAATTTGAATCTAAATACAGAATTTAAAAGAGATAATAGTAGGATAATAGCAGAATATCCCTACTACTAGGAATAACTTTCAGAGTGCTTCAGTACATGCTCTGCATGAGTAGTTGAATCTAACAAACATAAAACTTCTAAAAATTTCCTTGCCTTTCAAAAAATCTTTTGCCATTTATAAAACAAAATTATGTTTATTTCTATGTGTAAATGTGAAGAAATGTCTTTATGAGCTTAAGATTGAAGCATTCAGACCTGGTTGTTGTCTTTGGCATACTGGATAAATAAAACCTAGGCTCAAGGATTCCTTAATAGTCTTCAAATGTCAACATTTGTACAGCCCAATCATGGTTTTATAAAGAAGCAAATGATGACTTGATAATTCATATAATGAAAAAAATGTAAACAACAACAAAAACCTCCATATTATGTTTTTTAGTAGCAATTAGATCCAACTTAAATACAATTACAGTTAGTTAAAACACATTGAACTATGACCCTATGATTCTTGAGTTTTTTGATGTGGGTAAATATGCAGTTTGGGAGAAGGTAGAAGTGATTCTCTGGAATGAACTCCAACTTTAGCACTATGTCTCCAGGAATCTCAGTTCAGGAATTCTCACAGGGGAATTCAGGCTATGGATTGGTGAGAGCAAACTCTTGGTTTACCCTTTGCTCGTGGCCTGCTGTGCACTCTACTGACAGAACATCTGTTCTTCATGTAGCTGTATTAACTATGTATGCAGTCTGTCATGCTGCCTAGCCTCTGTGCCAGTACACACATCAATCAATTTTTTTTTCAGTATTTCTTTTCTTGTAGGCAGCTAGACATGTTTCTTACATTTTTTTTAAATTAAATTTTTACTAACATTGCTTCAAATGTTTCACTGAATTTTGCCAGCTTATTGTTTCACGGACTGGCGAACAAAAAATAAGGATTCATTTCTACAGTTACATTTCTTTGTAATTGAGACCTTTAAATTTTCTGTATATTAACTGTCTCACTGTATCTGTTTTAACTTCAGCTTTTTAGCCCCATATACCTTTATACAAAGCCTTTTCCTTCAGTACATAGAGCTTTTGTTTCAGCTAAGCTTGTTAAGCATCTCCTCTGTTGATATAATAATTATTCCCCATGTAGATTTTAACATTTTAGGTTAATTGCTATGTAAAAAGCAGGGGACATGTGGGAAATGGAGGATCTTGTTGTGCACCTGACTAGACAGAAAACCAGCTAGGTGAGTAATAAGCATAAGATCAGAGAGGTACATGGCTGATGTGCCTAAGGAATTACTTGTTTCTTCAGGCATGGGGTTGGTTAAAGAGGAATGTATCTCACCCCAGAGCCCATGTAGGAGTCCATTACCAGCAATTGCTACCTGATAACAAGTAAACACGATCACAGGAGCTGCAAAGGGAACCCTGCTGTTGCAGTGGCTTTCTGCATAAAATCCTGCCAAGAGCCAGAAATATTTCTTGTACTGAAAAGATCTACCTGGAGGTATCTTTTCTTTTTGAATCAGTGACTATATCTGACCTTTAATATATATTAAAATTTTCTAAAATATTACCATAAGGAGTGTAAAATATATTGTCAAAAATGAGAGTCTTCAAGTTGCTATAATAATACTTACCAAACTTTAAGGCATCTTCTCCAGATATATATAGTGATCTGATATTCTACTGCAAACTATATACAATTTTTTTGCTGAGCAGATAATCTGGTACTTTTGTAATTTATTTTACATAGAATAAAAAAAAAAAAGTGAAAAAAACATGACAGAATTATTAGTTGCAAAAGACACTACTCCCTATGACACTTGGAGCACAATAATGGTATTAATAGTGCCTAACTGGCACATTCCAGTGCCTAATATTCAATATTGGCTTGGCTATAATTGCAAACATATCAAGAAGGACTGGAAACTGTCATCAAATGTTGGCTAAGTGTTTATTTGGGTCCCAGAGTCCCAGAGTCTTGTGATTTCCTGAGAGGAAATCTGAAGTGCTAAATATCAATTGCTTCAACGGCACTGCAGCATGCAAGATCAGGCTTCTGCCCGCACTGAGAAGGGTTCTGACTCTTTAAGGTCCAAGGTATTAATTTCAAAATTTGATAAGAAGAATATACTCCATACGATTCCCTTCCTGTATTTTTCTTGCATTCACAGAATTACTTTTATTGAGGTCCTAATCAGAAATGTAGTAGAAACTTGTGCAAAGGAAAAGTCTAAATAAGCAAAAAGCTGAATGGAGCTCACTTCATTTTCAGCAAGCAGAAAGGTTGTTTATTGCCTAAATTATAAAAAATCTGTATTCTTTTCTTGCTTAATCATACTTTCCTTGCATGGCCTAGCATGAATAATTCAGCTTCTGCATGACTCTTCCATTTGTTCAAGATATAGAATATTTACCCATAAATAAAGAATATAGCAAAATTAAAATCATTCCCACATCTTTCAGAATTTTAAAAAAATTTTAATACCAGTTTTAATACTTAAAACTCTGGCTTGGTAATTTCAATTCCCTTTTTTTCACTTTAAATTAGTCATCATCTATCTCTTTTCTTCATAATAAAGTATAACTTTATTACAGAAATCCTGATATCAAATAAAAATTTTATGCAAGACTACAAAGAAAATGTTTTCCAATAAATGATTCTTCCTACGCATGTTCCTACTGCCCGGAGGGGTATTCTTATTTTATTTTAGAAGCTCACAGTGGTTTTATCAGACAGATATAAGCAGGGGTTCAGTGTTAGTATATTAAGGCTAGCATAACATTTGATTAATATTCATAAATATGTATGTAGATGAAAAATTATTCTTTTATTTGCTTTTAAAAATCTACGAGAAAAATAAAAATAGCTTTCTCAAATGCTTATTTATACAAAAGCTTACATAATTTTTCCCTTTCCCTCCTCTTCCCTGATTCTAGCAAGTGTAAGAGAGCTACTCATCATTGCCCAAAAAATCTGAGTAAACATTTTTAAACCATTTTACAATGTTTTAAATGACTACACAGGAAAAAGCAATGATTAATCTGGCCCGAAGTGATATTTTCCTCAGTTGCAACAAGAGTGTAAGGTCATTATAAGAAATTCTGGTGCAACTAAAACTCTCAGAGATAGAAGCCAATGAGTTACACAGACGTACCCAAGAACAGAATGTTGTCTGTATTCTTTAGCCAACAATCCAGGGAAAAGGCTAAACTATTGCCCTATGTAATCATCTTTCTACTGTTGAACTTTTTACTTGTTAGGCTTTATTGCTCTTTTACTGCTTTACTGATTTATGTCAATTTTTTAAAATAGAATTAATTTCCTCTGTGTTTTTGTGCACATGCTTTTATCACTGCTTATTCTATATTATTGACAATTATCATTAATCATAACACTACCATATTCCAAACCAGACTCCAAATAGTTTTGGTGTTATCAAAACATTTTGGGTTTTCTTTAAAAAAAAATATTTGCAGGAAACAGGTAGCATACTGTGTATTTAATAAGCCTTTAAAGTCATTATTTTTTCAATTCTCAGCCATCTCTCATGGGGCAG
This sequence comes from Petroica traversi, assembly GCA_025920805.1. Taxonomy (NCBI): domain Eukaryota; kingdom Metazoa; phylum Chordata; class Aves; order Passeriformes; family Petroicidae; genus Petroica; species Petroica traversi. The sequence continues at coordinate 14,865,322 of JAHLSL010000015.1, read as the reverse complement.
CAATTCACTTTCACAGTTTTCTGGAATAGTTTTTCTGGCAATAAGACTAAAGGGCAAAATGGAACTCTTGTTTTCATTGAAGAAAGATCTTTAAAACAGATTTAAATAATTTGGTATTTCCAACATAAAATTCTTGGAGTCAAAGTATCCTTACACAAAAGGTATCCTCGCCTTTTCCCTACTCTGAGAAGTGTACAATTTAGAAGAAATCTATACAGGCAGAAATGGCTTTTTGAGAAGCAAAAATAAGTATTCAGCTTTGAGCTTTCCAAATAAGACAAAATATTTGGATTTGGTTCTGTGCTAGCAATCAGAGTGTGACTATGACAGAGATTATGTTTCCAAGGGTATAGAAGGCAGTGAATGAGTGTGAGAAAGCACTAAAGCTGTTTCATACTTAATCTTAGTCTAAAATAGAATATGGGCAGTCCTAGAATTTTTCAGTCTAATTATATCTGACTATACTTAAAATCACTTAAAATTCATTTTCTCCCTTCTTTATATCATTAGTAAATCGAAGGATAGGGATTATTTTTAACGTGGAGAAGGGATGGATAATAACTTAGAACAAATTCTTCACTGCTTGTATAAGGATTACTTATTTACTAGTGTACTACAGTGTAGTACAACTGTTATACAAAACTATGAAAATGAAAACTCAATTCTTCAAGAGGTGGATCATCTTAATAATGGGATCAAAATCACATTACCTCAAATTATTCCTTTTTTTGTATGTAAACAACATTGTCCAGGCTACTGTCTACCCCAACCAGATTTTTTTCAATAGGCTAGATTTTAAAATTGTGCTAGTTAAAAACTCTAGAAGAAAACTTACAGAAAATAATAACTTAAAAATTGTGATTTATGTGAGAAATTTTATTTTCTCTGTTTTTACACGCTTTTTAATTAGACCTTTTCATTTCAATTTCCCTTGCCTGGGTTTGGTTAGATTTTTATTTCATTTGGTTTTGGCAGGAAAAAAACACTTTTTTTTTTTTTTTTTGTAAATATTACTCTTTATTTCTATTTCTCTTTTTTATTTTTTAAATTTTGTTTTGACTTTGCTATTCTTTCATTTTCTCCTTTTTAATTCAACTAGTTTCTTTCAGTCATTATTTGAGTTGCTTTTGCTGTCTAATTAGTTTTTCCTCACATTACTTGCTAGGATGATTTTTGTCTGTGTGTTAGAGAGCAGCAAGAGTAGCGCAGCTCCACGGAGTATGAGCCATGAACAAAAGGTGACCACAGCAGGGCACTGCTCTCACTAGGGGGGGCACAGCTCTACAGGATCTGACTACAGCACACAGAGCAGGCTACTGATCACAAGACCCATCAGGGGATCAGATTTATCTGAGCTCTTAGCTTTTAGTAAATAGAAAATTACTCATACTCTAATAGCAGTTCATTATTATAATTTATAACTGATTCTCTTGCAGGTTCACATGTGTGACTAGGAACATAAAGATACTCTAATACTCTAATAGCAGTTCATTGTTATAATTTATAACTGTTAAGTGTTAACTGATCCTCCTGCAAGTTCACATCTGTGACTAGGAACTTAACAATATGACCCAGTACCACAAAACGCATCACCTGATACACACAAACAGGTATAAAAATATTAGTGTAAAGCTCTGTTCCATTAACCTCTCACCTGGATTAAGCTGTAATGCTCAGATGCCAGCTACCACCTTGTCCAATACATATTAAAATTACAACAGAGAATTGGATTGACCATATATTCCCACAACATGCATTTATTTGTATATGTGTTTTTCTAGTGCACTTGAGAAATATAGTTCCTACCAGTTGTCATGGTTGCAGCCTGCAATCTTAATAAACTTCTTAAAGTGTTTTGAAGAGTGCACAGAAATACCATCCTAGGCAGTCTGCCAGCTAGAAGGATATTATAAAATACTGCACTTGCTCACCAGGGGTTTCCCACAATATCTCTCCAGCTGGCAGCCTGATCTGCTAGACAGAAGCCTCTAGAAGAGCAACACTGTACCTGTTGCTGGCAGATTTGTTCCCACTATAGGGGGGGGGGTGTCCCAGGAAGAGCTTTTAACAATTTCTTCAAGTCTGGATATTTATGTGGTTTTACTTCCTCTATACCTTTGTGCTTGACAGAAATCTGCCTGTTATAAAAATAACAATAACATATGAGCTGAAAAAATTCCCCAGTTTATAGAAATATTCACATAATATTAAAATTTCTAAAGATTGCCACACTAGATTTGGGAATAGTAAATCTTAAATCATTAGAACAAAAAGGCTAGTCTTGTACCTCAACAGAGGTCTGCAGGGTAGATCACTCAGATTTCATTTGTTGACTAAATTAATTTGGATTGTACAGTGATTTAGCATAAGCAAGAGTTTCAGCTCTCTAAGTAATTTAGAACCATAACTTTGACTCAAAAAAAGACAAAAAATCACACAAACTCATTTTCAAATTTTCATTAAAGGACCTGAAGTCTACCTTTTCCCCCTGCTTTTTAAAACAGGCTCAGGTTTCTCACTGTCTTTAGGAGGACCATAAAAGAGGCTTCTTTTGAATTAATATTCCACTTCTGAACAGCTTAACACATATTAATTTATTTAATTTATCCATCAACCAATAACTAAATTAAAAAGCAGAGGTTCATCAGAGAAAAGGTCTTTTAAAATATACATCAAAACCAGTACCTGTAATTCAGTTCAATCCAAACCATCCACCTCTGCCTGCTGAAGAGCACAAATCTTGATAGAGCAACTACACAGTGTAGTCAGTAAACTATTCAATTTCAGACATAATTGTACAGGATTGCATCTAGATGGTTCTTGAATATCTCTGGTGAGGGAGACTCCACCTCTCTGGGCAACTTGTTCCAGAGTGCAGTCACCTGCATAGTAAAGAATTTCTTCTTCATACCCAACTGCAACTTCCTGTGCATCAGTTTCTGCCCATTGATTCTTGCCCTGTTTGGCACCACTGAGCAGAGCCCGGCTCCATCCTCCTGACACCCTGCCTTCAGATACTGAGAGACATTGATGAAGTCCCTTCTCAGCAGCCTCTTCTCCAGGCCAAACATGTCCAACCCTCTCTGACTATCCCCAAAAAGATCATGCTCCTGTCCCTTAACCATCTTTGTCACCCTCCACTGCACCTGTTCCAGGAGCTCCATGGTCTCTCTCATACTGAAGAGCCCAGAACTGGACACAACACTCCAGATGTGCCTCACCAGGGCTGAGCAGAGGGGCAGGATCAGCTCCCTCAGCCTGCAGGCAATGCTGTCCCTAAAGCACCCCAGGGTACCATTGGCCCTCTTGGCCGCAAAGACACTGCTGGCTCATGGACACACAGTGTCGAACAGGTCCTTCTTTGCAGAGCTGCTCCCCAGCTGGTCAGCCCCCAGGCTATGCTGTGCCTGGGGTTATTCTTCCTCAGGTGCAGGACCCTGCAGTTGCCTTTGCTGAATTTTAGATAGTTCTTCTCTGACCATCTCTCTTGTTGAGGTCCTTCTGAAGGGCTGCTCTCTGCAGCGCTCTGGAGATCCTGACAGTGCATTCTGGGCCCTCACAATAGCTGCAAAAATCTACCAGAGTGAAGTGTAGGATCTTGTTAAGTTTGAAGCCCTGGAATCAAGTTTTCATGTAAGTATATCCACAGGAAAGTGTACAAAGGAAAGGAACACAAAAAGTTTCAGGACAATAATGAATATAATCAGAGATTGTTTTGTATAAAATTACATTAATTTGGTCTTTGAATTGCATAAGATAGTGTCAACAAACCAACAGTGGGCTTTGCTTGAGATTAATTTCCAGACTTGCACTTTTTATTGTAGTATAGCTAACTCAAGCATATGCCTTGGTGCAAGGGCTCTCAATTTCATTTATTTTCAGAAGAACTGTGCTGATAAGATCTTTATACTATATGACATAGCCAACCTTCCACTTTCTAATGTATAGTGTCTTTCAGATATCTAATTAACCAGATAAAAAAGATTTCAGCTCTCAGTGTTACGGTCACAAGACTTTCGCTTCACTATGAAGTAAGCCAGTCCTTTTAGTATCAATAAAATTCAATTTATTCCTGAAAAGAGGCCAAGAATAGCTTTCTGTCTAAGGAGAAAAATATTCTGCCACTATACTTGATTTCTCTAAAATTTAAAATCTACTTCAAATCAGTAGAAGTATTAAATAAAAATATGAAAGTCTGAAAAGACACAAATTTTGACTAAGACAAAATTTCAGCTTATCTTCTTGCACCTTGTGCTTGAGTTTGCCTTGACCAGACCCATCCAAGAATAACTTCAGACAGAATAGTCCATAAGTTCTGTGACTGTTAGAGGTGCGTCATGATGTAATAGTAAATATGACAAATACATAGGATATAAATTTATTTTCAGACCCAATAGACAGCAAAGACACTGAGAAAACCGTTGCTGTTTTTGCAACACTGATTACTCTGAAAGGCAGTAGAAGAAATTGGGTGGTGATTTCAGAATGAAGTTTCTCATTCAGGTGATGTAAGTTCAGGTATGTGTGTAGCTTCCATTTTAGGACAAGCCCTTTGCAATGAAGATACAAGCTGTCTTGATCAAATACTAGAACTATCAGTCCACTGATAGTCGGTGACATTCCCCCACAATTTGCTGTGAAACAATTCAGTTTTCTTATGAGTGAAGGACTACCAAACAAGCCTCAAGAATTTCTCTTGGAGCAGAGAGTTTGTAGAATGACCATGAGGCTTTTTATTCTCTCAAGTTATAAAATAAAAAAGTGTAAGCATGAATAAGTCATAACTTTCCTAATTCTATTAACACTCTCATTGTTGCAATCTATCCCACATTTTAAATTTGTACTTTTCATCACATATGATATTATTCTAGATTGCAAACCATGAAAGAAAGATTATGTTTACCATTGCCAAAATTTATGTTTACCAGAGGTAGGTACTGTGTATGATGCTAACTGTGGTCTCTGTGTTCTCCTATAAACCATTTTTCAATATCTATTACTCAGGAAAAAATTAAATTAAGCTTTTGGTTTCGCCTAAATACGCAGTTTAATTGAGAGAGCTCAATTAAACTATTTTTGTGTCAAGTATATTAATCAAGCTGACATCCTTAAACCCACAGATAGTTATATTGATGCTCATAGCTGACTGACATGGAACATCTGGGCATTTTTATTTTGGGTGCTTTTGCTACTTTGAGAATTCTCTGTGATTACATGAGTCAAAGGAGACTATAGATTTGCAAAAGTAGTCATGGAATAGCATAATTGGATGACTTCTGGGTACACTCAGATTATGCAAATTACTTTAAAAGGACACCTCAGTGGAGTTCTTTTAAGTGCTACAGAGCAAACTACAAAAAAGGAACATAAAAATAGAAAGAGACCGGTTACTCAGATGGTAACTTTACTGTGTTCTACTGTGGGACTTGCTACACCTTAGGGCACCCAAAAAAATTTATCATCAAAATATTAGAGAAGTCCCACATCTACAGAGGACATTGTCTGAGTTAATCTTCCGCATGGCCTTGAGGGGAATGGGAGGAGATTCCAAAATATTCTAATGCAGCTTGACACAGAATGATTTTATTTACAAAAGCATTACAAAATATAGTGCTTTTCACTCAAAGTATCTAAAGAAATTGTCCCTAAAAATGTTGGACAAGCCAAAGAATACTACTTTTAAACTGCATAAACTAATACTTATGAGATAGCAATTGAAACAGAAATATTTACCTTGATCACATCCACTAAAAAAAAGGAGACAAAACATCTACCTTTGTCCAGCCATTTTCTGTCATTATTTACCTGACCTGATTGGAAATTCTTTGGAATTTTTCAACATCATTTAATGCAAAACCATACTGTAATCACAAGAAGATCGATTTAAGGTAAGTAAGCTTAAGTTTAATAAACTCTTAATAATTACTTACTCCTTTAGAGCCTCTGTACCACCTATTCTATTTATACAAGGACTGAAAGGATGCACTTAAGGTACTTTAATCTCCTTAGTTATTAATTTATATGTTCTCACACTTACATTTGTCCCTAATATGAGCTCTACTTTATACTTGTTAGAATTTCTTCAGTTCAGACACTTTCATAAGCTTGATATCATTGCTAGAGCACAACCACTATTGATATAAAGCCAAATAACTACAACTTATGAAAATAAACATTTTTAGAAAGCAACATTTTCCCATCAAGATTTTATTCCTTATATAGTAAAATATATAGCTTTCTGACATGACAGAAAAAATGATTGCCAGATAAAAAAGCATTAGTTGTGCCTAAGTATAACTGCAATTAATGACATTACACATATTTTTGCTATGAAATTCAATAGTCGTTACATTTTCTATATGTCAAATGTATTTACATTTACAGTACACCAACTGTAAAATTAAAAGACTATAACGCAAAAGAACCTTATAAATATTTTATCAAATTCTTTTAGGATTAGAGTAGCTTCATCAATAATTAAGAGAAATAGATACTTATCAAAAACACCTTCTCAACAGTTACCACAATGAATATATTACTAGTCTTTCGTGTTTTGTGTGTCATTAACTGAAATTAAATTTCTATATTTCATCCAAATAGTAAAACTGGTGCTTTCATCTTTATAAAGGCAACGTTTTCTCTATTATGCCTATATAGAAAGGTCTCAGCAGACAATATTCTCATGAATTCTTTCTAATCGTAAAAATTACCCAAAATTTAATGAGGTCAAATATTTTTCTTATGCTTACTAAACCAGAAACTGAAAATAATTTTAAATAAATATATCATTTTCTCTATATCTTCCCCTTCCCAGGAAAATCTCAGGTTTTGAGTAAGAACAGACAACAATCAGTTCTGCATTTGGCACTAGTTAGAGGAACAAGCATCTGAAGGGGGACCAAGGATTTCCAATAGCAAATTTTTAACTAAAATACTAGGTTTCAATGCCTACTAGACAGAAAACTACTTTACAAGGCTCTATTGTATTGCTGTAATGTTTCATCCATACATCTACAAGTAGGGCTGGAACATTTATCAGCTGTGCATGGGACCAGCTGTGTGTAGGGATAAAAATTTCTTCTCTGACCTATCAATAGAAGTGTTCAAGAATAAGACAAAGAGGTAAAAATAATTATAAAAGGAAAACCTGTGCATCCCTTATGATCATTGGAAAGGTGATCACCATTTAGAAGGCCACGGTTTGACTTTTTTATTTTTTTTTGTGACAAACTGAGGAAAACAATTCCAGAAGAGCACTGAGGTATCTAAGGGGAAAATTGCCCTGTCAGTAACTCCAGAGCACCAGTATCATTTTCAAAAAGGTAAGAAAAAGAGATTAATTTATCAATTTATTTAGAAGATCAAAGAGCTCATTTCTGTTTAGTTTGATTTTTATTTGTTTTGAATTATATACATCAAAAGCATATAAGAAGGCTTATAAGAAAAAGAGAATAAGAAAGCCAAAGCACTGAAATTAACATCAGGGGAACAGATCAGGAAACAACTTCAAGACCAATAAGTAGCTATGACTTTTTCTGTTATAAAGATAAACATTTTGACCTTTTTAAAATATGAATTCTGGAACTGCAAGGGCAACATAATCAGGTCTTTTTCAAAGGACACTGATTCAATGCAATAAATTGAAGAGTTCTCAAAGAGCTGGAAGAAAGTGAAATTAATAAAATGTTAAATCATGATTTACTTGTTTTTAATAATCTTGGCCATTTTAAATTCAAGTGTTAGAACACTGACAGGTTTCTGTACATTCCACAGCAAATTTCTAAACTTATTTGAATTATCAATGCTGTGGAAACTTTTTCAAGGGCTTGTAACTTGTAACTTTTGTACAGTAGCATTGTAAATGTAAATGCAATACTAATGTAAACTTGTTGCTAAGTACATATATGTTATTGAAGTGTACATATATTTTATGCATATGAATGAAAACATCACATTTTTAAGCAATGCAGTTCCAAGAAGTCCTTTCAAGTTTACAGAAAACATGTTAGCAGAAAATACAATTCTGCTCTGAAAAAAGCACAGAAAATTTTAGCTTGTCATAGAAAAATAGCATGCAATGTGTCACCTATCTAAAAGAGAGAGCTGTCTGTGAAACTGAGCTGAATAACAGCTGAGAGTATTTTTCTTTTCCCTGAGGCAAATGACTTATGATTTAGAAGAATCCTTTCTCACCCACTTACAAGTTGCTCTCTTGAGTATTCTCTTTATTATGGAGGTGTGAGCCAGCAGTTCCCTCTAGGCTGAAAAGTGAGAGCCCTGGGGAATTCCGGGTTGGGCAGCCAGTCTTGTCCCACTGCCCAAGCCAGGAGGGGAGTGGGGTCACTGGGGGAAGCCCCAGGTGTCCCCTGAGCCCCTTGCTGGGGATGGGGAGGGACTGACTCCAGGCCAGGTCCAGAGCTCCACACAGGGCACAGAGAGGCCCCAGGCGAGGCTGAGCAAGGACAGTAAGGCCTGATATTTTCCTTAGGGCCCTACTTTTGCATCCAGATCATCCATTCACACATCTGCTATTCTGTCTCTCTTCATCTGTCAAAACTCCCCTTATTATCCTTTACTGTTTTCTTCTTCATTCTTCCTCAGGACACCTTAGTGTGTATGGGTTCATGGTGCCAATTTACTAAAAAAAATCCAAACAAAGGAACTAAGTTATTAAAAGGCATAAAGGGAAGGGATCACTTCCCTCAACATGCTGGCAGAACTCCCCATAACAGAGTCCAGGATGATTTATCAGATTATAAAATAGAACAGTGTCACCAAAAATAATTTCTGGCTCATTTTTATTATCTATCTCTATGACATTTTTAATATAAATGGCTTAAAATCAACCTTAGTAGTAACAACTAAGTTACAACTGTTAACAACTGCTATTGCCTTGTAATTTCAATCCAATCAGATAGTCAACATAGCTACTCTGCAAGGGTTGTTTTGGCATTCAGTTTACAGTTTCTCTTCCCTAATTTAATGCCAATATTCTATCTATATCATCTTGTCCTGCACTAAATTATTTCTCTCTAGCTTAACACTTCAAATCATTGGCTATTTGTAGCATGCTAATTCTCCCTGCCCCTTTCCATTGCTGAGTCAAGCTGTACATGTTTCTTTCTTTTATCTTTCCTCAGAAATCAATCCCTCCATCTCTTTGATCTAGGGTTTGGTATTTTGGTTTTTGGGTTCTTTTGGTTTTTTTTTTTTTTGTTTGAGGGGGGGGTGGGGGGGGGCAGGTATTGCTTTTTAAACTTGTTCTCAGAACTCCTTTCAAATTGTCAATACCTCTTTTGGAATGTATCTTCTAATATCAAATGAAATATGCGAAACACCACAAAGATGGAGTTGTTTCCTTGGTTGCTGAAACAAACTCTTTACTACTTTCTGACCACTTTATACTCATCATGCCACCTGCAGTACCAAAAGAAACATTTAAGGCCTTCGAAACAGATTTTATTTCTATGTATACTCTTCCTGTCTTTCCAGGCTTATAAAATGGCAAACTTGGAATGTCAGAACTAAACAACACCAATAATAAAGACAAAGTGCAACAGAAAGAAGTCATGTAAACACATTACCTCTCTTATATTTACACTGAAAATTTTATCAGCCTTTGTAAATTCTGCAGTTCTCTTCAAAATCTTAATGGTACTTGCACTTGTTAATAACTAAGATTACTAAGGACCCAACAGGTCAAGTTTATTTCCCCTTCTACCACAAATTCTATTATAAGTTAATATGTTTATGAGTTTATCAAGCTCCATGTTAAAAGTTTTCAATTTTTTTGTTCTACATGGTAAATTACTCACAATTATAAACTGCATAAAGGGATAAAACTGCTAACTCTCTTTTGCAGACATAGAAAAAAAATGTACAGATTCTAAGAGATTTTTCTGGTGGCCACACCTAAAATAGAAATTGTCAGCTCTGAGGTGTACAAGTATTGCTTAAGTTGTAGGCACTAGAGTTCTTATGCAAAAAATAAAATTATAAAGAATATCAAAACTAAATAATTGACTATACTGTTCTTATTTTCCAACCCCAGTTTACTTAATAAAAAAAAGACATATGCACAAATTTTAATAGAGCTAAAATGCACAAATATTGATAGATATATTAATAAGGAAGTGAAAAATATCTCTAAATTACAAAATTCTTTTTTTTTGTTAAAACTACTCTCGTTGGAACTGCACAGTGACAGTAAGAAGTGTTTTCATAGTTGATGATTAGAAGAGTCGTTATATACATGTAGTCAGAAAATGACATTATATAACATGATCTGGCTATTCTTAGCCTCAATTTCTTCTGTGGATTTAAAGTTGTTGTAAAGAAGATGAAAGTCCATAGAGTAATTTTAATTAATCTATATACCTCACAGTACCACACACTTGCTGGCAGCACAAAGAACTTGAGATTTTGTCACAGTAAATAAATTTGCTTCATTTCTGTAATTAGAAAAGAAAGAAAAAAATGTTTTTGCAAACCTCTGAAGGCCTAAAAATATTTTTGTTGTTTTCAGTTTCATTAGAAACTTCAAAGTATAAACCATAAAAATCTTATTTTTATTTCAAGAAGTCTGTGATCTTTTTCACATTTTTTTCAGTCAGCTGTGGCCCATCAGAAGGCTGTTTTCTTGTGTCAAAAGTGAACTTGTCATTTCTTGTTCTACAAGAGCTTCTGTTTTCTTCATTTATCAGCTATGATGATAACACATAATACCTACATATCCTTAGGATTGTGATTGCCTTCTGTTTGCTTTCCTTTATTTGTCCTACATGTGTAAGGTATTTCCAACTCTTATACAGCCTGTGACATGCTAAGCCCACTCCAGTTCACATAACCACTCGGATCATTTTTTTCATCAATTTTATATCACTTCGTCATCTTTTCTGTCCATTTCACCAAACACATTCAGCTGCATCAAGATGGGTTTCTTAGGATATACCTTTCTTTCCTCATATAAATCCATCTTTTTGCTTATATTCTCTGTGTTGTATCACTTCATTCTCTTCTGATAATTTTTGTCTCTACCAGTGATAAGAACATTTTGATTCTTTTAGTAATAGTTCATTACTTTCAGAAATCTAATTTTTGATCTCTGTTAAGCTGTTCCAAGAAAGGAGATTCTACAAGTTCTTTGACTTACCTTTTCTAGTATTATACTATTTTCTTAGTGAAAATGTCATTATTTTCTAATATCTAGTCTGAACTTCATATAATCATTTCAAGATGATGGCTTTACCATCAGAAGAATGGTAAAGCTTTACTCCATCATGTCTTTAACTCTCAGTTAAGAAGATGTGATCTGCCAGTTGGCCCTCACCTTTGTCACTGTACTAAACAAGCCCAGTTCTCTCAGTCTCTCCCTGCAGAATTCTGTTGATCAGTCTTAAGTTTGTCGAGATCTTTTTGGACTGAAACTTCAGAGTTTGTTGTGTTTGCTGTTCCAATTTTAGCATCACCCAAAAATCTGCTGAAGATGTATTTTAACCTGTCATCAAAGTTTTTGTTCCTGATATAGTATAATATTAACACAGTAACCAAACAAATGGCTATCAAGTAATTGATTACTATCTTTAGACTCTTGTGATGCATCCAGATCTCTATCCATCCAATTCTGCAGTCCACAATTCCTCTACTTTCAAGTGAGCATGCTGCAAGAGAAAATCTCAGAAATCCTACTGCAAGGCATGTTCTATTCACTGCTCTTTCATTCTACCCATTGGCACTCAATGCTCTGTTGAAAGCAACCAGGTTATCAGGTTTTGTCTTAACAGCTTACCTGGTTATTTTCTTTTATTTTACATGTGGAAGTGTTTTTTAAAAGGAAATTCTCCATAATCTTTGCATGGATGAGGTTAGACAGACCTGGCTAAAGTGCACTGGCTTTTGTTGTTGTCTTAAAGGTGTTCATAAAACTTTTTCCATTTACCAGGAACATTCTCTTCCCCCATCATCATGATAGGCAGCACACTCAAGAGTAACAGTCTAGCCTTTTCAATGAGTCTCTAATTCATTTTCCCCCATTGTTGGTTGTACCTTATCTGTCATTTATATCAGTATTGTTAATCCAAACACAATAATAAGTCACTTCGTAAAGAATATAAAAGAGGAAAAGGGTCCTTTTACTTCAAAATCATGTCTTTTGTTTAAGAGCACTATAGAATGGTTTTATGATAATATTTGGCTTATTATTATATGACAGAAATTTAATTTACTCAATATTTTCTGGAAAACTGAATTCCAATGCAGATATGCTGGCCAGACGTGCTCAGGAGAGGGTTCTAGTGCTTTTTCCAGCATTATCCATTCTTACTGAGCCTAAAGAAAATTTCAAAATTTTAGATTTTGCAATTCTAGACATCACAAGATTCACAGTAGTTCATAAACAGAGTGGCAATTTTCATGAGAGTGGTGCTATTCAAAAATGAATTTTGAAGCAGTAAGTAGTCCAACTTATCACAAATGACTCACCATAACTGATTATAATCAGCAGAATACAGTGAGCAATCAAATTAAACACATATTATATGCTTCTTGCAGTGAGTTTAGTCCTGTGAAAAATTATTTATTAATGAAAGCCATTTACTTTCCATAGTTCATTTTAACAAATCTAAACAAAGGCCTAGAGAAACTTGTGAATAACTTCCCAATATACAATTTCCTAATTTTCCCTTGTAACAATTTTTGACATTTCTGAAGGGAATGGAAAAAGAAAATTCAGTGAAATACAAAGTAGCCTGTTGTTAGTATCAGTACTGTTGCAGCCTCTCAGTATTAAATTTATTCCACCATTTGCTAGTGTGCTGGTTTTGTCTAAGATAGAATTTATTTTCTTTGTAGCAGCCCCTATGGCTGTGTTTTGGATTTGCACTGAAAACAAGGGATGCTTTCATTACTGTTGAGCTGCTCTGAGCTTTTATGCTCCTTGTAGCAGCCCAGCAGCGAGGAGGCTGGGGGTGCAGATGAGTTTGGGAGGGGACACAGCCAGGACAACTGACCTCAGATAACCGAGGGATATCCTGTACCATATGGCATCATGCTCAGCTGGGGGAAAGAGAAGGAAGGGGGTGACATTGGACACTGTGTTTGTCTTCCCAAGTCACCATTGCATGGGATGGGGCCCTGCTTTCCTGAAGATGGCTTAACTCCTGCCTGCTCAAGGGAAGGTGTGAATGAATTTCTTATTTGGCTTTGCAGGAGCATGCAGCTGTTGCTTTAGCTATTAAAAATTCTTGAACTCAACCCACTTTCTTTAACTTACCCGTGCCATTCTCTCTCCCATCCCACCAGGAGAAAATGAGCAAACAGCTGTGGGATGTTTAGTTGCTGGCTGGGGGTCAACCACAAGACTAAGTAATTAAACCTTTAGCAACACAGAACTTAATTACAAATCAAAAGCAAGTAAGTAAAATATGAATGGAAATTTCCAGGACAAGGAAAATACTGCTGTTTTCTCACTGTGTTTTTCCTTTACCCTTCAGTTGATTTTTTTTTTCTTTCTCAATAAACAGTGATTCTTAAAATATTATAATGATCTTCACAGTTGGTATGTTTGGACATGTGACATTTTTGCACTTATTGAAGTAGATATATAAAACTTCCTGGTCTAAATTAATATTTTGAAAATTATTAATTTTTACTATGACAGAAGACCATTAACTTTTATTGATTTATACAATTTTGAAAGCTGAAACAAATACAGAAGCAAAACTGCTACAGTCCAATAATTCTACCTCATTATAAAAAAAAAAAAGGAAAAAAAAATTTTTACAGATTTGTCTCCATAAGGGTTTTAAGTGAATTAGAAGTATTACCACTGTGGTCAACCTTTACCATATTATGAAGAAGATAAGGATATGATTTACCAGAGTCAGGAGGAGAGACCTTTTCTGTAAGTAAGAATTCATTGTTAATATAATTGAAACTTGGAAATGCAGCTTGAAAATAATTTGTACTGATTAATGAACATTGAATAATCCAGCGTACAACTGGAAAGAGGAGAGCAGAACACGGGTTCAGGAAGATGCATTTCTATTAATCATTAGGACTCTCTGCTTAGCTTCATTACTACAGGTTTCTGGGATTAAAAGACCATGTTGTGTAGTTCACATAATGACAATGAAGTCATCTAGTGATTTGACATCTGAGCATTCAACTTTTGTGTCTTATAAAGAAAGAAATTGCTTCAATTCTGTCCAGCAGGCACGGGATTGTAAAGGCCACAGATGGAGTCACTACATCTGCTTTCCTCTGCTGTTCTTCAGGTCAGCAATCCTGTTCTGCTTCTGAGATTTGACAGCATCAGTACATTGTTATCTGCTACAGCAGAAGGTCTGTGGCTGTGACTTCCTACATTGTGGAATTAAAACCATACAACTGAAAATTTTCTGAGCATGTCTTTGTAAATATTAAGTGGATAGAATTTCAGCCACTTACAGTATTTTGCAGGCCTGAGAAAGAGTCTATCCACAACAGGTTCTCCAGGATTCATGCTTAGCACTCAAACTACTCTGAGTAAACCTACAGGATCAATGATTCTGTGCTAAGTGGTAAACAAAATGAATTACATAATTACATAATTATATAACAATATCGGGTGTATTACTGTGACCACATTAGGTCTCCAAGTACCTTCCATGAAGTAAAACTCTTCAAACAGCTCAAGTCCTATTTCTGAAATAAAAACATTCATTCTTTCTAGACTAGTAAACTTAACTTCTAATTCTTTATTAAGAATTAAAAAGCTGCAGCCTCTGCTTTTTTAATCAAGTTAAAATTAATAACTGGGTAAGCGCAGTTGTTTGTAATTCTCTTTAAGCAGCTGCCTAAAAGTGCTAGCAGTCCTATGCTTTAAGGATTCAAACAGTTTCTTGGCATAAAGATAGATACTATAGTGAAAAGTACTAAAAGCATTTACAGAGTTTAAAAGTAGGAAATTAGCCTAGTCTTTACTTCACGATTTCCTAATTCTTATTTAATGCACTGGCATTCCATCCAAGGGGTGTACATGTGAGAAAAATCTCAACTTCTTCATCTAGTGGGTTCAAAAAATAATCTCTTTTTGTCTAATTATAAAAAATCTTAATCAGGTGGCATGACAAAACAGTCCCTGACAAAGTATACTGACAGATATAATGAGAAAAACTTTAAATTGAAGCATGGTGAAATAAGGAGCATAGGTTGGGGAAATAATAAAGTAGAGAGAATGATAATCAGCTGAAGATAAAGTTACTTTAATGGACTTTAAGACTCCTGGAATGTGCAATGAGATCGTGTCTGAATATATTGTTATTTCTTATCAACTGAAGAAAAAGACTTTGCAGTATTATACCATTCTAAGGTAGTTAAGTTTAACCAAACAGGTGAGAGCAAATTATTAAAGCATAGGGGGAAAAGAAAATAATTCTGTCCTACATTTTAGTTAAATTTCTTTTTCCCTTCCTTATGCAAACCGTCTACTTAAACTGAAATCACTTCAAAGTAGCAGCAGTTTATATTCCTGCATGACTATAAACCAACTAAAACACTTCTGTGGACCCTACAAAAAGGACTTTAATGACATTATTTAGACTGATTAGGACAACAATATAAAATATTAAAATTAATTCCTAGCATCTTTGAAGACAATGTAAAGATTGTGACCCTGTTTGAGGCAAACTTTCAGTCCAAATATGAAAATATCTCTGCATATGAACATATATACCCTATAAAATGAACAACCCAAAATGCATTTTACATTTTTTTCCTGTATGTAAGTTTCTAATTTTTTTTTTCTCCTGAGAAATATTATATATTCTTTGAAGAAAGAATTTAAATGGAAGGACTTCAGTCCTTAAGATGAAATTTCCAAGGATTCACCTTTAGGGAAAGGCTGTCAACCTAAGATACTGTGTCTGATCAGCCTCGTTAAAGCTATTGGGTCTGCAAGAGAGATGAAATCCTTGATTTTAATATTCTTTTTATGGACTATAACTCTAGGCAGCCTTTTTTTTTCTTTCTTTCTTTTCTAGAAAGTAGACGTTTTATTTTCTTTTCTGAGGAATTCATGGTGAAGTGTTTGTTTTCCTTTCAGTATACATGGAGTATAGGTGTTCAACATTCAGGAATGGTCAGTCCCTTTTTGGACACAAGCTTGAGTACTGATATATTCTTAATGAAAATAAATACAAACCTTTTCCAGTATTAGTCTTGGTTTTCCATTAATTGAACTGGGGAAGGCAAAAAAAAAACTTTTTATCTCAATATCTTCATGTTTAAAATGCATTGATAATATTCACAGAGAAATATTGTGAAAATTAGCTCTTCCTGGATTTTGAACATATCAGAGGTTACTACTATTTTTTGTTCCATTACTGCTTATTGTGTACTTGCTGGCTATAGAAAATAATTGATCCTTTCACCTTTATTTTGTCCCTTTACTCTTGCATAGATAATCATTACAACTGTCCTACCATCCTTTTCTTCAGACTGAAAAAAACTCAGCTCTGTTTTAACTGTCTTTCCCAGGTTCATTAGTCAAAGATCATATTTGCATTTTTATTTTTTCTTTTCTCTGTTCAATTTCTACCATTAATTTTGAGCTGCTGCCTTCCTTACTCATTGAAGGGCTATGACTGAGATCTACCATTGCTGGTATTTTCCTAATGCACATTGTTAGATCTCCATGAGCTACTGCTTATGTTCCAATTGCTAAACCAACATAATGACAGAACAATTTTTAGCTGCACCGGGTTTCTTATCCCGCCTGCTGCACAGACACAGGTCCATGAGTGTTGACACAAGAGGTCCACAGGCAAAATATGGGGAATAGGGAAGGCATAACTGTCCCTCTCCTAAGACTGTTTCCTTGTGAAAAAGTCCCTAGTTCTATCTTAATGACACTTCCTCCTCTCTTTCCAACCCTGATTCATCCTCATTGTATTTCTCTTCATTTTATTTCTAATAGCTGAAACTTTTCACAGTTCATTTCGCTTTGATGTTTCCATGCCCATTTTTTTCCACAAACTCTTCCTAGGATTTTCTGCAATCTTTATGGTAATAGCTCAGAAAACCTAAAAAGAGTCTTCTCTTTGTGGAAGGAAAGTGTTATTAAATGAGGACAAAGACAGAGGTAAATATGAAAGAAACCATAGCTGCTGGCTCTATGTTCCTGCTGAGTTTAAAAGTCAGGAATGTGGGAGTCCTTCCTCTTCTCAAAGGTAAGATATTTCTAATCAGCACTATCATGCTCTAAGGCACTATCTTACAACACCTATTAGTTGTAAACTCAGCAGGAACTGCAACTCCCTGCCTCTCAAAGAAAAATATATTTTGCCTCTATGTGATCCAGATTATCCAGAAAGAGGGAGGCAAGATAAAAATTGCATTTGAAAATGTGCTACGTTTCTATTCAAGCTGCTGTTGACAATACATTATACAAAAGTCATGATCCCACAAGCTATTGAGTATTTTTCACTTAAATGAATTTTAGCGGGAACAGGATTTACAGATTACTCCTGTGTGCCATGAGCTCCAGGGATCGGGAAATGATTGCTGACTGAATTTTCTACACTCTATTGGGTGTAAAAGAGAACATTCTGTCCTATAAATGAAAACAAACAATATTGAAAGGGAGTAGACACACACAGGTAGTAAAATGATTGCTTTTTCTGAGCTTAGGAGGCAAATTACCTAAATACATTGCTGATCTAGTCAGTGGTCTTTCTTGGTAGTATATCAAGGGCTGGCAGAAGTTTGAAGCTGTTAATTTAGGCACAGTTGCAGTAAGAGCAGGCTTTGATCCCCAACCTATCTTCTTGAAATGAATTTTCCTTTTGATCCAAGTATTATAAAATATTCAGATTTTATTTCTTGTATTTAAATTCCTAAAAAAAAAAAATAATAATATTATTGTTTTCCAAAGAGGTAGGCAAGGGACAGACATGGAAGGGGCCAATTTCCTTGAAAAAGTCAAAGTGTATCAGACAACCATATGGAAAAGAAAGGAGTCAAAGAAACCTTTTCTGTAGAACAAAATTATTTTCAACAAAGTAAAGATAAGAACTTGAATATTTATAAAGGGGTCAGTACAGTCTTTCGCTCACAAAATTCTCCACAAAAATATAAAACTGGAGAAAGTTAAAATTAATATTTTTTCTGCTTAGACCAAAGATAATGATAAGAAGAAACACATTGTCTTTTTAGACACCTTAGAAAATTTCAAAACCTCATACTTCATTTCCCATCCTTTCGACTTCAAATAGACCCTTTTTCAGATACAGCACATCAAACTCACAAGGTTCATTAAGTTATAACAATCATCATACAAAAATTTTCCTCCTCACAGCCCTCTGTCAATTATGCTGTAAGAAAGCAAGAGAGTTGACTGAATCAGACTGCGTATATGCTCAGTATTCACACATAATCTCCCAGCTACATGAGAATTAGTGAAAATACTTAGATCTTTGCCAAACTAAAGAAGATTTGTGAGCAAATCCTTCCTTGTATTTTATTTATAGGGGCTTATTCTGGGACTAATTTTTCTCTCTATTTATACTACGTATCTCTTACCTATCTGGTCTGTATTTTATGGTAGCACCATCATATAAATATTAATGAAAGTAATGTAACAAGAATTCACTCTTAATTGGATCTCGGGGAACAGCTTTCCTCCCCTCTTATTTACAAGAGCTTTCACCTCTCCTTTAAAAATCTTTTCCAAGATTAACAAATATAGTTGCATCATGAAGCTTGTCGTTATACACATCAGTTAAGAAAAGGCAGGACTTACAAATAGTTCCCCCTCACATTGTTCTCTTTTAAATTCTACTCAATGGCATAATACTTTTAATGTTTTAGCAATCAATATTCTGTTTAAAATACTTTCTCAAGTGCAGTGGGGTTTTTTAATGTTTCAAATATTTTAAGGGATTATTGGAACATTAGACATCTCTTGGATATCCACACAAACATATCCTTAAAATTAAAACTTTAATGTGGAAAAATGGATATGAGGATTTTTAAATTAAAAATGCAAAAATTCTAAAACTAAAACAACGAAGGACATATATTAAAATGGCAAAGGGTGTCACCACATCCTCTTGGAACGTGTCAGTCAGACTCCATCATTACATTCCTGTTCTGCATGATGTTCTTTTTGCCACCACTCTCATTGAAAGGCAGAGCATAACTAACAACCTTCAAGACAGAAGAGGAAGGAGACAGAAAATTTCAGGTTTTATTTGGGTTTCTGCTGTTGCCTATAAAGTTCTGGAAAACCCTTATAACTGAATCTCATTGGAAAATTGTTAAAAATCAAAGTTCACAAGAAAGGGGTGACGTGAAGGGCAACAAGGAGAAAAGTCACTCTTCAGTTCACATTTTTTCTTTTCTGCACTTATGGCAGAGGGTACACGATCAAATGCTCTTTCCCTGTTACTTCTTCATGTGACAAATCTTCTTTCTCTCATCTGTATATTTTGTAAGTGGAAACATGCCATTTTGTGTCAAATACCACTTAGCCTCTTTGTCTCCACAAAATCTCAGATTTGAGAGTGATTTCTAAGTGGTATCCTCAGCAATGTGTAAATAAACTCCATAAACATGCAAATAGAGTACACTACATATAAAGACTGAAGTAAAGTACTGCCTGGAAAAAGTTGAAGATTTTAACACTATGATGACTATATTATAAATGATAATTATTATAGAACTTATTTTCAATCAACATTTCTCTACAAGTACAGTATAAGTATACCCATATGAACAACTTAAAGGAAATACTTTTTTCCTGATCAACAATATTCTTCCTTCCCCAGTTTAAATAAACTTTACTTATGGTATTCCTGGTAGGTTTTATGCTCTCCACCTGATTAAGAATACATTTGTATTTCCTCTTGCTTTATAATTTCAGGTTTTTATATTTTCCATATTTTAATTCCAATTCTGATCATCATATTAATAAGAATGAATTAACACATCATAGAGAATATTCTCCACTGCTAGATAGTTACCTTCACATGTCGGTGGGCTGCTGAGCTCCTTTCTCATTCTCTCCTGTAACCTTAAGGCATCTCAGTAAACTGTGATTTCAGAGATATAAAACAAACTCCAAAGCTGAATCACAATATGGGCCACCCCAGGTTTCTTTATCATTATGTTCATTGAACCAAAATTATACCCTTAAGCAAATATATGTAAACCTTTATGAGAAAGAAGAAGAAAAAAAAAAGATAAAAGGGGGGGGAGGAAAAAGCAAACAAATACAGTTCTGCTTCACTCATTCTCACAGATATCTTTCAGCTGCAGACATTTTCTTGTAATAGACTATGTGCCCTGCTCTCACAAAGGACTTCACAAAATAATCCCATTCACAGTATTTTTCAATATTAATTTCCCTCATGCTTATAAATATTCCTGAAACATATAAGCTACATTTGGTCACAGAGATTTTATACCTGTTTGCTCCTATGCAAACATATTTTTCCTTAAGTCATTTCTCTGGTGTTTATTTCTAGAAGGGAAAACACATCCTCTCCCAGATTTTACCTTACCAAACATTCTGTGCTCAGTGTGTTGCCTTCAATAAAATAAAGTTTTCATCCTTCTGGCCACCTCACCTTAAAAAAAAATAAATACAAAACAAAACGAAACAAAACTGTCCAGAATTATATAAAAGATTCAGTGTAGGATTTTACCAGTACCCTGTAAAACGTATTTGGTACTTCTTTTTCTGAAACAGAAATAATTTTCTGATAGAGCCTGTGCTAAGTCCCACCCCTCACCTTTTCCCATTCTGCACTTAATACTCTAGTCATTCTCTAATTGCTCTGAATGTTAATTTCTTCGACTTTGGATCTTTTGAAGTGAAAAAATCCCATTTTCTAGCAGAAATTATTTTTTTTAATATATAAATGGATGATCACCCATATTTCAACCCATTTCTAAGATTATCTAATTCTTTCTATCAGATATTCCGAACTACTTCTGTATTGCTATTAACTTCCAATATTCTGTCATCGGAAAATTTCATTAGCACCTTATGGGTTTTTTTGAATCAATGAAAATCAAATTGCTTTCTCAAATACCCCATAAGACAAAGGTAATCTGAGGGATAAAATCTTCTTGGGTTTCCAAAGGTTTGAAAAGGTTCTTGTCAAATGCTTTCAACAAAACTGATCAGCAATGACATAAAAGAGCTTTGCAATGTTAAATTATTTAGAGAAAGATGGGAAATTATGGTAGGAAAAGTTAGCTCTCACAGGAAAGAGAGAGGTCAGCTACCGGTGACCAGCAATCACTGAGTAATTGGTGGTGAGTTACACTGACATGGCTTGTGAAAATATTGATACACAGCTTAGCAAATACGACAAAGTGACAAAGTTTGCTGGTGACAGGAGTTTATTCTAGATAGTAAGGATAAAGTCAGCTTGTAAGTATTTGCAGAAGGAGCTAGGAACTAGCAGAATCTAGCTACTAACATGGCAGGTGAACTTCAATATGAATAAAGATAAGATTAAAGGCAATAATAATTGTCTTTACAATTCTAATAAAAAATTTAATAAACCAGTCTAACTTTTCATAAAAAATGATCAGCTCTGAGCTGACAATCAGCCCCTCAGAAGCATGGTTCGGGGTTACAAAAGGAGGTATCACAAAAATCATTAGCTTGATATTCAGGAGTGGCCATAAAAGCAAACCAGGATATTAGGAGTTAGTGGGGGCAAAAAAAAAAAAAAAAAAAAGAAAGTATTGTACGTTTTCCATGTACAAACCAAAAATTATCCTGCATTTTCAGTAATATGTAAAATTCTGTTTCATTCTCCTCAGTAAGAATAAAATAACAATGGAAAAGAGGATGGAAACAAGATCAAAAAAATCAAGATCTTAGTATGAGCAAAAGGGAATGCATCATAAATATTTTAAATACAAATACATGTAGCCAAGAATTTTTGTTTAAAAAATTGAGCAATATCATCAGGATAAAGCAAGCAATATTAATACCAGCAATCATAGTTTAAATGAATACAGAAAAACTCACTTATAATAATACTTTTTTGTTGTTGTACAAGAAAAATTAAAATATTTTTCCTCCTCTCTTATTCTCATTCTTATGAAGTCCATCTAGGTCCTAAGGTCTATGTCACCAGTTTTCCTCAATCAGAGAAGTGTTGTAATTACAGAAAATTACTGAGTGGGGCATGTCCCTTCTTCTTTAGTGTTGACATCTATTTAGGGATTATTTGCTGTGTTTTATAACAGTCCTCTCCTTCTCATAGGTTCCCAGTAAGTTTCCCCTCAGCTGGCAAAGGATTGACAAAACTGACAGTTCCACCACTGCCCTGCCCCCTGAGACATGTCCAGCCTGCAGACTGAGGTATCAGCCTGCCCTTGGTTTCCAGTAAATAACTAGAAAAACTGCCTCATACAATTCTGTCTAACACAACCATCTCATCCTCAGCATTCACATTCAAATCTTTGCTTGAATCACGAAGTTCCTGAGGCCAAAACTAGGTCATTTTTAATTCTACACCAACTCAGTCCATCAAGGTAGGTCAGACTAGTTTTCACTTTAAATAGAGCCTCTCTCTGCAATCATTTTATTGAGTAAAGGCCAACTCAGTAACAAAGCTGGGTTATTAACAAAGAGTTGTTCTTCTAGTGAAGAAATTTGTTTTACGCATGATGTCCCTGAAATTGCGTTCCAGAAGGCGGTCATTCTGTGGATTTAGCCAGAGGTGTAAAGCTAGAAACTTCATCTCAAACTGAAAATCAATCTATCAGGATTATCTATCACCTGGAATATTAGATACAGTTAAAATCCTAAATGCATCCACAGAAATGTAGACACTGTTCTTTTAGTAGCATATGATCAGTGATCTTCTTAGACCCATCTTTGCTAGAGTTGGACCCTATTTCTGTTTGACATCAACATTTTTCAGAGCAATATACTTACATTATACAAAGTTATTAAAAGCTGGCTTTTCAGGGGACCACTTCAAACAGGCAAACAGCAGTCAGAAAAACATTTTGGTTCAAAATATGTTGATCTAGAAACAAGTCTGCAAACTCCTCACAGAGAGAGGTATCTTGAATCAATATGAAGTAAGTATGAGAAGGCATCCATATTATGTAGAAAAAGCAAAATGGAGCTATGCTTTATTATTCCAAAATTCAGTCATATTACTCAGAACTTAGTGAAAAAAATATTTTTCTGGTATTATTTTTTTTTACATAAGTAATTAAATAACTCAGAAAGAATCTTAGCAGCAAGAGAATAACTCAGTTTTCCATCCGCTGAAATATTCTATCCACTAGTTTTCAGTATCATACTTCCTTGCATTTATTCTCATTTTTCCTCTCATTCTTTCCCCATAAATCTTTTATTTTTAACTATGTAGTGGCAGATCAAACAAGAAAGCTGGAAATCATCCTCCTTTTCATATATGTCTTTCTTCTTCCCTTTCATAGTTGTCCCACAGTGCAGGCTGTTGATAGAAGCATTAAGTTTGGGATGAAAGTGAATCTGGATGTCTGAATTCCCTCACTCTGAAAAGATCAGTGGTCTTTCAATAGCATATTTTGAGACAGTTTTCTATCAATCCTTGTAATAAGGCAGTCTTCATTGAAGGAACTACATTATGAAATAATCTCCTAAAATAAAATAAAAAAAATTTAAAGAGAACAGTCACAAATACACTTCCACAGTTAATGTTCTCTGTTATCAGACAGAGAAGAATACAGACATAAGAATACCTCCTACACTGAGCCATTAAGAGGATTTAAACAAATGGAAATCTGAATCATTGATTAATTAAATATGTAAGTGTGTATTCAGCTGGCAGAGGACATTCTAGCAATGCTCCAAAATAGATGAAAGCGTGTAGGAATTAAACATTGACACTTTGGCTCCCACGCACCATTACATGGCAGAATTCTTTGCTCTGAGATATCTCAGTAAAGGCAGAGTTTACATGGAGAATAGTATTTATATATGCCCTTCAAAAAACTGCCTAATTTATTACACACAAAATCAGAAGTCAAATCAAAAACCTAAATCATTGCCCAAAGAGTCAGGTGGCACATTTTTCCATTCACTGCTCAAAGTAAAAAATTATTTTTGAGGTAGGAGAGCTCAACTAACTTCCATGTATTCAGTATTCTAACAATCAGCTAAGATTGTCAGGATATAGAATACATTTCTTTGCTTAGCTTAGAAATAATTGAATGCCTATAAATACCACTGAAAAGTAAGGCATTCTAAACAAAGTTGATTTCCTTTTTAATTTAGAGCAATAAAAATACTTAGCTTTAAAAATATGTTTAAAATCAATATACTACAGAACAGTGTGTTCATTTCAAAAACAGATAGAAGTTTACAGTCCTCCAAACACAATGAAGGAATGGCATCAATATTGCTCTTTACAGACAAAATTAAAATGCATACAAATACAAATAAACAAGTATACAGTGATGTAATTACTAGACTGAAGAACATCTGTCCTCAGATATCTCCTTTCCTATGAATTCTCACAGTCCCAACAGACAGTTTGATATAGATTTTTGTTAATTTTCTGTTTTTCTTATCAGAAAAATATATTTTCATCCAAGCTGTATTTGAATTTTGGGTACCACATATTTACAAGAATCATTCAACTTTGGGATGCAACAGAGCTTTACCATAGGAGGAATGTTCATCGAATTTCTTACCATGGCTAAGCAATTTTGATGGAAAAAGCCGTCAAACCAATACTGGGTGAGTATTCAAAATGACATTTTTGATGTGTTAAATTTTCTGAAAGCACTCATTTTCTGTCAGCCGTATTGCCACAAAAATATATTTTACTTTCATAATGAAAAAAATATATGTTAGCTGATGAGATCAAGTCCAAAACTAGTCTTATTCTTCTAAAGGTGTACAGCAGTACCTAGTGACAGTTCAAGTCTAGAATCATTCTTCCATATATATATATATATATAAGCCTCTTTTCAGATGGTTATTACTCTTTTTTTTCTTTTCCCAGAGGAAGAGTCTGACTATCAATCTTCTATCTTAGGCCAGCGGAAATCCGAAACAAGACTACACAGCAACGTTAAGTATATGGTTCCAAAAAAGTCCAACACATGGTGATTGCATATTCAAGAAAATATAATTGAGGCCATCTTAAAAAACATAAACAAAAGAGTTTTAGAAATTCCCTTGGTGGCATGAGTTCAAAAGCAGAAAAAATCTGGCAGATATTTCAGGCATATTCCTAAGGTGACGTTTATGGAGATACCATCAGAATAACAGGAATGTTTTTTATTTGAATATTTCTTCAAATTAATTGATTTTTGTTTCAGTCATTAAAGAAATGTAAAAGACAGAGCTTTCTCACCCCTCATCTCTTTCTTTTCCTTCTAACTTCCACAGATTGCCTCAATCCCTTCAGCGAATCAATGGTGAAAATATGTGAGGGGCATTTGCAGTCAGTGCACAATGGTTTGTCTCGGTTGATCCTCTGTCTCACGCTCTTCCTCTGCTCTCGCATGTGTCCTTCACAGACTGCAAGTTAAATTCCTTCTCCAGTGTCTGGGAAACCTCTTACTCCTCCTCTTTTCTGTGACTGTGATCTTCCCTCTGCTGTTTCTCACACTTTGTGTTCTCTCTGCCTGTTTGGAATATTCTTCCCATTCTTAAATATGTTTTCCTAGAGGCACCACCAGCTTGACTGATGGGCTTAGCTGTGTTCTGTGGTGGGTCTTCTGGATTATCTGGAACCATCTTGACTGGACTCACGACTGATCCCACTTGTATCCCCTTGCCTGGCTGGCAATATTGTGCCTGATGCCCCCTAGGACAGTGTTGGCCCTCCTGGCTCCCAGGGCACTGCTGGCTCATGTTCAGCTTTTGGTCAACTAGGATCCCCACATCCCTTTCTGCTGCACTGCTTTTCAGCACCTCATGCCCCCGTCTGTACATACACCCAGGCACAGAATCTGCCACATTCACTTGATGAGCTTCATATGTTTGGTGATTGCTCTGATTTGTCAAGGTCTCTCTGCAGGGCCTCCCTGCCTTTGTGGGATTCAACAGCTCCTCACAGTTTTGTATCTTCTGCAAACTTGCACAGTTCCTTCCAGTCCTATGACGAAGCAGTTTATGAAGACATTAAAAAGCACAAGGCCTAAAAAGTTTACATTAACTGGCTCCCCTTGATCATCTAGGTGGGTTAAGTTCTAGGTCACCATTTATTGTCACAAACTCTCTTTATAAGAAGTTTAATATGTAAGTTGAAGATATGAAGTTGCCTATTTTCATATTTTTAATTTCTTTATCATATTCACTAAGTGATACCTTGTTTGAAAGTTCTTGGTAGACTTTTAGAAAGACTACTAAAATATTTTGCTTCCCTTGCTCCCTGGATGACCACTAATGAGCAGCAAAATAATTCAAAATGCTACAGTTTGGTAGACTATCTTTTAATCCTTTCCAAGGCAAATCACAAGATGTAATTATTCTCTTAGCATTACAAGTGTCTGATTTCTAACAGTCTCACATCTCTAGATGCCTGTAATTATCCACAGTAATTTGTTAGCTCATTTGATTAATTCAGAGAGACTGTACATTTCTTCTCATACAGAGAGATATGTAATGGTATGGACCTCTTACTCCACACAGTATACTAATTGCTAAATTTTGAGTTGTGTAACAGTGTAACAACCTTTGAAAAATCAGTAAAGAGATTAACTCTCCCAGTCCAAAGACACAATAATTACTCTTACAAATTAACTAGCCCTGCCTCCCATGAGTGGAGAGTCTGTCTAATTAATGGTCAGTTCATGCATAAAAAATTAGTATCAGCTGTTCAACCATTATTTGAAGATGTTTGCAGTAACTGATATAGTTTATCTGAATTTTAAATGGAAAAAAAAAAGTCTGAGATTGTAAAATACATTTAGCATATCATTTAATAAATACAATTTTTTTAAAGTACTGTCAGAAGCATAATTCATCATAAGACAGTAGCACAGAATGTATTTGACACTAAAAAACATAATCATCACATATTGGATATTTCTTACTGATCTGCTAGGTTTTCAATTTATAAAAAGTCCCAATTAGATCATTTAAGAGTACGTGCAAGAAAACTTAGCAAACAAATGCAGGTATATATGGTGTAATCAGTACTCAATTTTTGAAAAATTAGATCTAGATACATGAAAGATATTAGAGATTTAGTTACACAGAATGCAATTTAAACAGAATTGGAATATCAAACTACAAACTGTTTTTCAAAGTACCATGCTTACATATTTATTTATCATGTAAAATAGGTTTCCTCTCATTTGGGAAAGCTAGTCAGTGCTTTGGTGACTATTTCACTGCCCCATTTCACAAAGCAAAAGTATTTCAGGGATTATTCTAGCAACTGGAAATTCTGAACAGCAGAGTTTCAGAATCTGGAAGTTTCCCTTTACTCTGCTTAATTTACTAGACTTTTTGCATATGATATTGTTTCATTAGCTAGGAAAATCCTGTGACATGCACTGAAGTCATGAGAAGTTAGCCTTCACCTTAAAAGTGCTAGAATCATACAAAATTCTTGCATTCTGTTTAATTTTAAAAGCAGTCTTCTTTTACTGTGAACTCAAATACCAAATATACTCTTAGATGTTTTTCTAGCTACTAGATTTTGGGGTGCAAACACAAGTTCTTTCTCAACATAGATAGATCTTGGGAAAAACTATAAAACTTCACAATGAAGAAGAATTATTATTATTATTGAATATCATTGGAGAAACCACTCAAATTTCAGGTTAAAATAAAAAAAAAATCCATTAATTAAATTTACTTTGAACCCCAGACAGTTTTTCTTTCTTTAGAATTCAATTACACATGAAGACAGCACGTATAAAAATGATATACATCATCAAAGAAGAGAAACAAATTAAAGAGACACAATAATATAGGTAGGCTGCATCATACTGGATGCCTATATAGGCTATATTTTCTGATAATGGCTGGTATGGAAAACCCAATTTTAAATAAAGGGACAGAAGGAGATACCTATTCAAAAATTTGAAAGTCATCTTGAATTCTGAAAATTGTCTCATGATATAAAAATAAGTTTACCATTTGTTCTGATTTTGTGGGTTTTTTTCATAAGGTCAACTGAATATTTCATATTCACATTGTAGCTCCAGTTGAGTTACCCCCATCCCTTGGAAAAAAAACCCAAATCAACCAACCAACAACAATAACAAACCCCCCCCCCCAAAAAAAAAAAGACACAAAAAAAACAAAAAACCAAAACAAAACAAACAAAAAAAACCCACCAAACAAAAAAAAACCCCAAAAAACCAACAAAAAAAAACCAACGAAAAACAACAACAAAACAAACAAGCAAAAAAACCCCGTACCACTTGCAGGAAAAGAGCTTCCAGATCTAAGAATTATTGTGTCATCACCATTGCACAAAATGACCACCAACTGTCAGGTAACACACAGCAAATATATTAGTTGCTAGGTAAGATTGCTAGTCTTAGAACAGAAGATACAAATTTTCTTCAAAGGCACTTCCTTGTCAAAGCAGAATAAGGAAATCCACTATTAGCAGTGTTTTGTCACTCTGAAAATCTGAGCAGAGATGGAGATAATGACATGGCTAAGACAAAGGAAATTCAAGCCCCTCTAATCTACCAAAATAGTGGTTAAGTGAGAAATGTTCGCATAATTTTTTTTGGCCTTCCAGAACTCTTTAGCAAAGCTCTTTGTAAAAATTTCCTACTCATGTGAAGAAAAATAAAATAATGTGATGTATTCTAAACAGATTTAGTTATTGAAAATAAAGTGTAAGAATAAATTATCAATTTTCAGCACAACAAAAAAAGCTAATAACTGGATTTCCCAAAATGTTGTATGATGAATGTGGTTGTTATGCTCATATGAACTCAATGCTGATATGAAAAAGATGTGGAGGAAGATCATGATGTTTTCTAGGAACCCAACAATATTCAGACCAGTCAGGATTGAAGAAATTGTATAAAATTTCTACAAAAACTGGCAATATGGCAAAAGAAATTTAATTCTGATAGATAGAAGTTACTAAGCACATGAATCTCTTGCAGTCTCAAATAAATTCTATCCACTTACAGAGTTAGGCTACTGTATATTTAGGGACTATTAACTGGAAAATCCTATTCAGCTTCAATAAAATAGAAAACTGCTAAATGAAATAATAAAATATAATTTAAAATATTTTGAGCCAATGCACAATATTTTCTGATATAAAATAGCAATTTCAATTTCCTACATATGTATATGAGAAAAAGAGAAAATCAATTTTTGAGTATCTTTGTATCCTGTGTGATCAAGGGAGGATCAAGAAATATAAATAAACTATTCATGTTGATGTGCAGATGCTTTTTATACTGCATTGCATAATAGATGTATAAATAGATATATAAACATTTGCATTTATTTTGTTTCATTACAAAATCTGCTTTGCTGGGTTTCTTTGGGGACATTTTCCTTAGACTTATTGTTAATCTTCTCCCCTTATAGAAGAGTAAAGTCTCTTAGATCCCATCTTATTCACAGAACACAAAATATTCCATACTCATGTCTTTTTGTTTGTATTATTTATTTCTTTATACTTTTTAGAATTTAATAATGATTTAAATAATTAAAAAGTTCTTTAAGAATAAGGAAAAATAAAATTCTTCCACTCTTCATAAACCAGAAATGAACATGGGTAAGATGAAAATCAGTTTGAGAAGGAAACAATAGAACAGAATTTTTTCAAGGCTTTCACAAAGTCATGGAAATGCATCTTCACTAGTGCTGCGTTATACTGTGTCTAAGTGCAGCACACATTGCTTTGATGTCAGCCAGATTAAAAAAAAACAAATCATGAGACATACAATCACTATTTTATTTAAGAGTCAAAACTTGTGAAGAAACCACCAACAGGAACTCAATTCACAAGTCCAAAGAGGTTCTGGGGTTAGACTCTATAGGACATTTTTTCATTAAAACAGCAATCTGTTTTTATTTCTCTTTTTGGTGTTAGATGTATGATTTGGATCTATCAGTAAAAGTATTATGAAAAGGAAAATGGTACATTATTTAAAAAATAACAATTCGAATATCTACTAAATAATTTCTTATTGTTGGATCATATTTTGATTTCTGTATGTGCATTTATGAATTAACGTCTTTATACTGTTGTACACCAGCAGCAGTATCAGTTTTGGTTTTCAACGGAACTCATTTTTTTTCCCCCTAAAGAAATACAGATATTCAATATGTGACAACACATGGCTTAAAGATGCACTGTTGATAATGATTTCCCTAGAGGTAATATTATCTGGTAAAAAAAAGATAAACCAAACTATCTGTCACAATCTAATGGGCAGAGGTCAGTGTAACATCTGCCCTGTCTATTTTCAAATTGTTTCTGAATTCATGTACAGTATTCCTCAGTCCTAAAATTTCTTTGAGCATAAAACTGCAGTGCCAATGAATTGAATCTTCACCTTTTTTTTTTTCAGCTGGTATTGTGGCAAATTGCTTTTCAGCTGCAAAAGCAGCTTATTTAAGGGTTTTTTCCTAGCATTATTACAAGTGAATAAAGTGGCCAGACACTGAGTACGTTACAGTGACCTTGCTACTAGAAGTCAGTGATAATGAGCAATTTATGAAGAATGATACCTATGCTATAGTATCAAAAGCAATATTGTCCAATGGATTTTTCAATTTGTATAGCAGGTTTTTTTGCTCCTTTTCCAGTTTTATTTTGCTGGTGGCACTAGCTTTTGAAGTCACCCTAACTTTTAATCCTCTTTTATAGCAGGAATCAAGTAGTACTCAGCTTGCCTGTCTACTTCATTCCATTCCTATAAGAGAACCTTTGAGAAACAAAGAACTCTAGGCTCAGCACAAGTCTGTAAACCTGCAGGCTGCAACAAACTGAGTACGTAACTGAGTTTCACTTTTGCAGACACTGGAAAAAATTTTGAGTAACTGGAACCAGAACAGAAGCTTGCTACTATAATGAATTTTTTTTAATCACTTGTTACATTGATAACTTGTTACTCGGTGATTTGGTCTTTTTTTCTTTTATGCTTTATTAACCTCCTAAGTCAGTTCGGACACTGATCCAGTTGCTGATCATACCATGTTAAAATTTGCAAATCTCTGCAGAGAGGGAAAAACCATTATAACTACTGAGTGGTGTGAGATAAATTTGTATATAAAAAGCTAACAATACTATGCTACTTTGAAAGGCATCACCATTTTCAGCATATATCCAAAGCACAGCCCCATAACAGCTACCATGAAGAAAATCAACTCTAACACAGAAAGAAACAGAAAATATGATCCACACTCTATCATATTTGGTTATATTTCTTATAATGGCACATGTAAAGCCCCAAAAAGCTTGCAGAGTGAGACTTAAAATGGCTTAGGGGTGTTTATGTACTCTGAGTTAGACACACAGGAGAAATACTGACAAGATATTCTCAAGAGGTCAAAACAACAGAAAGAACTTCACTGGCAACCTCAGAAAATCAGAGGATTTTGGCAAAGATTTACAGTGGCATTCAATCAACAAAAAACACTTTGCAAAGTATTAACTTAGCCCATACAAAGTAACAAACTCCAGGCTCACTTGATTTTAAGTTACTCAAAAATTCCAAGAAGGAACAATTAGAGGAAGAAAGAGGAGATGAAAGCAGAAAAGATATAGGAAAGGGCACGTATAGCTACCAACTCCTGGGTTCCAGCAGTGTTCAGCAGGTAGAAATTCTAAGAGCAGGTAGTGTAAAGACACATACTTGCCTTGTGTTCAGCTTTAAATACCCCCTGGCACTCCCGGGTCCATCCCCCAGGTGAGAATTCTGGTCATTTGGCCACTCAGGAGCTGGGTTAGGGGCTCCAGAAGCAGGTGTGGAGCATTACATCTGTTGTGCCCAGGACTGGCAGGCACTGCTGGGCTGGGATACAGGTTCTAGGGATGGGGGGGGTGCAGAGCAAGGCACTGGCTTGCCAGGGTAAGGCCTGACCTGCCTCTTCCCCTGCACACATGCACCCCAAAATATCTCAAGACTTCTATCTTTACTCTCTCACAGCACTAATACACTTTGCCCAAAGAGGCTCTGGAGTCTCCATCCCTGGATATTTTCAGAAACCATCTCAACAGAGTCATAAGAAAACATTTTTTAGTGACTCAAGGTCCTTTCCAGCCTTGACCGATGCTGCTATGGAAATGAAAAATTTGAGAACTGTACTATATACACTGCATATCTGCAGAAATCCTGTCTCTTTATGTTCTTCTGTTGGCATCCAGCCTATGAGGATTCAACTTTAGCAGCAAGTTCTAGACCCTTCTGCATTGAAAATATTAGCTAATGAAGACCAATGCAGGCTCTTACCTGAATAAGTCTGTGCGTCATCTCCAGTAGGCAGCTCAGTCCCACACATAGCCAGTCATTCACTGTCCAGCACTGGAAAAGCGGGCAAGGATTCAGAAATGACTTCTTGAAGGTGTTTAAATGTAAAATTTTATTATTTTTGAAATATGGCAGTGACTTTTGCTATAAAATGACCAAGGTATGTCTCATAGGTAGAATAACTGTCAGCAACAGAAATTGAAATTCTAGCAAATTAGAAAACATTTAAAGAAGGCATGAGTGAACATATGATGAAGTGGGAGGTTTTTTTTTTTCATCCTGAAGATAAGTAAAACTAAAAATTACAATAAATACCTTATGTTAAAACAGATCTTGTCTAGAAATGTGCAGCATGTCTGAAAACCAGTGAAAAAATTTGGAGCCAAGGGATTCAATGTATATTGGTTTTACTGCCTTTATTTCTTCTTTGCTGGGAAGTGAAGTTTTATTCCACTATCAGTAGCATGGTGTAAGAAATGTTAAGCATTAGAGATGAATAGAAAACTGAATTCTATCGCTGTATTCAGTTGCTTTGGGATTATATAAAGTCAGATGATAATGAATTTATATTTTAAGGTAAAAAGAGGTGGGTTTATAAATCAAAGTTTTTGTTGAAACTTTAATAATTAATAAAAGTCTTAAGTATTATTCTATTTAAGGGTAAGCTTCCCCTACCCTTTACATTTTCCTCTATATTCTCTATTTACCTATCAAGAAAGTTTTCCTTCCTTTTCCACAGTTCTGGTGCAATCACTGAAGAAGTGTTAGGAGCACCAAAGTCCTCAAAGGCAAATGGGCTTTTTTCCCAAATGCCAGAAGAAACAACGTTCCTTAGAATAGATGTACGAATATTCAAAAGGTGTACATAGATATAAAAATAAGGGAAAGAAGCTCACTACAGCAGTCTCTACGCAGAATCTAATGGTAATCAATATACTTTACCGTAACATTAGTGCAGGAGGAAATGCAACTATACCTATGAAGTTGTTTCTACTCCATTTTGTAAAATCTTGCTATGTTACCAAAATATAATGTATATATACATTGCATATATAATGTATATATATATATGTCTGTGTTAGAGATTTCAGTCACTCTGTGTTGAGACTTCACAATTTCTCATACTTCAAATCCTACTCAGTAATGTGTCTGTGTTTAGAATAGAGATCGTTTTAAGACATTTTACACTGATGATGTGAGAATTGAAGCAGTGGTGGTCTCACCCTGAGGAACTGAGCTATACACAAGTATATTTAAATGAAGTATATTATTGTCAAAGAATGAAGTCTTATGAGAATTTGTGTTGGAACAATTGCTTCCATGACAACAAGAACATCATAAAGATTTTAAGCAGGACTGTTGGTACCACCTATTTATAAGATTTGCTAGTGGTTCATATTTTCAGTTGATTATAACTTTGCTTAGGTTAAATGGTCTGAACTCACATTTTTCATGCTAAGTGAACAACTCAGGATGGAATAATTTGCCCTTTTCTGGCATTTCTGCCACCAATGTTCAATCAAACAAATCTGCTATTCCCAAGAAAGTGTCTAAAGAAAATTATGCAAAATTAAATATTATTTTCTTGTATAAAAGTCTGCAATGCTACAAGCTTTGGAAAAGAGATTTTTACAAAGCCTCTGAAGAATACGTTTGTTGTTACCTCATTTAAATCTTCAAATCTGCTCAAGGTATAAGACTCTAAAACGTTTACACTGCAGAACAGATAACAATAAGCAATATAGAATTGACCAAATCTTTCCTCAGAAAACTACTGTTGCCTGGAATGCCTGATAACCATATTGGTACTAAACTCAGGAAGTTCACTTTCGTAGGCCCTTTTTCATTAGAAGGCATGAGACTGAAAAACTGAAAGAGAAAAGGTCAGTAGGTGGGCAGAACACAAAATCTTGTGATAGTAAACAAAAATGACAAGGAAAGATCTGAGAATGAACAGAACAAAAAAAATTGGGATGACTGGTGAGGAGTCAATGTATTTGTATGAAGCCTAAGTGATGACACAGAGAGCCTAGATGAAAGAATAAAGGAAATGAGTGAAATAATGAGCTGGAGGAAAGAACAGATAGAAGACAGAAAGGTTAATGACCAAATCATGAAAGGAAAAAACTGTGATTCTGTACTCTTCAAATAATCTGTGAAAGCCAAAGAGATTTTATTCACATTTTGTTGATGAAACAGTCACTCTAAGACTCAGAAGCCTGTGATTTCAACAGATCTATGATGGACTGAATTATCTGACACTCCATTGCATGTGTATGCCATTGCATGTTGAGGGACTGAGGTTGGATATTTGGAAAAGTTTGTTTATTGAAAGAGTGGTTAAATATTGAAAAAAATTCCTCACGGAAGGAGTGGAGTCACCATGCCTGGAGTAGATGTGGCATTTTATGACATACTTCAATGTGTCTGATGACCTTCAAAGTTTTTTTCCCAATCTTAATGACTCTATGGTTTATGGATTCTATCCTTAAGGGATGGCTGAACACCAAAAAAAAGGCTACTTGTCTGGTAGCTGCCTTGCCAGTTAAAAAGAATGCTTACAGGAAAGGGAAGCTGTCTTAGGCCGAGTGTCTGGTCAGCTTGGAAAATATCCTGTGAGGCAGGCACTGAAGGGTAGCCTACAGGATGAGAGAGATGGAGACCTTGTTTGAAACAAAGGGCTTGCTGTTAGGTAGAAACAAAAGCCAAACTTGTGCAAGATAATCTATGGGTTTTCACACCCAGAACACAGGGAGTTCTTCAATTCAAAAGCAAAGCTAGAAAAAAGGAGATGGTGAAGATAAAGGAGATTGCTTAAAACCTTCTCAGGTAATTTTGTTGTATGAAACAGACATAATCTGATTTTTTTTCACAAAAAGGATTATCTTGCTTTAGTTTATGTATTTTCTAAATAAGCCATTTTTAAATATTGGTGTCTTTTGGTGTATTCATTTAAAGAAAAGAACATGGAGAGCTACCTACCTCAAGATTCTCCTCTAATTGAGTTTATCACATCCAGACATGTGATACAAAGTAGAACAGTTGAATCACACCATTTACATCATTTTTTCATGCAGCAGGTTTTGAGTTCCTCCTTCTCTGGGAGTACAATTATTGCCATGAATGGCTACCAGATGAACTACACGATGCCTGCAGCTACCTTTGAAGATACTGGGAACAGTAGCCCAAATTAAAATTCGTTTCTAGATATTCAAACCAGTCTTTGATATATCAGATAATGCATCTCAGTGTTCCAGTCACAAAAATGTGGGTAATTCTACTTCTCCAACCCATTTTGAACATAAATTCAATACTCTTTTGTGAGGCAGTGAAATACCATAAAGCCATGGGTAGTGCAACAGATGATGTTAAGATTACTAAACTTGTTAATAAACCAAATTAGAGCAAGTTTTCGCTAGTGTGAATTGAATAAAACTTGAGCATTACACTGAGTAATGCACTTCTCAAAGCACTGTGTATGAACTCCATCACGAAGAAGCAAAAACACAAGAGGGTAAAACAGAACAAGTAAAACAGGACAAGAACAGAGGTCTCCTCCTTACAAACTGATAATTTTCATCACAAGATGAAATGCGTAAACCCACACATTTTACTTTCAAAGTGTAGAGTTAGCTTCAAGCGTCAGCTACCTGAAAATTTCATCCACCAGTGGATGCTAATACTCAGCCTATACTCCATGGTTACCACAGTATAGTAATTAGACTTGTATCTCTAATCTTACGCTCCAGAAAAATTTCATTAACAGAAGTATATTATTCCATTCATATTTTTCAGAATTCCAAGGAAAGCAGAAGTTCATTCTCTATTGTTCAGTTGGTATTACATTCTGACCTGGTCAAACAGAGAGGACCAGAATGGACCCAAATAAGAATCAAGGGAATGGGGGAATGGAACACTGTCAGTAACAGTTGTTTATTTCTACCTACAAAAAATTATGACAACTAGCATATTTTAAGACAAAGTGAGACAAAACAATGATTTTTTTTCCCTATCAACTTTTTCTGACAGAATAACTTAGAAAATCAAAACCTTTGTATTTTGTTAAAAATAAGGTTGAGGTGATATGTGTACCTTCATTGCATGTTTGCATTCTATTTCCAAGGGACATTTAAAGGGGTTTTTTAATACAAGGCATGATATAGTTTAGAGAATGATATTCTTATTGTAGTCATTCCTTACTTTAATTTCTCTTTGATTTCCCCTAAGCAGAACTTTGTTTGTAAATATTTATCTGAATTTTAAGCAATATTCTAATATAGCTTTCAAAAAAGTTCTTTGTCACTCTTTTCACATCTTGCTCATAGCTACAATATTCTTTCTCAAACAGTGTGGTATATGTAATCCTAAAATCTGCTTTAATCCCTGAAAGAAGCTTGTTGGAGCTTATCAGTGTGGATTTGGAAGATACGTATAACCAACTCTACACATGATTAGAATCTGAATCTGTAGACTTACTAAACCATCCGACTCCCCTGCCTTCAGCAAAAAGCCTTTTTAGCACTGCGGCAGAATACAGCATCACAGCCTTACTTAGAAAAACTTAAATCCTTCTACTTTCTGAGAAAACTGTGTCATTTTCTTCAGACTTACATGTATGCTCCATGTGCTTGTAGTGGTAACCTGCCTTTTTGTCAGTGAATTGCCATAATCACCCACAAGCTGTAGAGATACAGACCTTTAAAACAGAGGTCACAGTACTATTAAAATAATATGAAATTTTTGTAGCATCTCAAACTGTTGTCAATAATGAATTATAATCACTGCTTTAAATATAATATCGAACTAATTCCATGAATGAACATAAAATCTAGGAAATATTTTTATTTTTAATCTCTTTGCTCTATTGTGCGAGCTCCAGAATAAATATGAGAGGTACAAGATTCTCTCTTTGTCCTCTCGCTAAAAGAATTTTTTTATTCTGTGCTTCTGGCATTCAGATTGAAACAAACTTGCAGATGACATTATTTCAAATAATGTTAAAATACAAGTAAAAGTGAAAACAAGATTGTTACACTATTGCTAACATTGCCAGTGCAGAAGAAGCATTTACAGACATGCTTTGCTAACTAATTAGTTTTAACTTCTTGATATCAGTAAGGCATTCTGTACAAAGAATAAGTACATATAAATTATGTATAATTATTTTATAATAGGTCCACTATGTCTATATGAAGTCCAGATTCAGTTTGTAAATCACTGGATGTGCAGAAAATATTTTTCATGAATGCTTTGCAATCCCGAGTAATGCAATTAACTAATTACTGGGAGCAATTACTTAGAGATGTAAATATGTACTACTTTGTGAAGTTAGTTTACCCTTATAAATATTAAATCACATAAACAAAGTTCTATCTTCAGGCTAACTTCAATACATTAAAAGAAAATTCAGTGCCAATTTAGAGACCTCTTGTGTGGTTTCATTGCTTTTAAATATTTTAGGCTGTAGCATAAAATATTTTTATTATAGGGTGAACAGTGGCAGAGATAAAAATATGCTAATATTACTGACTTATATTATGTACTATGTAAATTTGTTTCAATATTTTGCTCCAATAACTTTCACTGGAATATTTTGAGCTACTACTGCAACTGACTCCCAATATATTGAGGAAAACAACTCAATGTTATGTGAGACTACATTTTCTCCTTACATATTTTCAAAGTGTCTTTTCATTATTAGAGTGGATCAAATAGATTAGAATTGAATAATGAAATAGTAGAAAATCTTAGGATTAAAGATATGGAACTGAAAAAAGATCAATTGATTGATTGACTGAAGAGCTGGAAGGTAAATATTTCACAAAAGTTAGTGTTAAGAGAGATGGAGAGATTTCTGAGAAGGAGGAAGTTAAAGCAGAATTAGATTCTTCTAACCAAGATATAACAAAATAAATTACTAAAAGGGACTCCAACAAAACAAAATTATTTCTATAAATTCAATAAGGAATTAATTAATGGATAAGAACACTCTAATGCTTAGGCCAAACACTTGAGAAACAGCTGAATTCTTTACTTTGACATGGAGACTTTGGAAGACCTTTAGTAGGACATGGTTATATTATATAGTCATTTGGAATTAAAAAGAATACATGTAATCCTTTATTATTTACTATAAAATATAGATTCTACTTGTAAAATAACAACAGTAATAATTGACAAATGCAGTAAAACTCATGTGCTATTCAAACACACATTAAAAATATCTGTTGATTCTATAAAGTACCTTCTGAACACTCTGTTTCTTGGCCTATCTGTATTTTGTTCCTGATTTTGTCCAAGATATCAAATTTCTTTAAATCTCCTCTTTGCAGATGTAAAACATTAAGTCAAAATATATCTAGGTATTTAATATTTCATGTATTCATCTGGATATTTGGAGAAGCACAGAAGCGGGTCTGACAGGAACAGTTTATTTGAGCAATATGAAAATGTATGTTGTAAAATATGCTTTATGTCTAATCTGCTTAGAAAATTTTAGAGTGGGAATAACAGAACTATTGGAAAAATATTTTAAGGGAGGTTATACTTGTTAATGACCCAGTACTTAAAAAATAACTTTGTAATGGTACTTTCCTTTTAGAAACCCCCTTCTCTCCCCCCAAAACAAAACCCAACCATTAAACCCAACATGGCTCTGTTTACTTTTTAGATGAGCTGGTAACATCCATGCATACCAGAAGATATAAAAACTGGTATTTTATGTTTTACAAAGCATTTCAAGTCTAATGTAATCTCTTGTAATCTGTCAAATTTCATTACTTTTTTACTTCTCTCTTTTTTCTGAAGTTCACACATTCAAATTTTCTGCCTAAATCAGCAGAACACCGATATCTTTTGTTCTGTGACTGAGTCTCTACAGGAAGGGTTATTACAGCTACGAAGACAATGGTACTTAAAGCTCCACTATAGAGTATTAACTTGTTTTTATTTCCACCTCATTCAGAGTGTAAACTCTGAAGCCCCACTTCTTAAATCTCACTTACATCTGTTGTTGCATTTATTGTTTGTGCTGTCAAATGCCAGTATATGTGATGAAAACAAAAATCTACTGTCAGATCTAAACAACAACATTCCACAAAATATCACTTAAATAAAACCCCAAGCAAAAGGATACTGAAAAGCAGAATTAACCTTGAGAAGTGTGGTTATCATTCAGTAATAAGATGAACTAATAGATTAGAGGGTTTCCAAGGTTTCCAAATTTCCTGTCTCTTTCAGGTTCTTGAAACTGAATGAGCAGAGTCAGGATGTCTTTTGGCATATCATATATCCTAGGGATGAAGATTGCACAGCCCTTGAAAGCGAAGCTCTGAATTACTGTTTTTTTAGAGATTCAAAGAGTAGCTGAGTTCACACAACTTTATTGAATGGACAATCCATTCTACATTTCTCTGAGGGACTGAGGGAATGAATAAACAGAATGAAAATAGGAACCTTCCTGAAGGATAACAAAGGATTTCTGGGAAACTGAAATATTAGTATATTCATTTACTAGCCTGATTCATATTTTAAAATACGACAGTAGGTTAACTTTCCCCTGTGTGAAATTCACTGCACTCATGCATCAATAATTCATGATGCGGGACTTAGCATTTCGAGTATACACCAACTTTAAGTGTATGCCAAATTTACTGAGTTTATTGAGTTTACCAAGGAGCAAAATTTTAGCAAATGGAGAAAGACTGTATGACACATACAGACTAGTACAAACCTAGATGTTCAGCCACGTCTGCAACATGTCTGCAGTTACTTTCCAGCACATCTTCCTTGCTTTCCAGTGCTGCTACTTAACTATACTACTTGGACAATGACAGCATGAATTTTTTTTCTTTGTTATTATTACTGCTATTGATATTATTTCCT
Source organism: Petroica traversi (assembly GCA_025920805.1). Taxonomy (NCBI): domain Eukaryota; kingdom Metazoa; phylum Chordata; class Aves; order Passeriformes; family Petroicidae; genus Petroica; species Petroica traversi. The sequence goes on along the minus strand of JAHLSL010000015.1, from coordinate 14,825,014 downwards.
ACTTATAACACATATTATATCATTTTACTTACAAAGGGAAGTGAAAGAAACAGTTGAATCTCTTTTCCTCTGAGTCTGATGCAAATGATTCATTTGATTCTGTACAAATTTATCTTACCTTTTATTAATACATACTGGTTTATTTGTCCTGTGAATTTTACATCCAGCATTGTCATCATATTCCCTTGGGAGATTACTGTTTTTCTTCTCACGTCCCTAAATTTTACTCGTCCTCTAGCTCTAATTTTTGAATGCTTTTCTTAGAGGAGGGTTGTGTTGTATCACCAACATTCACTTTGCAAGTAGTTTTCTTCTTAATTAGGCATTCAGCATCTCAAAAAGGGTATAGCACATAGAAAATTTGAAAGTTTTACTATGCCTTGCAGAACATTTCATTACTTTTTATCTACCTTTCCTCATAATTAATTAATATTGAGGAGTGCTCTCAAATCATGGGATCTCAAAAAGAGTATCTATGTATTCTATGCATTCTATATGTATGTATTCAGTATAAGGTAGTATTTAATTTCCTTTCTGAAGCAACCATAATTAACTACTATCTATCACAGAAGAAAAAAAGAATTAGTTTCAAAATATATGCTGTCAAATAAGAATTATCTGTATTGAAAAATTTGGTTTTAAAAATCAATCCTATTGCTTTCTTTTAGGTTTATATTTGAAACCTGGTACTTGAAAAAAATGTGTCTTTTTTATATCCGTTCTATTTAACAATGGAATGATAATTAAAAACATTTAGAACAGAACTAGAAGCTGAACTATATTTGTAAGAGGAAGTAAACATTAATTTATCTTTAATGAAATGAAAGGTAATCTTGTATAAGACTGCATTACAAAAAAAACCAACCAACCAAACAAAAAAAACCAATCAAGGTACTGGACCCAAACAACTCATCAGGGGTAGTAAAAATCAAGTGATTTTGTGCAGTTCAAAACTATGTTGACCTGAATTTTTTCTGCTGATGTAATTTATTCAATTTTGTTTTTGCCTGCTAGAGCCAAATGTCTCTGTGTGTAGCCCTAGAGCCAAAAAGAATGCACAGCTCATGTAATACTGTAAGTGCTATCTCCAGTCAGGAAGTTCCTCCTGTGATATTTAAGTGCCAAAAAAAGATGATCTGCAAAGTGAAGACAAGTACATAGAATTCCTGAGTATCTGAAACTGCCAACAAGACAAATTGTTTTTATAGTAAGTGCCTAAGAAATGCATTAGCACCACTTCCATTTGGAAGCCAAAATGAATGCAACATAAGAGCAAAACAGCCCAATCTGTTGTAAAGCAAGCCTATGGCAGACAATGACATTGTTGGCACACGCAGCATAAAGGAGGAAATGGAGAAAAGTTGTCCTGGGTGTGGAGATAACTAATTCAGTACTATTAAAGTGAGCTGCATCTGCAGCTTGGTATAATTTTACAAATAGACACACACAGAGGCATTGAATTCTGCAAGCTGTACAGCAGGAGTCCAAGACTGAATATTCTGAGCTTCTACCCTTTTCCTTATGCAACATATTTTCAAATGAATTAATGTCAGATGCAACAACTACATTCAGCTTCACTGGATAAATGCCTTTGCTTGATTGATGTTTCTGGTAATGATTTCAGTCCAGAAATGAATAATGCTAAACAATGAGAAAACCTCCTGTTTGCCTTTGGTTTATGTTCCATCTAACCTTCACAGTAATTTTATCTATGAATTATCATTCACATTATTCCTGATATTTAAGTTAATCAAAATTGAAGGTATTATTTTTTAGATAAATTTCAACTCTCTTCGGTTTTAACTGTCTAAAAAAAAAAGGCCACAGTCAAAATGCTCTCTGTTTGTCTATGTATCTTTTTGTAAACATCCTAGATCACTTGGATAGATATCTTTTATATAAATTCGATTATCTTTGAGGCTTCTTAAGCTGGTTTTGCTGACAGGTAAAAAGGATGCAATATTGTGTGTGTTTGGGTATCTTCAAAACTAAGAGGGTAAGAAAATTCAAGTACCACTCAATAGGTTTTTTTCATTAAAATAAAAAAAGAAAGCTATTGAAGGATCAGACCGTTTAAACAGTTTAATTTGTTTGTTTTCTCATTACAAGTTTATTACCTAATATAGTTTGTTAATAATTGGAAATCAGGTTATAGACTTAGTCTCTGGTGACTAATATCATCCCTTTGCATTCCTGGTGTGAAAAAAAGTTCAAAATAATCTGGAAGTAATTTTCTTTTAAATTTTTTCCTTTATAATTTGATCAATATTGTTGATATGTCCACTAATGCTTGTGCTAAACTTTTATTTATATTAGCAAATTTATTATTTCTCTGAGCTTATAACAAAGTTCTTGCTCTATTCATAAGTCCTAATTACATAATTTATGCATATTTTCATGGAAGGTCTTTCACAACATTCAACAGAATTTGAAAAGGAATAAAAAAGGAAGCAATAGACAAATACTTTCACTGCCATGGAGAAAAAATATGATATAACTATTCAATAAAAACATGGTAGAAAGCCCAGTTTAAGCTTTTCAGTGTATCATATCTATATATCAAGAGCACATTTCCTGGTCACTTCTGACTTTTGAACTTCTCATCCGCTAATACCTCCACGTCTTTGTCCTCAGGGCTACTCCTTCTTCAACCAGCCTGTTACTTGTACTTGGGATTGCCTGGACTGCGGTGCAGGACCTTGACCTTCTTGAAATTCATGAAGAGTGCACAAGCTCACCTCTCAAACCTGTCAAGGTTCCTCTGGATGACATATCCCTCCCCTCCAGCATGTTGGCTGCACCAGACAACTTGGTTTTGTTGAGCACTGAGTGTGCACTCAATCCCACAGTCCACATCACCAACAGTGCCAGCCCCAATACTGACCCCTGAGGAATATCACCCATGCCTGGCCTCTGCGTGGGCATCAAGCTACTGACTGCAAATCTTTGCACACATCCATCCAAACAATTCCTTATTCCCCACATATTCCATCTGTCAAATCCATGTTTCCAGTTTAGAGACAAGATTGTCATGTGAGACAGTTTTAAATGCTTTGCACAAGTCCAGATAGATTACATCAGTTACTCTTCCTATATTCACCAAATGCCTTGACCATGTCATAGAAGACCACCAAATTTATCAGGCACAATCTGCCCTTAGCAAAGCCATCTTGGCTGTCATCAATCACCTCGTTTTGCACATGCCTTATCATATTTTACAGGAGGATCTGCTTCATGATCTTTCCAAGCATGGAGATGAGACTGACACCTGTAGTTCCCTGGATCTTCCTTTTATCCCTTTTTAAAATTGCGGGTAAAGTTTTTCCTTTCCCAGTCAGCAGTAGCTTAACTGGAGCAACAAAAATTCTCAAATATGACAGATCTCAGTTTATGCACTTCATTTGCCTGTTCCCTCAGTACCTCTGATGCATCTCATCAGGTTTTGTATACCTTTAGGTTCCTTAGGTGGTCTCAAACCTGGTCTTCTCCTACAGTGAGAGATTTTTCATTCTCCCAGCCCCTGACTTTGTTGTGTGACTCAGGTAGCATGGCTGGGACATTTGCCATTGAAGACCAAGGCAAAAAAGTCATTGGGTAACTCAGTCTTCTTCATCTCCTGAGTCTTCCATTTCCTTACAGAGAGGGTCCACGTTTTTCCTAATCTTCCTTTTATCACCAACTCACCTACAGAAGCTTTTCTTACCCTTAATGTTCATTGGTAGATTTCATTTCATCAGGTCTTTAGCGTTTGTATTCTGATCCCTGGTTGCTCAGTTAATCTCTTTGTATTCATCCCAGGCCCTCTGCCCTTGATTCCACCCTCTGAAGTCTTCTTTTTTTGTGTTTGATTTTGACCTCATTCATCCACACAGGCCTCCTGGTGTCTTTGTCTGACTTTGTCCTCGTTGGAATGCATTGCTCCTGAATGCATTGGGGAGGAGATCCTAGAATGTTAGCCAATAGATTGACTATAGGCCAATAGATATAACACACATATATAGGTATATAGATATATTGATATAACAAGAGATATATAACAAGAAGTTTAGATGGGTAGTTTTTCTCATATGTTTTGAAACATATATTCTTTCACATGTATCTATGTATATATTCATAATTAAACTATAACAATACACAATTTTTTTAATCAACGTGTACTTTTTCATGGCTTCAAAGACAAAGAATTCTCAGAGTGTTGTTCATTCTTCAAAACACTAGCACTAAAAGATATAGACAGTCAACAGCATGTGCAGGAAGTCTGTGCTGCATTTAGCATGTTTGCAATACGAACTCCTTTATTTTGTTGCCTGTATGTTAGGAGGTGTTAAACTGGAAGGAAGCACACCAGAATACAGAGATAAGGATCGTTTGCTCAAGGATCTTCCTAGTTGTCTTGTCTGCCACCTAGTGTCAAGCTAGCTGATCATTCTGATGCCGTAGGGGGGTTTAATATTTATTTGTTAGTTATGAATCAATTGGGGTTCACATTGAAAAAAGCTTTTAAGATTTAAGATAACAATAAATGCAAAACAAAAAATATATTGGACTTTGATCCAAAATCTTCCGAAATGGGTATTTAATATTCCAAATGTAAATTTTAAAAACATAAAAGAAAAAGGAGTTAAAACCCCCAGCAAATATGATTTTTAGGCTAATTTTGAAACGGAAATTTAGGTGGAAAAAGGGTGCTTATTGGCATATGAAAATCTAAGTAACCTAATTTTAAGGCTGTTGAATACTCATAAATCTCATTAGCTTCACAAGATCTATGGAGAACATGTCCTTTTCAGAATAGGAGAAAATAATGATCTGTGAGAAAGACCTTCATTGGGAGTTCTTATTTAGTAGCTTCTTATTTTATTTCAGTGCTAATCAGATCTGATTACTTTTATAGGTGCATTTTAACTGCTGCACAATGATTAAAATATGTTTCATGTTTGGCTACGAAAGTGGCAAGGAGGCCTTGATGTGTCTGCTCCCTATTCTTGTTACAAACATATGTCCTCGTACTTTTACATACATTAATCTGACCTCACCTGTTAACTAACTATGAAGAGTTTTATTAGTTGATCAACTCACAGACTAGGCACTGAGCTCAGCAATATCTAAGTTTCTGCCAGATTTAAAGGATCCTTTTCTCCTTTCTCTTAAAGTTTGTATTTTCTGCCTTTCCCTTGTAGCACTCTAGTCTATAGAAAACTTTCTTGAAAACTTGTACTTTAGGAAGTTCTGAAAAGCTGGGGAAAGAGCAGTAACTGTTGTCAGAAATAGCCTGGGTGTTCAGATGCAATGTCTAAAGGATTTTCTCTTGCTCTGCAGCAGGGAGCTGCAGAAATTGATCTTGGTCTGATAGAAGGTGCCCAATACAGAAAGCCAGATACATTTCATTGACCAAAGACAGATGTCCCTTGGTTTGCACATATCAAAAGAACAACCAACCATCTTCTGCTTTTCAAGCAATTCTAGTAACTTAATGAAGAGATAAATTGGAAGATAATCTTTTGTTGTGATCTCTGACTAAGCTATCCAAAACTTCATTCAGACTTCTGTGAAAGCATCCTTTTCAAAATACTGGGCCTCCACTGGTTATTTTTGGGTCAGAAAAACAAACTTTGATTGCACTTCCAATATATACCTCTTATGTTTTCAAATGCAGAATCAGTCGATCTCAGGACATGGCACCTGTAAGGCTGCAGACAGTACAAGTATCCAAATATTTGAATGTGCACCTTTCTGAAAATCAAATGTGATTTATTTGCATGCAGAAGGGGTATTCACTGGCAAGAAAAAGAAAAACAAAGCATGTATACTGTCCTGCCTATGCTTGGCATTTCCTTCACATCTACATAAAGACACAGGTTGCCCTGCCTCCATTTTTGTCTGCTGTTAGACCATTTTCTTGCTGTTTCTCAGCCGTATCTGCCATCCTCCTGATTGATACAGACTATACACTGACAACTCTTCCATGTCCCATCCTGCAGGATAGAGCTGTTACCTAGGTGAGCATTTTGGGTTGGGAGGTATTTTTAACTGCTATTAAAGTGATTAAACCATAGGGTCAGCTTTCCACATCTGTTACAGTGGCTTTTGTGTGCAGATGATTGTCAATCTACTCCTTAATCAATCCTTATAATCCTTACATATTTCCAGATTTTCCGCACTATGTGTAAAATGCCATAGGAAAAACAAGTGATGGCATAATAAAATACTATTTACAAGTGGTGCTAACTGCTGATACAATTAACAGCTGACAGCAACTTTCCTGAGGTAAAATATTACATAATTTATTCTATTTTTTTTCAAAAGTTTTTCTCAAGAAAGAGAAATAAAACATGAATTGGAGTAATTAATTAATCTCAACTGTAGTTAAACAGTGGTGATTCAATATAACCAAAAGATAGTTGTACTTATGGATACATATAAAAACAAAATAGTTAAACTCTTGTGGTGGGAATGTATATTGTTTCGAGATTCTCTAAGACGAAACATGGCCTTGCCAACCAGACAAGACACAAACCCAAACAATTTCTCTCCTAAAGGGAATTCCTTTTTCAGGAGATTTTTTTGCTATCTTACTTGAATAAAATAAAATATTAATTAAAAAGCAGAAGATATAGATATTTAATATTTTAAAATAAATTAACCATAATATTGAATTAGTTCAAAAATATCTTCTTCTAATGCAATCTTAGTTTTTTCTTCTGACTTGAAAATAATTACAATCACTATTGACCATAAATAACTGGCACTAACAACAAAGTCAAAGCCAAGAATGATCTAAAGATTAAAACTATTTCTATTGAGTTGAAATGCAGGCAAAACAGTTATCTATGTATTCTTAGAATCAGTGTGACTAAACCCTGGACTGTTTACTTGTATGTTGGGACAGTGACTTTTCCTACCTAAATTATAACAGTACAACATTTCTACACATTCTAAAATCAAATTTTTCTCAACGAGAAAATAAATATGCCCCCTAATTGAATGCATACAGGATACATTTGTTTTAGAGTGCCTTGCCTTGCCTGGTCTTCTCTCCCCTCCCTTCCCCTTTCAGCTTTCCCCTTTGCATTAATAAAAGAAAATTAATATAGGAAAAGGAACTGAATTAATGCTGTTTTAATGATTTGCCTTTAACCCAAGAAAGAAAGAAAATTCAAAGATAGGGCTTCCAATTAATCTTTAACTTGTAACATAAAAGCACTGATTTCAAGCCTTAACAACGTTGCAATTATGAAGGCACAGGGGGAATGTACTGTGGACATAGTCAAAGTTTTAATCCTAAATATGTCTGGCTCTTGTGAATTTCTCATGGCTTTAAAATTTAACATCATTTCTGTGTGTGTTATAAACATATGTGTTCTTGACCCACTTCACAAAACAACCACAAGTGAAATACCATTTCCATTAATCATTCAAGAGCTTTGCAAGAAGATTGCATCTCGAGAGATGACTTTTTCACTGAAGTTTACACTATTCAGTTTGGTTTCATTATTTTTTACACATATTGAGTTGTAGCTGCTTGTTGTTCAGAGCATTGGTTTTAGAAGTTATTCCCATCCTTTCCATCCAAATGCACACATTGTCACTTAATATCTTGAAGAGAAAAATTAATTTCTATGTAATTATAGTTTTGCCCTGACAACTACAAAAAATTTATTGTAAACTAACACCTTGCAAATGAAATTCTATTCTCATCCTTTAATCACTCTGTAATGAGACTACAAAGGAGATGTTTGTTTGTACTGTGTTGAAATAGTAAATAGATGTAACAATAATTTTTCACACTTTTCACCAGATTTCTTTATTATTTTTTAATGGGAATATGGATCCACACTAGTGGCTGTCCTTGCAAGACTAAAACTTAAGTTTATTATGTATTTGTAGAAATTACTTTTTCTATCCATAACATAATATCATGTTATGCTGGAAATATTCTGTGACTGTTACTGGCACAAGTAAGGCAGTATCATTTGAAGAATCATAGTCAATTAATCCTTTAAATCATGTATTTGAAATTTTGCACTGCTGCACCACACTTTTTTCATGCATCTAGCTCTAAAATTCGTTACTCATGAGGAGCATACTTAATTCAGTGTTGAATATTTTAAAATCTGTACTTTCAGTATACCTGACTGTGCAATAAAAAGAATAAGGAGACTGAAAAATAACAAGAGTTGAATATTTGTGCTCACCATTAGGAAGCTGCATATTCTTGATGCCTCAATATTTCTCAGACAAGGAATATATCCTTGATTCTTGAACAGAACAGTAATTTTGGGTTTTTCCATAATAGAAAACAAATAATAATATATGCTTGTAAGAGTAGGTGAGGCAGAAAAATTTAAATTCAGTATAAAAGATGCAAATTGTAAGGCATAAATCTTCACTACTGTGCTTGAACTAGGGAAGCACAGTGCCTTCAGAAGGGCTTCTGGAATGATAGCGAGTGAAAAATTAGTTGATTCTATTTCATAAAAGTCCTTTTCCAAACTGACAGAATTGCTAGTATTATCCAGCATTGATGATTTTAGCTTCTTCCAGGCTTAAGATATTTTATGATACTTATTAGTCTGCTAAATACTGCATTTTGATCCAAAGTTTCGTTAGGAAATAAGAGAAGAAAGTTCTTTTTGTTTTTTAAAAAATAATTTGTTGGCTCAAGCAATTAGTCATTTCCCTTGTTGCGAGAGCTCAGGTTTGGTGTTCACTTAGACAAAAGTTTCTTTCTCCACACACACCACAAAGGATGTGGTGACCCACATGGAGCAAACACAAGGATCCAGTCTCAGGCTGCAGGGAGTGCCAGGTCTAGCACTGCTCTCTGGGGGCAGCAGACAGATCAGCTGTGTGAGATGCCATGGGGTCAGCAATGTGCTCAGCCTGGTGCAGAGATGGGAGATGAAGTGGAAAGACTGAGAGGTAATAGGGACTCTGAGGAAGAGATTTCCTGGAGGAACTGCACTCTGCCATCCCTCAGACAAATGCACCCACCATCTGTAGCAGTGGTTCAAGCCCAGAGAGTTTCTTCCCCCCTTGAGGAATCTGTGGAGACCTAGACTCCCAAGCCCCCCTGGGGTGGAGTTGGGTTTAGCCCTGGAAGGGGGGTCGAGCTCCCCTCGTCCCTCAGTTCACAATGATATTTTGTATATCCCTCTCTCCTCCCTTCCTCCTCCCCGATTAGTCCCTGGCCCTTTGTCCCTCCCTGGTTCCTCCCCCGTGCCATTCCGAGATTTGGTGTAATCTCAGCATTGAAGTCTGGTGCCTCGGCTGGGTCAGGGTCTCTCGCCCCTGAACCCAAGCAGCAGCTGATCACCGTGTGAGTGTGTCTGTTTGGGGTCCGGGCGAGAGAACACTCTCTCTGCAGCTCTCCGGCTTTTGAGACAGCGTGGCTGCCATCCTAGGGAGGCGCGGCTCGCGGCAAGGGGAAAAATGTCCCTGACTGATGTAGACTTTGATTAAAAGGAAACTCTCAGAACACGCCGCCGAGCCGCTGACCATCCCTGGTGGTCAGCTGTCCAGCCCCACCACTGACTACAACCATCCACTCCACAAGAAGCAAGGGATCTCCCACCCTGTCTCCAGCAGGCAACAGAAGGGGACCCTCGAAATGGGGCAAAGGGAATGGAAGGGGTTTCTGATTGGGCTGGCAGGAAAATCCCCTGCAAGGGGGCAAAAGCTCCGTGTGAATGAACAAGGCACTCCTGTCATTACTTAGGCATAGGCAGGAAATATACAAAAGATAAAAGCAGAGTCAGGCCACTTGGAAATCTGGCAGGAGGTACAAGGCTTTAGGCAAAGATATAGATCTGAAAACAAATTTTGCCAAGTCTGGAAAAGTCATAAGCATGCAAGAATCACTCTTCATGCTGCTGAGTACTTGTTAGTGTTTACCTAATAAGCTTCTGACTATTTTTCTCCTCAATAAATGTGCCCTTATCACAGTTCCAAATGTGATCGGGTTGTGCATATACCAAAATATGCAGGAAATTAACATCCAGCTCAGAGGCAAAAGAGAACGGAGGATTTTTCCTGCTCTCATCTGCTCTGGATTAAGCCCCAGTGCTTGAATTAAAAGATGAGAATCTGCTTCTCCTGTACTATCCACATCATTGATAAAAATAAATTATGGAAGATTAACACCTTTGATTCAAATATGTGGGGGATTTGGTCTGGAGAAGACATTAGATTCCTACAAAGCCTTATAGAATTATTAAAGTCAGAAACAAATGGCTTAGAATTCACTGCAAGTTGACCCCTTGTTGGCCAACAGCAAAGCCCACATGCAGTTGCCTTCCCACTCTTCCACTCCAGCAGGACACAGGAGAGAATCAGAAGGGGAAAAAATGACAAAAACCTTGTGGGTCATGATAATTTAATTTAATTTGAAGAAAAGAAAGAAAAACATCAGCAATTGCTAAAACATTGGTGTATTAATCAAAACAGTTTTGGACATAAAACTAAAGTACAGCCCCATACAGGATATTATGAAAAAAAATTTACTTCATCTTAATCTGACCTAGTAGGGAATTGTACTGGTCTGACTGGAAACTGGTAAGTAGGATAACCAGAATCAGGGAACAGAGACTGTAACTCATTGAACAAGGAGGCTCTTCAATAAGCAGTGTGAATTTAGCTCACATTCTCTCAAGTGAATGACCTAAAAATTTTCTTGCTGCAGATCAATAATTTTTTTGCTTATTTTTTGCAAAAAGAGAATTATTTATTTGCTCATTGAGTTTTCTGAATTAATCAGATGTTTCACTAATATATTTTAGTTAATTCACAACATCTATATGAGGAAAGATTAGGAACAGATGACAGGTAGTGAAAAGAACCACAATATTTTAAAAACATCTATAAATTTTGGGTAATCAAATCTGATATGAATTTCAGAGTGCTTTGTGTTATCTCATACTTCACATGTTCCAAACAGATCTCATTTCAGTTGCAACTGAGACTCCTCAGCAGTTCATACTTCAAGATTTCCAGTTATGCTGTTATTAAAAAAATTAGTTTAAGCTGTTTTCCTTGGATAATTAAAGAAATACCATGCCAAAGACAAAATAAGTAATTCCAGTAGTCTAATAAAATATCTGCTTTTTTTCCCTAATTTTTAATATCTTGAAATTAAATAATCCAGTTTCATTTTAGAGTATAGAACATGAGATATACAAATGTAAAACTTATTAATGCCCCATAGATGACCACTGAATCCCAAAGTATGAGGGATGCTGCAATGGTTTGTCTTTCTGAAGTAGGAAGACTCAGACTGTACCCCATGGTACAAGGCCTTTTGGAGATGAAAAGAATAAGGGCTTCCCTGCTGAATGACATGGAACAGTAGTATGGAGATGGGACACTTGGCCTGGCCAAGATGCTCCCATGAAGCTATGAAGTGCTGCCAAAAACATTAGCCACACATTTATCTGCTTTGCACTATAGGCACAGCCTGGCAATGCTGGGGTTTTCTTCACATTCAAAAAAATATGAGTCCATGAATTAGTGCCTTTCTTCTTCTCTAGCCAGTGTCATGTTTTTAAATATTACTAATGGTACCATCAGTGAAACTGTGCAATCCTACTAATAGAAAAATATCCATTTTATCCTGGAGTAACATTTCCATAAAACTGAACATTGGTACATAGAGAACATATTTTCCAACTCTCATTTTGATTTGCATCTTTCAAAGAATGGTTGTTCAGGTAAGAGGAATTATTTGTACTAAACCTCAAATTCACTTTACTTGATATTATCAGCTAAGCCTTTGAAAGAACATTAAAAGCACCTGTATTTTAAATTGCAGCTGATAAAGCAGCAAAGCTCTTGCTGTAGATAATGACCTAAAAAGGGATAACATCACAGTAGAATCAGACAGTGCCATTCAATTGTCTGCTTTGCCATAAAGAAATGTGCTATTATTTCTTGATTTAAGATTATGAAGAACACTGCTCAGGTAATATTACCTTTTTTTTGGAAATATTTTTGTGCATAGAATTAGCTAAACTAAATGCTTTCTTCTAAGCCTGCTGAAAACCTATTGAACACTGCAAACTCCTGTCTTTTAAAAGTCAAACAGTACTCACATTATAAGCATGTTAGCGTGTAATTCATATTCCTAAACTCAAGCCATAAATAGAGGTCTTATTGAGTTTAAAGATGACTGAAAGAAGAAAGACTTTGTCCAGGGTTGTCAGCGCTGGAACAAGAGAAAATAGGACAAATGTACAATTTATTGAAAGCAATTTATTCATAAAAAACAAACTGGTAGCCAGCTACTTTGAAGAAAACAACCATCTCTAACAGGTTCAAGGGACACAATGATTTTGAAAGTCTATACCTTTAGACAGCAAATGTAATCCTTTTCAATACTTTGAGAGCAGTTGTATAAATATTAACTTATTAATATTTAAAGAAGAAAAACAAAGGAAAAAATAAATTCCCTATGAAATTGTTCAGTGTGTGTATACCAGCCATGTAGATGGTGTACCTGAATGTAAGATGTTCCTTTACTTATACTTGAAGCATAATAGCAAAAAGTCACTAGAGAATATAAAATACCGAAGGAAAGCCCAGACTTCAGCTTTAATGGAGACCATGACTTTTTTTCTTATGCTAAAAACAAATAATGACACAAATTGCATCCTTTTTCTTTCTCGTTGCATGGAGAAGTGCTAACCGGAAATGTTGGAGATGCCTTTAGATGCCTACAAAGTTAAGCTGTAAAATTATACAGACATACAGAACAGCTGTTTAGAAATTAGGTAGGACTTCAGGTTTCCTTGATAAGATTTCAGCAGAACAAACAGCATTGAGAAATTCACTGATTTGTATCAAAGATATTTTTAGAACCAAGCAACTAATTTGAAGCAGGAGATTAGGTTATCTTTCAGACGAGGTTTATCTAAAGCATATTGTACAGTGAAATGTTAGGCATCAGGAAGAGAGGGAAAGCAGGGATAATGCAGTCCTAGGACAAGAGCAGAATGATTTTATGCATATTTAAATGGATTTTCGATAGCTACTTTTTCATCAACCTGTGACTATACTATGACTGAATTTTTGTAATTCTTTCATCTTTCATTTGATTAAAAAATAGCACTAATGCATAAGGCAATGGGACATAGTCCTCAATCAGTTATTGAGTTAAGCAACAGAATGAAAGACAAAAATTTAAAGGTATAAAATGTATATTATTAAGTCTACCAAATAGCAGTCTTATTCAATTTGTACGTATCTGAGCAATGATTTTAAAAATTGTTGCAATTTAATACCATTTCTGAGTGTATCAGAGGGTCACTGTACTGATAAATGAAGACATTCTCCAAAATTACCAAGCAGTAGTATATTCAAATATTCATCAAGCATAAACTTTGTTAAAATCTATGCAGGATTGATATGCTTTGATGGGCCTCTTTCAACTCTGATTATCAATAGTATTGCAAAACTTAATCACCTGTTTAAAAATTCCCAAATGTTAGAATGTCTGAAAATGAAAAATCATGAATCAAGCCCATTCTCTGCTAAGATATCAATCTTCATTACTTGTAATTAAATACTTGACAAATGCCCCCACCCCCCAATATGTAAACATGTTCAAAAGTCAATATAGTAGCTTTCTAGGAGGTTGTTTTGGATGGAATCTATAAGAACATCTTTTTGTAATAAATCTGGGATTAGAGAACAAGCTTAAAACCAGCCTGTGTATACACAGCACCATTCCAATGGAGAAACGGGGTCATGACCCCACCATGATCAGCTTCTTCCCCACTTCTGCTTTACACTTTGTTTTGTTCTGTGCTAATAATATCTTTCTGTGCCAGCCTGCTCTCAGGTAAGTGAGGAACACCAGTAGTCTGTTTAGAGGAAAATGGTTTCATGTGTTCCCTTGTTTCCTGCATTGGCACACAAAAATGCAAACAGGCATCAATTTTGGGGTTTGCCTTTTCCGTGAGTGGTGACATTAGTATTTACGTATTGCATGTCTTATTAACCCCTGTTATTGTGAAAAAGTATATTTTTCATTCTTTAGATGTATGGAATTAGCTGAGACCCCTTGTAATAAACTGAGACTCTATGGTGCTTACCTCTATGAAAAAGGAAAAGGAGATAACCTTTCTCCCCTTTTTTTTCTAGAGTCTGCAGTATAAGAAGAGGACAAACATTATGGAGAAAATTTTTTTGTTCATGAGACCAACTGTTAAAGCTGGAAATGGAAAAGAGTCCTTTTTCCCCTCAAAAGCCTTTCTTCAAAGATAAATAAGCACTGAAACCTCTTTCCCTGAATTGCTGGCTGGGGAGCAAATGATGTGAAGTGTTCCTTCCATGCACTGTTTCTACTGCTGCACTCAAGACAGCCAGGTGTAAAAGTTTCAAAGTCACTTGCCCCCATTAAAATTATACTGTGGTATTGCAAATGTTAATGGCTAGCTGCTGCCTTGAATGTAGAATCATCCATTTTGTGGTGCTTCCACTAAACAATTGAGTCCAATTGAGAATGGTGACTTGTTTTATAAATATATTTGATTCTTGCTAAGAAGTAGAAACAGGTACACATTGCCTACAAGCTTTTCCAGGACCCATGTGAATGCAAGTTTTCTTCAGAATCTTTTAAATTGGCTATTTTACCATATTTTGAAAACAAATATTCACATGCAAAATACGGCTTTTCAAGTCCCGTACAACACAAAGACAGTCCAGTCACATAAGGTCTGATAATCACTGCCACAATTTGGAGTAAACCATGTTTTAAGATTCTAAAAAATGTCAGGAAAATTGTTCCAATTAAATTTCTGTTATGTATGGGAAATTAATCCTTTAATTCCCAAGAACCAATTTCACACCAAAATAAACACAAAGAATATTCTAGCATTTTTAAACTATTCCCTCTCTTTGATTTTACCCCACTTGCTGTGTTATATTTAAATTCAGGGACATATTGGCTCTGTATAATAAAAAGAAATAGAAAAGAAATCCTGAGATAATAATCAAATTCGTTTCCTTTAGTGCTGAGAAAAAGCAAAATACATAGCATAAAATGACATTGCTAGAGCACAGGAATATGAAAGGTCTAGAGCCATTTGTACTCTAATTATTATTAGAGTTTACAGAAAGATGTCTTACAGATTATAGGAGATATCTTCAGGTTTACAGAAAGATGTCTTACAGATTATAGGAGATATCTTCAGGTTTTATCCTCTGATATAAAAGTAGGAAAGTTCAAACAGGTCCAAAATTCTATAAATAACAATACTGTATTACAGTGTTCTGAGAATGTGTCAAGTCTTGAAGAGCCAGATTGTGATCCTGGCTTTGTGCCCATACCAGGAATTATGAGGCTTTTCAGCATTCATACTGCCTACATTTGCTGCCTATATAACTGCTAGCAAGTTTGGAAGCAAGGAGCTTCTGCAGAACCATTGATTTACCCTCTTTGGAGGTGGAACTAGAAAATTGACTGTAAATGGTATAGAACTCTCCAACCCATAGGAGTCCTGAAAAGTAATCCACTCTAATTACAGGACTGATACATACTGGCATATTTCTCTACCTGAAAAAGAGAGTGGGATAGAAGTGTGAGAACACTGAGGCTTTGAGTCATGACGTGACTTTTTTTTTTAGGCTTGTACATTATTATTATTGTTGTTAGCTTATGAGTAAATTCTAATTTACTCCATGCACCATGGGTAAAGAACCCTCTCCTGACTCCTGGTATCGACAGTTCCATCTGTCCTAATTAATGAATGATTAATCTTGTTCAAGCACTAGACCTCTGAACATCTACACATGCTTATTTGGTAATTTTTTCCCTAGTTATGCTTTAAACTGCTCCAAACACCTTTTTTAAAGACAAGGCCTGCACAGACCTTTGGTAATAGTTTTCTTCATGAGCAAATCTTAAAATTCTATGCAGATAAAAATGACTGATTTCCAGTAGTTTTCCCTCCATATATTTTTCACAGTCCTCAAATATGGTCCTCACAAACTAATCACAGAGTCACTCATCATAAATCCATGTCACACCTCAAAACTTCCAATAACAGGATACTCTGAGTTTCCTCATTTAAATTACTACTCTAGGAAGCTGCAAGACAGTTTTCACATTCATTCACCTGCCACTACCCCCCAGTCATGTAAATTAAGGATGATCTCTCAGGGCCTTCAAGGTTTGGCTCAAAGACAAAATTGAGCACTATGTAGTGTGGACAGATAAAGCTTTGCAAGCCTGGCTATCTCTAACCAGTGTGGAAAAGAGCTAGTCCTTTTCACGACTTCAGAAACTCAGAAATTCTCAGTCCTCAGAAACTCTCATTCCTTGATTGTTTTTTACATAGTACTGTGGACATAGTCTCAAGTTTCTGTCCATTCACTGGCCATTACTATCTGTCTTGCCCCAGTTCTCTGTCTATTAACTTCTTAAGAAAACTAGTACAGCATTGCTTCCTCAGAAAGCAAATTGATGAGTGTGGGGATCCATAAATACAATCCATAATTTTAAAAAGTAGGCATTTACATCATTTTGGGATTTTTTAGACACTGTTTATCATATGCTGCTTCAAATGCAGTAACAGATGACTGTAACAACTTCTAGTGCTATTGTGAAGGCAGACCTCTCTTTATATGCTGAACACTCCAGTCGTCTTCCCACTCATTACATCCTACATGTTGTCAATCTTAGTTTCAAGAACTGTCAATCAGAAATGCAGTGGGTGATATGTGTAGTATTTTTTAACCACTCTAAGGTGGGCATTTCTTTGATTTTCCTTTATTCTCTTGATTGCAAAGTGCAGTATATGTCTTGCATACAAGCAAACACAAAAGTACGTGGAAAACAGTATTTTGAAAATTGAAAACAGAACTTTGCTGAAGTAACCCTTACAGCTAATCAAAGTCTTATTGTTAGTCCTGATTATTTTATACAGTGGTTCCAGATATTATAATTACCTCTTTAGGCTTAAGGTTATTGATTTAGTAAGAGCAATTATGAAGCATTATAAAAAGAAAGAAAATAAATGTCACAATAATTTGTTGAAGCACGTTGTAATTTTTACAGTTATATCAGTATAAGTAATCAAGACGCCAGGGGAAGGAGGAGGAGAAGAAGGAGAAGGAGAAGGAGAAGGAGAAGGAGAAGGAGAAGGAGAAG